>CM060910.1:255348961-256561479 GCA_030737875.1 Allium sativum
CTCTTATGTTGTACTTATTATGCTACTACTCAAATATCACTGTTCTTTTGACAGGCACCTATAGGGTATCGTTTGGGGCGGCATTTCATAGAAGAGTCGGCTAAAGGAAGGGTGTGCATAGAAAATACCATAAACCAATCCACCTTTGCATTCTTGCGCATACACCACAAATTCGTCACATAAACACATACAAGTGTACCGCACTCGTATGCAGACACTGTAGACCCACACTTGCACGTACACATGTACTTACGCAAACTTACACATACAGCTGCACACAAAAACATCCGCTCGCACATACACACACATGCGGCTTATCTGAATGGTTATTTGACTTTTCGTGGCAATTATCATTTATAACAGACCACATTTATTGACCCCACAAGACAACATACTTTATCTTGTCCAGGTGTTCCACTTGGCGGCATTGGGTAAGTCTGATTCTTCTGATCTATCTGATATTATAGTTGAGCCAGTATAAATAGTACCATCTCATTTTGATTTTTTACTTCAAGTTGAAAATTCTGTTATTTATTTCCCTGACAGAAAATGTAATTGGGAAATTAGTGTTCAGATACAGTTACTAGCTCATACTTGAAAGTGAGTGACTAATACTTTGCTCGGAAACCAGAGTAAACAATAGACCGGTGATTCTAGGTTGAGGTCATAGCCAATGTGATAAAACACTGTTTAGCACCTCAATAAATATCTGTATGTATATGTATATCAGTGGTCATAAATACGCATTTCAACAACTTAGGTAGTGTTTGGTTTAAAATATATTTTGAATTTTGAGTTTTCAAATTTAATAACAAAACATAAGAAAATTTAAGGGATGACGAAGGGAGTGAAAGGGGGATGGAGGGGACCACGTAAAGAAGCGAGGGACGATGGAATTATATATAATCTCTCTTTCTTGTGTTAATTCCCAAAATAGGGAAAACAAATAAAAGTTGTTTTTTTATTTTGTGTGTTAAATTTGTTTTCTAAAACGATCGTTTTTGGCGTTATACATGTATCGTTCCATTTTACTATAGGCGAAAACTAAAAGCTAAAAAGCGTAAACCAAATGCCACCTTATATTTTGAGTATATTAATCTTTCTGAAAGGTTCTGAATTGTCGTTGAGATGTTTTTGTAATGCTGATTAAACATCCTTAAGTTTGACTTCATTGGAATTCTATAACTCCAAAAAGGATCGAAGTGTAAATTGAGGTGTAACATAAACGGAATGTAGCTGAGCCTTCCCATATATATTTATATACATATTTTTATATTCAAGCATGTTTTTTAAACTGAATTGTCTGATGCTTGCTAAGTTATGAATAGAAGTTACTTCTACTTTTAATGTTTGAATGTTAAAATTACCAGTGCTGGAAGTATAGGCAGAAGCTTTACTGGTGATTTTCAACGGTGGCAACTGTTTCCTGGAGTATGCGAAGATAAACCTATCTTGGCAAATCAGTTTTCCGTAAGTCTTTGGATCCTACTCTTACATATCCCTCTCACTAACAAAGAAATATTTGTTTACAAAAATCACAAACTTTTTCTATTAATCTTTTGGGTGAAAAGATTAAAATAGCATCAACTTTAGGAAGCTATTATTGTGGTATGCTCATCTAGGTGTAAAGAAGATAAATAGCTGAACCTTGGGCTTCAATAAGGAAAAGAGAATCAATGAAAATGATTCAGAAGAGGAGGGATGACATGAATCCAAGTGCGACATAAACTTTACTGTTAATTTAAGCAGTTCATATCAGATTCAACTCCAAAATAAGCTGAAATAATCTGAATGATTGCATTTCTTTTTGAGTCCAGAATAAATTATTTTAAATGCTACTTTTATCTGTAATGGTTGTATTGATTTTGTCTCATAGGTGTTTATCTCACGTTCAGATGGTACAAGATACTCCTCTGTATTGTCTCCAAAAAACCCAGAAATATCCAAGTAAGGATGTACTGACATACTTTTAATATTCCCTATTGCCGCGCAATCAGGAGATGTTCTTATTGCTACACTATCAGAATATTCTTCATACTTATGTGTAGTTCTAAATTATAAATTTTAACATCTTTTAGTGAGTCTGTACAGCGCCTATGACTCAGATTATGTATGAGACAATAAATTTGCATGATGTTTACAGAGAAAGTGCCAACTTTGGAATTGTATCATGGGACTGGAATTTGAAAGGAGATGATTCTACTTACCATGCTTTGTATCCAAGAGCCTGGACTCTGTATGATGGTAATTTTATAATAACTGTATGATGGTAATTTTATAATAACTGTAGTAAAATAAAATGCCTGATTGTTTGCTTTTATGTTTATCTATTAATGATAGGGCTCTGTTATTTTTATACGTAGGGGAGCCGGATCCAGATATGAAAATAACATGCCGTCAAGTTTCACCATTTATTCCTAACAACTATAAAGAAAGCAGTCTCCCTGTTGCTGCATTTATATTTACGGCATGTTCTTAGTAAACTTATTTTTGATATAAGATTCACCGTATATCAAAACTAACAATATTTTTTTTCGCTTGTCATTTCAGCTTACCAACACTGGAGATTCTTCTGCAAAAGTAACTTTGCTTCAAACATGGGCTGTAAGTTAAATTGGTCATAGTTCTCAGATAATTCAGCTTTCTGAAAAAAAATCCCCTTTTGTTGAACACCAGTAAAGATTGTAGCTTTTCTTCATTTATTTTGCAGAACTCCGTGGGTGGAAACTCTGGGGATTCTGGTTATCATTCAAACTCGAAAATGGCGTAAGAGTACACTTTAATTTCCCATAATTTTCTTGTAATATTGGTATATATACTGACACACCTTAAAAATTAGTGAAGATGATGGTGTCCGTGGCGTTCTCCTTCATCACAAGTGAGTTTATGACCTCAATTATTAAGATTCAGTATGAGATATACATGTGGATCTTCAATGATCTATTTGAATACATCATTCATCACAAGTGAGTTTATGACCTCAATTATTAAGATTCAACATAACTTGCCCTATGAGATATACATGTGGATCTTCAATGGTCTATTTGAATACATCATTTCAAATCATGCTTTGTCATGTTCAAACTTGTAGCTTGTTTTGGAGGGAGCAATTTAGTTTACACCGTCATATTAGACCAAAAATAAATGGGCCTTAGAAAAAGTTCCCACTATGCTAGTGAGCATTCGACCGGTTCTGCCGATTTGAAGCTAAAATCGAAAATTTTGTATAGTTTGATATTAAATTGTGAAAATATTTGCCCCTATAATTCATAGGTATGCTAGGTTTTTAAGACAACAAATAATTTACAGTACTTGTGATTTCAAATTCACTTGCTACATTAAATATTTAAATGTATGCAAATCAGGGTTGGTAGTCAATAATAATGAAACCAAAGTAAGGCAGCACTAGTAATACAATAAGTGATACAATGATTGTTATATTGGTTCGGATCTCCAATCATACACCATTCCCCTAAGCAGTTATATACCAATTTCACTATGAATCAACCTTGCTAGCACTCACAAGTATTTGTTTACAACTAGTCTTCTGCCGAGACTCACATACTTCCTGACGGTAACAATCTTCAGAATGACAACCTTTGATTGTGACTACCCAACACCTTCAGACGGTAACAATCTTTTGCTAGACTCGATTACATCTTCCTCAGAGCCTTATCAAGACTCAATCACTCCTTCCTCAGTGATAGTCGTCTAAGACTCATTCACTTACAATTTCCAGTTACAGTCGCCTACAAACATCCACAACATTCTGAATTTAAGTTCCGTTCTTAAAGGAGTAGGCTGAAACAAGGTTAGAGATTTATTTTGAAATTGAACGTAATCTCTAAATTTTGTGGATTGTGAATCCACGTATAAATCAATGTCAAAGAGATTAGAGATCTGTTTTGAAATTGAAGCATGTAATCTGTAAGTTTTGTGGATTGTTAAATCCATGTATAAATTAGAGTCAAAGAGCAATGATTTTTTTTTGTTTTTTTGATAATGAAAGTGAGACTTTATTAAAGAAGAACACTCATTTTGATATCTTGGAGGTTCTGCTACAGCGTCACACCACTTGAGATAAGTGACCCAAAAAGTAACGAATTTGCAATGTGGAGAAATCTTGATTCAGAATTACGAGTGATAACCATGAATCAAGTTGAGATTTGATGATTTTCTTTTCTTTTCTTCTTCTCTCATATGATTACTCAGTTTCCAAGGCTTAAAAAGCAAATCAGATGACCTTATATAGTAGCGAAGAAATACGACTATTCGCCAAGAGACATGATGATTAGATTTGAAATTCAAATCAAAAGATCGCAACTATGCAATGTATGTTGGCAGCTTGACATTCGTGTATCCATATATCAACAAATACATGTATGTTAACAAATATGGAGTTCCATGTCAAGACATACATTCAGTTAAAGTGTTTACACTCTTCAAAAATGACTTTTAAAGTATATAAAATCTCCAGAAATATTTTTATCATTTTGGAAGATAATGTGCTTCTACGAGGGTTTTTAACAACGTGTCTAAGATATGAAAGAGTCTTTACACTCATAATATACTTGTTGTACTTTATGGCGAACTTGAGCTCTTGACTTGAAGTGTCTTTTCCTGTTGATGGACACAATTGTTACTTTTGTTTCTGCACAATCTTGTAAACAGTTAATAACAAGGTTTGTATGGTTGTTATCATCAAAGTACATTAATCTTGATTCTAACAAAAACACAACTAACCGAATTAAAAACAAAAAGAAAATAAAAAACCAAGTTGACAAAAGAAAATTAATTTTAGGTTAATAAGGTACGCCTTTGTTTTAAACAATGTCTAATGCAAATTTGAGAATTTACTCTTTTTATCGATTTGAATAACATTGTACAAAAACACTCATAAAACCATTATGGAATCACGTTTGTTGTATTTTGTATGAGTTTTGTTAACAATTCCGAGGGAGTATGCATATTGTTTTGTTTAGGTAACTAACCAAAGCAAAACACTGTACTTTTACGGTAAATTTTATTGTAACTAAGCAAAATCAGCTAACTCAACGTAATCGATAACCAAATAAATTTACTTTACAATCTGACAAAATAAAACAATAAAAACCGAGCTAATTGACTGATTTAACATTTTTGTTTTTATTTTTTGGTGTGGATTCGATGGGCTTATTTTGGCTCTAATTGGGTTCCTTATCTTTGCCAATATGATGGTAAAATTACTGTTGAAGCAATGGTTGCATACATGCAGAACTGCAGATAATCATTCTCCAGTAACATATGCGATTGCAGCTCAAGAAACGTCTGATGTCCATGTTTCTGAATGTCCTTGTTTTGTGGTATCTGGAAATTCAGATGGATTCACAGCGAGAGACATGTGGAATGAAGTAAAAAAGGTGAATTATTTTATGATTAGAATCTCATCTTTGTCTTTTAGCTATATAATAATTAGTCTCCGCCACCACCACAGCACATGTACATACATACAGCTAGATTCAACGACACACCAACATCTAGCACCCGTCTTGCATCCAGTCTTATTCTTACATAATCAATGGAACTTTTTATTAATTTTGACCCCACACACATATTGTCGTCATTTTACTAATTGGCACTTCAATCATCATTAGTAATAAACATTCGTTATATTTATTCAGTGGATTAGATCAAAGATGTAAATGAAAATACTCGTTTGGGTTTTGTGGATTTCCTTTTTTTTTTGGGGGGGGGGGGAGGGGGGGGGGATGGCTTGGAGGGTGGGTGAGTTGTGTAAAACTAAACTGTAAATGATGTCCAAAAATAATTGAAGGGGCTAAAATTGAGGGGCTGTGGATCTTGATCAGTATCATACACATCCTCCTCTTGTTTATCCCCTTCCATCCCCCGATTCCCCCGTCTTTCTACGTGTATGTGTGTATGTGAAGCAATGAACACAAATAGTATTGGTCGGTTATAACAACACTTTATGTAAACCAGTCAAAACCGCTATGATCATTAACGCTTAAAATCGATACTTTCAAAACCTCTCATAAACGGTATCACAAAAGTCTCAAGCGGAGCCTATGGGTAAAAAGCTCCTCAATTGTCAGGTGGCTCGCTTCTTGTTAATCAATTACCGAGGGTTCATTAATAAGACTAACGAGCTCCTGGCTTGGCATAATTAATCAGAAACCTAATCCATTAATTGGATAGATGATGACATATACAATTTTTTATTGAATTCAGATTAGTGTAGTTCACGATACGGTAGGGGTGCTAAATGGGTGCTACAAACAGGGGTGCCCCGGAACAGACACACACTCTCTCTCTATACACACACACACACACACACACACACACATATATATATATATATATATATATATGTATGGAAAGTTAATTTTCAAAAAATATATATATATATGGAAAGTCTATTTGGACATAAAGATTTGACACTTAATGAGGGACACAACATCCGAACCATAGGATTACCCCATGATTTGCACCCTTCACATAAAGACAAATTAATCATGTGGTTGGGAGATAGGATCAAGAGATCCCCAAGCAATGCAACACCCCTTTAGCCTCCTTGATTTCCACCGCACATTCCGGTTTCTCTCTCCTTTCATTAACTTTCTCTTTACCCACTAACTTAATTTACTGTAATGAGTGGTGGAAATAGGGGGGCTAAAGGGGTGCTCCATTTTTGGGATGTTGTTGAACGCTCCTCATGTGTGTGTGTGTGCGCGCGCGCACGCGTGTGTACTTGTAATGTTGCAAATAAACCAGCTGTGAGCTACCACTAACATTTATTGCATAGCTGGATTAATGTCTTCATAGATTTGCATATATTGTGTCTGATTGCTGATGTATGTTTATTTTAATAGTATGGGTCGTTTGATAACCTTGGTGCAACAAGTACAGTTATGACATCAGAGCCGGGTTCATCTATTGGAGCAGCAGTTGCCGCTTCAGTTTCAGTTCCTCCCAAAGCTACCAAGACAGTTAAATTTTCTTTAGCATGGGCTTGTCCTGAAGTAAAATTCAAAAGCGGAAAAATTTACCACAGGTATTTTCTTTGTAATTCCAGGTTTTACCAGTTTTCTTTTGTACTTAGTAAAGTAGGCTATATACTAACTGAATGTAGTAAAACAGACGTTATGCAAAATTTTATGGTACAGATGGGGATGCATCTGCTAGACTTGCACATGATGCTATCATCGGTAATCATTACTCTGCATTCCTAAAGATTTGACAGCAAACGAATTTCGAGCTTTTAACGTTTTTTGTCTTTTGATCTGGAAAGCAAGAAGTTTATATAAAAATCATGACTGAACATACCAAAACATTGTTAAGTTTTATTCCACTATTATTTTCTTTTAATTGAAGGACATGAGTCATGGGAATCCCAAATTGAAGAGTGGCAAAAACCTACTCTTCAAGACAAGAATCTCCCTGAATGGTAATTTTACATTTAAAAAGGTACTGTAATTACCGTCAAACTACTAAAACCACAGGTATCTAACTTGTCATTTTTTTGGCAGGTATCCAGTAACTCTTTTCAATGAGCTTTATTATCTAAATGCTGGAGGAACTATATGGACAGGTTTGACATCTTCATAATTTTGCTAACTTATTTTTTCCCTCACAAACTTTTCTGCATGGTAATACACAGACGGGTCACGGCCATTGCAAAGCTTGGCATCAATTGAGGAAAGAAATTTCTCTCTCAATATATCGAATTCAAAAACAGAAAGTATGTCTGCAGTCGATCCCACAAACAGTACAGCAATCGATATCCTTGATAAAATGGCATCAGTCTTTCATAATATGCATTCTCCCTTAACATCAAGTTTTGCTTTCGGAACATCATTACTAGAGGAGGAAGAAAACATTGGTCAATTTCTTTATCTTGAAGGACTAGAATACCTCATGTGGAATACATATGACGTTCACTTTTATTCATCTTTCTCTTTACTAATGTTATTTCCAAAACTCGAGCTTAGCATTCAAAGAGATTTTGCAGCCGCAGTCATGATTCATGACCCTGAAAAACTACAGTTATTAAGCGATGGAAATTGGGCAGCCAGAAAAGTCATTGGTGCCGTCCCTCATGATCTAGGATTATTCGATCCGTGGTATAAAATCAACGCTTACACGCTCCACAACACCGATAAGTGGAAAGACTTGAACCCTAAATTTGTTCTCCAAATCTACAGAGATGTCGTATTTACAGGGGACAAGTCATTTGCAAAGGTAGTTTGGCCTGCAGTATACATGGCAATGGCTTATATGGAACAATTTGACAGAAATGGAGATGACATGATTGAAAACGATGGATTTCCAGATCAGACTTATGACGTGTGGTCTGTTAAAGGGGTTAGTGCTTATTGTGGTGGTCTTTGGGTAGCGGCACTGCAGGCTGCTTCTGCTATGGCACGTGTGGTTGGTGATAAGGATTCTGAAAACCTGTTCTGGTATAAATATCAGAATGCTAAAAATGTGTATAATAAGGCATTGTGGAATGGCGAGTACTTTAACTATGATGATAGTAAAGGCAAAGCTAGTTCGTCTATTCAAGCTGATCAATTAGCTGGGCAGTGGTAATTTTTCATGATCAATGTATTTACCATTTAAAACAGAGAACTTTTGTAAAACTCTATCTTTAAGTTTTAAAATACCCAACCGCCGCCTACTCAAAAATATGTCATAAAAAAGTATTGCTAATGTTTGCCATTTAAAACCACAAATATTTGCATTTTTGCTCCCCCGGTCTCCTTCCACCTACACACACACACACACACACACACACACACACACACAAACGATCTTTCCCTTTTCCTCAAAAAAGTTTTAGTCATACAAACCTGTGATTAAGTGCAGATTCATTTTCCTTAAAAGATAAATTAATTTTAAAGGCGTAATTCAAAACATGTTTTTGAGAAAGGTTTTTCGTTAAGTTTGAAATAAGAGGCTGATCCTAATTTTCACTTTAAATTAACGACGATTGAAATATGTTTCAGGTATGCAAGGGCATGTGGTCTTGAATCAATCGTAGATGTGGATAAGGCACATAGCGCACTTGAAAAGGTGTACAATTTCAATGTGCTGAAGTACAAAGGTGGGAAAGGTGGGGCTGTGAACGGGATGCGACCAAATGGCAAATACGATATGTCTGCAATGCAATCTCGGGAAATCTGGTCTGGTGTCACGTATGCAGTTGCTGCTACTATGATTCAAGAAGGCATGGTTGATACTGGGTTCAAAACAGCTCAAGGAGTGTTTGAAACAGCTTGGTCTGATCGAGGACTTGGGTAAGTTTTTTTCTTTTCTTTTTACAATAAGAATGATATTTTATCCAAGTAGAATACTTATTATGATGTCTCGGGGTTGTATTCATTACCTCTAGAACCCCAATCTTGAACATCATATCACTTGCCACTTGAGCTATTCGTTTAATATGAAGGGAAAAATAATGATAATTGAAACTAGCATCAATAGCTTCAGTATTTGCCAGATTCCCAATTTGAGTAATATCCATTGTAAATTATGGGGATTTTTTTTTTAGGCCACTTTCAAAATATATTTATGCAAATAGGCCACACTTAAAAACTATTTACAAATATATATTGCTTTTGGTCATGTCAAACGCTGGTAAAAGTATACTGGCAACATTTCAAATGTCGCCAATTTTTTTTTTCTTTCTTCTAGTTTATATGGATGACATTTTAAATACGCCAATACTTTTGAACAAACTAACATGGGTGCATATTCAAAAGTTGCTCGTATGTTTAATATGGGCGGCACTTGAAATGACCCCAGTACGTTTCTGAGAGCATGACGCTGTCAAAATTAACCTGTATTGTAAATAGTTTTGTAGCATGTTTGCATAATTAAATTCTGTAAATGGCCTAAACTAACAAAATTTCCAAATTATAAACTATCTAGATGGAATGCTTACATTTTTAGACTGTCTATGTCTATCAGATATTCTTTTCAGACACCAGAAGCTTGGAACATAAATGGTGAATATAGGTCACTGTGTTATATGCGCCCTCTTGCTATATGGGCAATGCAGTGGGCGTTATCGCCTCCTACGTTGCACAAAGAAATTAGAGAGAATAAAGATCAAGATGCATATATCAAGCATCAAATGTCATTCTCAAAAGTCGCAAGGCTGCTTACATTGCCTAATGAAGAGCATACTAAAAGCATTCTTCGAGTCATATACGATATGACTTGTAGTAGGTTTAGATCTTGATTTCAAGGGAGATGAAGTAATCATATTGCTGTCATATTATTTGCAGTCAGTTAAGACTGCGGTTGTATTGGAATATTCAAATATTTATTATCGGCTATCAAGGATTTGTAAATCTTAAGACTGCAAATGCAAACCAAATAAACGTGCTTTTTAGCATTGTGGATTTTCGCTTGAGGTTTTTTTTTTTTTTTTTTTTTTTTTTTTTTTACTTAAATAATAAAAGGAAGCTTCCTTAATTATCATTTATCATTTTTGTGTAACACTCCAGAAAAATGTTATCTTCATTTATTTTGTCTTTGAAGCTAATTATTTGTATAGAAATGTAATTTCGACTGATTTTAGAATATTAGATCTTATGAAATTTTAAATAAAATTATTTGAGATTAATATTCATGCCTAATGAAATTGATAAGCTTGTATTCTTAATAAAATTTAGATTAAACTGGTTATAATGTTTCAATCAAAAGAAATCAAAAGTTAATTGTAACTTATGTTCTACGTTGAATTGAATTAACATTTTACTGATAATATTTTAAGAAAAATAAATTATAGTTTTCATTTGGAAGTTAAGTATAATTTTATAAAAAAAAAATTAATGTGAATATTAGAACGATATTTTATGGTTGTTGAATAATAGCAGTAAACGGTATGGAAACGATTTTGGACGTTAAACTTTGAATCTTAATTTGAGCTCCGAGTGTTTAGTTTAATTTAAAGAAATTATTAATGAAAATTCAATTCGATTTTAAATTATTGATGTAAACCCAGTTTATCATAAACGATAAAATATTGGTTTTTGAAATATAAATATTTTGCATAAAATGATTTTAGAATATTTTGTAATCAAACCTTCCACGTTTATTTTGTCGAATTTCGATTTTTGCTTGTTTCGTTTAAATCGTTTTATGTAAACAATTAAGGATTATCGGTAACGAATGTAGCGTAAATAATTAAATTTCACACTAATAATAAAATATAAATTTTTATTGTGTCATTCCATCTGTATCAACATATTGAGCATAACAATATTTTTTTTTGTGTGTTTGAGCTTTCAATTTGAGATGCAAAGAGGTTAGAATTATTGTTTATGGTTATACGACTACACGGGTCTACCTGTATCCAATAAACAATGTGAGTTTAAAATTTAAAATTTAAAATTAAAACTGATTTAGGAGTGATAAGCTTTTGCCGGCTCGTGTGGATTTTGCGGAGCTGAAAACGTGGTCTCACGTTTCATAATTCATATCACATTTTATTCGTTACCTCATTAATACGCGTTTCTTCCTTTTTTTTAACAAGAAATAAAAATGTATTGTCACAAAAAGAGCTTTCCGACTCAAAGGTTACAATAGAAAGATAGGTCGCTAAAAGATGAAATACAACAACTCACTATGACCTACATCCAAAGTCATAAGAAATAGGCTCTCAACCTAAGCGAACCGATTCTAGAATCCGTCGGGTGAGCAACGATAGATGGAACAACCAATTTCCTGGCAACGTCTAAAGTCAGTCGCGAACAACAAGTTGGAAGAACTTGGTTCAGAGTCAAGGATAGGCCCATGCTTTCCTATTAAAAAAGGGGATTGTTATAAGGCCTCCATTTTTTATTAAGGGAGGGGGGTGGAGACAATTTTGAAGGGACTCCATCTTAATTTTTATTTGTTAATGGGAGATTTGAGTATTAAAAAATACCAAAAAGTTAGACTAAACTGCCTTTGACTATCACGTTTTATTTGGTAAATCCTAAACTTCGAAATTCTCTGCAGTTCGATCAAAAGGAAACAACGCTCTTAAAAATCAAAAGAAATCGTGTACCGATCCCAACTTCATCCACCATGGTTTAGACGAAGACGACGAAAAGGAAGTAATTAGATCCCAATGTAATGGCGCAAATGTTGGAAAGGTTAGTTCAATCGTTTTTTTCGATTGTTGAAATCGAAGTTTTGGTGAAGAAGAGGAATACGATGGATGGTTGCTGTGATTATTAATGAGAAAACGTTGAGTATTTGTCGAAAATGTCATAAATTTTCGTTTATTCATTTATTTTAAATTAAATCGTCCAATTCTAGTATGATATTACGTTTACGTACCTGATTCTATGTCTTCTAATCACCCACACAACTATCCGTGTCTCCATTACGTTAACTATTTCCCTTTTTTTTATTTCATATCCAGCATCAAATTGTACTCACTAGTTAGGTTTTAAGGTTTACATTAAGTAGGATTATAGGGTTAATATTAGAATTTTTATTTACATATTTAAGATGAGGCTAATTTGTTTTGTCTTCCATAATAATTGTACAATAAATTAGAAATGTAACCCCCTTAACCAAAAGTGGAGTCTCTTTAACAATAATAATAAAAAAAAATCAAAGCTTTCGAAATCCTCTGACCTCACTCTACCTCTTCCACCTTCGTCACTCGCGGTTAATGCTACCAACCTACCACCCAGGCCCAACCCTAGGGCAGGCCAGTTAGGCAGCCGCCTAAAGCAACCCCTCGGGGAAGGGCAGCAGGGAGGAGGTGGGAGAAGAAGAAGAAACTATTTATCAGAATTGATTTAAAAACTATTATATCCTCATTTAGCAATGGCCGAGTGGGTGTGCTTTTGATTGCCATCCTGAGATCCAGTTTTCGATCCCTGGCAAAGGACAACATTTTTTTTTTTTTTTTCCATTTGCCTCATCTGCTACCTAAGGCAGCATGTATGGTCGTGCCGACCCTGCTACCACCACCACCACCTAGACACTACGCCTCCATCCTCTTCTTTATTGGATCTTATTTAGATATGAGGCTTCTGCTTCTATAAAATAAAATAAGATCGAGCAATCCCCCACCGTCTCCACACTAACCATCCGAACTCGGCTAGTCACCAGTCACAGTCACCAACCCTCAATGAAGTAGTCTCCTACCTTGCTTCCCTCCCACATGTAATGATCAGCAAAACCAAACGCTGTATATTGGTTTGGCATGTGCATTCTTCCTTGATGCTTTTGAGTCCGTACTTCGATTACTAATATCACAGGTTCAAACTTTTTAACTGTCAGAGGCCTAAATCTGAATACACTAAATACAGTAAACTGGTTGTAACAGGACCATAGCAGAACATCTGAATACACTAAATTTGCTACATAAGAACATAAACACTTTCAAATTGAAACAAATAAACAAATGTCTGGCTGAACACATACCATAAAGAGAATATTTTGACGAACTCACAAACTGAAGCTAGAATTAAGCAAGATACATTCAAATATTTTCATGATGATGTAAACCAAACAAACATCAAAAAACAACAAGAAATATTTTAGCTTTAACTTTAACCTAACTTGTAACAACCTGGAAAATCTGAGCCAGTTTAAAATTTTTATTTTGGCAATTTTAACGAATTTTGAATATTTAAAATGAATTATTTTAAATAATAACGACGAGAAATTTATTTTGAATAGAATTAGAACGTATATATTTATACGCGTCGTCGTTAGAATATAAATAATTATTTATAATTATAAAAGGAATTGAAAATGGCGCGGTAATTCGATAATTCGATTTCAAACTTCAATTGAATGTACCGGGTGCAAAATAAACCGGATTTTAGCGAAACAAAAAATAATGAAATCTAATTGAGAATATCTTTCCAACGAATCCGAAGAATCAAAATTTCATACTGGGAATCAAAAGATATGTCCAGTTGAAAATTCAGAATAGTCGCTATGGAATTTCGGCCATTGAAAATAGCCATTTTGCAAACGACCTCGGATTTCGACGAAACCACTTTTGTTGGATCCGCGATGTCAAGAGATTGCTAGATTCCAAATTTCATAATTTTTCAAATCAATATGTGAGCGTGGCGAAGGAAAACGCGTTTGCCATTTTTCAGTTGATTTTAATCGACTGGAAAATGGCCATTTTTCAAACGGTCTCAGAATTCGTTGAAACTAGTTTTGTTAGGACCATATCGTCAATACGAACGTAGAAAATATTTTTCTGGAATTTTTAGAATCAGTATGTGGCCCCAGTAAATTGAAATGCGCGTTCGAATTCAATATATAGAGTTATATGTTGATTTTGACGAAAACTGATCGAAACGATCGAATCAGCTTACGATACATATCTCATTGTGTTCGGAATGGGGGTAATTAGCTATGGACGACAGTCGGTGGGTTTGATTTCGAGTTCGAAATTTAAACTAACTTTTTGAAATCAAAAATAATAAATTAATATATATTATATAAAGCCCTTACCTTTAACCCTCTCCCTCAGAATAGTCAAACCCAACCTTCAGTCAAAAGAAAAAAAAGCGCCCCCTTCTGAAAATTGCCAATCGCGCTCCACCCGTCACCGACGACGGCGCAACGCCCCACACGATCCTCTGCCTCCTCCGTCCTCCCTCCTCTTCGATCCCCTTCCTCGCTCCACCCCCTTTCTCTGATGAAGCCGCGAAACTCCCAATCCCTCAAAATCAAACCGCCAGGAAGCCCACCCCCTGAACCACCAAGGGGCCCCTGTCGCCATCAGCTCCGGCCTGCACCACCACCTGGGACCCGCGACGCCTCAGTCCTCCACCACCGATCGTCGACAACCCCCCTCCTCTTGGAAATGTGTAGTGAGCCTCCTTCTCTTTTCCTTTTTATATGTAATTTTGCTTTGTTTTATTCTTAGTTTTTTTATTCACATCGAATTTAATTTCTAATTTCTACGAACATAAAAAGCTTTGATTTTTAATTTGAGAAAGGTTTTATTTTTATAAAAAGAAAAGTTAGGATTTTATTCTTGAAAAGATATGATTTTTATCCGTGTTACTTTGAAATAAAAATGCGATGTTTATACATGAAACGATGTGATAAAAATATATTTTTATCATATAAATGGCAAATAAATTGGATATGAAGTATAATAAAAGTATGAACTTTATTTTTATCATGAAGTAGCGAAAATAAAGATTTGATCTTTACCTAGGTAGCGGATTAAAAATCGAATTTTTATATTATAGAAAGATGAAAAATATAATTTTTATATTATGTGAAAGTTAAAAATATGGTTTTTATTAAAGTAGAAATATAAAGGCGAAATCTTTATATAGAGAATAACGTGATAAAAATATAATCTTTATTATATGAACATCGATGTAAAAATAGAATTTTTATCTATATAGTAGCGATGTAAAAATAGAATTTTTATCTATATAGTAGCGATGTAAAATAGAATTTTTATCTATATAATAGCGATGTAAAAAAATAGAATTTTTATCTATATAGCAGCGGTGTAAAAATAGAATTTTTATCTATATAGTAGCGGTATAAAAATAGAATTTTTACCCATATAAAGTGATAATAAAAATGTGATTTTTATATATGTAGTGGCTACGGGCAACGAAAGTGACAAAATGCGAGAACGACGAAGATTTCTACATAAGAAGAGTCGTGGCGTTTGGATTAGCTAGTTGGTGAGAACTTCTCACTTTAAATCTTGTTTTTCTAGTTAAAATATATACTAGGATGCAGACGGTGCTTAGCAGCACCTGACACCCGTCGTCCACAGACCATGGAGGCTTGTATGTTTAATTGTTTGATGTGTTTTGAAAATTGATAGTGTGATGTGAAATGAAATAAAATATTTATATAGTTAAAACTATTTGATCGTTAAAATATAAATTTTAACGTGTGTGTGTGAATAAAAATATGTGTGTCGATTTGAAACCCCACACGGGTGTTGGGATGATATTTGGCGTACACTCATCCCGATTGATTAGTTATATGTCGATCGATTGATTGACAGACTGTTATAAGCGTTAATTATTTATATTTAATGCTTATGCAGTTGTGTGGTGCACTTTGGATGATGATTGATTATTTATCGTTGTGATTATATACATGTGTTGTATGGAATCCATATAATTAACATTATATGGTAATTGATTGGGCCTCATTCCAGTTTTGAAATAGAAATATTTGAAAAAGAAATATTTGAAATAGAATATTTGAAAATAGAAATATATGAAGCCATGTTGATTAGATTGATGCCATTTTGACGTGAACGATATTTATATCGATTTTATTCAATTTTCAATGTATATTGAAAGTGATTTCGAAATTTGAATTATATTGAAAGTGATTTCGAAATTTGAATTATATTGAAAATAATCGAAATTCGAATTAAATTGAACAGAATTGAATTCAAATTGGAAATTGAATAAAATTTAATTCAAATTGAAATTGAATAGAATTGAATTCAAATTGAAATTGAATAGAATTGAATTCAAATTGAAATTGAATTCAAATTGAAATTGAATTCAAATTGAAATTGAATAGAATTGAATTCAAATTGGAAATTGAATAGAATTGAATTCAAATTGAAATTGAATAGAATTGAATTCAAATTGAAATTGAATAGAATTGAATTCGAATTGGAATTGAATTAATTCGAAATTCAAATCGAATTGAAAACGAACTGAAATTGAACTAAAAATCGATTTGAATTGAAATCAATTTGAAAGGAATTTAAAACGAATTTATAAGGAAAAATTCAACTTTGATTTGAATTTGAAATGAAGTTGAAATCATTTCGAAAACGAATTTAAAACAATTTATAATATACGTTTAAAAGGAAATCGATGAAGTATATATTATATATATATATATAATATAATGGCCTGAATAGAACGCGCCGCGCCGCGGCAGTTTGTGAATTTCGACCATTGACTTCGAACGGACATTACGGGAGATTCGACCGTCGGATTCTCCTGAAACCGGAACCGTTAGGTTCGTATCGAAAAGAGCTTTCCAATGAATATTAGAAATTTTAAATCTAATGGTTGGATTTGGAGATACGTCCAAATCAAATTTGGAAAAGGTCGCTGTAAGTGCAGTTCGATGGCCGTTGAAGGAAATCGACTGTACGGGCCTTGGTAAAATTATTAAAAATATCAATAATTTGTGTAAAATCATAAGAAATGGTTTGTAAAGAACTGGGATGAAAAACTCCACATTTGAAAAGATAAAAATAGATTTTTATCGAAATGAACTAGTTTTGAACTAGAATTAAAATCAATTTATTTTTGAAATAAATAAATTGAATTTGAAAGTGGTTTTAAAAATAATCAAAATTCCCAATACGTGAATTGGACTGGATTTGAATCGAAATTATCTTCGGAATATTTCGAAGTTGGATTTCGTGATTATACAGATATTGTTATGGGAATTTGAAAGATATATTTTATATCATTATTTCCAATACAATATTTGTTGGTTTCAGAATTTGATATTGAATATAAGCCGGTATATTTTCTATTCAGAGCCTTGTATTTAATATCAAATGTGATTTGGGTTTGTCGTGAATGGTGTCTTCATTAACACTGTTCTTAAGCCCAGTTGAGAAAAATATTAAATCTTTCTATTTAGATTTAATGAAGTGTACCAATTAAATAATGTTTAATTGGAATTGAATTTGAATGTGATTGTGGGTTTATAGTGAACCGTGTTTTAGATGACATTGGTTCTTTAACCCAGTTAAAGACGGATATTGATTTTTGAAAAGATTAAAACTAAGTGGAGTTTTAATGATTCTTTATATAGATTGAAAAGTGAATTGATAATTTAAATTATCAAATCTGAAGGGTGATCGAGATTGGAGTACCATCAGTTTTGCTCCAAAGCGATAATTAAATCTTTAATTAGATTTGAACGTGGAATGGTAATTAATTTTACCGATAGCACCGTGGTGTTAGATATGAAGTATGACTAGTTTTACTTCATGGGATGAATAGGTTGGGATTGGGAAATAAAATAAATAATTACTTCGGTGTGGTTCGCTAATCCCGACTAGTTTGGAAAACCATAATATGGTTTGAAATGATATCCAAAGGAAGATTAAAGAATAAATTTAGAAGAATTTATCTTTGATAAAATTTATGGGAACCTTTCCCTAAGAATGTGATTTTGTGAATAAAAGAATATTCTGAATTGGAATGAGGCATTTGTTGAGTTTGTGTAACAATTGTTTATCATATGCGTGGGTTATTCAGAAAGGCCGGGTTTATACCCATTCTGAATAACCGATTCGACGAGATGTCGAAGATGAAGACGGTGGTTGAAGACCGGAAGTCTTCACATCGTTTGGGTGATTACTGATGATCTCGATTGGGCTATACACCCAAGATGAGGGAAACAGTTGGTGATCGTCCAAACGTACTTGGAGATCGATGGATATGCGAGGAAAGTGCCTCCGGTTTCGTTCAGACCCAGAACAAACTTGTAAATGGATTGTGTGTCTAACGTTGGATTTTATTCTGTGGTGATTGATCTCTATTAAATATACATCTGTTTGGCGGCGGAGAATTTATTCTCTTGCTTAACGCCCTTCTCTGAGACGTACGAGCTCAGAGATTGTATATCGATGGACATCAGTCGCATGGAGTGAATTGCCAGTGTGGCACGCGTAAGTGGCAATTGATCAAGGCTTCTGTTGAAAAGCAAAGTCTTGTGGTTGATGATCAAAGCACGGCCTGTGTGGCGCAGCTTTGTGTATAACGTGAATTCGCGAGCCTCACACCTCGGTATGAGTCAAAAACGGGATACGGACTGTTGGGAGAAGACGACGTTTCTTTCTAGCTATGGGTGGTGTCAGTGCTTAAACTGGCTGACATTTATATACTTTTCACCTGTGTGGTTGTTGGATGAGGCGCCTCGATATTAGGTCTGTTAGGACCGGGAAACGTGTGTTCAGGAATAACTAATCCTCAAAAGTAAGAGAGGACCGGCCCAACCGATTCCAAGGATCATAGTGGGGTCCTGAGACATTTGCTAGAGTGTCTCGAACGGAGAGGAGCTTGCCCCATGCCTCGACTCATGATGGAATCCAATTTCCAATACGTGATATTGCGGTTTTATTTGTAGAACCTAGTATGGCGACATAGTAGATGGTAGTTATTCCACCTATGATTGATACTTATGATTGAAATTGTTTTGACACTATACCCTTATAGTAATATCAAATAATGTGTTTTTGACGTATCGAGCATGCTTTGTCTATAATAAGGTAAAAACCCTATCCTTCGGCTTGCGATGCATTGTGTGATGGGACCTGGATCTTATAATAGCTTCATTTTTCTTTATTTAGCTTTGCGCTGTTTGTTTTAAGCACTGGTATTCTTGGGAGGAAACTCGTTCCGTGTTATACGGCGTGGTCCCTTGATTTACCTAACTTTAAAATAAAGATTAATAACTGTTTTAGTTCTCACACCAGTCACATGACTGACCTGGAGTTTATTGTTTCAACCTAAACTCTAGGTGCCCTTATTTTGACACGGGGAGCTAGTAGTTTTGGTTTTGCAGATTTATATTCACAGGATCCTGATTTACAGCTGGAACGATGCTCGGAAAGCTCTGTATCCGTGTATTACTTTCAGTTGTGTTTTGTATTGTTTTTCCGCTGCTTTGTAATTTATTGTAATCTCTGATATTTATCGAATGTGTAATATTGATTCATACTCTGTATATTCTTGTATTCTGATGGAATTGTTGTAATTAACAATGAAATGTTCTTCTGTCTGCGTTCTATTTTGTCTTGTCCTCAATTCAATCCGTGCTTTCCTTACCGGGGAAGTTCGGGTCGTCTCAGTTTGGTATCAGAGCTTTGGTTTACAGAGCTCGAGAACAAGACACATTAGAACCATACGAAAGAATGCATCAGATATTGGATTAGTAATATCCAATTAGAATTACTCGTTAGAGATAGGATCAGTAGTATCCTAGAACGAGTGTGAAGAGTATATTTTTCAAATAAAAATGAAAACAATTTTGTTTTGAAAATTTAAACCATTTTATACGTATTTGAATAATTTATTTATATTAATTTGGACAATCTAGTATATAAAGATTTTGCATATACGCGTCATGAACGTATATTCGAAGTTTTAATATACTGGATGGATATAGAATCACACTCTAGTCGCCCGGGGAAAATTTTGGTGATGTCGCGACATCATCAGTCTTTGTGTTCGAGTTTCGAAGGTGTGATATCTATATATTTCCATTAGACTGGTGTGAGAACCAAAACTAGATAGATTTATTATTGTGAATTGACATCAAAAACATGATTTTCGGTATATATATCAAATTTATGAATTTGGATGATAATCCACTAATTGATTGATGGTTGTGTTGTTTGTCTATTTGTTTGGAATTTTGAACCATTTAGCCTAATTGAACCAAATATTGAATTGTATTGAAAATTAGTCGCATTTGCATGCATATACATGTATATCTATTGAACAGGTCATAACAAGGAGGCTAGAGCAGAAGAATAAAATTGTTTGCCCGACAAATAGGTACATGTTTACCATAATTTACTGTTTTGTTTAGGTGGTGATTTTATGAGCCGATTGGCTAGCCACTTGGCTTTTTCTTTTTCTTTTGGATTGAAGAAGGCCATGGGAGGCTATATGAAATATCCCGAAGTCCCCGGTGCAGTGGAGGTTATGGCGATTTTTTTTGAAAATTGAGGGTGTTAGCCAAATTTTTAAAGAAATTTGAAAAGTTCTTAGAAACTGAAAAGTTGAAGAACTTAAGCCGTAAAGAAAATTATGGAAGTTGAGTTGATTAGTTAAACAACTTTCGGCTTCGTTCCTTTTTGGGACGAAAAGTTTTAAGTGGGGGAGAATGTAACAACCCGGAAAATCTGAGTTAGTTTAAAATTTTTATTTTGGCAATTTTAACGAATTTTGAATATTTAAAATGAATTATTTTAAATAATAACGACGAGAAATTTATTTTGAATAGAATTAGAACGTATATATTTATACGCGTCGTCGTTAGAATATAAATAATTATTTATAATTATAAAAGGAATTGAAAATGGAACGGTAATTCGATTTCAAACTTCAATTGAATGTACCGGGTGCAAAATAAAAAGGATTTTAGCGAAACCAAAAATAATGGAATCTAATTGAGAATATCTTTCCAACGAATCTGAAGAATCAAAATTTCATAGCGGGAATCAAAAGATATGTCCAGTTGAAAATTTAGAATAGTCGCTATGGAATTTCGGCCAATGAAAATAGCCATTTTTAAACGACCTCGGATTTCGACGAAACCACTTTTGTTGGATCCGCGATGTCAAGAGATTGCTAGAATCCAAATTTCATAATTTTCGAATCAATATGTGAGCGTGGCGAAGGAAAACGCGTTTGACCATTTTCAGTTGATTTTAATCGACTGGAAAATGGCCATTTTTCAGTCGGTCTCAGAATTCGACGAAACTAATTTTGTTAGGACCGTATCGTCAATACGAAGCTAGAAAATATTTTTTTGGAATTTTTAGAGTCAGTATGTGGCCCCAGTAAATTGAAATGCGCGTTCGAATTCAATATATAGAGTTATATGTTAATTTTGACGGAAACTGATCGAAACGATCGAATCAGCTTATGATACATATCCCATTGTGTTCGAAATGGGGTTAATTAGCTATGGACGACAGTCGATGGGTTTGATTTCGAGTTCGAAATTTAAACTAACTTTTTGAAATCAAAAATAATAAATTAATATATATATTATATAAAGCCCTTACCTTTAACCCTCTCCCTCAGAATAGTCAAACCCGACCTTCAGTCAAAAGAAAAAAAATGCGCCCCTTTCTGAAAATCGCCACTCGCGCTCCACCCTCCACCCGACGCCGACGACGGCACAATGCCCCACCCGATCCTCTGCCTCCTCCGCCCTCCCTCCTCTTCGATCCCCTTCCTCGCTCCGCCTCCTTTCTCCGATGAAGCCGCGAAACCCCCAATCCCTCAAAATCAAACCGCCAGGAAGCCCACCCCCTGAACCACCATGGGGCCTCTGTCGCAATCAGCTCCGGCCTGCACCACCACCTGGGACCCGCGACGCCTCAGTCCTCCACCACCGATCGTCGACAGCCCCCCTCCTCTTGGAAATGTGTAGTGAGCCTCCTTCTCTTTTCCTTTTTATATGTAATTTTGCTTTGTTTTATTCTTAGTTTTTTTATTCACATCGAATTTAATTTCTAATTTCTACGAACATAAAAAGCTTTGATTTTTAATTTGAGAAAGGTTTTATTTTTATAAAAAGAAAAGTTAGGATTTTATTCTTGAAAAGATATGATTTTTATCCGTGTTACTTTGAAATAAAAATGCGATGTTTATACATGAAACGATGTGATAAAAATATAATTTTTATCATATAAATGGCAAATAAATTGGATATGAAGTATAATAAACGTATGAACTTTATTTTTATCATGAAGTAGCGAGAATAAAGATTTGATCTTTACCTAGGTAGCGGATTAAAAATCGATTTTTTATATTATAGAAAGATGAAAAATATAATTTTTATATTATGTGAAAGTTAAAAATATGTTTTTTTATTAAAGTAGAAATATAAAGGCGAAATCTTTATATAGAGAATAACGTGATAAAAATATAATCTTTATTATATGAACATCGATGTAAAAATAGAATTTTTTATCTATATAGTAGCGATGTAAAAATAGAATTTTTATCTATATAGTAGCGATGTAAAAATAGAATTTTTATCAATATAATAGCGATGTAAAAAAATAGAATTTTTATCTATATAGTAGCGGTGCAAAAAATAGAATTTTTATCTATATAGTAGCGGTGTAAAAATAGAATTTTTACCCATATAGAGTGATAATAAAAATGTGATTTTTATATATGTAGTGGCTACGGGCAACGAAAGTGACAAAAGGCGAGAACGACGAAGATTTCTACATAAGAAGAGTCGTGGCGTTTGGATTAGCTAGTTGGTGAGAACTTCTCACTTTAAATCTTGTTTTTCTAGTTAAAATATATACTAGGATGCAGACGGTGCTTAGCAGCACCCGACACCCGTCGTCCACAGACCATGAATGGCTTGTATGTTTGATTGTTTGATGTGTTTTGAAAATTGATAGTGTGATGTGAAATGTAATTAAATATTTATATAGTTAAAAATATTTGATCGTTAAAAATATAAATTTTAACGTGTGTGTATGAATAAAAATATGTGTTTGTTGATTTGATACCCCACACGGGTGTTGGGATGATATTTGGCGTACACTCATCCCGATTGATTAGTTATATGTCGATTGATTGATTGACAGGCTGTTATAAGCGTTAATTATTTATATTTAATGCTTATGCAGTTGTGTGGTGCACTTTGGATGATGATTGATTATTTATCGTTGTGATTATATACATGTGTTGTATGGAATCCATATAATTAACATTATATGGTAATTGATTGGGCCTCATTCCAGTTTTGAAATAGAAATATTTGAAAAAGAAATATTTGAAATAGAATATTTGAAAATAGAAATATATGAAGTCGTGTTGATTAGATTGACGCCATTTTGACGTGAACGATATTTATATTGATTTTATTCAATTTTAAATGTATATTGAAAGTGATTTCGAAATTTGAATTATATTGAAAGTGATTTCGAAATTTGAATTATATTGAAAATAATCGAAATTTGAATTAAATTGAATAGAATTGAATTCAAATTGGAAATTGAATAAAATTGAATTCTAATTGAAATTGAATAGAATTGAATTCAAATTGAAATTGAATAGAACTGAAATTGAATAGAATTGAATTCAAATTGGAAATTGAATAGAATTGAATTCAAATTGAAATTGAATAGAATTGAATTCAAATTGAAATTGAATAGAATTGAATTAATTCGAAATTCAAATTGAATTGAAAACGAACTGAAATTGAACTAAAAATCGATTTGAGTTGAAATCAATTTGAAAGGAATTTAAAACGAATTTATAAGGAAAAATTCAACTTTGATTTGAATTTGAAATGAAGTTGAAATCATTTCGAAAACGAATTTAAAACGATTTATAATATACGTTTAAAAGGAAATCGACGAAGTATATATTATATATATATATAATATAATGGCCTGAATAGAACGCGCCGCGTAGCGGCAGTTCGTGAATTTCGACCATTGACTTCGAACGGACATTACGGGAGATCCGACCGTCGGATTCTCCTGAAACCGGAACCGTTGGGTTCGTATCGAAAAGAGCTTTCCAATGAATATTAGAAATTTGAAATCTAACGGTTGGATTTGGAGATATGTCCAAATCAAATTTGGAAAAGGTCGTTGTAAGTGCAGTTCGATGGCCGTAGAAGGAAATCGACTGTACGGGCCTTGATAAAATATCAGTAATTTGTGTAAAATCGTAAGAAATGGTTTGTGAAGAACTGGGATGAAAAACTCCACATTTGAAAAGATAAAAATAGATTTTTATCGAAATGAACTAGTTTTGAACTAGAATTAAAATCAATTTATTTTTGAAATAAATAAATTGAATTTGAAAGTGGTTTTAAAAATAATCAAAATTCCCAATACGTGAATTGGACTGGATTTGAATCGAAATTATCTTCGGAATATTTCGATGTTGGATTTCTTGATTATACAGATATTGTTATGGGAATTTGAAAGATATATTTTATATCGTTATTTCCAATACGATATTTGTTGGTTTCAGAATTTGATATTGAATATAAGCCGGTATATTTTCTATTCAGAGCCTTGTATTTAATATCAAATGTGATTTGGGTTTGTCGTGAATGGTGTCTTCATTAACACTGTTCTTAAGCCCAGTTGAGAAAAAGACTAAATCTTTCTATTTAGATTTAATGAAGTGTACCAATTAAATAATGTTTAATTGGAATTGAATTTGAATGTGATTGTGGGTTTATCGTGAACCGTGTTTTAGATGACATTAGTTCTTTAACCCAGTTAAAGACGGGATATTGATTTTTGAAAAGATTAAAACTAAGTGGAGTTTTAATGAATCTTTAAATAGATTGAAAAGTGAATTGATAATTTAAATTACCAAATCTGAAGGGTGATCGAGATTGGAGTACCACCAGTTTTGCTCCAAAGCGATAGTTAAATCTTTAATTAGATTTGAACGTGGAATGGTAATTAATTTTACCGATAGCTCCGTGGTGTTAGATATGAAGTATGACCAGTTTTACTTCATGGGATGAATAGGTTGGGATTGTGAAATAAAATAAATAATTACTTCGGTGTGGTTCGCTAATCCCGACTAGTTTGGAAAACCATAATATGGTTTGAAATGATATCCAAAGGAAGATTAAAGAATAAATTTAGAAGAATTTATCTTTGATAAAATTTATGAGAACCTTTCCCTAAGAATGTGATTTCGTGAATAAAAGAATATTCTGAATTGGAATGAGGCGTTTGTTGAGTTTGTGTAACATTTGTTTATCATATACGTGGGTTATTCAGAAAGGCCGGGTTTATACCCATTCTGAATAACTGATTCGACGAGATGTCGAAGATGAAGACGGTGGTTGAAGACCGGAAGTCTTCACATCGTTTGGGTGATTACTGATGATCTCGATTGAGCTGTACACGCAAGATGAGGAAACAGTTGGTGATCGTCCAGACGTACTTGGAGATCGATGGATATGCGAGGAAAGTGCCTCCGGTTTCGTTCAGACCCAAAACGAACTTGTAAATGGATTGTGTGTCTGACATTGGATTTTATTCTGTGGTGATTGATCTCTATTAAATATACATCTGTTTGGTGGCGGAGAATTTATTCTATTGCTTAACGCCCTTCTCTGAGACGTACGAGCTCAGAGGTTGTATATCGATGGACATCAGTCGCATGGAGTGAATTGCCAGTGTGGCACGCGTAAGTGGCAATTGATCAAGGCTTCTGTTGAAAAGCAAAGTCTTGTGGTTGATGATCAAAGCACGGCCTATGTGGCATAGCTTTGTGTATAACGTGAATTCGCGAGCCTCACACCTCGGTTTGAGTCAAAAAAGGGATACGGACCGTTGGGAGAACACGACGTTTCTTTCTAGCTATGGGTGGTGTCAGTGCTTAAACTGGCTGACATTTATATACTTTTCACATGTGTGGTTGTTGGATGAGGCGCCTCGATATTAGGTCTGTTAGGACCGGGAAACATGGGTTTAGGAATAACTAATCCTCAAAAGTAAGAGAGGACCGGCCCAACCGATTCCAAGGATCATAGTGGGGTCCTGAGACATTTGCTAGAGTGTCTCGAACGGAGAGGAGCTTGCCCCCTGCCTCGACTCATGATGGAATCCTATTTCCAATACGTGACATTGCGGTTTTATTTGTAGAACCTAGTATGGCGACATAGTAGATGGTAGCTATGCCGCCGATGATTGATACTTATGATTGAAATTGTTTTGACACTATACCCTTATAGTAATATCAAATAATGTATTTTTGACGTATCGAGCATGCTTTGGCTATTATAAGGTAAAAACCCTATCCTCCGGCTTGCGTTGCATTGTGTGATGGGACCTGGGTCTTATAATAGCTTCATTTTTCTTTATTTAGCATTGCGCTGTTTGTTTTAAGCATTGGTATTCTTGGGAGGAAACCCGTTCCGTGTTATACGGCGTGGTCCCTTGATTTACCTAACTTTAAAATAAAGATTAATAATTGTTTTAGTTCTCACACCAGTCACATGACTGACCTGGAGTTTATTGTTTCAACCTAAACTCTGGGTGCCCTTATTTTGACACAGGCAACTAGTAGTTTTGATTTTGCAGATTTATATTCACAGGATCCTGATTTACAACTGGAACGTTGCTCGGAAAGCTCTGTATCCGTATCCGTGTATTACTTTTAGTTGTGTTTTGTATTGTTTTTCCGCTGCTTTGTAATTTATTATAATCTCTGATATTTATCGAATGTGTAATTTTGATTCATACTCTGTATATTCTTGTATTCTGATGGAATTGTTGTAATTAACAATGAAATGTTCTTCTGTCTGCGTTCTATTTTGTCTTGTCCTCAATTTAATCCGTGCTTTCCTTACCGGGGAAGTTCGGGTCATCTCATAACTAAATATAGTTTAGATACAATATTCCCCTATCCACAAAAAGAAAAAAAAACATGACTAACTATATTAAGGATCAAAATATCAGAACAACTCTAAAACCAAAAAATTGCAAATTCCTTTAAGCATTCTTGAATTAATTCTTCTAGGCTTTTAGCTGAAGAATAAAAAAGAAAAGATAGACGGTTACATTCATCAAACATGTCGGAAAAAATGAATGACATGATGCAGACAATGTTATTCCATTTTATGAAGTACGAAGCTAAAACACGTATATAAGAAAATGTTGAACAAACCATCTTTACAACACACCTGCAAAATACAAGACAACAAGCATGCAATATGTAACTAGTTGTATAATTAAGTAACCAAGCATCTTACATTTTTGTATCATTTTAACTTTAAAAAGGACAAAAGGCTAAAGATACATTCCTCTACAATAAAAAAAAATACAAAACAGTGATTACCTATGAGCTTTTTTCCAATTTCATTCAATCAAATTTGACGTACTGAGTATCATCTTCTTCATTAATAAAAAATAAACGAGTAGTACTTTTATTGAAGAAGAGAATAATGTACAAAGTTTTGTAATAATTCAAACATAACAATATTACAATAGCATACTAGTATTTATAGGAAAAACGTGGCGCTAGAAGGCTACGTTGCAAATAATATAAGTACATATTGATAAGCCTGTAACAAATTGGATATGGGCCTCCTCCTTTTATCCATATCACGTGAATAAAGCAATATGCCGAAGTAAGATCCTCATTTTATTTCCCCCTTCTATAAAAGCTAGGGTTTCCTTCTAGGGTTTTCTTCATCCTCATTTTTGTGAAAGTTAAATTAAGCTTTTCATACCAAACCTTGAAGCATGCTTTAGTCCATGGATGACTTTTGTAATTTGCATACAAGATTATTACCTTTACCCTTGTTGTAGCCATTGGGTTGTTGCATGTACACTTCTTCTTGTAGATCCCCATTTAGAAATGTGTTGTGAACATCAAGTTGTCTTATGCTCCATTGTCTGCATATAACTATTGTGAATATGATTATGATGGTTGTTGGCTTAATAACTGACAAAAAAGTCTCATTAAAGTCAAAGCTAAATTGTCGAGAATAGCCTTTTGCAACCAATCTGGGTTTGTGTTTGGCTATATATCCATCTGAGTTTCTTTTAAGATTGTATGTCCATCTGCAGCCTATTAGCATTTTTATGTTTGGTGGAGAAACAAGACTCCAAGTGTAACAACCCGGAAAATCCGAACCAATTTAAAAATTTTATTTTGGCTATTTCAGTAAATTTTGAATAGTTAAAATAATTTATTTTAAACAAAAATAATTAAAAATTTATTTAAATCGAAGTTAGAGAAAAAGTATACATTTTGATTTCCAAAGAAATTAGAAATAGTATGGTAGTTTGAAAAGTCAAACCTGTACTTTGACCGAATGTACCAGATTCAAATTTTAACGGATTTTAGTGAAACCAAAAATATCTAAATTTGTTTGAAAATATCTTTTTAACGAATCCAAAAAATAGAAATTTCATAGCGGGAATCAAAAGATATGGCCAATTGAATATTCAGAATGGTCGCTATAGCATAATTCATAGCCCGTATAAAAGGCCATTTTTCAAACGACCTCCGTTTTCGACGAAACCACTTTTGTTGGATTCGGAATGCCAAATTATTGTTAGGTTTCAATTTTCATAATTTTTCTAATTAATGTGTGGGCGTGGCAAACGAAAATGTGTTTTGTCAATTTTAGTCAAATCTGATCGACTTGAAAATAGCCATTTTTCGAACAGTCTCAGAATTCAATGAAATTAATTTTGTTAGGACCGTATCGTCAAAACAAAGCCAGAAATAATTTTTCTGGATTTTTCTGAGTTCGTATGTGGCTCCGGTGGATTTAAATAGATGATCAAATTTATTATTTAAATGATTTAAATAATAAATTAAAGATTTCAAACCACAGACAGTCGTTTGGGCTGACGAGACCTAGCCCAATGGATCAGGAACAAGGGCTATTGGCTAGGGTCAACTCCGGTTGGACTGAAATCGGATTAATTTAAGAGGTATGGTTTTATTTGTAAAAATCACATTAAAATATTATAAATAATACAAAGAAACCCTAAAAAAAAAACTATTCATTTTCTCTGAGCCGCCGCCACCATGATTTCGATGGCCACCAACCTCCTAACTTCATCCCTTAATATCCACCAATCCTCTCAATAAAATTCCTCACTCCAGTTCAAACTTTCGAAGAGATTTTCCTCCTTTTTGATTCTGTACGGTTGGATCGTTTAACCATCAAGTCTTCGTCGAGTTTTAGCACCCCGAACGCCGGGTATTCACGCCGCCGCCGTGGTCCAAGGCCACCATCGAGTGGCCACCCCTTTCCGCCGTGAGTGCGCCTCCCCTAGCTAGTCAAGGTGCCATCTTCTTATCGCTGTCCAACAGCTTGTGGTGTTCGGAAAATCTAAACCTAGGATCGAACCTATTTGTGAAAACAGTGGCCTTGTTCTGAGCAGAGGAAGAAGAAGAGTATGGCATATTATTTTTATTATTTTATTAATTTAAATTGTTACAACATTAAATAAATCGTAACTAATACATACGATATCGAAACTGAAAAATTTCAGATCCTACCCAATCGTTAAATTGAGATCTACGCTGCTGTCCAGACTAGATCCAATTCCAACCAGTTCAAATTCTGGACCAATTTGCGTTACGACTGTGAGATTTCTCTTTATTTTAATTAATTAATTTATTTAATTTATTTGCTATGTAACTATTGTATGTATAGGTCTTAGATCTGCTGTGATGTGATTGTGGATGATTTATTTGTTTGATGGTGATGTATAAACACAGATCTGTGTATGTTGGATAAAAATAAATCATTTTGAAAAGTTATTGATTTGGATTAGAATTTCCAAATCGATAAAAATGAATCATTTCGAAAAGTTATTGATTTGGATTAGAATTTCCAAATCGATAAAAATAAATCATTTTGTAAAATCATTGATTTGGAATAGAATCGCCATTTCAATAAAATTGATCTTTTATTTGCATCCTTTTATGCAAATATACATAGAAAATAAAATTGATCTTTTATTTGCATCATTTTATGCAAATATTCATAGAAATAAAATTGATCTTTTATTTGCATTCTTTTATGCAAATATACTTAGAAATGTAAAATGTTCTTTTATTTGCATTCTTTATGCGAATACACTTTGAAATATAAAATATACTTTTATTTGCATTCTCTAACGCAAATATGCATTGAAATAATCAAAATCATATTTTTGTTTGCAATTTTAGATGCAAACAAAACAATAGAATTAAAATCATATTTTTGTTTGCAATTTTAGATGCAAACAAAACATTAGAATTGAAAATCATATTTTTGTTTGCAATTTTAGATGCAAACAAAACATTATAATTAATATCATATTTTTGTTTGCAATTTTAGATGCAAACAAAACATTAGAATTGAAAATCAATTTTTTGTTTGCAATTTTAGATGCAAACAAAACATTAGAATTAAAATCATATTTTTGTTTGCAATTTTAGATGCAAACAAAACATTAGAATTGAAAATCATATTTTTGTTTGCAATTTTAGATGCAAACAAAAACATTAGAATGAATATTACATTTTTATTTTGTATATTGGATAGAAATAAAAATATGAATTAAAAGGGTTACATTTTTGTTTGTAAATTAAGTTGCAAACAAAACATAGTTAAAAGATTATATTTTATTTGCATATTTAGATGCAAATAAACAACATAGTTAAAAGATTATATTTTATTTGCATATTTAGATGCAAATAAACAACATAGTTAAAAGATAATATCTTATTTGCATATTTAGATGCAAATAAACAACATAGTTAAAAGATTATATCTTATTTGCATATTTAGATGCAAATAAACAACATAGTCAAAAGATTATATTTTATTTGCTATTTAGATGCAAATAAACAACATAGTTAAAAGATCATATTTTATTTGCATATTTAGATGCAAATAAACAACATAGTTAAAAGATTATTTTTTATTTGCATATTTAGATGCAAATAAACAACATAGTTAAAAGATTATATCTTATTTGCATATTTAGATGCAAATAAACAACATAGTTAAAAGATTATATCTTATTTGCATATTTAGATGCAAATAAACAACATTGTTAAAAGATTATATCTTATTTGCATATTTAGATGCAAATAAACAACATAGTTAAAAGATTATATCTTATTTGCATATTTAGTAAATGCAAATAAACAACATAGTTAAAAGATTATATCTTATTTGCATATTTAAATGCAAATAAACATCGTAGTTAAAAAGATTATATTTTATTTGCATATTTAGATGCAAACAAAAACCGTAGGAAGAAGTCGCATTTTTGTTTGCAAATTTATTTGCAAACAAAACATTATAATAAAAGGCTACAATTATTTACATTTTAGATGTAAACAAGGCCATGAATTAAATGGTTACCTTTTTATTTGGAATTTGATATAATTGAAAAGCATAGAAATAAAAGGACATGTTTTTATTTACATTTTAGATGTAAATAAAAGAATAGATTATAGTGTCACATTTTATTTTACACTTTAGCGACATTTCATATGAAATAAAAGAATGGTTTTGAATGTTAAAATGTTTATTGATCCGAAACGTCATTTAACTATATAGAGCTATTTTTTATAAATAAAAATAGCGATAAATTGTTGTATATTGATATTAGCAATATTAAATGGTTTAAATGATAATAATTCGAAAAATTATTTGAAAAGACCGAGTTCAACTCATTTCAAATAATTTTACGGCGATTTAAAGATATCGAAGACGGCGATTGAAGACCGGCGATCTTCACGTCGAAAGGATAACTATTGATGCTTGACATTGGCTAGCTACCAATAAAGGGTTAAAGTGGTAGTTGTCCGGACGTACTTGTTTATCGTCCGGATACGCGAGCACTTAGGTGACTCCGGTTTCGTTCAGACCCAGAACGGACTTGTAAATGGATGCATGTCCGACATTGAATTTCGTGCCATGTAATTTAATTGATATCTATTAATATATTTCTGAGGTGGCGAAGGATTTATCCTTTTGCTAAACACCCTTCTTTAAGACGTACGAGCTCGAAGGTTATATATTGGTAGTTATCAATCGCAGGGTATGGAATGTCAATGTGACATGCCAAGATGCAATTGATCAAGGCTTTTGTTGAAAAGCAGAGCCTTGTGGATGATGATCAAAGCATAGCCTATTTAGGCATAGCTTTGTGTATTACGTTACCTCGCGAGCCTCACACCCCGGTAGAGTCAAAAACGGAGCAAGGGAACGCAGGGAGTGCACACGTTTCTTTCTAGCTAGAAGTGGTGTTTGGGTTTAACACGGCCCGGCATTTTACTTATGTGGTTGATGGAATGAGGCGCCTCGGATTTTTATTGGTCGCAATGGCCAATTCATAGGTCCAATAGGATCGGGAAGCGTGTGTTCAGGCATAACTAATCCACTAAAGTATTTGTGGACCGGCCCTGCAGGATCCAAGGGTTCGCCAGCGTCCGAATTCTGAGACATTGCTAGAGTGTCTCGAATCGGTCAGGAGATCTTTCCTAGCCTTGACTCATAATGGAAACCAACCTCCAATACGACATTACGGTCTTGATTGTAAATCTATATATGGCGACATAGTAGGATGGGGTACTATGCCGTCTAGGATTAATACATTTACTTTGAAGTATTTTAAAACATATTAGACACTAATAATAATATTAAATGTTATTTTCCCCATATCAAGCATTTTTTATCATTATAAGGTAAAACTATATCCTCCGTGTGCGTTGCATTGTGTGATGAGACTTGAGTCTTATAATGATTTCATTTTCTAAAAAGCATTGCGTTGTTTTTTACTTTAAAATTTATAAAACTTATGCACTGGAAATCAAATGGAATTAAACCCGTTCCGCGATAGCGGCGTGGTCCAATGATTAGCCATATTATTAGTTTAGTAAGATTTCTCATACCAGTCCCATGACTGACTCGTAGTTTGTTTCACTTTGCAAACTCGGGTGCCCTCTTTCCACATGGGCAACCAATTGACAGGTTTCAGGTAGGGATGTTTTCTGGACTCAAGCTTGCTGCTGAAGATGTTGGAAGATCTTTTCTTTTTATCTTTATTTTCTTGAGACTTGAGACAGTATCGGATGTTGATGTATTTTAGGAGATTGAGACTTCATTTCTTTCCCTGTTTTAGACATTTGTTTTTGTTAAGTGTATCCTGTACTGCGTACTCTGATGTTCTGTGATGATGTTTGTGATGACATTTCATTTCCGCTGCAATGATTTATATGTTCTGCTATGTAACTGTGATCTGTTATTGTTTTAATTATGTTGTACTCCTATGATTATCCTTACTTTCGTTCTAGGGAAGTTTGGGTCGTCACATTTGGTATCAGAGCTAAAGGTTAACCTTAGCATTTGGAGTATAACATTTTTAGAATAATTCGTCTTAATAGAATCAGTAGTATTCTAACACGTGTAGTTCATTAGAGATAGGATTAGTAATGTCCTAAAAAGAGCACAACAGTATAGCACATATTAATCAGTCATTACATCATTATCATTTCATCATATGTCTCCATTTTAAAAATCTTTCCTTTGAAAATTATCATTTCTCTTGGTTTGACTCTTTCCTTGACGATACAGACTAATTGAGAAATGAGTACTAGAGCCCGTACTAGAGGTCGTGGTAGAGGTGGGGCAAGAAGACCCGCCCGAGATGAGACTCCTGCAGCCCAAGAACAGGAACATGCCACCCCAGAAATTGAGACACCACTCCCACCCCTACGTGTTTTCGATCTTGACAAAGTGGCTAAGAAAATAAAGAATCTAGGTGGTGTGCATTATACTGGCCAAGAGACGATGACGGAGTCGCAAGCATGGCTTAAGACGATGGAAAAGATTTTGGAAGGTTTAGAGCTCGAGGACCACAGAAAGCGATTTATGGCAACTTGGTTTCTGAAAGGCTAGGCCCAAATTTGGTGGGAAATAACTATGGTTGGGGGTAACGAGGCTGATGTGACTTGGGGAAAATTCAAGGAGCAATTCAATGAGAAGTTCATTCCACCCCATGAAGTTGAGCGCCTTCACGATGAGTTCGCCCATCTCCAACAAGGGAGCATGACTATTTCAGAGTATGTTAAGAAATTTGATGAGCTTTCCAGATATGCCCCAGAATTAATCCAAGATCCGCTACTAAAAAATAAAAGGTTTATCAATGGTTTGGCAAGGAGGTACCATAACAGGGTGACTGCGCACATCGAGCGCCCATTTGATAAGGTAATCGAGATGGCCTGCAGATTTGAAGAGATTGATCAGAAGGGTTCCCAACAAGAGAAAGAAAAGAATCAAGCTAACAACAAGAAGAAGGAGTTAGACAAGAAAACTGAGACAGACAGCTCTTCCACCGCCAAGCCCCAAGAGAAAAAAAAAGAAGAGGGACAGATCTAAAGTCAAGTGCTTTAATTGCCAAAGGATTGGACATTTTAACTACGAGTGCCGAGCTCCGAAGAGGCCCAAAAGGAACGAGTCTGGACCGAGTCAGAGTAGTGGACAGAATCCACGTGGGCCAAGGGAACGTTTCAACTGCCACAAGCCTGGACACCTCATCAAGGATTGCCCTCTGCTAAAGAAATCTGAAGTGGCGCATATTTATGACGGAGCGGTTGCACCGACTTCTTCCGAAGCAGGTACGCCTGATGTGTTAGAAGGTACACTTAACATTAAAAACATCCCTATTACCATTTTGTTTGACACAGGTGCATCTAGAAGTTTCATATCTGTTGACACGATTAAGAAGCTTAAATTGAAACCCAGAAAACTCAAAGAACCTATTAGAGCCCATAGCCCGATAGGAGGCTCACTTATTCTCGAACAGTATTATAGAGTGCCTGTTTCTTAGTCCTACTTCCAATTTCCTTTTAATCTGATCATCATGAATTTCTCCGGGTATGATATTATACTTGGAATGGACTGGCTAGCGAAATATGAGGCTGAGTTACTTTGTGCTGAAAGAGTAGTTAGAATCAAAACAAAATTTGGAGACACCATTGTTATTCCATGCCACGGCTCAGCCACAGATAGGAAGGAATTCTGGTCTTCTCTAGAAGTCACCCCTGATTCTATTGAGGATATTCCTATCATCAGAGACTATGCGGATGTGTTCGAAGAAGTAGACAGCTTACCTCCGCATAGGGAAATCGATTTCAGAATTGACTTTGTCCCTAATGGTAGGCCCGTCGTGCATCCCATTCGAAGAATGTCGCCAAAAGAAAGAGAAGAGCTGAGCAATCAAACCAAGCATCTTTTGTGGAAAGGTTTGATAAGTCCTAGTTTCTCAAGCTGGGGTGCAGCAGTGGTTTTCGTCCCAAAGTCAGACGGTACCCTCGGGCTATGTGTGGACTACCGTGATCTAAATAAGCAGCCTCTGAAAAATAAGTGCCCACTGCCCCGTATTGATGATCTACTAGACCGCCTGAATGGAGAACGAGTATTCTCTAGGATGGACCTAGCTACAGGTTTCCATCAACTATGCATTGCCGAAGAATGTGTGCCTTTGACAGCTTTCAGAGGACCAGATATATTTTATGAATGGCTAGTAATGCCCTTCGGTCTATGCAATGCTCCAGCATACTTCGTAGATCTGATGAATAGAGTCTTCCGAGATGTTCTAAATAAATTTGTGCCGGTGTTCATTGACGATATTCTCATCTTCTCTAAGTCCACTGCTGAACATGAAAAACATCTGAAAGAAGTCTTGGAGATTTTGCATAGAAATGTGCTGAAAGCCAAATTCTCCAAGTGCATATTCTGGCAAGAAGAAGTGAAATTCCTCGGCCATGTTGTATCTAAGGAAGGCATCTCTGTAGATCCAGGAAAGATCTCGGCCATCAAAAATTAGAAGCAACCTACTACGCCCATTGAAGTCAGAAGTTTCTTAGGTCTGGCTGGTTATTATCGGAAATTCGTTAAGGATTTCTCGAGAATATCTTGTCCGTTGACGAAGCTGACTAAGGAACATACCAAGTTTAAATGGACACCTGAATGTGAGGCAGCTTTCCAGGAGCTGAAGCAGAAATTGATCACTGCTCCTGTGTTGACCATCATTGATGGCAATCAGGATTTGAAAGTCTGGGCTGACGCTTCTAGAGAAGGTTATCCTTTTCATCTAAATAAACATGTCAGAAATGGCATTTTTCTAATGTCAAATCTTATTTTAACATGTTATTCTTTTCTTTATTTAAGGTATTGGTGCAGTGCTAATGCAAAGAGACAAGGTTGCCGCATATGCTAGCCGCCAATTAAAACCACATGAGAAGAATTATGCCACTCATGATCTTGAGCTAATGGCCATAGTATTTGCTTTAAAAATATGGAGGCACTATCTTTTGGGCGAGAAATTTGAGCTGTATACCGACCACAAATCCTTAAAGCATCTATTCACCCAAAAAGAGTTGAATTTGAGGCAACAGCGTTGGGTTGAATTTCTTGCACCCTATGACCTGGACATCTTATATACTCCAGGGAAAGCCAATGTAGTGGCCGATGCTCTTAGTAGAAAGAATACTGTCAGCACCAACCTTATCCTTGCAAATCTCATTATTACCCCTACTTTGATCGATAAGACCTCTGCTCTCCAGAAAGGTGATAGATTTATTCAGATGATCAGTGAGCGAGTTCGAAAGGGCGAAGCGCCAAGCTTCCAAATATACAGCAAAGGGACCCTCAGACTGCAAGGGCGGATATGCGTTCCAGATATCCCCGAGCTAAAAAAGGAAGTTATGGATGAATGCCACAAGTCTAAGCTCAGCATCCATCCTGGTGTAAGCAAGATGTACTGCGATCTTAAGCGTACTTTCTGGTGGAAGGCAATGAAGAGAGACATCTCCATTTATGTTTCTAGATGTCCCACCTGCCAGCAAGTCAAGAGCGATCAACAAAAGCTAGCAGGTCTATTGGTACCGCTAGGGGTTCCAAGTTGGAAATGGGACGAAATTTCTATGGACTTCATTGATGGCTTACTCCGGACTAGGAAGGGAAATTATAGTATATGGGTGATTGTAGATCGCCTTACAAAGGCTGCCCATTTCATTCCTGTCAAATCCAATAGAACAACTCGAAGTTTGGCACAGCTTTATTTCAGAGAGATTGTCAGACTGCATGGAGTTCCCGGCAACATTGTCAGTGACCGCGATCCGATATTTTCTAGCAAGTTCTGGGAAGCTTTCCAAGAAGAGCTAGGGACTAAGCTCAATATGAGCACTGCTTACCACCCTCAGACAGATGGCCAGACTAAGAGGGTGAACCGCATATTGGAGGACTTGTTGCGAGCGTGCATCCTAGATTTTAGTGGGTCATGGGAAGATCATTTGCACTTGGTCGAATTTTCTTATAATAACAGCTACCAAGCCAGCCTGCAGATGTCGCCATTTGAAGCATTATATGGCAGGCCATGCCGATCTCCCGCATGTTGGGTGGAACCCGGTTATCGATTGGTGTTGGGTCCCGACATGATTCGCGAAGCCTCGGAAAGAGTTGACTTTATTAAGAAGCGATTACTTGCCGCCCAAAGCCGACAGAAGAGCTATGCAGACGCTCGAAGAAGGGATTTAGAATTATCTGTTGGCGATCTTGTATACTTGATGGTTTCCCCACTGAGAGGTGTAGTCCGATTTGGGAAGACGGGGAAATTGGCGCCGAGATTTATTAGTCCATTTACTATTCTCAAAAGAATTGGAACTCTCGCCTATAGACTGCAGTTGCCTGACTAGTTGCCAGGGGTCCATAATGTATTTCATATGTCCCAACTCCGTAAGCATGTTCATGATCCAGATTTAGTTGTGGAGTGTAACAACCCGAAAATCTGGGCCAGTTTAAAATTTTTATTTTGGCAATTTTAGCGAGTTTTGATTATTTAAAATGAATTATTTTAAATAATATCGACGAGAAATTTATTTTGAATATAATTCGAATGTATATATTTATACACGTCGTCGTTAGAATATAAATATTTATATATAATTATAAATAGAATTGAAAATGGCGCGGTAGTTCGATAATTCGATTTCAAAATTCAAATGAACATACCAGGTGCAAAATAAACCGGATTTTAGTGAAACCAAAAATAATTAGGATCTAATTGTGAATATCTTTCCAGCGAATCCGAAAAATTGAAATTTCATAGCGGGGATAAAAAGATATGTCCAGTTGAAATTTCTGAATAGTCGTTATGAAATTCAGGCCCTTAAAAATGGAAATTTTGCAAACGACCTCGGATTTCGACGAAACCACTTTTGTTGGATCCGTGATGTCAAATTATTGCTAGGTTTCAAATTTCATAATTTTTCGAATCAATATGTGAGCGTGGAAAAGGAAAATGCGTTTGACCAGTTTCAGTTGATTTTAATCGACTGGAAAATGGCCATTTTTCCAACGGCCTCAGAATTCAACGAAACTAGTTTTATTGGGACCGTATCTTCAATACGAAGCTAGGAAATAATTTTCTGGAATTTTTAGAGTTAGTATGTGGCCCCGGTAAATTGAAATGTGCGTTCAAATTCAATATACATTGATTTATATTTTAATTTGAATGAAAACAGATCGTAACAGCCGAATTGGGTTACGAAACATATCCCATTGTGTTCGGAATGTGGGTAATTAGCTGGGGGCGACAATCGTTGGGTTCGAATTGGGGTTCGTGGCGATAAACAGATATTTTTAGAATTAATAATAAATAAATAAATTCAAGGGCCAATCAAATTCATTCTTTAAAACCCTAGGCCCTGTCTCTTTCCTTAAGCCGCCAAGCAACGATTGAGGGCCGATATTGTTCAAATCTTTCCACCTCGGTTTCTCTTGAAATACTCAATGAAATTCAACCATTTCAGCAGCAAAATCGAAGTGATATCTTCCCTTTACATATCCATATGGGTTTCGGTTTCCATCGTTGAGTTTCCGGCTCGAACCACCCTCGTAAACTTCCGTCGTTCGCACCCGAAGTGCTCCCTCCTGCCGCGACCGAATCTGATGAGGCTGGGCCCCACAAGCACGCCTTTCGAGGCTCTTCCAAGTGGAGGGGAGTGTGGCGGCCTAGAAATCCGAACCCTAGTTCTTGGGTATGGATGGAGCAGCGGACGACTTACATGGAGAGTAAACGAAGACAAAGGGGTAACACTCCTCTTAATTTAGTAATTAACTTTAGTTAATTATAATTAGAAAATAAAATGCCATTGTTTGTGAAAATAAAATGCCATTGTTTGTGAAAATAAAATGTACATTGTTTTAGAAAATAAGATGTATATTGTTTAAAAAAATTAGCATTGTCTAAAAATAGAATTGTTTTTCAAATATAAAAATATGATTTTTATATATTGAATAGCATAGTAAAAATTCGATTTTTATATATTGAATAGCATAGTAAAAATTCGATTTTTATATATTGTATAGCATAGTAAAAATTCGATTTTTATATATTGAATAGCATAGTAAAAATTCGATTTTTATATATTGAATAACATAGTAAAAATTCGATTTTTATATATTGAATAGCATAGTAAAAATTCGATTTTTATATGTTGAATAGCATAGTAAAAATTCGATTTTTATATATTGAATAGCATAGTAAAAATTCGAATTTTATATATTGAATAGCAAAGTAAAAATTCGATTCTTATATATGTAGTGGCTACGTGCAACGAAAGTGAAGAAAGGCGAGCACAGTGGAGATATTCTACATAGGAAGTGTCGTGGAGTTAGGATAGCTATCGGTGAGAACTTCTCACTCTAAATTTCTTTTTCTAGTTATATATATATATACTAGGATGCAGACGGTGCTTAGTAGCACCCGACACCCGTCATCCACAGACCATGGATGGCTTGTTTGTTAAATTGTTTGGTTGTGTAGTTGGTTAGATTATTTGGTTTGAACTGAATTGTTTGGTGAAATGAAATTGATTTGATTGATGTGTGAATGGCGTGGGCCTTCACTAGACCGGGGATAAGGCTAGGCCTTGTCCCGTTTCTAGTATCGTGCCGTTATGCCGCCGAAATTTTCTAAAATATGTTAGAAAATATAAAAAAATCATTTTATTGAATAAATGAACCGAATAGAATATTCATAGTTTGAATAAAACATTTTGATCGTTAAAAATATAATTTTTAACGTGGAAGCGAATAAAATAAAATATTCATTTACAAACCGGACGGTTTGTTTATGTACACCGATTTGACTGACATTGATTGGGACGATAAATTTTACACATCGCCCAACTGCACAAATAAAATCTGTGTTTGATTGTTTGAAACCCCACACGGGTGTTGGGATGAAATTTGAAGTTCACTCATCCTGATTGATTAAATATGTCGGTCGATGGATCGACAGGCTGTTATAATCGTTAGATATCTATATTTGATGCCTATACAGTGTAGTGCACTTTGGATGATGGTTGATTATTTATCGTTGCTATTATATACATTTGTTGTATGGAATCCATATAATTAACTTTATATGGTAATTGATTGGGCCTCATTCCAATCGGAAAAATAAAGAAAATATAAAATAAAGGTTCATGTGTTGACAGTACTCATCCGTTGAGATTAGTCATGTGTTGAACGAAATATCTTAATAATAAAATGTACATCTTTATAAATATAAAATAAAGGTTCATGTGTTGACAGTACTCATCCATTGAGATTAGTCATGTGTTGAACGAAACATTTTGATAATAGAAATATTTTGAAATATAAATATTTTGAAATAGAAATATTTGAAATAGAATATTTGAAAATAAAAATATATGAAGCCGTGTTGATTAGATTGACGCCATTTTGACGTGAACGATATTTATATCGATTTTATTCATTTTAAAATGAATATTGAAAATAGATTTCGAAATCGAATATTTTGAAATGAAATGTGAATCGAATTGAATTGAATAGAAAATGGATTCAAATAGAATTTGAATTGAAACGAATAGAAAACAAATTTGAATTGAATCGATTAGAAAACCAATTTGAATTGAAACGAATAGAAAACAAATTTGAATTGAAAAGAATATAAAACGAATTTGATTTGAATCGATTAGAAAACCAATTTGAATTGAATTGAATAGAAAACGAATTTGAATTGAATAGAAAACGAATTCGAATTGAATTGAGTAGAAAACAAATTCGGATTGAATTGAATAGAAAACGAATTCGAATTGAATTGAGTAGAAAACGAATTTGAATTGAATAGAAAACGAATTTGATTTGAATTGAATTCAATTGAAACGAATTGAAATAGAATTGAAACAAATTTGAATTGAAATCAAATAGAAGTGAATGTAGAAAGAATTTATAAGGGAAAATTCAATTTGAATTTGAATTTAAATTAAAGGTTGAAATTGTTTTTAAAACAAATTTGAAATGATTTATAAAATTCGTTTTAAAAAGGTAATCGACGATATATATATAATATATATATATATATATTATATATATAATGGCCTGAATAGAACGCGCCGCGCCGCGGCAGTTCGTGAATTTCGACCATTTATTTCAAACGGACATTACGGGAGATCCGACCGTCGGATTCTCCTACAATCGGAACCGTTGGGTTCGTATCGAAAAGAGCTTTCTAACGAATATTAGAAATTTGAAATCTAGTATGGCGACATAGTGGGATGGGGCACTTATGCCGTCTATGATTGATACTTATGATTTGAAGATATTTTATACAATATGCACTTATAATAGTATCAAATGATTTGTTTTAAACGTATCAAGCATTCTTGGCTATTATAAGGTAAAAACCCTATCCTCTGGCTTGCGTTGCATTGTGTGATGGGACCTGGGTCTTATAATAGCTTCATTTTTCTTTATTTAGCATTGCGCTGTTGTTTTATGCACTGGTGTTCTTGGGAGGAAACCCGTTCCGTGTTATGCGGCGTGGTCCCTTGATTTACCTAACTTTAGAAATAAAGATTAATAACTGTTTTAGTTCTCACACCAGTCACATGACTGACCTGGAGTTTATTGTTTTAACCTAAACTCTGGGTGCCCTTATTTTCGACACGGGCAGCTAGTAGTTTTGGTTTTGCAGATTTATATTCACAGGATCCTGGTTTACAGCTGGAACGATATCCGGAAAGCTTTGTATCCGTATATCTCCTTCAGTTGTGTATCGTATTATTTTCCGCTGCTATGTATTTAAATGTAATTTAAATCTCTGATGTTTCTGTGTAATATTCATTTATACTCTGTATATTCTTGTATCTGATGTAATTGTTGTAATAACAATGAAAATGATCTTTTGTCTGCGTTCTGATTTGTCTTGTCCTCACAGTAATTCGTTCTTTCTCATCTCTTCGGAGACCGGGGGAGTTTCGGGTCGCTTCATTTGGTATCAGAGCTTTGGTTTACAAAGCTCAGAGAACAAGACACATTAGAACCATACGAAAGAATTCATCAGAGATTGGATTAGTAATATCCAACGAGAATGACTCGTTAGAGATGGGATCAGTAGTATCCTAGAACGAGTGTGAAGAGTATATTTTTGAAAATGAAAACAAATCTTGTTTTGAAATATAAATCAATTATTCGTATTTGGTTATTTATTTATATTGATGTCGACAATCCAGTATATATAGATTTTGCGTATACGTCTGATCCGCGTGTATTCAAAATTTTAATATACTGGATAGATATAGAATTACACTCTAATCGCCCGGAGATGATTTTGATGATGGAGCTCCATCATTAGAATTTATGTTCGAGTGACGAAAGTGAGCTTTCTATATATTTCCTATTGACTGGTGTGAGAACCAAAATTAGATAGGGCTTATTGTTGTGATTTGGCATCAAAAATGTGATTTTTGACTATATAACAAAATTATGCGTTTGAAAAGCTAATCAACTAATTGATTGATGGTTGTTTTGTTTGATTACTGTTTTGATTAATTGAAATTTTAACCATATAGCCAATTGCATCAAATATTGAATTATATTGAAAATTGGTCGCATTTGCTTGCATATACATATACTTGCATTGAACAGGTCATAGCAAGGAGGCTAGAGCAGAGAATAAAATTTGTTTGCCCGACAAATAGGTACATGTTTATCATAATTTACTGTTTTGTTTGGGTGATGATGATTTTATGAGCCGATTGGCTAGCCGCTTGGCTTTTTCTTTTTCTTTTTGAGATCAGAAGGCCTATATGGCAATTTCGGGATTTTCCCGTGGCTCCCTGTGCAGGGAAGGTTATGGCGAAATTTTTCGAAAATTTAGGGTGTTAGCCAAATTTTTGAAGAATTTGAAAATTCTCAGAAACTGAAAAGATGGAGAATGAAAACCAGATCGAACGTAGAGTTGATTAATCAAACCACTTTCGACTTTGTTCCTTTTTGGGGACGAAAAGTTTTAAGTGGGGGAGATTGTAACAACCCGAAAATCTGGGCCAGTTTAAAATTTTTATTTTGGCAATTTTAGCGAGTTTTGATTATTTAAAATGAATTATTTTAAATAATATCGACGAGAAATTTATTTTGAATATAATTCGAATGTATATATTTATACGCGTCGTCGTTAGAATATAAATATTTATATATAATTATAAATAGAATTGAAAATGGCGCGGTAGTTCGATAATTCGATTTCAAAATTCAAATGAACATACCAGGTGCAAAATAAACCGGATTTTAGTGAAACCAAAAATAATTAGGATCTAATTGTGAATATCTTTCCAGTGAATCCGAAAAATTGAAATTTCATAGCGGGGATAAAAAGATATGTCCAGTTGAAATTTCTGAATAGTCGCTATGAAATTCAGGCCCTTAAAAATGGAAATTTTGCAAACGACCTCGGATTTCGACGAAACCACTTTTGTTGGATCCGTGATGTCAAATTATTGCTAGGTTTCAAATTTCATAATTTTTCGAATCAATATGTGAGCGTGGCAAAGGAAAATGCGTTTGACCAGTTTCAGTTGATTTTAATCGACTGGAAAATGGTCATTTTTCCAACGGCCTCAGAATTCAACGAAACTAGTTTTGTTGGGACCGTATCTTCAATACGAAGTTAGGAAATATTTTTCTGGAATTTTTCGAGTTAGTATGTGGCCCCGGTAAATTGAAATGTGCGTTCCAATTCAATATACATTGATTTATATTTTAATTTGAATGAAAACTGATCGTAATAGCTGAATTGGGTTACGAAACTGATCGTAACGGCCTCAGTACTCATCCATTGAGATTAGTCATGTGTTGAACGAAACATTTTGATAATAGAAATATTTTGAAATAGAAATATTTTGAAATAGAAATATTTGAAATAGAATATTTGAAAATAGAAATATATGAAGCCGTGTTGATTAGATTGATGCCATTTTGACGTGAACGATATTTATATCGATTTTATTCATTTTAAATCGAATATTGAAAAGTGATTTCGAAATCGAATATTTTGAAATGAAATGTGAATCGAATTGAATTGAATAGAAAATGGATTCAAATAGAATTTGAATTGAAACGAATAGAAAACAAATTTGAATTGAAACGAATATAAAACGAATTTGATTTGAATCGATTAGAAAACCAATTTGAATTGAAACGAATAGAAAACAAATTTGAATTGAAACGAATATAAAACGAATTTGATTTGAATCGATTAGAAAACCAATTTGAATTGAATTGAATAGAAAACGAATTCGAATTTGAATTGAATAGAAAATGAATTCGAATTGAATTGAGTAGAAAACAAATTCGGATTGAATTGAATAGAAAACGAATTCGAATTGAATTGAGTAGAAAACGAATTTGAATTGAATAGAAAACGAATTTGAATTGAATTGAATTCAATTGAAACGAATTGAAATAGAATTGAAACGAATTGAAATAGAATCAAATAGAAGTGAATGTAGAAAGAATTTATAAGGGAAAATTCAATTTTAATTTGAATTAAAGGTTGAAATTGTTTTTAAAACAAATTTGAAATGATTTATAAAATTCGTTTTAAAAAGGTAATCGACGATATATATATAATATATATATTATATATATATATAATGGCCTGAATAGAACGCGCCGCGCCGCGGCAGTTCGTGAATTTCGACCATTTATTTCAAACGGACATTACGGGAGATCCGACCGTCGGATTCTCCTAAAATCGGAACCGTTGGGTTCGTATCGAAAAGAGCTTTCTAACGAATATTAGAAATTTGAAATCTAACGGTTGGATTTGGAGATACGTCCAAATCAAATTTGGAAAAGGTCGCTGTAAGTGCAGTTCGATGGCCGTTGATGGAAATCGACTGTACGGGCCTTGATAAAATTATTAAAAATAGTAATAATTAGTGTAAAATCATAAGAAATGATTTGGGAAAAATTGGGATGAAAAACTCTATATTTGAAAAGATAAAAATAGATTTTTATCGAAATGAACTAGTTTTGAACTGAAATTAAAACCCATTTATTTTTAAATAAATAAATTGGATTTGAAATGGGTTTAAAACAGAATTGATTCATGGGTTTATCGTGAGCTGTGTTTTAAATAACACTAGTTCTTTAACCCGATAATAAATAGAATGTGATTTGGGTTTATCGTGAACTGTGTTTTAAATGACACAAGTTCTTTAACCCAGTAAAAAGAGTTTTGATGAATCTTCAATTAAATTGATAATTTAAATTATCAACTTTAGAAAATAAGCGAGAATGGAGTATCACCAGTTTTGCTCCAAAGCGATAGTTAAATCTTTAATCAGATTTGAACGTGAAATGGTAATTAATTTTACCGAACACTGTGATGTTAAATATGGAGTATTACCAGTTTTGCTTCATGGGATGAATAGGTTGGGATTGGGAAATAAATTAAATAATTACTTCGGTATGGTTCGCTAATCTCGACTAGTTTGGAAAACTATAATTTGGTTTGACATGACAGCCAAAGGAAGATTAAAGGATAAATTTTAAAGAATTTATCTTGGATAAAATTAATGGGAACCTTTCCCTAAGAATTGAAATTTAGAAACTAGCTGAAGGTTAGTTAAGAAGAATGGTTTCCTGGATGTTGATCTGATGTTGGTTTCGGCCTTCGGGGTTAATATTTGGGGAATTGCTCTCTTATTGATTTACGGTTAGTAACTAATGAATTGGAATGAGGCGTATGTTGTGTTTGTGTAACATTTATTTTTAATATACGCGGGTTGTTCGGAAAGGCCGGGTTTATTCCCATTCTGAATAACCGATTCGACGATATGTCGAAGATGAAGACGGTGGTTGAAGGCCGGAAGTCTTCACATCGTTTGGATAATTACTGACGATCCTGATTGGGCTGTACACCCAAGAGGATGGAAATAGTTGGTGGTCGTCCAGACGTACTTGGAGATGGATGGATATGCGAGGAAAGTGCCTCCGGTTTCGTTCAGACCTAGAACGGACTTGTAAATGGATGGTGTGTCTGACATTGTATTCCTTTATATTGTATTTGTTGATCTCTGCTAAATATATATCTGTTTGGCGGCGGAGAATTTATTCTCTTGCTTAACGCCCTTCTCTGAGACATATGAGCTCAGAGGTTATATATTGGCAGAAATCAGTGGTACAATATGGATTGATAGTGTGGCATGCTGAGATGCAGTGATCCAGATTTTTGTTGAAAAGCAAAGTTTGGTGGTTGATGATCAAAGCGCAGCTGATATAGCATGGCTTTGTGTATAGCGTTGATCTGCGAGCCTCACACCCCGGTATGGTGGTAAACTGGTGGTTTGATCAGTATGATTTTAGTGGATGGGCACCTTAGTGGTGTCGTGGATTCGGTCGACCGAGATGAGCTTAGTGCTCAGGGATATATAGAGTAGGCGGTGTTTTCTCTTGCTGGGACGTAAGCCGCGGTGGTACTCTGGTCCCAAATGTGCGGATGTGCAGACAGTGTTTTCTCTTGTTGGGACGTAAGCCGTGGTGAATTGCATTACGCGATAGATCTTTCGAATCAGGAGCCACCTTGATGGAAATCCAATTTCCAATACGTGTATTTCGGTTTTATTTGTAGAGCCTAGTATGGCGACATAGTGGGATGGGGCACTTATGCCGTCTATGATTGATACTTATGATTTAAAGATATTTTATACAATATGCACTTATAATAGTATCAAATGATTTGTTTTAAACGTATCAAGCATTCTTGGCTATTATAAGGTAAAAACCCTATCCTCCGGCTTGCGTTGCATTGTGTGATGGGACCTGGGTCTTATAATAGCTTCATTTTTCTTTATTTAGCATTGCGCTGTTGTTTTATGCACTGGTGTTCTTGGGAGGAAACCCGTTCCGTGTTATGCGGCATGGTCCTTTGATTTACCTAACTTTAAAAATAAAGATTAATAACTGTTTTAGTTCTCACACCAGTCACATGACTGACCTGGAGTTTATTGTTTTAACCTAAACTCTGGGTGCCCTTATTTTCGACACGGGCAACTAGTAGTTTTGGTTTTGCAGATTTATATTCACAGGATCCTGGTTTACAGCTGGAACGATATCCGGAAAGCTTTGTATCCGTATATCTCCTTCAGTTGTGTATCGTATTATTTTCTGCTGCTATGTATTTAAATGTAATTTAATTCTCTAATATTTCTGTGTAATATTCATTTATACTCTGTATATTCTTGTATCTGATGGAATTGTTGTAATAACAATGAAAATGATCTTTTGTCTGTGTTCTGATTTGTCTTGTCCTCACAATAATTCGTTCTTTCTCATCTCTTCGGAGACCGGGGGAGTTTCGGGTCGCTTCATGGAGGAAGCAGCACAACGAGATTTGGAGATTACCCCGGCTCTAGCAGTGAGAAGGGAGCCAGTGAAGATTGTGGGCAAAGTAACGCGAGTGCTGAGGAATAAGAGGATCCACCTAGTCAAAGTGCAGTGGAGCGGGGATCCAAGAGACTGTACAAGGGAGACTGAGGACAACATCAAACAGGCCTATCCCAAGTGCAGAGTGGATATCTCCGAGTAGCTTTTGTGTTGAGGTACATTTACAATACCTTGCATTTTCCGTTTTATTTCCTACTTTATCATTATTTCCTTTTCGAGGACGAAAAGATTTTAAGTGGGGGAGATTGTAACAACCCGGAAAATCCGAACCAATTTAAATTTTTTATTTTGGCTATTTCAGTAAATTTTGAATAGTTAAAATAATTTATTTTAAATAATAATGATTAAAAATTTATTTTAATCGAAGTTAGAGAAAAATTATTCTTTTTGATTTCTAAAGAAATTAGAAATAGTATGGTAGTTTGAAAAGTCAAAACTGTACTTGACTGAATGTACCGGATTCAAAATTTAACGGATTTTAGTGAAACCAAAAATATCTAAATCTGTTTGAAAATATCTTTTTAACAAATCCGAAAAATCGAAATTTCATAGCGTAAATAAAAAGATATAGCCAATTGAATATTCAGAATGGTCGCTATAGTATAATTCATAGCCCGTATAAACGACCTCCGTTTTCGATGAAACCACTTGTTGGATTCGGAATGCCAAATTATTGTTAGGTTTCAATTTTCATAATTTTTCGAATTAATGTGTGAGCGTGACAAACGAAAATGTGTTTTGTCAATTTCAGTCAAATCCGATCGACTTGAAAATAACCATTTTTCGAACAGTCTCAGAATTCGATGAAATTAATTTTATTAGGACCGTATTGTCAATACAAAGCCATAAATAATTTTTCTGGATTTTTCTGAGTTCGTATGTGGCCCCGATGGATTTAAATAGACGATCAAATTAATTATTTAAATGATTTAAATAATAAATTAAAGATTTCAGGCCACAGATAGTCGTTTGGGCTGACGAGACCTAACCCATTGGATCCGGAACGGAGGCTATTGGCTAGGGTCAACTCCGGTTGGACTGAAATCGGATTAATTTAAGAGGTATGGTTTTATTTGTAAAAATCACATTAAAATATTATAAATAATACAAAGAAACCCTAAAAAAACATTATTCATTGTCTCTGAGCCGCCGCCACCATGATTTCGATGGCCACCAACCTCCTAACTTCATCCCTTAATATACACCAATCTTCTCAATAAAATTCCTCACTCTAGTTCAAACTTTCGAAGAGATTTTCCTCCTCTTTGATTCTATACGGTTGGATCGTTTAACCATAAAGTCTTCGTGAGTTTTAGCACCCCGAACGCCGGGCATTCGCGCCGCCGTCGTGGCCCAAAGCCACCATCGAGTGGGCCCCCCTTGCCGCCGTGAGTGCGCCTCCCCTAGCTGGTCGAGGTGCCATCTTCTGATCGTTGTCCAACGGCTTGTGGTGTTCGGAAAATCTAAACCTAGGATCGAACCTATTTGTGAAAACAGCGGCCTTGTTCTGAGTAGAGGAAGAAGAAGAGTATGGCATATTTTTTTTTTATTTTATTAATTTAAATTGTTACAACCTTAAATAAATTGTAACTAATACATACAATATCAAAACCGAACAATTTCAGATCCTACTCAATCGTGAAACTGAGATCTACGCTGTTGTCCAGACTAGATCCGATTCCGAGCAGTTCAAATTTTGGACCAATTTGCGTTACGACTGTGAGATTTCTCTTTCTTTTAATTAATTTATTTATTTAATTTATTTGCTATGTAACTATTGTATGTATAGGTCTTAGATCTGCTGTGATCTGATTGTGGATGATTTATTTGTTTGATTGGTGATGTATAAACACAGATCTGTGTATGTTGGATAAAAATAAATCATTTTGAAAAATTATTGATTTGGATTAGAATTTCCAAATCGATAAAAATGAATCATTTTGAAAAGTTATTGATTTGGATAATAAATTCCAAATCGATAAAAATAAATCATTTTGTAAAATCATTGATTTGGAATAGAATCGCCATTTCAATAAAACTGATCTTTTATTTGCATCCTTTTATGCAAATATACATAGAAAATAAAATTGATCTTTTATTTGCATCCTTTTATGCAAATATACATAGAAAATAAAATTGATCTTTCATTTGCATCCTTTTATGCAAATATTCATAGAAATATAATTGATCTTTTATTTGCATTCTTTAATGCAAAAATACTTAAGAAATGTAAAATGTTCTTTTATTTGCATTCTTTATGTGAATACACTTTGAAATATAAAATATTCTTTTATTTGCATTCTCTAACGCAAATATGCATTTAAATAATTAAAGTCATATTTTTGTTTGCAATTTTAGATGCAAACAAAACATTAGAATTAAAATCATATTTTTGTTTGTAATTTTAGATGCAAATAAAACATTAGAATTGAAAATCATATTTTTTTGGCAATTTTAGATGCAAATAAAACATTAGAAATAAAATCATATTTTTGTTTGCAATTTTAGATGCAAACAAAACATTAGAATTGAAAATCATATTTTTGTTTGCAATTTTAGATGCAAACAAAACATTAGAATTAAAATCATATTTTTGTTTGCAATTTTAGGTGCAAACAAAACATTAGAATTGAAAATCATATTTTTGTTTGCAATTTTAGATATAAACAAAACATTAGAATTAAAATCATATTTTTATTTGAAATTTTAGATGCAAACAAAACATTAGAATTGAAAATCATATTTTTGTTTGCAATTTTAGACACAAACAAAAACATTAGAATGAATATTACATTTTTATTTTGTATATTGGATAGAAATAAAAATATGATTTAAAAGGGTTACATTTTTGTTTGTAAATTAAGTTGCAAACAAAACATAGTTAAGAGATTATATTTTATTTGCATATTTAGATGCAAATAAACAACATAGTTAAGAGATTATATTTTATTTGCATATTTAGATGCAAATAAACAACATAGTTAAAAGATTATATTTTATTTGCATATTTAGATGCAAATAAACAACATAGTTAAAAGATTATATTTTATTTGCATATTTAGATGCAAATAAACAACATGGTTAAAAGATAATATTTTAATTGCATATTTGGATGCAAATAAACAACATAGTTAAAAGATTATATCTTATTTGCATATTTAGATGCAAATAAACAACATAGTTAAACGATTATATTTTACTTGCATATTTAGATGCAAATAAACATCGTAGTTAAAAAGATTATATTTTATTTGCATATTTAGATGCAAACAAAAACCGTAGGAAGAAGTTGCATTTTTTTTTTTGCAAATTTAGTTGCAAACAAAACATTATAATAAAAGGTTACATTTATTTACATTTTAGATGTAAACAAGGCCATGAATTAAATGGTTACCTTTTTATTTGGAATTTGATATAATTGAAAAGCATAGAAATAAAAGGTCATGTTTTTATTTACATTTTAGATGTAAATAAAAGAATAGATTATAGTGCCGCATTTTATTTTACACTTTAGCAACATTTCATATGAAATAAAAGAATGGTTTTGAATGTTAAAATGTTTATTGACCCGAAACGTCATTTAACTATATAGAGCTATTTTTTACAAATAAAAATAGCGATAAATTGTTGTATATTGATATTAGCAATATTAAATGGTTTAAATGATAATAATTCGAAAAATTATTTGAAAAGACCGAGTTCAACTCATTTCAAATAATTTTACGGCGATTTAAAGATATCGAAGACGGCGATTGAAGACCGGCGATCTTCACGTCGAAAGGATAACTACTGATGTCTGGCATTGGCTAGCTACCAATAAAGGGTTAAAGTGGTAGTTGTTCGGACGTACTTATTTATCGTCCGGATACGCGAGCACTTAGTTGACTCCGGTTTCGTTCAGACCCAGAATGGACTTGTAAATGGATGCATGTCCGACATTGAATTTCGTGCCATGTAATTTAATTGATATCTATTAATATATTTCTGAGGTGGCGGAGGATTTATCATTTTGCTAAACACCCTTCTTTGAGACGCACGAGCTCGAAGGTTATATATTGGTAGTTATCAATCGCAGGGTATGGAATGTCAATGTGACACGCCAAGATGCAATTGATCAAGGCTTTTGTTGAAAAGCAGAGCCTTGTGGATGATGATCAAAGCATAGCCTATTTAGGCATAGCTTTGTGATTACGTTACCTCGCGAGCCTCACACCCCGGTAGAGTCAAAAACGGAGTAAGGGAACGCAGGGAGTGCACACGTTTCTTTCTAGCTAGAAGTGGTGTTTGGGTTTAACACGGCCCGACATTTTACTTATATGGTTGATGGAATGAGGCGCCTCAGATTTTTATTGGTCGCAATGGCCAATTTATAGGTCCAATAGGATCGGGAAGCGTGTGTTCAGGCATAACTAATCCACTAAAGTATTTGTGGACCGCCCCTGCAGGATCCAAGGGTTCGCCAGCGTCCGAATCCTGAGACATTGCTAGAGTGTCTCGAATCGGTCAAGAGATCGTTCCTAGCCTTGACTCATGATGGAAACCAACCTCCAATACGACATTACGGTCTTGATTGTAAATCTATATATGGCGACATAGTAGGATGGGGTACTATGCCGTCTAGGATTAATACATTTACTTTAAAGTATCTTAAAACATATTAGACACTAATAATAATATTAAAATGTTTTTTTCCACGTATCAAGCATTTTTGATCATTATAAGGTAAAACTCTATCCTCCGTGTATGTTGCATTGTGTGATAGGACTTGATTCTTATAATGATTTCATTTTCTAAAAAGCATTGCGTTGTTTTTTACTTTAAAATTTATAAAACCTATGTCCTGGCAATCAATTGAAATTAAACCCGTTCCGCGATAGCGGCGTGGTCCAGTGATTAGCCATATTATTAGTTTAGTAAGATTTCTCATACCAGTCCCATGACTGACTCGTAGTTTGTTTCACTTTGCAAACTCGGGTGCCCTCTTGCCACACGGGCAGCCAATTGACAGGTTTCAGGTAGGGATGTTTTCTGGACTCAAGCTTGCTGCTGAAGATGTTGGAAGATCTTTTCTTTTTATCTTTATTTTCTTGAGACTTGAGACAGTATCGGATGTTGATGTATTTTGGGAGATTGAGACTTCATTTCTTTCCCTGTTTTAGACATCTTTTTTTGCTAAGTGTATCCTGTACTGCGTACTCTGATGTTCTGTGATGATGTTTGTGATGACATTTCATTTCCGCTGCAATGTTTTATATGTTCTGCTATGTAACCGTGATCTGTTATTGTTTTAATTATGTTATACTTCTATGATTATCCTTACTTTCGTTCTACGGAAGTTTGGGTCATCACACCAAGTTTTGTTATTCATTAGTTCCTTGTATTCCTCATCCATAGCTTCTCTCCACTTAACACTCTTCATTGTTTCATTATAAGACAAAGGTTCCCTGTCACTGATGGAAGATTTTTTTTTTTTTTTGAATTTGTTCAGGAGGGAAACTGACCAGAGTCGTAAAACCCTCCCTAGTGCACCTAGCCTGGTCCGCGAGCACCACATAAGTGGCTTAGCGTATGCACATGGTAAGCTCTTAGCATGCCATTTCGGGTTTCGAACTCACGCCACGTATGGAAGTTGGGTAAGCATTGGGTTTAAAAATTCCCCATTTTACCCTTGTCAGGATGAACATTTCTGTTTTGAGTCTGCATCTCCTCTTATGTTTCTTCTTCAGAAGATTCATCGATGTTTTGATTGTTAGATGTAGATACATGATCATCACTTTGTATTTCTGTTGTTGTATCTATTGTGCCTTTGGAACTAAAATTTGATCTTGTACTGGAAATTGACTGTGTTGAACTAGTGATGTCTTGTTGTGTCTTTTCATCTTTATGATCAGCAAATTCAGATGACTCCGGTGGTGGAAGAGTTGTTTGATTTTGCTTGTTGTCTTAATTTCTTTTTCTACAAAAGGAAAAACAGTTTCATTAAATACAACATGCATTGACACATATAACATGCCATTTCCATCCAAAACTTGTATCCTTTTTTGTTACACCCAAAAAGGTACATGAAGTTGATCTGAGGCTAAATTTATGTTTGTTATGTGGTCTAATGCAGGGGAAACTTAGACATCCAAATGCCCTTAAGCCATGATAGTTAGGTTTGACACCATGAGGAATTTCATATGGGCCTTTTCCTGTAAGAATGTTAGTGGGTAGTCTATTTATTAGATACACAGATGTTGCAAATATTTCTGCCAAAATTTGAGTTGTAAAGATGCTCTGACATCAGTGTTAGACCAACGTCCATTATATGTCTATGTTTTCTTTCGACCAACTCATTTTGTTCAGATGCATGTGGGAATGTCGTTCTGTGTGTGATTTCTTTGTCAGTAATTTTTTTCTTACTGGTTTAATTCTGCACCACCATCAGTTTGCATGATCTCAACAATGCAGTTTGTTTGTTTCTCAATTTGAGTAATGAATTATATTGTTACACTGCAGGTTTCTCATTGTGATTTAAGAAAATGTATCCATGCAAACCTTGTGTAAGCATTAACAAAAAATAGGTAGTATCTGAAACCTTGGTTAGTTGTTAGTGGTGATAGGCCCCACAGGCCTGCAACAACTAATTCAAGAAGATGACGATATACAATAGCGGAATCAAAAAAAAGGAAATTTATGACTTTTGCCAATTTGGCAGTATGTACAGACATAAGAATCGGGTAATTCATCAAATTTTATTTCATTTTCTTTCAATATTTGTTTTACAATTTTTTTTACTGGGGTGTTCCGGTTTAGAGCGCCAAGAATTGAAAATGTTTTTCTTATTACCAACATTACATTCAACATTATTGCACCAGTTTCCAGTCACTGTGCCATTTCTTGATTTGATAATGCTGAATTTGTATAGTCCATTATCCAAACTACTATACAATAGAATATCTTTATTAAGTAAGTCTTTAACAAGACATATTTTTGGGTGAAACTCGAGGTAAACGTTATTATCCTTGGCAAATTGAGATAAACTTAATAATTTTTTCTTTATGCTAGGCACTCTAAGTAAATTATTGAGAAAAAAATGTCTCTTACCAGTGATATAACCATTACTAATATGAGATATACTTGTAGTTTTTCCATTACCCACATGTAATACTTTTATACCTGGATAGCTTTTATTGCTAAAATTTAGATTTTGTAGACTGCTTGTTACATGATTTGTAGCACCAGAGTCTGGATACCAATCATCAATACTTATGTCATCTTTTTTACTGTTGTCATGAACATCATTTGTCTGACCTCTTGACCAATCTGCATTGTTTCTTGACTGTTTCATCAACATCATGTTCACATTTGGCCCTTTTAGACCACTTTAGCCTTGTTGTAAGACATTAAAATCTAAATTAAGTCTGAAATAGCATCAACTTGCGACATGCCCAAATTTCTCACATATCTGGCACTTAATTATGTTGTTGTTTGAATTGTTAAATCTTCCTCTTCTTCTATGCATCTGACTTCCTCTTTGGGCCTGGTTTTGTTGTTTGGTGTTCTGGTTGTTGTAGTTTCTTTATTGGTTCTTGTTTCTTGATGTAGAAGCATAGTTCACAGAGTATTCAGATTGGGATGACTTTCTTTGTTCAACTCTGCCTTCATGTGCAAGCAGAGTTGAATGCACATACTATAAGTCAGGAATAGTTCTTTGCGAAGCAATGAATGTCATGATAGATTCGTATTCTTCATCAGAACGATTAGTTATGTACAAGACATGTTCACTTTCTGAGATTTTCTGGCATGCTGTACCTAGTCTATCACACAAGGTTTTGATCTTCGTTAAGTATTCACTTATAGGCATACCCTCTTTCTTTATGTTTTGTAGTCGACTACGATAATGCATGATTCTTGAGGCTGGCTGAGAATTGAAAATCTGTTTTATGTCTTCCCAGATCTAAAATGATGTGTTGCATCCAATGATTTGAGATAGAAAGTTTGCACTTATAGATGATATTAGCCATAAAGCCATCAAACTATCTTTTTTTTTAAACAAGATATGTTCTTGATTACTGATGATGTTACCATCTTTATCCATTTTCATTGCAAGTGGTATTGTGATGGTTACTCTGAAATAATCTTGGAGACTGTATCCCTTTAACGCTATTTCGACTTGATATTTACAGGGCATATAATTGTCTTCATCAAGTGAAATGTTGAATACATGACTCTTTGGTTTAATAAGGGTGAAAGTCGATGATGAGTGAGATTGAATCAGTGAGAATTGATGCAGCCAGTCAAGAATGATTCATTCAAAAATGATGCACTCTTAAATTCTCAAATGATGAGAAGATCTCCGATGAGAACTTGATACAAAAATGATGAAATCTTACTGATGTGTTTCAATTAACCTACACACAAATGATGCTCTGATACCGTATTTGAAGATTCAATAGAGATCGCAATAGAGAAATTGAGAGACAAAGTGTAAATATGAAGATGATTTTACTACCGAATGTAAAAATGAATAATGCTGATTCAATGATTATATTTGTGATACATTGTTGTATTTACAATACACTGTAATAAGCAGATGGGCCAGATATAGGCATGCATGCTCAAAACGAAATACAGAAAAGAATGAACAGATAATGTCACATGAGCACGTGAGTGTACAGAGTAATGCTATGTTAAGTAAGCTCGGTCATTATGTTTGAAGTAACCGTTCACTTCTACCAATGCGCATAGAGCAACATGCCAAGATGCTGCAGTAGTAAAGTAATGAATTGCGCATCCACCATGAGCCTGTCCATATCTAATAAATAAAAATAAGTTGAGTCTGAAAAGGTCATCAAGCATGCAGTTCCAAGTATATGGAAGATGGAAGAACTATAAACTATGTAATGTACGAACTGCTGAGCTATAGCGTGATAGGGGTAGCACATGCTCAGATTAGGCATGATGGTGTGGTCTTAGGAGAATTTACATGGTTGGTCTGGACTATGAGGAGATTGTGTTGTGTGGATTTATTATGTGTTGCTGCAGAATGAATATTGCATGGAGGTGTAAGGTGTCGCAAACTCCAGTTAGAAGGGGTATTTCTGGTTGAAGGGAATTGATGAGCCAGAAAGTATTTGGCATGTATGCACTGAGCGATGTGGCAGTAAGCATAGCCTACAAGCGCAGACTAAGTTATTTATGCCAATATGAATTGATGTATGGCTAAATGACTCTTTGCAAAAAACGTATATATGACCTTTATACATATTGATCCATATATACATATATACCCGTACATCTTATATATGATGTGTATGTGTGTGTATACACATGAATACATTTATATATTTATTTAATGTAAATAGATATGTAACCAAGATTGTCTATTGGTTACGAGAATCAAATAAAAAAGAACGGTGTAATATGCATCGATGGATTATTTTTTAAAAATAAGCATGTAATGAATGATGTAGTTGGCTAGATATTACTAAACTTATTATGTTCAAGAGCTAAAATCATAACTAATTATTTATCACTTAGTGAGGGATAACAGTGAACTTCAACATATTCTCAAAATACTACATTTGAGAGACAATGTTTTGGAAAACCACCAATAATCTCAGAGACAATGTTCTAGGAGAAAAGGATACAAAGAAGATTAAATTACCACATGTAATAAGTGGTCGACATAAGAGAAACGTGTTTTCAAATTACCAAAGCAAAATATCTCTAAGATTAGTGTTATCAATTAACCATCGCATAATGATACAAATTCCGAAGAACACAATTCTTTTTAACAATGTAGCAATCAAAAGATTATGAATTAAAATACATTGAATGATCAAAATTATTATTTTTACCTCTGCAACAACATATTATTTAGTATTTGAAAAACATTTATAAGTAACTCAATGAATGAAAAGTTGGTTATGTTTATACAATACAATAAAATACCCAAGTGTTTGTAGCTCATATGCCAAATTATTGCTACGTTTACTGACTTAATTTTAAAAAATATTCTAGCAATATGAGAAAACGAACAATAATTGTGTTTTGTTGTAATATATATATAAATGTTGTAATGTATATAAGAGTGAATATGATTTTATTAGTTCTCTGTTTAGTCCCACATCATGGGAACAAGTTAAACATCAGCTCCAAAACCTATATATAAAGAAGCCAATGTAATAGAAATAAACACACATTTGAATGAATAGAAATGCCATCTCTCTCTTGTTTCTTCTATTCTGTGTTCGTTTTATAACACGTTATCAGCACGAAGCTCTAGACACAGATCAGATCTAAGGTTTGTGTTAATTTGGAAGATCAAGCTGATTTTCTTTTTTCTTCTTCATTAGAAATCCAGGTATTCTTCCTTTGATATTGTTGAGAATTTCCTATTTCGATTTAGATCAAATCTACAGATTTGTTTGATCTACATGTTTGTGGGTTTTTTAACATGCCATATATGATATTATATTTCAATTAACTTTAAAATACAACTATGGATTCAGCCTCTATCTCGTGTTCTGGTTATTATTTTTCTTTTCCATGAAAATTTGGTTAAAATTAGAAATAGAGGTGAGAGAGAGCCTGCAAAAACCGTCTTCAATATGCTCATAACTTTGATCATTTCTTTTCAGATCCGCATACTTTTATGTATTATTTTTGATTCTATATATTATTATTACTACTTACAAATGCTAAGATAAGTAGCATGTATCTACTGGGGCCACTTTAGTAGGCGAGAAGATCCTATATTGATGTAGTTTTAGATTTATACTTTTGTTTTTGAACTGCATATCGTAGTTACTATATTACTTGCAGAAATTCATTCATATCCAAACATTTAATATAAGATGTGGGAATGCATTGAAAATAAGCGTAATATCCTTATGGATATGGCTAACGATTCATATGGAGAAAGCTACACATATATCTTCAATTTGCAATGCATAACATGTCTGTTCATTAGTTCAGTTGGTAATGCATTAGATGTAGGCTTTATACTCCACAAATCTATAAAGTGTGAATATAATCTTTGCTGAAAGTTTGGTTTTTCTTTCGCTTGTTACTAAGAGTGAAAGCTATGAACTATTGTAGCCATGAAACCATGGTTGGTCTTATGGAGAAAACGTTTGGTTTGTGATAACCTCTATCTTTCATAAATATTTTCTGTAAATATGCAAACAAGTATTTTGAAGTTCATATGCAAATGACCTGAAGTTCATACGACCTGAAGTTCATATATAAATTCTTTCAAATGAGGAACCTGAAGTTCACATGCAAATGAGGAACCTGAAGTTCACATGCAAACAAGGAACCCGAACTTCATATGCAAATGAGGAACTTGAAGTTCATATACATATAAGAAACATGAAACAAAGCCTCAAAGCATATAATTGCATTTAATATTTGCTTATAGTAAATGACCTGTAATAGGAAGAATTTGAAAAATCGGTGAAAGGAAAAGTTGCAATGAAAAGCAAAAGGCATATTTTCCAGTTGTGTGCCACACATAATTTCTTGAAGAAATTTATTGTTATAAGAAATCATTAAAAAAAATGACTAATTTCTTGAAAAAATATAGTAAAATGACTATCATATGTGTAACAACCCCAAAATTTAAGTATATTTTATTTAATTACTTAATCTAAAATTTTGATTATTATTTTATTTGTTCAAATTTAATTTGTTGGATTTTAAATTAAAATAACTAATTTTGGATTTTGATTTAAAACTAAATTATTTGGGATTTTATAACAAATGAATTTGTTTCGATATAAATATTTTAATAATGAAAACTAGCAATTGCAATTTCAAATCTTATTTAGTGTATAATTTAATTGATTTTATTTGTTTGAATCTGAATTTATCCTTGCAATTTCAATTTTTATATTTAAACTTGTATTATTTTATATTTTGTTTTCGATATTTATAAATTTTTATCTTTGATGTTATTTCAAATATTTCTCTTATTGATTTGCTATTTGTATCGATCTTCGTAGTTATAGACACCGTTCAGTTTTATTTGGTTGAATCCATTTCCTTTTGTTCAAATTATAGCATTCACCTTTTATTATTCAAACCCTTCCTTATTCTTTCCTTATAACCGTCCTATTTACTTTAAAAATTCAAATTCGTGGGTTTCCACTTTTCTTGAATGTGTGAAACGACTGGGTACATTCTCTCTCCTACGAACCCGTTCAAACTTTGCTTTCAAATAGCTATTCGTATGCTATGTGTACAATTATATGGAAACGGTCCTTCTTCCCATTAGTATAAAATTAACACAGCAGCTCTTTATTCGTTTCTCTCCTCTTTTATTTTCCATCTGCTTCTCTTTTCAAAACTCTGCACCGTTTTCTTTTCCCCATCGCCATGATTTATTCCATCCCAAAAACTGCTCCTTTGTATCCTTCTCCTCCATTGAGTACTCCACGCCCCTTTAAACGAACAGCCTCTTCACCAGACCTCGCCCTACTCCATTCTTCCCTCCGTTGTTGTCTGACCCTTCCCTCACCAGAATGTGCTATAACTTGTCCTCCCACCACAACAACAGCTCCGCCTTATGTCCGCACCCTTTCGCTTGAGCCGAGATCCGACAGCCAAACCCAAACCCGTATGGAGTTGAACCCTGCCCAGATCTGTCTCCAACCGCGACTCCAGCTGCTATCGCGTTCCTCACCTCCAACCAACAACTCCGCTGCTGAGCCCCCTGAAAACTGCGCCCCGAGACCTCCGCGCCAAAGCCACCTGCGCTGCCATTGAACCAATCCCCTCACCTGCCGAGCTGACCCCATCCAGTCCGCCTCTTGAAGCTGATCCCACCAGTTTACCCTCTCCCATCGCCTTGCCATGTCGACCGAAACCGAAGCTGCCTCGATCCCCTGTGTGACCCTTGCTTGGCGTGCTTGAGTGGTGAGTAGTAATGTGTGTGAGTCGGTTTATGCCTGATGCGTGGGTGTGTGGATGGTGGGAATGCATGAGAGTGTGTTTTGGGTTGGTGGCGTGAGTTTTGTGGTGAGTGTATGGCAACAGTAAGTGTATTTGTATAATCTATAATATATATACGGGATTTTGAAGTATTTTTGTGTGTGTTTTAAACATAAATTTTATACATACGGGTATATAGTTTTGATGTGGGTGTGTTTAGCGTTGGGTTGAATTTTAAAATATATAATGCAAATATATATGTTATATTTTACAGTGGGTGTCTGTATATAAATATTTAAATATATATCATTTTGTGTAAAGATATATTGTGTTTGAGTTTGATGTTGAATTCGTAAACCAAATTCCCAAACCAAATATCCCTACCGATCCATTGAAAAACCCTAACCTCCTCTCATTAAAATAATAAAATATTGAGTGATCATCGAATTGAATCCAGTCTGAATTGCGCCTGAAAGTCATCATTTCATTATGCATCAATCTGTGTGCCATCTCCATTTCCGTGCCACGACAGGTGAGTTTATCTCACACCTGACTCACATTTATTTCATGGATGTTAGATCAATAATGAACTGTTATATGAAATGTATAGGATTGCTGATAGAAATTGTTTGATCTGATATATATGCACAATTTATATGTGACACGATATATTCATATGACACGTAGTTGCAATGATGATATATATGCTGTGATTGTTGTTATATGATTGTTGTTTGTGATTGTTGATACCCCTAATTTAGAAAAATCACTAAGGGTTGAAATGATACATACCCGAAAGGACATTAGAATAGGGAAAAATCGTTATGGGTTGAAATGATAGACCTGAACGATTTTTACTGAATTTGGGATCGCGGGTTGAAATGATAGACCCGTTGAAATTTTTTAAATTGCGGGTTGAAATGATAAATATCCGTATCACTTAACCATAGGGCAGAATATTATATACGGACACCATTGGTCGTGTTTTCGAAGTAAAATGATTTGGAAGTTGATTTTAACTTATAATTTTATAATTTAATTATATAAATATTTTAAAAACTTTTCTATATTATATTATAGTAAATATTTCTTTTAAATCTATTTTATACTAGTTTGAACTTATATATGTTTATAATCTATTTCTAATTAATTTTAGAATTTTATAAACTTATTTATATATGTATATCTATTTTCAAGATTTATTTTCTTATATAAACTTTAATAATAAACCGGAGATGGATAAGTAAGATTTGCGATTTAAATGCGAGGTTTAAGATTCGAATTTATATAACGATATGGATTTAACGAATGTACTGATATATGATATAGATTTGAATTCAAATTGATTTGAACTTAAAAAGGGATGAACCTTAAATTGGAAACTGTTTTATTTATTTATTTGAGTTTATATTGGATATGAGATGAATTATAAGTTATAATACGATTTGGTTTAAATTGAAGTATAAGATTTCGTTTGAAATATATAAAAGGGAATTTGAACCTAAGTGTTGGATTTCATTAATCGACTAAAATGAATGCCTTAAGAGGGTAAAACCAAATTATATGAATTGTTTATATTTATGAATAACGGTTTCGAATATATGACTTGAATTATATAGTACAACATAATTTGTTAAATTGAAATGTAACTTATTGACTTGAATCGTATAATCGAATTCAAACCAAAATGTTAGATTTAAATGAATCGACTTGAAATGATTTCTTATATAGGAAAATTTGAATTTATTTATATGTTTCGAACTAGAATTTTTGCGAATATAAACGAACCAAATTATTATCGAAGTCAAATGGTTTGGTATCGATTTTAACGGAAATTGAGATATTTAAGGTATACTTAAATATAAGTCGATTTTGAATTTGTAATTCGTTATGCAAATATTTTCGGAAATTATAACTGATGTTAAATAATTAGTATTAATTTATACTATATTGAGATCTTGACGATCTGGTTTTAAATCGATTCGATTTAAGCGATTTAAGTGAATGGGTTTAAAATTTGATATATTCGAAGTTAGATATTTAAATTTGATTTCAAATTTGAATATGAGATTTCGTATAAACTATTTTATAAAATGATTTATAAAATAATGACCACGGTGTGAAAGATGTAAACGTTTGGTTGTTAAAGAGACCGGGATCGGCTATTGTCATACTCTCTGCCAATACCGAAAACCACTTTAACAACTATGTACGCGGTGGAGTTCCAAAATGAAGTTAATGATTTAGCGAACGAATCCATTTTTGTATTTCATATGAATTACGAGACCCTGACTACCTTGAGTCAGCTTGATGTGGCTAAAACAGGAGCTATGCACGGGCCAAGTGAGGTCATACCTCTTATCGAGCACACTTCTTCGATACTATTCTATTACTGTTGAGATTCGATTTGAGCCCTTTTGATTATGGGAGTGTGTATTGAGGTGGGCGGTAGTAGCTACTATGCGTTACCACCAGTCCGGCTCTGCAAACGGTGAATCCACCCTGGCATTCCTTGCGTGCCTTGTCACATGCCTTATACGAGCCCACTACGATTTTGTTTTGTACTGTTTTATATGAAGTGCCCTCTGATCAACCTCCAGTTTACGGAGGAATTACGTTACTGTATATACTATGGGAATATATAAACGGTGTAAGGGTAATAATGGTAATCCCGCTTACGCTATTTTGATACTTTTACTTTACTGATAGACACTATTGTATATAGCGTGTTATACTATATAGTATTAGTTTAACGGATCCTTAAAGGATGGTGATCCCAAACATCCTTTAAGTTACTGATTGCATTTCATCGAACATTTCATTTGAGTTGATTTACTTCCATGAGAATGTTAGTCCTGATCCGAGTTGTTTTGTTTTGCATTATTGTTCGGGTCAGATCGAGTTTCCAGTTTCGAGATTCACCCCTGAAGTTTGGAGCTTATATTCGATTTTTCTCACCTATATGATCAGTTGTTCCAATCATCCTGTTTATTGTCGTCTCTGTTTCAAACTGTTATTATTTATTTATGTATCTGAAATTACTGTATTAGACTTCCGCTGTTTTATTTATGCAAACTCCGATGTAAATTTATTTAGTGGCTTCATGAACTACTATTGTATTATTTATTTCGCTGTGAGATGTTATATTGCTCTGTCTCTGTCTCTGTGATTCTGTGATTTATTCTATTTACCTCAGAAGCTAATAACAATCTGTTGTTTTGGACGTTTCGAGTTGACATGTTTTGTCGATTCGGCACGGTTAAGGTGGGCGGGTCGTTACAATTGGTATCAGAGCGAGGTTTATCAAGGCTTTAGGCTATGAGGTAAAAACTCATCAGAGATAGGGTAGTGGTACCCTAGGATGAGTGGAATTGGTCGCAAAATCTTTCTTTAGAGAGAGCGTATTTTGAAAGTATAATTAGTTTTTAAAATGGTTTAAATATTTTTAAACAAATATTTTCGAATATAAAATTTTGTTTAGTATTTAAATCTTTGTTTCTGAAATTCTCTTTCCATTTGAATCCATCTTCCTTCATAGATCCTCTTTGGTTAGGTTCTTTCATTCGTTCACCTTTTAACTCGAATTCTACAACTTATCCTTGTCAATAACAAGATAAGAAGTAGAAGAAGAATAAACGACTTCTAGCGAGTCCATTCTATTTTTGATTTGAAATTTGTATTTTTAAAAGTATTATAGTATAAGATTTTTGATGAATTATTGAAATTTTGATATACATATTCGTAAATAATATTATGTTTTGGTAATTCCAATATTTTAGAAAGATTTGATGTTAATATATTTTAAAGATGAAGGTTTTATAAGAAATTGAATTTATCGTGATTGAATAATTTTGTTACATATTTGATTTAATAATAATATTTGTTGTATATTTATTAAGAATTATAGTTGAATTTTTACAAATAAACGAGTGGGGGAGAGATACATTTTTCCCTACTTGAAATTTTAATGATTTGAAATATATTATTTATAATATATGATTTAGAGTGTGGTATATATTTTATTTAAATATAAAAAGATGTTTTGAGTACTTATTTGACGCTAAAATTGGTCTATCGAATACTTAGTGACTTGGTGTATACGTCTGATCAACGTATATGTTAAATCCTATAAGTATTAGATAGATATAGAGTCACACTCTAGTCGCTTGAAAATGATTCAGGTGATGACCACGGCATCATCGATATCTATTTTCGGGTTTCGAAAGTGGGATAACTATATAATGCCAATCGAGACGTCGAGTGACTACTTAAACTATTTTGAAATATGTTTGAAAATATTTTTACTTTTGATTATATATTTTAAATTATATATATAGGTATGAAAATAAATATGAACCATTGGTTTGTATATATTAATTATTTAATTATTATTTCCAGCCTCGTTCCTTTTCGGGGACGAAAAGATTTGAGTAGGGGAGACTGTAACAACCCCAAAATTTAAGTATATTTTATTTAATTACTTAATCTAAAATTTTGATTATTATTTTATTTGTTCAAATTTTATTTGTTGGATTTTAAATTAAAATAACTAATTTTGATTTTTGATTTAAAACTAAATTATTTGGGATTTTATAACAAATGAATTTGTTTTGATATAAATATTTTAATAATGAAAACTAGCAATTGCAATTTCAAATCTTATTTAGTGTATAATTTAATTGATTTTATTTGTTTGAATCTGAATTTATCCTTGCAATTTCAATTTTTATATTTAAACTTGTATTATTTTATATTTTGTTTTCGATATTTATAATTTTTTATCTTTGATGTTATTTCAAATATTTCTCTTATTGATTTGCTATTTGTATCGATCTTCGTAGTTATAGACACCGTTCAGTTTTATTTGGTTGAATCCATTTCCTTTTGTTCAAATTATAGCATTCACCTTTTATTATTCAAACCCTTCCTTATTCTTTCCTTCTAACCGTCCTATTTACTTTAAAAATTCAAATTCGTGGGTTTCCACTTTTCTCGAATGTGTGAAACGACTGGGTACATTCTCTCTCCTACGAACCCGTTCAAACTTTGCTATCAAATAGCTATTCGTATGCTACGTGTACAATTATATGGAAACGGTCCTTCTTCCCATTAGTATAAAATTAACACAGCAGCTCTTAATTCGTTTCTCTCCTCTTTTATTTTCCATCTGCTTCTCTTTTCAAAACTCTGCACCGTTTTCTTTTCCCCATTGCCATGATTTATTCCATCCCAAAAACTGCTCCTTTGTATCCTTCTCCTCCACTGAGTACTCCACGCCCCTTTAATCGAACAGCCTCTTCACCAGACCTCGCCCTACTCCATTCTTCCCTCCGTCGTTGTCTCACCCTTCCCTCACCAGACTGCGCCATAACTTGTCCTCCCACCACAACAACAGCTCCGCCCTATGTCCGCACCCTTTCGCTTGAGCCGAGATCCGACAGCCAAACCCAAACCCGTATGAAGCTGAACCCTGCCCAGATCTGTCTCCAACCGCGACTCCAGCTGCTATCGCGTTCCTCACCTCTAACCAACAACTCCACTGCTGAGCCTCCTGAAAACCGCGCCCCGAGACCTCCGCGCCAAAGCCACCTGTGCTGCCATTGAACCAATCCCTTCACCTACCGAGTTGACCCCATCCAGTCCACCTCTTGAAGCTGATCCCACCAGTTTACCCTCTCCCATCGCCTTGCCATGTCGACCGAAACCGAAGCTGCCTCGATCCCCTGTGTGACCCTTGCTTGGCGTGCTTGAGTGGTGAGTAGTAATGTGTGTGAGTCGGTTTATGCCTGATGCGTGGGTGTGTGGATGGTGGGAATGCATGAGAGTGTGTTTTGGGTTGGTGGCGTGAGTTTTGTGGTGAGTGTATGGCAACAGTAAGTGTATTTGTATAATCTATAATATATATATATATATACGGGATTTTGAAGTATTTTTGTGTGTGTTTTAAATATAAATTTTATACATACGGGTATATAGTTTTGATGTGGGTGTGTTTAGCGTTGGGTTGAATTTTAAAATATATAATGCAAATATATATGTTATATTTTACAGTGGGTGTTCGTATATAAATATTTAAATATATATCATTTTGTGTAAAGATATATTGTGTTTGAGTTTGATGTTGAATTCGTAAACCAAATTCCCAAACCAAATATCCCTACCGATCCACTGAAAAACCCTAACCTCCTCTCATTAAAATAATAAAATATTGAGTGATCATCGAATTGAATCCAGGCTGAATTGCGCCTGAAAGTCATCATTTCATTATGCATCAATCCGTGTGCCATCTCCATTTCTGTGCCACGACAGGTGAGTTTATCTCACACCTGACTCACATTTATTTCATGGATGTTAGAACAATAATGAACTGTTATATGAAATATATAGGATTGCTGATAGAAATTGTTTGATATGATATATATGCACAATTTATATGTGACACGATATATTCATATGACACGTAGTTGCAATGATGATATATATGCTATGATTGTTGCTATGTGATTGTTGTTTGTGATTGTTGATACCCCTAATTTAGAAAAATCACTAAGGGTTGAAATGATACATACCCGAAAGGACATTAGAATAGGGAAAAATCGTTATGGGTTGAAATGATAGACCTGAACGATTTTTACTGAATTTGGGATCGCGGGTTGAAATGATAGACCCGTTGAAATTTTTTAAATTGCGGGTTGAAATGATAAATATCCGTATCACTTAACCATAGGGCAGAATATTATATACGGACACCGTTGGTCGTGTTTTCGAAGTAAAATGATTTGGAAGTTGATTTTAACTTATAATTTTATAATTTAATTATATAAATATTTTAAAAACTTTTATATATTATATTATAGTAAATATTTCTTTTAAATCTATTTTATACAATTTTGAACTTATATATGTTTATAATCTATTTCTAATTAATTTTAGAATTTTATAAACTTTTTTATATATGTATATCTATTTTCAAGATTTATTTTCTTATATAAACTTTAATAATAAACCGGAGATGGATAAGTAAGATTTGCTATTTAAATGCGAGGTTTAAGATTCGAATTTATATAACGATATGGATTTAACGAATGTACTGATATATGACATAGATTTGAATTCAAATTGATTTGAACTTAAAAAGGGATGAACCTTAAATTAAAAACTGTTTTATTTATTTATTTATTTGAGTTTATATTGGATATGAGATGAATTATAAGTTATAATACGATTTGGTTTAAATTGAAGTATAAGATTTTGTTTGAAATATATAAAGGGGAATTTGAACCTAAGTGTTGGATTTCATTAATCGACTAAAATGAATGCCTTAAGAGGGTAAAACCAAATTATATGAATTGTTTATATTTATGAATAACGGTTTCGAATATATGACTTGAATTATATAGTACAACATAATTTGTTAAATTGAAATGTAACTTATTGACTTGAATCATATAATGGAATTCAAACCAAAATGTTAGATTTAAATGAATCGACTTGAAACGATTTCTTATGTAGGAAAATTTGAATTTATTTATATGTTTCGAACTAGAGTTTTTGCGAATATAAACCAAACCAAATTATTATCGAAGTTAAATGGTTTGTATCGATTTTAACGGAAATTGAGATATTTAAGGTATACTTAAATATAAGTCGATTTTGAATTTGTAATTTGTTATGCAAATATTTTCGGAAATTATAACTGATGTTAAATAATTAGTATTTATTTATACTATATTGAAATCTTGACGATCTGGTTTTAAATCGATTCGATTTAAGCGATTAAAGTGAATGGGTTTAAAATTTGATATATTCGAAGTTAGATATTTAAATTTGATTTCAAATTTGAATATGAGATTTCGTATAAACTGTTTTATAAAATGATTTATAAAATAATGACCACGGTGTGAAAGATGTAAATGTTTGGTTGTTAAAGAGACCGGGATCGGCTATTGTCATACTCTCTGCCAATACCGAAAACCACTTTAACAACTATATATGCGGTGGAGTTCCAAAATGAAGGGAATGATTTGGCGAACGAATCCATTTTTGTATTTCATATGAATTACGAGAACCTGACTACCTTGAGTCCGCTTGATGTGGCTAAAACATGAGCTATGCACGGACCAAGTGAGGTCATACCTCTTATCAAGCACACTTCTTCGATATTATTCTATTACTGTTGAGATTCAATTTGGGCCCTTTTGATTATGGGAGTGTGTATTGAGGTGGGCGGTAGTAGCTACTATGTGTTACCACCAGTCCGGCTCTGCAAACGGTGAATCCACCCTGGCATTCCTTGCGTGTCTTGTCACATGCCTTATACGAGCCCACTACGATTTTGTTTTGTACTGTTTTATAGGGAGTGCCCTCTGATCAACTTCCAGTTTACGGAGGAATTACGGTACTGTATATACTATGGGAATATATAAACGGTGTAAGGGTAATAATGGTAATCCCGCTTACGCTATTTTGATACTTTTACTTTACTGATAGTCACTATTGTATATAGCGTGTTATACTATATAGTATTAGTTTAACGGATCCTTAGAGGATGGTGATCCCAAACATCCTTTAAGTTACTGATTGAATTTCATCGAACATTTCATTTGAGTTGATTTACTTCCATGAGAATGTTAGTCCTGATCCGAGTTGTTTTGTTTTGCATTATTGCTCGGGTCAGATCGAGTTTCCAGTTTCGAGATTCACCCCTGAAGTTTGGAGCTTATATTGGATTTTTCTCACCTATATGATCAGTTGTTCCAATCATCCTGTTTATTGTCGTCTCTGTTTCAAACTGTTATTATTTATTTATGTATCTGAAATTACTGTATTAGACTTCCGCTGTTTTATTTATGCAAACTCCGACGTAAATTTATTTAGTGGCTTCATGAACTACTATTGTATTATTTATTTCGCTGTGAGATGTTATATTGCTCTGTCTCTGTCTCTGTGATTCTGTGATTTATTCTATTTACCTCAGAAGCTAATAACAATCTGCTGTTTTTGGACGTTTCGAGTTGACATGTTTTGTCGATTCGGCACGGTCAAGGTGGGCGGGTCGTTACAATATGTGAATAATAGTAAAACCTGAAGTTTTATTTCGGTAATTTTAGAGCATATCATATTTCCAGAAGAAATGTTTTTATTGTTTCTTAGGAAAAACTTTTATAAAGAAAATATGCATCTTGAAGATCATATTAAGTTAAGATCTAAATATTGTTCTTAATTATGCACACCGGAAGTGAATGCAAAAATAATTTTTGTCGTTACATGGAAAATTTAGAACCTGTAGTTTCTAAAAAGGCAAAAAGCAATTTTGATATAAAAAGAAAGATCTAAAAGATCTTTATATGGGTTGTATAATTTGAATCAAAAATACATAATTTTTATGTTTGTGAATTTTATGTATAAATTTACAAGTTTTTCAAATCATTCATATTGAAGAATGGAAAAAAAAAATTGAATATGAGACATGTAGTTTATTTTTGTTTATAGTTGTGAATTTTATGTACAAATTTGTAAATTTTTGAACCATTCATGTTAGAGAATGTAAAATGTTGATTATGTGATTGAAAAATATATTATATTACCTTATTGTCATATATGCATTGAATGTTAGAGAATGCATTGTTATGATAATATATTATATTACCTTATTGCCATAAATGCATTAGTTATTGTTAGTTAATTAATGTATGCTTGTATTTGGAATAAGAATAAACATATGTATTATTATTCGATGTATTTAGCCAGTAATAACTAATGTTATGGAATAAAGGATATAACCACAACCTGAAGTTGTGCAAAGAAAATATTTATACTTGAAGTTGTATAACTCAAAGTCTTGGACCTGAAGTCTTGAACTATATATATATGTATATATATAAACATTTTTGATAAAGTATACAAGTTTGAAATCTTGTCAATTAGCAAAAATGTAAAAGCTTCTAAATTAAAAATATGTTAAAAGATTGAGAACCAGAAGTTCATCATAAATTAATAAACTTGATATACAAATGTGTATATATATATATATAAATATATATGCATAAGAACTTAAAGTTCCTTAACCAATGAATTTGAAACACTTCATAATTTAAAAGCCTGAAGCTTTATTGAAACTATGTGAAATGATAACATTAATAAAATTGATATCCAAAGATTTCACAATTTTCAATGTGAGTTGTATCTTGCTTATATATTTATATTTACATATTTTGTTGAAGAATAAATGTTAACAACTTGAAGTTGTTTATATATTTTATTTGAACCAGAAGTTCAATACAGTGGAACCAGAAGCTCAATACGAGAAGTTCAATACAGTTTAACAAACTTGAAATTGTTTATATATTATTTGAACCAGAAGTTCAGTATGGATTAACAACTCGAAGTTGTTCATATATTTCATTTGAACCAGAAGTTCAGTATGGATTAACAACTCGAAGTTGTTCATATATTTCATTTGAACCAGAAGTTCAATACAGTTCCAAATCAGATATTTTGGATATTATGAAATGATCTTTAAGATTCACGTCGACATTGCTTGATAAGAAAAAATTAATGATTGGAACATTATAAACAATTTGTTTTAAAATCAATAACTTGAATGAGAGAGAATTTTCAAATCAATTACATATGTAATACGTGGACAGACGTATATACACATATATGCGAATATTTAATTAACAACCTGAAGTTGTCATGAGCTCATATTATAAATTATGCATATATTATTTTATATTTCAGAAAGTCGCCTGACATCAATATTGAATGACCTGAAGTCATGTGCATATTCAAATGATAAAAAAATTCCTCCAAGTCATTAGATCATTGAAAAGGAATAAGCTATACAATATGAATGCATCTTATCAACTAATAAGAGCATTATCCTCCTACGATTGAAATACATCTAATGTATTTGCTAGCTATGATGCTATAATGGATCAAAAATGAATCCAAAGTAGGTTTATTATTTAAAGTGACAACGTTTGTGAACATTGAGGGGGAGGATAAAGGAATCATCGATGTTAATATTTGCTAAAATATAGAATTATGCAAAGTATTGAATAACTTGCATAAATTATCAATTATGTCCCTAATAGACTTTCTTTAATATAGATTTGAATCCCTGAAGGATCAAAAGGTGTAAATCACAGCTGAAAATGTGGTATAAAAGTCAGTTCAAAATATTTTTGGAGTAAGTTATGAAGATGCAAAATAAATGAGGTGAATGTTCCTGAAGAAACACTTAATGGTGCTTTGAAAGAATCCCATGACATGATTTTCAAAATAACCTCAGAAGTGATTTAGGTACCTAAAGCATGATAATTTTTGAGATCTCAATAAATCATGTATAGAACTGACAAGAAATAATCATCGATGATAAATTAATAAATAATAAAGCGCTTATTTATAAATCGATTAAAAATCTCATATTAGAGAGAAACATGATTGACCATCATGAAATTCTCCCAAATAAGATATATGGACATGTAGTCCATAAGATATGAACCTGTAGTTCATAAGATAAAAATAGAAATATATATAATGACAAAAGCACACGGAAGTTATTGAAGCACCATAGAGTGTCAACAACATGTTAAGTGCCATGAGCATTGTCTTTTCAGAGATAATTGAATTGATTAAAGTGGTGAAAGTATTTAAAACGCTTACAATACCCTGAAGGTATAAACGATGAAAGTATACAAATTCCAGAAGAATTTAAATAACTTTGGTAGTGATAAAGAGCAAGAAATGTAGACTACAACATTCTTTTAAATATTGTTGTAATGAAAATCTTGAAATAATTCATGATGACTAGATCACTTCCTGCTTTCAAGAATTGTTGTAATGAAACTCTTAATATCCATTGAAGTGGTAGTTGCGATATGCAAAACTTATTATAATATATAAGTTCCTGAAGAAAATAAATAACATTTGCTATTATAAAGAATACCAAGAACATGGATGATAGATTACAACATTCTTCTAAGTATTGTTGTAATAAAAGTCTTGATATACTTCATTCTTCTAAGTATTGCTGTAATGAAAATCTTGATATACTTCAAGATGAGTAGATTATTTCCTGCTTAGTAATGAAAGTTGTCTAATTCATCAAATATGTATTGCAACATGCAAGTCCGATTGAAACAGAAAATTATAAGCACATGAAGTGTATTCATAAATTAATATTAGTATTATACAAATCACAAAAGGGAGGCATTTTAAATAAGAAAGCATGCCTAAAGTATGGAAATGCACATGAAGTTTTTTTTTTTAAAAAAAAATCTTCATTAAGAAGTATTTGTAAGCAATTTGAGTTATTGAAAGAAGAATACGAATTCAAAGGAAATTATTAAATTAGGGGGAGAATCCACAAGTATGATATAATGCACTCTTTTTCCTTAACTAAGTTTTTCCCACTGGGTTTTCTTAGTAAGGTTTTAATGAGGCATGGGTCATGATCCAGAAGTATCAACCCAAAAGTAACATACAAAAATAAGTTATAATGTACTATTTTTCCTTATTTAAGATTTTTCCCACTGGGTTTTTCTTATTAAGGTTTTAACGAGACATTACATTGATCCAGAAATATCATACTACTTTTGACGTAGTAAATATGACATTGTATATTGCACTCTTTTACCTTCACTAAGATTTTTCCCATCGGGTTTTTCTTAGTAAGGTTTTGAAGAGGCAACATTTTGATCCATAAGTATCAAACATCTTTTGATGTAGTAAACTACTATTTATGAAGAAGACAAGATAGTTTGCATGGTCAGATTCAAGTGAATTATATCAAGGGTGATAGGATGAATCACATTTCTTCTAAATTTCTCTTCACACATGAATGAAAGGATAACAAGAAAGAGGAGAAACATTTTCGGTTCAAGAAATGCAGGTAGATCTGTTCTCAAAGGCAATTTCCAAATCAACATTTCAGAAGATGATGTACAAAATTGGTATGCGTCAACTACATCAATAGACTAATTGAATAATGAGTTATAAATAAGGGGAAGCATATAAAAATATGTTATAATGTACTCTTTTCCTTCACTAATATTTTTCCCATTGGGTTTTTGTTAGAAAGGTTTTTAATGAGGTATTATCTTGATCCTGACGTATCAACCCTTACGGTAACATTGTAAAATATGTTACATAAAGATGAAATAAATTTGCACTCTTTTCCTTATATATGATTTATCCCACAGGGTTTTTCATAAAAAGGTTTTTAATGAGGCATTGTTTTGTTCCTGAAGAATCAAACTCTTTTAAGTAATATCATTTTAATATGATATTCATAATGTCAGACATTGTACTTTTTTTCTCGTTCAAGGTTTTTCCCATTGGGTTTTCCTTATAGAGTTTTGAAGGCAACAGACAATAGTTGTATCGACTGAACGGATATATGAAAGCAAGATAATAATAAGAGGGAGCAATCATCATATATGTTTTAAAAGGAACAACTTCAAGTTAGCAGAGCATTCAAGATTTTGAAGACGCATATTCAAAGGGGAGTGTTGTAATATATATAAGAGTGAATATGCTTTTATTAGTTCTCTATTTAGTCCCACATCATGGGAATAAGTTAAACATCAGCTCCAAAACCTATATATAAAGGAGCCAATGTAATAGAAATAAACACACATTTGAATGAATTGAAATGTTCTCTCTCCCTTCTTTCTTCTGTTCTGTGTTCGTTTTATAACATGTTTAAAAATATTAATGAGAGATAAACAAGAAAGACCTACATTTTGGTACATGGCATTCAAATAAAAATTTTTAAAAAGATTCTATAACAAAGGAAGAAAACCCAAAAATTGAAATGAGCGTAAGGGAAGAAACAAAAGAAGTCTGAAAATGAAATAGGAGATGCTTCACACAGGTGCACTATATTTTATGTAATGTATAATATATGGTTAATTGAACAACCTTTCAATGGGAAGCTTGTTTGTTTTTCTTTCTGCCGCAAAGAAAGATCTTAATTATTCTTTAATAGGAAGCTCTGATATTTGAAAATAGCTAGCAATAACATCTTATAAAATATCCAGCAATGACATATCCACAAAAAATGAGTTTCCAAATGCCTACATTAATATATAAAACCAATAGCTTCTAATTGATGATAGTCATAGCCCTTTGCGATGCATATTTTGATTCAAACCCATAAATTTTTTAAATAAATTTATAATTCATCTAGCATGCAAGAACATCATTACATGTACCTGACCTTTTATTAAAGAATATGAACTTAAACCTTGAATAGCATTAGAAATTTATACACATTTAGTTTCATTCCCCTTGGCATGAGAGTGACCTGCACCAAATCTGTATATCATGATAATAGCCAGCGATGAAAATATGAAATCAAGGAATGTAAAATAACAACTTTTTGATATGATTTAAAATACATACATACACATATAAATGTTGCAATCAGATGTTCAAAATAATTTTGAAATGGATTTCAAAAGTATATACGCCAATATTATCTATTTATGCCCAAGCTTTAGCTAATTTAAAATTAAGTGAACCTTGAAACGAATCAGTGGAAATAATTGCCGAAATACTGAAAAGCAATAACAAAAAAATTATGTGCTTTGTGTTTTTACATTACTAATCGAATTGTAAAATTCAACCTAAACAGTGGTTATAACCCATGTACGCATTTCATCCTTTCATTTCAACCTTTCACTCAAAACTCAATAATATTATGCATATAAAAATTTCAGTTAGCAGGTACAATGATTTAATTAATTCTATTTTCTAAATCCATAGTTAGCTAACATGATTCAAAACACGAGTCAACATAAATATAGAAGATAGACATAATAAATTAGTGTTAGATAGGTTTATGTTACTGTATCTTATCTGAATCATTATCTCGAATTTAGAATCTAGTCGCCATAACTTCAACTTTAGATATTATTAGAATATTACTATTGAGAGGTGGAATAATTGAAAATATGTGATGTATGCAAAATTGTCTCCTAATATATAAAAAAAAAATCACGTAAAATGCTAGAAAATATACTACTTATTATTAAATACCATCTAGCATTCGACACAAATAAAGAATAACTATAAATCTCCTAGTTTTATTTAGAGCTCCAAAGTAAACATAAATGAACTTATATTCAAAGCTTAATAGTTAATCAAAAGATAGTTAATTGCTGAAGTTTATAAACTCTGCACACTATCTATTTTACATTCTCTTGTGCGAAAGAAGAACTATGATACAGTATCTTTGTGATATCTAAAAAATTGTCTGAAGAATTTGCAATGGCATGTGTGCTTTTGCTGCTTTAACTTGGGAAATAAAAACGAATAGGGTCTATGCACGTCGGTGTTTTACACCTATGCATCAAATATCTAATGCAATATAAAATAACTTCAAATAATGGCAATGATTTCGATGTGATTCCTAATTATACTTGTATGTATTATAATAGCTTCTAATACCACAATAGGACTGACAGATTCAAGTTATTCCATTGTGGTTGATACTGAAGGCAGTCATTGAGTAGGTTTTCTGCTTAATAGCATATACATTAGATACTGAGAATGACAATCAATGAGTTGCAAATATCGTCTTCATTAGGATTTCTAAATACCTAAAGTGTAATATGTACATTATGCAAGTAAAACAATCATACATATATTTGATGATATTACAACTATGAAGGATACATTAATCTGATTAGTAAATATGTTTAGAAAAAAGTATTGAAGATTTGATATTTGTTATGCATCTTACAGAAGCTCATACAAAAGGAATAACAAAAGGAAGAAAAAGAAGAGTTACGATGTACGATGCCAACTGTATTTTTGAAGACCATAATGTCATATTTCATTTAAATTAGAAAATTTTGAAAAATTAACATGGAACTTTCTTTAGAGTTTTATTTTTATTTTTTTATGCATTTGTTAGTTATGAGAGTTGCAAATTCAAAATGTACATGACTATTGAAACTTTATTAGAAAAGATGCTTGTCTATTAAGCGCCTTAGAAAAAAAAAAAATTTTTAGAGATATCATAAAGTCAAGCTAAATAGGCTATAACCAATGCATCAAATATGTTGTAAGTTGCATGACCATGAAGATCAAGCTTTTCTGGGATTGGTTATACTTCAAGCTGGTGTTGCACATCTCTAAACATGTAACTAATCATCATATCATTATACATTAGCTATGCAAAAATTTCAACTACCTTAACTCAACTCCATGTAGACTACCCTCAATAATTATAGATTTATCAATATAAGAATGTTTTCAAAAATAGTAGATGATGTTGAATGCACTTACTGATGTAATAATTATGGCAAAAAATTGAGAATGAAGTGTTCCAATCATATTAGCCACAATTTGTTTATTGCATTAACAACCATCAGTTATGGAGTAAGTGTGAAATTTTTGGGTAATTATTTCTTAACAAAATTCAACAACTAAAATAAAGCCGATGGTAGAAGTTGTTTGGGTTAAAAATTTCTGTGGTGATATTTGGTTATTTCTTAACAACTCAAGACTCATATAGTAAGTTCCACATGGTTGAGTTAAAAGAACCGCTTAACATGAATTTAATAGAATTTACATGACTGCTAGTATGGGGTACTGCAGTTGATCGTGTGTAGAGGTAAATAAAAATGGTGAATACTGATGGCTTTATTGGATACTGATGGCTTTATTGGATACTGATGGCTTTATTGAATACTGATGGTAAATGCTGCAATTGATTGCTTGTATGGGGAAGTTGACTGAACACACATACAGATGGTTTTTTTTGGATGATATAATAGATTGCGAATACTGTACATTGTTACTGTGTGTATCATTGATTGTATGTAATTATATACTTAGTTAGTATTGTGCGGTATTGGGTTTTAATGGGTCTACTTGGAATACTGTATAGAGTTTTTTTTTTCTTCTCAATACCGCACAATTTTGGTTGTACTTTTATTTTGGTCATTTTGTTGAACAATGTAATAATTTCTTGTGCGAATATTAATAAAATTGCCGTTCAAAATACAATTTACATGAAATACTATATTTTATATATGTTATCAGAAGCGTTAATGAGGCTTTACAAAATTAGTCATCTTAGAGATGGATCACCGCCTTGCAAAGTACCAAAATGGTACTTCTGCTGTGAACGAAACAGAAAAAAATGAATGGAAAGGTAATGAACATGGCAATAATATAAGAAGTGAACCTGTTTGGGTGCTTCCTAGGCAAGTACTCCCACAAACTCCAATTGAATATTTCTGACATACTCCAAAAGGATTTCCCATCTATTCTTGGGCTTCCAAGTGCTAAAATCATCTCTATAAAACATTTATAGGGATGTATGGTTCTTACATAGAAATGTTAGCTTCAGCCTGTATAAAAATTAAAGCACGTGTAAGCCCATAAGCTCCTACTTTCAACTTACTGTTGTACAATAAATGGTATATACCATCACTATTTTTGGGTATTGTGACTTTTACTTCTACTTTCTTTCTATTCAGCTCATGATATTTTTGTTTTATACAGAAGCAACGGCATCAGATGAAGCAAATGTGACAGAACCAAAGTCTCCTGGTCTTGGGTCGAGTTGTCTTACATAATAACAACATCGGTTATTCTATCGATAACCCTTAAAAATAAGTTCTGAAGTCATTCTAAGTACTGCTAGAAGATAGATTACCAGCAAAAATCTTCTTTGACTTGGTAGGGTGTTAATCACTATATAAATTGTCAATGGTATTGCTGTTTGGTCCGTTATTTACATATTGTGGAGGAACTGGGTATTGGTATTGAGGGTACTGGCATGGGTATTAGTAGTGGCATCAGAATTGGGGGAGATGATTTAGAGTAGTTAAAATTTTAGGCTTATCCGAAACTTTTGTGTATGAACATTCTGATAAGCACAGAAGCAAAAGCACAAAATGTACCACTAAATACATAACAAAGATGATCACTTATTAATTTGCCTTTCCAACTTGACATGAAACCTGAACAACTCTAAAGCCATAATCAGTCAGCAACAAATTGATCATTTTATGCATCGTAATAAATGATATCTTCTCAGCAGGTAAGCAATCAAAATACAGTCCATGAGTTACCTTGCTTTTTGGTTCACTACCCAGTTCACGCTCCTTGAAGATTGCACCTTTAAATTGCTCAAATGAACCCAGAAACAACGTTTTCACAAAGGGGCAAATTTGGTGACAGTTCCATTTCACACATATCCTCTAACAACTCTGTATATTCTTTTGTTGTTTTTCCCAAACTTGAGTCTCGATTTTTCCTTGCGTTCGTTGCAACACAACATATTTACCCGATTTCATTCCTACATGTCGTAATACTGAATGTTTTTTAGTATTCCCATTTTTTGGTGCTATTCTATACATTGCTACTGCTCCTACCTACTTCTGTTTTGCTTGATTCTTCGAGTATCTCTCGAATGTTGTCAAGATATTCGCTTTCTGTGAATAAACTGCTTCAGTAGCAATGAAAAAAGTTTGAAAACTACAAAAAAAAAATCTTGAAATCAAGGAAAAATAGGGATTTTGATCCAAACCCCTTTGAGGAACTCCATAGATTGGAAAAGTTTCACTTTTAGAAAAAGGGCAACGGAGGAAAACCAGAGAAAAGAATTGGTGGCCATGAGACGGCAAGTTTAATACCGATGGAATAACTCGAGTGCCACATTTTCGAGGTTGCAAGACCAGTAGGTAGTAAGGAACGACGCGTAAAATTTGTGTTGTTGGAACTAAAACCCCTCTTAAACTCGACAGAAGGCAGCGAACGGAATTTGGGAAGAAAAAGTAAAAATAAAAGTGGATGGGTGGATGGGGAAAAAAACGAAGGAGAAAGGCACAATGGAAGAAAGGTAAAGTGAAGGGGAGACCCTTCAAGTCGAAAAAGGTTAGTGCAGGTAAACCAAAGGAGACAGTTCAGTTCTAGAATAACATGGGAGCAAAGGAGAGTGCAACGTTTGACGCTCATCTTTTACAGTATAGAATTAATAATGTCTTATCCTTTGTGGTTGCTTTGAATCCGTTGTCTTTTCTTCAACATTGTAGAGTGCAGTATATTTAGATCGAATACCTTTACTTATGATTTTTCTAATGCATATTTTGCACTTTCTTCGATATTAGCTATTTTTGAAGCGATATTATCTTTCCCTGCGTAGAGCAAAACTTATTCACATTTGTGAACATTAAGAGCCATAAATAGTACAACCAACTCTGGTATAATGTTAAATAATAAGGTAGTAATCTAGTCTGTGTAAGATAAAAGCCTTTTCTCGTTTGGGAGAATTGGTTGTGCAGAGCAGATAATCCAAGTAGTTCATATGACAAAAAAGTTAAAATTGATAGTTATACAATAAAATGCAGCCCAAAGAAAGAAACAAATCTCTTTGAAGAATGGTAAAAATCTTCTCCATACAATTCTCATATGCATCACATATCAAAACTTAAGTAAGGTGTTTTCAATTTTCTCTTCATTATTTTAGAATTCAGTCACGGTCATGGAAACACCTTAAATAAATGCAAGAACACATAATAATTTTGCTAATTAAAATATCCTATAGGCCCAAATAGTTGAACAAACGAATGACAACTTTCACATATAAATTGGGTAATATAGGTTTAATTTATTGAAAAGGGTAAGCACAAATATTTTTGGCAGACACATTAAAATTTGGAACATTTACTATGTGTGTAAATTGAACAAATAATTCATCAGTTTTCTCCCTCGCGAAAATCTATATTCAACTTATTGTGTGAAATAAGAAGTGAAAGCGGTACCAACAACATAATAAATTATGAATCTAAAAGGTATGATATTAAAGCAAAGTGAAGTGAATAAAAATTAACTTTGGATGCAACAAATAAATGTATGTTATTAGCCATCGTCAGGAACAGTGACATCAAAGCCATCCTCCTACAAAACTGTAAATACAACATAAAAGGTAGTATAATTCGGACTTGTGAGTATACATATGAACCATGATATAAAATTTAAATTTAATATTAGAGATACGCATGTACATATTTGAAGCTTGATTCGAGAAAGGCAAAAATAGTTCCAACAGTAATGCCTAATACACCTCGTCAACCGATATTGGCCAAAAATTAAAGAGCTTCGTGAACCAAATACACCAACGAAAAACAAAGATAGGACAGAAAAAGACTCATAATGAAACCAATTGAGTAGACTGAAAAGCTTCATAAAAATTTCAATTCAAGCTTAAAGTTTGTCGTAAAATTTAACAATCGATTTTACATATAGTTAATTGGTAATACATTTTAAAAAAACACTATAACCAAATCAGACTATACTTTAAAATAGAAGGCACTCATTTGAAATGTACCAGTTTAGCATATAACTATTAACCATAATGGACACTACAATGAGATGGACAATGGGGAAGCCTTTGTACTTCACTTCGAACTTAGTTGAACGATAATATTGTAGTTGAAAGTTACAAAACTAAAATTAGATTGCAGAAATTATAGATATAGATTAGAGTTGTGGATATATCCCTTTAAGTTGCAAAAGAAAAGAGATAAATGCATATAAAAAAGTTAAATCATCAAACCATTCAAACCTGTATCAAGGCTATTGCAAGTAGCATCAATATTCTATATTGTTAACCTATAGAAGTTTGTGTCATATATTTTTAGTGGATTGTTGAATGTATAATGACAGGACATGGCATGTATAAAGTGGTCAATGTTCTCAAGATAAGGTATCGAAAAAGAGCTATAATTGCATGTGTGCGAAGCAGTGATTGCTCATGTAAAAGAGTTATGTTTATATTTACAAAACAAGAAAAGAACATCAATAAATGTTACAAATTAGTTATTTAGTGGTCAGAAAGATTTTAATAATCATCTTTGCTATAATAAAAAATTAACAACATTTCAAATGGCGAAATTATTGCGATATAAATCTGCATAAAATGGTTAAAAGAAATGGTCATATTTTTATTTGTAAGTACATATGATAAGCCAAAATTAATGCACAACAGGTTATGATCCTGCAAGCTTACCTAGACTTTAGTTTTATACTTAACATTGTAGTAATTATGTTTTCAAAGTAGGTGTAAAATTATGGATGTGCATTTGAATTAGTGAGATAATGTTATTACTCTGTCTTAACATTGCAGGTTAGTCCCAAACTTACGGTCATATAAATTGCAAAATTAGCTTGTTGGAAGACTACAATTATAATAGTCAAACCGTTATAGTTCTGCATGCAAAGTTTTAACTGCAAACAGGCACATTTCAGACTCTTTTGGATCTAATATCCCACAACACATCTCTCCGTCATGATTCTTTGATCTAGTGCACCTAGCATTTAAACTTTAAAACTAACTAACAATTTCTTTTACGATAACCTTGGGTTTTACTCCCTTTAGTTGTTCTAGAAGATTGCCATTTGTTATCCCATGTCTGATTACATAGCCTACACTGATCAAATGGCCTATATAACTACCTTATGGACTATACAATTTGACCGACAATTTATATTGGATCATCAGTGATAGCAATAGCCTAACTACGAATTAAGTCTAATTAAAGGCAAATTCTATTTCAACCCAGAAATATGCTGAGTAGCCCCCCTCCCCCCATGTTAATAAAAAAATACGAGGACAAAAATGCCCTTTCCGTGTTATATTTTTTCTGCAGTTTTCTGAACACCTCGTACACCTCGTAATCCCCTTACGTAGTTTATTAGTGTACATCGTAGGAGCACTTCGTGGTCTTTGAAAGAACCACGGAAAGCTTCTACGAGGTACACTAAGTAACCACGTAGAGCTGCTACGAGGTACACTGATAAACCACACGTTCTCTCTACGTGGGAGGGTATTTTCAGATATATTTTTAAATTAGTGGGGGGCTACTCAGCAAATTTGGGGGTATACCGGTTTTTTCATGCTTTGTGGGGTGATGGGGGGCTACTCAGCATATTGCTAGGTTCGAATAGAATTTTCCCTAATTAAAAGGTAAATATTATTTACCTCATGGTTGGAAACATGATGTCATGCCATAAACAAGAAGCAATCGGTCGGTAATAACTGTCGCTGAACTTCATCATTGACATCTTGAAATAGGTTTAACGATGGCTTGTTTAAAAGTCTTAGACCCAAATCATTAGAGAACTCATACTGTGGCCAAATCTGGAGAAAAAAAAAACCTAAAATTAAGTTTTAAAAAATAAATATTTACTAACCTTAAATCCCCAATTTTTGATTTTGAGGTTGAAGCTATACAAACTGTTGATGTCGACATAATCGTTGTAGGATTAATTTACAGGTAAAGTGATGCAAGGAGGATGTTCAAAGCGATGGTTACAATACCAAGGAGAAGAGAAAAGAAGAAGCGTAGAGGAATAATGATAGGAAGAAAACTAATTTAATTACAGAACAACTGTCATTGATTCAAAGATCTGTACGATGGGAAGAAGCATGGAGGATGTAGACCTGTACATGATCACGTGATTAAAGAGTATCCACCGCTTACTCTTTCTACCTAGATTCATGCGCATCACAGTTCATTTCAAACTTCTATATATTTTTTGTTCACGCACTAAAATTTTGAAACAAAATGTTGGTTTAGTTTAAGTAGAATATAACATATAAGTTTATATATTAGTTAAATTCCAAAATCGTAAACACTGCCTATTACGAAACCATACATCGTTCGTCCCAAATTCCTTCATATAGTGTAAATCGAGTGTCCGAGCACATAGAATAAGATACTGTTGCATTTAGTGTGTCAATACGAACTTGTATGCACACTGAAAACTGATATTATAATATTGATGTGAAATTTCATCTTTTTCGCAGTATCGGTCCTCGCTACCATGACTTGTCGTATACATCGATTTAAATGGAGGTAATGAAAAAAGAATTTAACGAAATGAACAACGTTGTTTTCATTATAAAAATCTCTAAAGAAAATTTATGCAAAGCATTCATATTTTAAAAATAATATTTCAACATTATATTATTAACTGATTTTGTGTAAATTTCAAAATGAACAAATTTTGATTTAAACGACTATTTTAATTTCATATGTTAAATTTTAACAAGCGTATTCTAAATTTATATGTAGATATTGAATAATTCCTTATAATTTAAAACAAATCAAATTTAAATATATTACTAAACAATGAATTTATGGTTCATTATAATTACGAACTCAATCAATTAAATGCTGATGGGACAGATAAATCTACAAAGCAAAAAAATTATTTCTTCCAATTGCTTAACTAAAAAATACATAAAAGACGTAAAAATGTTAGTACAAAACAGTACTTACATCATATGTCATAAATTCATTTGTATAATCCAACAACATTTCATTGTTGTCATCTTCATCACTTAAATCTATAGTAGAAAAAAATTTGAAGCAAAAAATTAATTGTAAAAAATAAAGCAGCCACAAAATCATGTAGGTAATATATGTGTTTAGATAGTGAAATACGCATACAGTGTACATTATAAGCACAAAAACCTCGTAGGATACATGCGTGGCTACGACTAATTCAAGTAGAACCCCTGCGCGATTGCTAATTTTTGTACAACCAAACCACGTTGGCTGAGAACGTGGTTTTGCCGTTAATCTCATGTAATGTATACGTAATCGTTGACAAATCCACGTTTTTCATATGCGTGATTGTTGTTACGACCAGGCCCAGCTCCTTCTTCTATCCCGAGCTTATTAACAATGAAAATAATTGTTAAATTTACTGCATGAATCTCATTTACATTTGCAGAATCATCTTCACGATCCACTACTTGATTTTAGATGAGTAAGATTTGAGTTTTTTGTGATTTAGGTTTTACTGGAACATGGAGAACATAAGAGAAAGTAAACATGTAACAAAAATATTGGCTCTTTTAGTCTCTTAATTTATTTTTTAAATTTTTGCTGGGTGAGCTCAACAAAAACCCGAGTCTAAATATAATTTGTATTTGTTCAATTTTGTTGTCATATTATAATATTATGACTGATTTAGGGTTTTCTAAAATGATGTGTTTCGCTTTGATCTATACCCATGGCATAAAATGCAGTTTCTCAAATTCAACACTAATTAATCCAATATTATGTAGACTTACTGTGATTTACTTCATTGCTTGTCGAGTCGTTTTTGTTTCAGTTATGTAGTGGAGTAGCGTTTCAAGTAGAGAAGGTGGGATTTCAGAACATGAGTTCTTGGGTTCAGTTTAGGATTGTTGAGGAGGAGAAGGAAAGTGTAACACCTACTTTAGACATAAGATAATTTTTTAAAAAGAAAAGAATGTAATAAATAATAATAAGTTAAAATAAACGATGAAATATTAATAGGACGAACAATGAGATTTTGGACAATTTGGAATTGGGCAACAAAAATAACACAATTGTGCTCATGGTGAAATTCTGATCCATTTTCATATATAGTATGTCAAAAATGGAGTCTGTACGAAGAAGTTACACTAAAAGTAAGTCGTATGCAAATAGTTTGTACACAACGTTTGAAATTCAAATGAAATAAATAAATATATGAAATATAAATATCTATTAATGGTTAAAAAGAATATTCCAGGAAATTCAAATTCATATGTATATATATGCACATAGAAGCGAACAATAATGAATAAAAAAAGGAAATGAATCAATCAATAAATAAACGTTTCAGTCAATTAATCAATCAATCAATCAATCAGCAAGGGGAATTTAGGTTGTGTTGGCTTGAGTTTTAAGGAGTTATATATATATATATATATTTGCATATAATGGAAAGCTAGGATTAAATCTTATGAAACTTATGGTCCTTATTAACACTTGCAACTATATATACCACCTACCTAGCCCCTCCTAAACCCTAATCTATTTTCTTCTTCATGCATGTTTTCTGCAATTAGAATTCCAAAGAAAAGTTTAGGTTTTCTTCTGAATCCTTAATCTATGTTTCTTTTCTTCTCTATTCCGATTTAGGATTAGATTTAAATTTAAATTCTGGAATTCAAAGGTTTATATATAAGACTCTAATCTCTTGATTCTTATATATTAACAAGAATTGGAGAACGTTTCATACAAAGGATTGGATCCAAAGCAAACACCGTTCAGATTTCCACTATTTTATCATTCTTAGCACAGTGAGTGGAAATGGCATCAGTTTGCGTTTTTCTTTGTTTTGTAGTGTAAATTTGGATCTATATGCCTAAGAGAATTTGGATTTATAAGTAAACATCATATTAAACACCCTCCAATATCTTATTTTTTAATTGTCTTTGCGGAAATGATCAACCTGTTTTTATATATGGATTTGAATTGTTGAAATAATAGAAGAGAAACATGTTGGTGTTGAGTAAATCTCTATGTTAGCCAGATTTATCTTATTTCATTATTGTGTAAATTTATATGTACAGTTTTGTTGTAAAAGGTTAAGACATGAATTGACTGTAGATTTGAATAAGTTTAAATCTTTATTTTTCTAAATAGAGTATTTGAATGTATTGTTTACAAAATATTCAAGTATTAATGTTTTATATATAAACGTACACAAAAAGTGAATCTGATCCAAAATAGGAATCATATATGTATATTGGGTGTATGGCACTTTTGTTTATCTTTTATTATTGAGATAATCAAATCAGACCTCGATTGAAAGTTTTATGTTAATATTGCTTTTTTCCCATTTTTAATTTTTTTTAAAAGTATTAAGTGGTTGACCTACCTATTGTTGGGTAAGTGGTTAAGACTACGTTCGTTCCCAAGGTTTTCTAAAATCTGAATCAAGGGAAACGGGCTATGCCATTGCGTTCGTCTCGGAAAAATACGCGAAATAGAGTCCGAGTTTTTGAAAATCGGAGTCCGTATGACCCGATTAAGGCCCAACGAAGTTTTCAGAAAAATTCAAAGTAAAAACAGATTTCAAATTCAAGTTTGAATTTAAAAAATTAGGTCAGATTGGGCTAGGCGGGAAAGTTCCCGCCAGAGCACCCAAGTCGACAGCCCTGTCGACTTGGGAGTCGACTTGGTTGGACCCAAGTCGACAGCTCTGTCGACTTGGCTGTCGACTTGGTCCAGCCGGGCTGTTTAGCCTGGTGCACCATTTAGAGATTGTGTTGAGCTTGGGGGCCAGATTCGGTTTTAAGGGCTGAGATTGCAACTAGGGTTTAATCCTATGGCCTAAAACACTTGCCTAATCTATAAATAAGACCCTAAGCTAGCCCTAAACCATCATTAATCAACCCTACAACTAAACTATGGAAAAATCAATCCTCTCATGGCCTCCACTCTCTTCATAAAATTTCTAAAATTATTTCTATGAAAGATTTTCCATGCATACAAGTGTTTTCAAGCTTGTATAAGTGTCATTAGCTTGCATTCAAGTCAAGTTTCTATATTTGCATCATAAAGCAAGGGTTTTTCTATTAAAGCTTGCATTTTGGGGTTTAATTGATTGCATAAGGGCTTTCTTATATTTGCTATACTCATTTGAGTCCTCATAAGCATTGTAAGCCCTATTCTACTTTCATATTTAAACTCTAAAGTTAATGATGCAAGTTGTGTGTGATCATTATGATATGATATGCAAGTTTATCATATTATGCAAGTTTGTTATATTACGATATGCAAGTTTATCATGTTATGCAAGTTTGCCATGTTATGATATGCAAGTTCATCATGTCATGTTATGCAAGTTTACCATGTTATGCTATGCAAGTATGCCATGTTATGATATGCAAGTATGTTATGCAAGTTTGGGATGATCATTTTGTTCATGTTATCATATTATGCAAGCTTATCTTGAGTATGTGAACATAAAGCTTCAAGCTTTAGGCTAAAGGTTGCATTTTGGCAACATGTAAGTTATCATATCCCTTATGATAACTTGCATGTGAGGCTAAATGCGAACTTATGGCCATTTCTACATGTCATTTAGCACCATGTATCACCAATATGCCAAGTTTGGTTTTATGCATGCTTTCGAGGCCTAAAAATGTAATATGCAAGTGTATGAACAATGAACATTTCATATGCCACCATGTTAAACTTGTGGCTTCAACACCTTTATATCATGATTATGCCAAGTTCCCTCTTTCTATCCTTTATGCGCTATTGCGATATGTAAGCGATGGGATTGCGTTTGGGGTTGGGTAAACTTAAAAGACATAAAAACATAAGCTTGGGAATTTACCTATTAAGTTAGGTCTACCCATTGGGAATTTACCTATTAAGTTAGGTCTACCCAATTGCTTGAAATTTTGTAACATGTTTTGGAAACATGATGGACATGACACTTAGAAAAGATAAGTGTGACCAACTCGAGGTTGGGTTGAGTTTGTAGCGTAAACCTACCCGGAACCGACCGGCTTAACTAGTTGCTACAAACAATAGGACCCAATGTGAGAAGTTGGCCATGTTGTACCTTGAACCCGAGGTTAGACCAAGTTGTGGTGTAAAGCTACCCGGAACCGACCGGCTTAGCTAGTAACCGCAACAAAGTCTAATGTGAGAGGTTAAGGCACATTAATTAATTAATGCCTCATGATTAGGGTTAAGTCATGGTCCACTTAATACTTAAGCAATTTGGGCTTGGTAGATTAATCGGGGTTAAGTCGTGAACTCATTGTTACACTTAACCAAGTTAATCCATGATTAGCAAGAGGGTTAAACCGTACTTAATCCACTAGAAAATCCTAGCAATGGGGGCCCACTCCAGCAGTAATCCCAAGTTTGTATCATTAAGACCCTAGGGACTAGGCTAGGGAGGGGGCACGATTACTGGGCTGGAGGTAAGCGACCAATAAACGACGGCCGGGTGGTACGCCGATGTAGTTCCGGACGGACTATGGTCGTGCACGTAGTCCGTATTTGGAGAAGTCACCCATGGGTACCAGTAGATCGAGACTGTGCACTCATGTTATGGTGTCCAGGGGTTGGCACCCTAGGGCTTGATACACCCGAAGGGTGGACCCGGCACAGTCCGACTACAATTATGTTTGGGCCGTATTGACACCAACACGTGACGAGTTAGGCTTAGGGAGCCGATCGACTAGACCGTTTGGTTGGACCTTGTATTAGGGTCATTTCATGTTATTGGGCCAAAGCTTGGGCCAAGGGATCAATACTTGTTTATTCAAGTCATGTTAGTTTGCTAGTACACCTGTGGTGCAAAACCTTAAACCTGATTATGCGATGACACCTTTATCTACCTTGTTGGCTAATCATCATGCTAGTATGTTGTTATCCTTATGATCATACCTGCTTCTCATGCCAGTTAACTTTATCAGTTTACATTGATTGTAGTAGGGCTTACTCAGTCTTTTTGACTGACCTGTTTTCTTTCGCCTCTTTACTTCCGTTCCCCCCCCCCCCAGGTTCTCAGGGAGGGAATATTGGAGCTTAGCTGGATTTCTGATCGCTTGCTTGTGGGATTTTAGCTCATGTACGGTCTTGACATGAAGCTAGCTATGGTTATCACTTATTTTGGGGATAGTACTTATGTATTTCAGTTTTTCAGTAATGTTGTTTTTATCTAGACTTGTGTATTTGGAAAGTTAACATTATGTTGTACCAGACTTGTTTTGAAATGGTTTGAAAATCTTCCGCTGTTTTATCTATGTTATTTACTCTGTTTACATATATACATATGTTCTTGTTCTGCCTTGATATATCATTATGCATGTTTACCTGATTCAAACGCCCTTCCAAAGTCAGGGTGCTTGCAAGAGACACCCTGGCGGAGGTGGGGTGTTACATTTGGTATCAGAGCATATGGTTTACGAGAAGGAACAAAAAGGTTTTTAGAAAACTTTTGGAAAACTATTTTCAAAACCAAGTATAAAGTATTTTCTAAAGAAAAGTCTAGTTTATTTTAAAGGCTATTCCCCAAAAAGCCATTAGCAAAATTCCTTCGTTTTTTCTCTCCATTCTGAATCTGTCTTTTTCTTCGTTTTCAGTATGGCCGATAACTTTGCTATTCCGGAGGGAGTACACGTACCTGTTTGGTATAGGAGACTTTTGGAGGCTAGGGCGACCGAAGCCGGCCCCGCAGATGTTCCTCCTCCTCCTCCTCCAGTAGTTAATGTTCCTCCTCCTCCTGTCGCTGAGGTTCCTCTTCCTCCTCCCCCTCAGCATCTTCAAGCTGACTTCGCAAAGACTTGCAAAGATTTCAAAGCAATGGGTGGCAAGAATTTTCAAGGCACTGAGACTTTTGTGGAGGCCAGAAATTGGTTGAAAGAGACCGAGGATTTGTTTGCCATCTTTGGGTTAGACGATCAGAGGAAGATCTTGTTGGCGATTTGGCTTATGAAGGATGAAGCCGCTTATTGGTGGGAAGTCACCAATGGTACTAGGCCTGTTGAGACTTGGGCCGATTTCAGGGCAAGGTTCGTGCTTAAGTTTCTATCTTCTGCTGAGGAGAATCTGCAAATGGAGATGTTCATAACTTTGAAACAAGGAGATATGTCTGTCAAAGAATATGTGAACAAGTTCAATCAGTTAGCTCATTTTGGCTTGGATATGGTAAATACTCCTCAGAAGAAGGCTCTTCGTTTTGCTAGAGGATTGAATGAGCCGTTGCAGGGATTGGCTATGTCACATATTCCCCATGGGGCCACGTTTGAGAGTTTGGTTGATATGGCGTTACTTCAGGGAGATGTCAAGAAAGAAACCAAGATGAATGATACTCAAGCCAAGAAGACTGATTCCCAGGGAAAAGGAAATCAGGGTAATCCAAGTGGTCAAAGCAGTCAAGGCAATCAGAACAAGAACAAGAGTCAAGGCAACAAGGGGAACAACAACAAGGGCAAGAACAACAAGGAGAAGTGCCATTATTGCGGTTCAGTTGGGCATCTTATTAAGGATTGTAAGAAGAGGAAAAGGAAGAATGGTGAATGCTTTTTCTGCGGTAAGACTGAACATTTCAGTAAGGATTGCCCGAAGAAGCAAGGGCAAGGCCAGGGTCAGACTCAGCGTGCTGGACCTTCAGGAGGGCAAGTTCATGCTCTCAATACCGCTCCAGCTCCCGATCGAGGTAGTATTTCTGTTGAGAGCCTTGTATATATTTCTGATTTTCCAGTTCGTACCTTGTTTGATTCTGGTGCATCGCATAGCTTTATCTCATCTGATCTTGTTGATAGTTTGCACCTTAGTACTAGCTTGGTAGATGATCCCGTCTGTGTCTCAAATCCTATTGGGGGTTCCGCCCATTTGTCTATGATATGTGGGGATTTGAGGATCTCTATACTGAGTGTAGAGTTCTTGTGCAGTGCTTATGTTCTTGGTTTTAGGGGATACGGATTGATATTGGGCATGGATTGGCTGTCCAGATATGGAGCCATTCTTGATTGTGAGCATAGGGTTGTGAGGCTCATGACTCGCCTCGGAAACACCCTAGAAATTTCTTGTAATCCGAGAGGTCCCGTCATGCTGTGCTATCTTGAATCACTCGACTCGTCAATGGAAACTCTTCAGTCTGTGAGAGTGGTTCGAGAGTATCCGGATGTTTTCGATGAAGTTAGGGGGTTGCCCCCTAAGCGAGAGATTGATTTCTGCATTTATCTGGTGGATAATGCAAAGCCGGTTTCTTTGCCCGTTCGGCACATGGCTCCGCGTGAAAGGCGGGAGCTAAGTAAGCAAGTAAAGGAGTTACTTGAAAAGAACTTCATTAGACGAAGTATATCTGAATGGGGAGCACCTGTGGTATTTGCTACCAAGGCAGATGGTTCTCTCCGACTTTGTGTTGACTATCGAGAGTTGAATAAGCTGACTAAGAAGAACAGACACCCGTTACCGAGGATTGATGATCTCTTTGACCAGCTTGTCGGTGCTTCTGTTTTCTCTCAGCTTGATCTTGCTACGGGATTCCATCAGCTCAAGGTAGCTGAAGATAGTATAGACAAGACTGCGTTCAGAACGCCAGATGGATTCTTCGAATGGCTGGTCATGCCGTTCGGCTTGACTAATGCACCCGCATATTTCATGGACTTGATGAGTAGGGTATTCAGGGAGTTCTTGAACAAGTTTGTCGTGGTCTTCGTAGATGATATTCTGATCTTCTCTAAGGATGAGGAAGAGCACGCAAGGCATCTCGTGGAGGTGATGGATACGCTTAGAGCGCATCAATTGAAGGCCAAGTTCTCCAAGTGTCACTTTTGGAGAAGGGAAGTTAGATTCCTTGGGCACATAGTATCTCAGCAAGGCTTAGCGGTGGATCCCGCTAAGGTAGTTGCAGTTCAGGATTGGAAGACTCCAAGGAATGCAACCGAAGTGAGAAGTTTTCTAGGTCTTGCGGGTTTTTATCGGAAGTTCATCAAGGACTTCGCGAAGATATCCGCTCCTCTCACTAAATTGACGAAGAAGAACTTAGTTTTTGCTTGGAGCATAGAATGCGAGCTTGCTTTTCAGAAGCTCAAGAGAGCTCTCACATCAGCACCTGTTCTAGCTTTGCCCGATGGAGGGAAGTTATTTACAGTATACACCGATGCATGTGGCATGGGGTTAGGAGCTGTTCTTATGCAAGAAGGAAGGGTGATATGCTTTGGCGGTAGACAACTCAAAGTACATGAGAAGAATTATCCCACTCATGACTTAGAGTTGGCAGCAATAGTATATGCACTCAAGGCTTGGCGCCATTATCTTCTGGGAGAAAGATTTGAGCTTTATACCGATCACAAGTCATTGAAGTATCTCTTTTCTCAGAAGGATCTGAATCTGAGGCAACAAAGATAGATGGAATTCTTGGCGTCCTATGATTTTGAGATAGCTTATACCCCTGGCAAGGGGAATGTGGTAGCAGATGCATTGAGTAGAAGAAGGTTGACCCTAAGTCCTCTATTCGTTGAGATGAAGAATTTAGAGTATGTGGCAACCTTTGATTTCTCTTTGGCGGTTGAGTCGATGACCGGTTCTTTAGCATCTCTGGAACTCAGACCTACCCTTCTTGATCAAGTTGGGGCTTCGCAGAGAGAAGACCCTCAGATAGTTGAGATTATGGATAAGCTGATTCGAGGAGAGACGTCTAGTCATCTCGCTCGATATTCTATTGATGACAAGGGTTTGCTGAGGAGAGACGGAAGATTATGTGTTCCAATGGTAGAAGATTTAGTAAGAAAAGTTCTTGAGGAAGCGCATCGCTCTAAGTTGACTATACATCCGGGCGGAGATAAGATGTATAAAGATATGAAGCGCATTTTCTTTTGGCCTGGGATGAAGAAGGATGTGGAAGAGTTTGTCTCTAGATGTATCATTTGCCATCAAGTTAAGGCCGAGTCGAAGAAGCCCGGTGGGCTATTGCATCCTCTAGACGTTCCACTATGGAAGTGGGAGAGTATTTCCATGGATTTTATCGATGGGCTACCAAGGTCAAGGAATGGGAATACAAGCATTTGGGTTATTGTGGATAGACTTACGAAGAGTGCTCATTTCATTCCGGTGAAGAGCAAGAGGACCGCATCTTGGCTAGCGTCTGTATATCTTCGTGAGATTGTGAGACTACATGGAGTCCCTTCTAGTATAGTCAGTGACCGTGACCCAATCTTTACAAGTCAGTTCTGGAATAGCTTGCAAGAAGCCATGGGCACGAGGTTGAATCTAAGTACTGCTTATCACCCACAAACGGACGGTCAAACCGAAAGGGTGAATAGGGTACTCGAGGATCTGTTGAGGCTTTGTATTCTGGATTTTGGTGGTACTTGGGAAGACCATCTTCCTCTTGTTGAGTTTGCATATAATAACAGTTATCAGGCAAGCATAGGGATGGCACCATTTGAAGCTTTATATGGGAGGCCGTGCAAGTCGCCTACATGTTGGTGGGAGACTACAGATGAGCTTATACTTGGGCCTGATATGATCAGAGATACATCCGAGAAGATCGAGTTGATTCGGAGACGGATGAAAGCGGCCCAAGACCGACAGAAATCCTATGCTGATAAGCGAAGAACTAATTTGGAGTTTGATGTTGGGGATATGGTTTTCGTGAAGGTTTCTCCTTTGCGGAATGTGGTCCGATTTGGAGCCGTTGGGAAGTTAGCACTGAGGTTTGTCGGACCATTCCCTATTATAGAGAGGATCGGGCAGATGGCTTATAGAGTGAAGTTGCCCGAGAAGCTTGCCGGAGTACGCGATGTTTTTCATGTCTCGCATCTCCGGAAGTGTTTACATGAATCAGCAGAGGTTGTTGAGCCAAGTGTTCTGAAAGATGTGGAAGTGGAGAAAGAGGCTACCTTGAGGAGAGCTCCGATTCGTATCTTGGGGACGGAGACCAAGAAGCTAAGGAATCGAGAGGTCAAGTTGGTGAAGGTTCAATGGGGTGAAGCCGAAGAAGACGCAACTTGGGAAACCGAGGAGAAGATGCGTGGGCTTTATCCATTCCTTTTTGAGGGTACACTCTCAATCTCTTTTCTTTGATTAGCATATCTTTCTCTTTGCTATCCATGTTTATCTAGTTTATCGTGTTAATCTTGTCATGAGAACCTTAGGTAGAAACCCTTTGGATGAAACATGTGTTTGAAACATGTTATGCTTGATGTTTGCAAGTGGGTGCAAGTGTTTGCAAGTGGTTACTCGTGGATGCATTATACACATTAGGCACTAGATCGGCTCACACACTCCTCATATTGCATATGCATGAGTGTTTATGCTTATTCATGGATGAAAATTTATGTGTTATCACATGGATGTTGCATATGGATGTATGTTATGTGCACACATATAGATGTTATACATTATGTTAGGAATTGCATACATATGGATTCATTTCACTAACATAATTTGCATTGAGGATATTTGCATCAGATAAGGACATATACACACACCTTTGCATATGTTCATACAACATTTAGAATCTTGTAAGGACAATGATTGCTCGTGGATGATGTTTTGAGTAGATGGATGATTGGATGGTAGGATACGTTCTTCCTAACTTGAAGATTTCGGGGACGAAATCCTATAAGGAGGGGAGAATGTAACAACCCGTATTTTCAATAACCTGTTATAACATAAATCGAGGCAGAATTTAATTCTAAAATCTGAATCAAGGGAAACGGGCTATGCCATTGCATTCGTCTCGGAAAAATACGCGAAAAAGAGTCCGAGTTTTCGAAAATCGGAGTCCGTATACCCGATTAAGGCCCAACGAAGTTTTCAGAAAAATTCAAAGTAAAAACAGATTTCAAATTCAAGTTTGAATTTGAAAAATTAGGTCAGATTGGGCTAGGCGGGAAAGTTCCCGCCAGAGCACCCAAGTCGACAGCCCTGTCGACTTGGGAGTCGACTTGGTTGGACCCAAGTCGACAGCCCTGTCGACTTGGCTGTCGACTTGGTCCAGCCGGGCTGTTTAGCCTGGTGCACCATTTAGAGATTGTGTTGAGCTTGGGGGCCAGATTCGGTTTTAAGGGCTGAGATTGCAACTAGGGTTTAATCCTATGGCCTAAAACACTTTCCTAATCTATAAATAAGACCCTAAGCTAGCCCTAAACCATCATTAATCAACCCTACAACTAAACTATGGCAAAATCAATCCTCTCATGGCCTCCACTCTCTTCATAAAATTTCTAAAATTATTTCTATGAAAGATTTTCCATGCATACAAGTGTTTTCAAGCTTGTATAAGTGTCATTAGCTTGCATTCAAGTCAAGTTTCTATATTTGCATCATAAAGCAAGGGTTTTTCTATTAAAGCTTGCATTTTGGGGTTTAATTGATTGCATAAGGGCTTTCTTATATTTGCTATACTCATTTGAGTCCTCATAAGCATTGTAAGCCCTATTCTACTTTCATATTTTACTCTAAAGTTAATGATGCAATTTGTGTGTGATCATTATGATATGATATGCAAGTTTATCATGTTATGCAAGTTTGTTATATTATGATATGCAAGTTTATCATGTTATGCAAGTTTTCCATGTTATGATATGCAAGTTCATCATGTCATGTTATGCAAGTTTACCATGTTATGCTATGCAAGTATGCCATGTTATGATATGCAAGTATGTTATGCAAGTTTGGGATGATCATTTTGTTCATGTTATCATGTTATGCAAGCTTATCTTGAGTATGTGAACATAAAGCTTCAAGCTTTAGGCTAAAGGTTGCATTTTGGTAACATGTAAGTTATCATATCCCTTATGATAACTTGCATGTGAGGCTAAATGCGAACTTATGGCCATTTCTACATGTCATTTAGCACCATGTATCACCAATATGCCAAGTTTGGTTTTATGCATGCTTTCGAGGCCTAAAAATGTAATATGCAAGTGTATGAACATATGAACATTTCATATGCCACCATGTTAAACTTGTGGCTTCAACACCTTTATGTCATGATTATGCCAAGTTTCCTCTTTCTATCCTTTATGCGCTATTGCGATATGTAAGTGATGGGATTGCGTTTGGGGTTGGGTAAACTTAAAAGACATAAAAACATAAGCTTGGGAATTTACCTATTAAGTTAGGTCTACCCATTGGGAATTTACCTATTAAGTTAGGTCTACCCAATTTCTTGAAATTTTGTAACATGTTTTGGAAACATGATGGACATGACACTTAGAAAAGATAAGTGTGACCAACTCGAGGTTGGGTTGAGTTTGTAGCGTAAACCTACCCGGAACCGACCGGCTTAACTAGTTGCTACAAACAATAGGACCCAATGTGAGAAGTTGGCCATGTTGTACCTTGAACCCGAGGTTAGACCAAGTTGTGGTGTAAAGCTACCCGGAACCGACCGGCTTAACTAGTAACCGCAACAAAGTCTAATGTGAGAGGTTAAGGCACATTAATTAATTAATGCCTCATGATTAGGGTTAAGTCATGGTCCACTTAATACTTAACCAATTTGGGCTTGGTAGATTAATCGGGGTTAAGTCGTGAACTCATTGTTACACTTAACCAAGTTAATCCATGATTAGCAAGAGGGTTAAACCGTACTTAATCCACTAGAAAATCCTAGCAATGGGGGCCCACTCCAGCAGTAATCCCAAGATTGTATCATTAAGACCCTAGGGACTAGGCTAGGGAGGGGGCACGATTACTGGGCTGGAGGTAAGCGACCAATAAACGACGGCCGGGTGGTACGCCGATGTAGTTCCGGACGGACTATGGTCGTGCACGTAGTCCGTATTTGGAGAAGTCACCCATGGGTACCAGTAGATCGAGACCGTGCACTCATGTTATGGTGTCCAGGGGTTGGCACCCTAGGGCTTGATACACCCGAAGGGTGGACCCGGCACAGTCCGACTACAATTATGTTTGGGCCGTATTGACACCAACACGTGACGAGTTAGGCTTAGGGAGCCGATCGACTAGACCGTTTGGTTGGACCTTGTATTAGGGTCATTTCATGTTATTGGGCCAAAGCTTGGGCCAAGGGATCAATACTTGTTTATTCAAGTCATGTTAGTTTGCTAGTACACCTGTGGTGCAAAACCTTAAACCTGATTATGCGATGACACCTTTATCTACCTTGTTGGCTAATCATCATGCTAGTATGTTGTTATCCTTATGATCATACCTGCTTCTCATGCCAGTTAACTTTATCAGTTTACATTGATTGTAGTAGGGCTTACTCAGTCTTTTTGACTGACCTGTTTTCTTTCGCCTCTTTTCTTCCGTTCCCCCCCCCCCCAGGTTCTCAGGGAGGGAATATTGGAGCTTAGCTGGATTTCTGATCGCTTGCTTGTGGGATTTTAGCTCATGTACGGTCTTGACATGAAGCTAGCTATGGTTATCACTTATTTTGGGGATAGTACTTATGTATTTCAGTTTTTCAGTAATGTTGTTTTTATCTAGACTTGTGTATTTGGAAAGTTAACATTATGTTGTACCAGACTTGTTTTGAAATGGTTTGAAAATCTTCCGCTGTTTTATCTATGTTATTTACTCTGTTTACATATATACATATGTTCTTGTTCTGCCTTGATATATCATTATGCATGTTTACCTGATTCAAACGCCCTTCCAAAGTCAGGGTGCTTGCAAGAGACACCCTGGCGGAGGTGGGGTGTTACACCTAACGTCTACCATACACCACCTAGTGCATGTACCCAGACCCTCACACGTACGTAGTGTCTACTTTACTCCGAGTCCCGTAATAGGGCTGCATCCAATGCACGGTACTCGGTCGGTAACTTTTCATATCTGTATAGGTCTACTCAAAGGACCTATATTACAGATATCCAAGTATTGTTTCCTTTTTCACGGTGGCTATGGCCCCGCCCAGGCCCCTCCCTCGATTAGTTAAAGACTACATCAAGAGCTAAGTTACGTGTCCCTAGCAAATATCTTATCATCCAGTTTGGCGTGTCCCTCAACCAGCATCTCAATAGCGAAAGGTTGATGGTCTCTTGGTTTAACTCTAGTCTTTCTGCATCCCACTAACTGCCTTTGATAGGTATCCGACGATTACTATCCATATTTTGGTCCTAACGAACCTCTTCCCAGGCCAATCGCTGAATCACCCAATGCCATCTGCCTCAGCCATCTGACTTCCGACCCTACCGTTGTAGTCAAGGTATACCCACTTGGTGGTAACGCGTAGACACCCACCTTTGCGAGTACATCCTGAGCGTGTACCCCAACGGAGGACCACGACTGAGTACCCTGCCACATCACTTGGAAACCATGTGTTTCCCTCCAGTCCCATCGAGTAACCACGTAGAATAATCAGATGGACATGTTCCTCTCGTTCCTATAGACACCATAATGATGTACCCCTTTGGGTTCTTCACTTTCATACGTGTGGACTAGTCCAAGCGCATCACGTAAACGTGTTATTAGACCCTATGTCTAATCTTTTAATCGAGCGCTTGTCGTATCTCACCATGTTGCTAATTAACTTAATTATTCCCTTTTTCACAGTTACCTCAAGTTACTAGATCCATTAGCATACAATTGACTATTTACTTTCTTTATTCATTCCTATGCCGCCGGAGCGGGCTTCTGCTTATTATTGATTTCCTTTATCGGATTTCATAATTCTCATTTATAAGTCTACTAATAATAAGCATGCCTTATTCTTTCTTATTTGATCATGACCTTGTTATCTCAACCTCTTATTGTTATGTATTTATTAACTTAGTTCCCTTATCTTAGATTTTTTTAATAAGTTCCCCTTTTCGTTTATCATAATTCATGTCATACATCCCACTTGTCCTTAGCACAAGCCTACCTATTATATTACATTCTCATTCTCATAATTACGTATAATAGGTTATATTCCTCGTTAATCACAGTTTCCCTTGGTTCTTTAACATTAGCCACACTTTTACTATTGTAACATCCATTTATTTACTGTTTTGTATATTCTCATTATTTTAGGAAAACATTTAACACACCTCATTAAATTGATTGATGGAAAGATATAAAGATTCATTTCCATAATGAACATCAATCAAGATCCGTAGTTACAAGTTATTTCTTTTTTTTCATCGTGGACATAAATATATCTTTTATTTTATTAGTGTGAAATACAGTAAAAAAATCCCTATTTGACACTAATCCCTTTTTCTTGCAACTACGTTCTTAGTTTTTTTACCGTTATGGAAATGTATCAATTTTTCCCAAATCTATTTAACTCATTCTACTACTAATCTTCCTTTTTTATTTTCTAAGTTATATGTCATCTATAATTTCCAATTATTGTAAAGTTTCCATACAAATTAGGCACCTCTATTCTTTTTCCCGTTATTCCTAATTTCACTGTAACATATTCATGTTTGTTGTAAATCTCACAATTTCAGTATTACAGTAATTTATAATCTAAACAGAAGATTAAAAGAATAGATTTGTACAACAGTACATTCTTAACATTTGTAGAAAATAAATCATATTGCAATTACCCCAATTTATAGTTATTTAACATGTTAAGAATAACAGGGAATGTAAACGGTAAATATATCGTTATCCAAAAGGTGTAATTCTAAATCCACTCAGCTGACAGCTTTCCAATTCTTGAATCTGATTCAGATCTTGTGATTTTGTGGTCTTTCTAACTAAACATAGTATTGAACAGCCACAGATTTACAAATCTGATACTTAAAGAAGAGGGAAAGAAGAAAAGAAACCTAAATAAATCAGATTCAATAACTTACCTCACGTTGATCAGAATTCTGAACACCTATATCGTAGATTTACATTCTTTATCTTCAAATCTTGAATCAGAATTTCCTAAAACTAATTTTCTAATTTTGAAAGATTTGGAGAGAAAAGAAAACGACAGAGCCTTGGCATCGTCTCAAAAAATATGAGTTGGAGGCTAGGCCATGCTAGTCTATTTATATGTGTATAGGGGTTTCTGGTCCATCGGATTTGATAATATAAAATCCAAGCTGCATAGACAAAAAAAAACACGTCACAAATGAGAGCAGATCTGGCTCGAGTGGGTCGACCCATGTGTCGACCCACCTTAGAGGCGGGTCGACACATGGGTCGACCCACGTGAGCCTGGGTCAACCCATCATGGGTAAGTACGTGAGTTTCTACTGTTTTAAAATTTCTGATTAATGTTTATTATTTCTTTCTTAATATAGCCCATCTGAATTATAATTTTCCGTTTATAGCACATATCTTATTTCAAAATTTGAATTTATGGATGTATATACTCATATAACTTTCCAAACTATTGCCCATTAATAGCTTCTCAATTAATGAATAACGCTATCAAGTAGTTGTTTTATTCCCTTTAATGCATTCAATTTTCAAAGGAAACTAATTTCTTATCCATTTTTCATTCATTATGCATTCATTACTTTCTGCTCTTAACTTGCACTTTTTATCTCAATATTTGAATTTATACGTATATATATACACACATACACACATTTTTTTTATTTTTCAAAATTCAAACGGCATTATGCCATCATTTATTTCTTACCTATTTTCACTGATTGCAGGTTTATATTGGATTTCTCTTTCATATATATATATATATATATATATATATATATATATATATATATTTGCACACATATACATTTACATATGCATGTATGCATATATTTTTATACTCACCTTTATGTATAATTTTACTTGTATGTGTATTTATACATATTTTCCTCTTAGAATATGCATTTCTTTAACCATCCCTCTAAAATAAAAATATGGCCCCAGCGGGACTCGAACGTGCACCACTCGTTTGGGAGAGTCCTATCTCTACCAACTGGACTACATAGGCTTTTGATCCCAAGACTAAAAAGAATGGTGGACATCATTCTTTTTAGTATTCTTCTTATATCTTCTTTTCACGTTTGTTGCAATATTTCATTTTAAGATACCTTTTTCATCTTAAATCTGTTTTCTGCAAAACATAGGTCTAAATTGATCAAAAATTGCCATTGATGTGATGATACTAATTCCGTGACTAAATTCTGAAAACTTTTCGAATTTTATTTTACTATTTATTTAAATATGCGGGATGTTACATTCTCTCACTCTTAGGAAATTTCGTCCTCGAAATTTGGTAGGGGTCAAATTAAGTAATTCCTCACATAATTTACAACCATTACGTGTGCATTCAATTTTGCAACCATTTGTGCACTTGTGCAGAGTGTAATACAACATAATAATACATGAATGAAATGAATGCCTAAGCAGGTCCTCCTATATAAATGCAAATTTTCTTGAAAATCTTTTTTAAAACAAGATGCACATATCCTGAAAATGCTGGCAATTTCTATATGAATACAATATTTTGAAAATCAAAATACTTTTTCATCCAGTTTTTCCTACACTCTTACAGATCAAGAATGCAATTTATCCTATTTTGCATTCAAGCCCTACCAAACTACATTAAATTTGCGATTACAGAAAAGTATAATTTTTTGAATTCGATTTCTTATGCTACAAAATGGTGGAAAACAGAAAGCTTCACATCTTCCATTTTTCCTTTATGTACCTTTCCTAACTGTACTTGGATTTTTATGCAACTATTATACAAAGATTTCCTATCTTCCTACCCAAACACAGTTTATATAAGAAAATTTTCTTTTCCAACTTACTTTGGAAAAATCCATTTTTTTTCTATTTCTCGAAACTCTCTGCTTTTTTCAATTATCATATTTGTTGCTTTTATTTTTCAGTTGTCGTCTTTGTTTTCTTTTAGTTGTGTTATCACCTTTTCCTTAGCTTATTTAACTTAATCCATTGATCTAAGTTTAATTTTAAACATGCCTTCTAATTCTTTTAAAACTAAAATAGAAAAACAAACACACTACACAACTACTATCAAGGGCTAAGAATCCTAGGACCACGTTTGTAATAACCCGGAAATCCGAGCCAATTTAAAAATTTTATTTTGGCAATTTTAATGAATTTTGAATATTTAAAATGAATTATTTTAAATAAAAACGACGAGGAATTTATTTTGAATGGAATTCAAACGTATATTTTATATAGATCGTCGTTAGAAAATAAATATTTATTTATATATATAAAAGGAATTGAAAATGGCGTGGTAGTTCGATAATTCGATTTCAAATTTCAAATGAATGTACAGGATTCAAAATAAACCGGATTTTAGTTAAACCAAAAATGTTTGAATCTATTTGAGAATATCTTTCCAACGAATCCGAAAAATCGAAATTTCATAGCGGGAATCAAAAGTTATGGCCAAATGAATTTTCAGAATAGTCGTTATGGAATTCAGGCCCTTAAAAATGGGAATTTTGCAAACGACCTCGGAATTCGACGAAACCACTTTTGTTGGATCCGTGATGTCAAGTTATTGCTAGATTCCAATTTTCGTAATTTTTTGATTTAATATGTGAGTGTGGCAAAGGAAAACGCGTTTAACCAGTTTCAGTTGATTTTAATCGACTGGAAAATGGCCATTTTTCAAACAGTCTCAGAATTTGATGAAATTAGTTTTGTTAGGACCGTATCGTCAATACGAAGCTAGAAAATATTTTTCGGGAATTTTTAGAGTTAGTATGAGGCCCCGATAAATTGAAATGTGCGTTTAAATTGAATATATATAGATTTATATTGTAAATTCAACAGAAACAGATCGTAACATTCGAATTGGGTTATGAAACATATCCCATTGTGTTCGGAATAGGGGTAGTTAGCTAAGGGCGATAGTCATTGGACCTCGATTGGAGTTCGAAGGGAAAGTCAACCTTTGTGTTTGAAAATATTAAAATAATAATAATAATATATTTATTATCTCCCCCCCTTTTCCTTTATCTCCCCCGTCAGTTCACATTAGGTTTAAAAAAAAAATCGACGACGCCCCTCTGACCCCGCCTCTCCACCGTGGCGCCTCCCCAGGCGGTGGCGCACGCCCTCCGTTCATCCCCTCCCCTTAGCGCCCCTCCTCCTCCAACCTCCCCCTCCTCAAAACCCGCGAAACCCGAAGCCCACCATCCACGAGAACCCCAAACCGACACCACCGCCACCGCACTTCCCCTTCGGCCTGCAGACCCCAGACCGCCGCCATTCCCTCCCTCCGACCACCGCCCCTCCGGAGCAACAACTGCCCCCCTTCTAAATCCAACTGTAAGTTTTTCTATTTTTATTTTTATTTTTATTTATTTCAGTATAAAAAAAGTTTGGATTTTCAGAAATAAAGGTTTAGATTGTTATAGTTTGTAAATATTAGATCTTCATAGTTAATAAAAATTAGATTTTTTTTACGATAAGAAAGTTTAGATTTTCAATGATAGAATGTTTTGATTTTTAATTTAGAAGAGGCTTGATTTTTATATGATAAAAGATATGATTTTTAAAAGGTTAAAAATATAATTTTTATTATATGTAAAGGTTAAAAATATAATTTTTATTATATGTAAAGGTTAAAAATATAATTTTTATTATATGTAAAGGTTAAAATATAATTTTTATGCTAATGGCATATTAAAAATATGATTTTTATAAAGTAGAAGTAATAAAAATACAATTTTTATATTATATAGATAGTAAAAATTCGATCTTTATATATGAAGTAGAAATATAAAAATATAAATTTTATATAGAAAGAAATGTTGTAAAAATAGATGAAGTAGAAATAAAAATACGATTTTTATTTATTGAATGAAGTGATAAAAATATAATTTTTATTTGAACAGCGTGAAAAGAACTGCATTGAAATATCAAGCAGATCCAAACGGTTCAGCAGTTCGGAAGCAAAGCACGGCGGAGTGGAACCCTCTGTGAGAACTTCTTAGTTTAATTTTCTTTTCTAGTTAAAATATATACTAGGATGCAGATGGTGTTTAGTAGCACCCGATACCCGTCGTCCACAGACCATGGACGGCTTGTATGCTTGTTTGTTTGATTTTGGTGTGTAGTTGATTGTGTAATGTGATGTGAAATGAAATAAAATATTTATATAGTTAAAAATATTTTATAGTTGAAAATAGAATTTTTAACGTGTATTTAAAATAAATATTTATAAACAAATCGGAGATTTGTTTATATACACTGATTTGATTGATATTGATTGGGACGATAAATTTTACACATCGCCCAACTGCACAAATAAAATCTATGTTTGATTGTTTGAAACCCCACACGGGTATTTGGGATGATATATGACATACACTAATCCCAATAATTAGTTGTATGTCGATCGATTGATCGACAGACTGTTATAAGCGTTAAATATTTATATTTGACGCTTATACAGTGTAGAATGCACTTTGGATGATGGTTGATTATTTGTCGTTGTTGATATATACATGCGTTGTATGGAAATCCATAGAAATAAAATCTATGATAATTGATTGGGCCTCATTCCAGTTTTGAAATAGAATATTTTAAGAGAACTATTTGAATAAAATATTTGAATAGAAATATTTGAAAAAGAAATATTTGAAATAGAATATTAGAAAATAGAAATATATGAAGCCGTGTTGATTAGATTGACGCCATTTTGACGTGAACGATATTTATATCGATTATATTCATTTTTATAATGAATATTGAAAACTGATTTCAAAATCGAATGTTTTGAAATGAAATTCGAATAAATTGAATTGAAACGAATTAAAATTCGAATTGAATTGAAATTGAATTGAAAACGAATTGAAATTGAATAGAATTGAATTCGAATTGAAATTGAATTGAAATTGAATTAAAAATCGATTTGAATTGAAATCAATTTGAAACGAATTTAAAACGATTTATAAAATACGTTTTAAAAGGAAATCGACGAAGTATATATTATATATATAATATAATGGCCTGAATAGAACGCGCCGCGCCGCGGTAGTTCGTGAATTTCGACAGTTGACTTCGAATGGATATTGCGGGAGATCCGACCGTCGGATTCTCCTAAAACCGGAACCGTTGGGTTCGTATCGAAAAGAGCTTTCTAACGAATATTAGATATTAGAAATCTAACGGCTGGATTTGGAATTATGTCCAAATCAAATTTGGAAACTGTCGCTGTAAGTGCAGTTCGATGGCCGTTGATGGAAACCGACTGTACGGGCCTTGATAAAATTATTAAAAATAGTAATAATTTGTGTAAAATCATAAGAAATGATTTGGGAAGAATTGGGATGAAAAACTCCATATTTGAAAAGATAAAAATAGATTTTTATCGAGATGAACTAGTTTTGAACTAGAATAATAATTTATTTATTTTTTTAATAAATAAATTGGATTTGAAATGGTTTTGAAAATAACCAGTATTTCCAATATTTGAATTGGAATGGATTTGAATCGAAATTGTCTGTGGAATATTTCGATGTTGGATTTCGTGATGATACAGGTATTGTTATGGGAATTTGAAAGATATATTTATATCGTTATTTCCAATACGATATTTGTTGGTCGTAGAATTTGATATTGAATATAAGCCGATATATTTTCTATTCAGAGCCTTGTATTTAATATCAAATGTGATTTGGGTTTGTCGTGAATGGTGTCTTCATTAACACTGTTCTTAAGCCCAGTTGAGAAAAAGATTAAATCTTTTTATTTAGATTTAATGAAGTGTACCAATTAAATAATATTTAATTGGAATTGAATTGGTGTTGATTTTTGGGTTTATCGTGAACAGTGTTTTAAATAGCACTTGTTCTTTAACCCGATAATTAATGGAATGTGATTTTGGGTTTATCGTGAACCGTGTTGTAAATGACACTGATTCTTTAACCCAGTTAAAGATTAAAACTAAGTGGAGTTTTAATGAATCTTTAATTAGATTGAAAAGACCGAGAATGGAGTATCACCAGTTTTACTCCAGGCGATAGTTAAATCTTTAATTAGAGTTGAATGTGAAATGGTAATTGAATTTACCGATAACACCGGGGTGTTAGATATGAAGTATTACCAGTTTTACTTCATGGGGTGAATAGGTTGGGATTGGGAAATAAAATAAATGATTACTTCGGTGTGGTTCGCTAATCCCGACTAGTTTGAATTGATATTTAAAAAGGATATTAAAGGATAAATTTAAAGAATTTATCTTTGATAAAATTAATGGGAACCTTTCCCAAAATATAAGAGTATTTGAATAAAAGAATATGTTGAATTGGAATGAAGCGTATGTTGTGTTTGTGTAACACTTGTTTATTATATACGCGAGTTATTCAGATAGACCGGGTTTATCCCATTCTGAATAACTATTTCGACGTGGTGTCGAAGATGAAGACGGTGGTCGAAGACCGGAGGTCTTCACGTCGTTTGGACAATTAATGATGATCTTGATTGGGTCGTACACCTAAGAGAAGGGAATCAGTTGGTGATCGTCTAGACGTGCTTGGAGATCGATGGATATGCGAGGTACAAGGTGCCTCCGGTTTCGTTCAGACCCAGAACGGACTTGTAGATGGACTGTGTGTCTGACATTGGATTTCAGTCTGTGTGATTGATTTCTATTAAATATATATCCGTTTGGCGGCGGAGAATTTATTCTCTTGCTTAACGCCCTTCTCTGAGACGTACGAGCTCAGGGGTTATATATTGATGGATATCAAACGCATGGAGTGAACTGCATGTGTGGCATGCCTAAGTGGCAATAGATCGAGGCTTCTGTTGAAAAGCAAAGTCTTGTGGTTGATGATCAAAGCACCGCCTGTGTGGCATAGCTTTGTGTAACGTGAATTCGCGAGCTTCACACCCCGGTTGTGAACCAGAAATGGGAGAGGATGTCAGGGAGGGCATGCGTTTCCTTCTAGCTTGAAGTGGCGTCAGTGGTTTTACACGCCCTGACGAGTTTGACTTATGTGGTTGTTGCTGTTGCGAGGCGCCTCGGTTTGATCGGACGATCCAGGTCCGATGGAGTCATTCGTTGGCTCATTTACACCCCAAAGGGCGGGGAAACGTAGTGTTCAGGCATTTTAATCCACATCGGTGGACCGGCCCTGACGATCCAAGGGTCACTCGAGCTCTGATCCCGAGACTCGGGCTAGACAGTCTCGAATCGGTGAGGACTATCTTTTGCCTCGGTTCACAGATGGAAATCCAACTTCCAATACGTGACTTTGTGGTTTTATTTGTAGAGCCTAGTATGGCGACATAGTAGCATGGGATGCTATGCCGTCTATGATTTATACATTATGATTGAAATTGTTTTCTTCACTTATAGTAATAATAAAAGATCAAATTTCACGTATCAAGCATTATTTGGCTGTTATAAGGTAAAACCCTATCCTCCGTCTTGCGTTGCATTGTGTGATGGGACCTGGGTCTTATAACAGCTTCATTGTTCTTTATTTAGCATTGCGCTGTTGTTTTATGCACTGGTATTCTTAGGAGGAAACCCGTTCCGTGTCATATGGCGTGGTCCCGTGATTTACCTAACTTTAAAATAAAGATTAATAACTGTTTTAGTTCTCACACCAATCACATGACTGACCTGGAGTTTATTGTTTTAACCTAAACTCCGGGTGCCCTTATTTTGACACGGGCAGCTAGTAGTTTTCGGTTTTGCAGATTTATATTCACAGGATCCTGATTTACAGCTGGAATGATATCCGAGAAGCTTTGTATCCGTATATCTCTTCTAGTTGTGTATTGTATTATTTTCCGCTGCTATGTAATGTATTGTAATCTCTGATATTTATCGAATGTATTTTATTCATTTTTACTCTGTATATTCTGATGAATTGTTGTAATATACAATGAAATGTTCTTCCGTCTGCGTTCTTTTGTGTGTTGTCCTCAATTCAATCCGGGCTTTCCTTGAGCGGGGATGTTCGGGTCGTTTCAACGTTGTCTCTGATGGAGAAAAGTCCAAACCACCGGATCTAAACAAATTGCTTACCATCTAGCGTCTAACATTCACAACTAGTCCTTACTATGTACTAATAGTCTTTTCCAAGAAACAACCTAGAATCTATAGTGCCTATGCACTCTACGGGAATTCACTGTTATTCAAAAACAATTCTTGCTATCCACTTTATAGCCTCAAAATATTCCCTATCTTTCCTAGGTACTAATCCTTACCTATGATTTAAAAACATGGTTTGGCCTCATCATTTCATTTTCCTTCCAAAAATTAAAAGCTTATAAACTTTTCCTATTTTTAATTAAAACTTACTTTTTCCAAACCATAAAATTGACATTTCATAAAAAAACACAACTTTTTTTCAAACATAAAAACTGGAGTTGATAAGGACAACTATTTCTCAACTATTTTCATAACTGTTCATTATTGCTGCACTAATTTAGTTACTTGCAAGCAAACATTTACGTTATTCTAAACTTTTACAACTTCTTTTGTCCACCCACTAAAGTTTTTGTCAAAAAGCATTGTCAAAAGTATAGATATTTTCAAAATTATCCTTATAGAAAATGTTAGTTTTTGACAAAATGCAATTTTTTTTAATGTTTTGCTATTTAATTCTTCATACTTTAGCTATACATGCACTTTGATGTACACATTTTTTTTGAAAGAATTGATCTTCGACAAAAAAATTCATCAGAAATCACCGTTTCCAAAATATACCCCATTTCCTTAAAACCCAATATGTACCATTCACATATGTTACTTACATTTTGTTCTCTAACATAAAAAATATCTCTTTTTTGTTTATAAAATTTTTTCTACATAATTTAATTATCACATATTTTCAAATTGTATAACTTTAAGGTCAAAAACATGAAAAATACACTAAATTATCACCCAAAAGCTGTTAAAATTTCAAACTTTCTTGGACGTCTCTAAATTATTCCCACAAAGTCATTTCTCTTATATATATATATTCCTAATCCATTTTCTTTCCCATATTATAAGGCTTTACTGCCAAACCCACTAATTGAAACACTATCACTTCAGATCCTATATATGGGATCCATCTTTTTCATTACAAAGAATATCGTACACTTTTCACCCAACTACCTAAGGGTCTCAGATTTCCATAACTATTCCTTTAGTGTACATAACTAATATCCCAACTCTTCCCATATATCGCTCTTCCTATTTAGTGGGTTCCTTTATGGATCTAGGTGTATATATGTATAATATATTTATATTTTTAAAAATACAAATAAGTTCACTCGCTATCTTTATAGGAATCCTAAACCTAAGCTCTGATACCAGATGTACCAACCCGAATTTTGATAGATCGATTTTTTTTTTAAAAATCCCAATCTACCGAAGCTCGAGTCGGCTTGTCTGGTATCTTATAGAAAAGACAGAGATAATAAATGTATCAGAGCTCAGTAAACATCTCATAGCTGAATGGATAAAATAAAATATGATCAAATATAGCCTTACCGAAGTAATAATACCGTCTAATCAGTATCCAAAGCTATCATATCTCTACCACAAGCCTAACCTGCGAGTGTGTTATGAGGAGGGGTTAGAACACAAAAATTCTGGTGATTGGATAGATTATACATTCATAAATAACCCTACATATACCTTTCAGTTATGTTTTCTTATTTATTAGGTTGTTTGGGTAAACAACACTCAAGGATTTATACTCACATCAGAACCATTTGCGTCCCAGTAGATTAACCTAGCATAGTATATATGTAACTACCCCCAACTTATCAAGGTACTTCCCATAGTACCCTCCTCGCACGGTCTCCACCATCATGCCACAGAAGCGCATCCTACGCCGAACAACATAGAAAATTCCAAATCATAATGCCATGTTACCACATCGAACCATCATCTCTATGTCACATAAGCATACGGAGTTATGCCTTAACATCTACAATACACTACACGGTGCGTGTACCTAGGCCCTCACATGTACGTGTTGTATACTGTACCCCGAGTCCAGTAGGAGGGTTGATCCAATGTACGGAACTCGGCCGGGAACTTTCTATATCTGTATATGTCCGCTTAAAGGACCTATAGTACAGATATCCAAGTATGGTCTTCTTTTTCACGGTGGCTATGGCCCTACCTAGACCCCTTCCTCATCTAGTGGAAGACTACATCAAGAGCTAAGTGACGCGCCCCTAGCAAATAATCTATCATCCAATTTGGCATGTCCCTCAACCAGCATCTCGATAGTGAAAGATCGATGGTCTCTTGGTTTAGCTCTAATCTTTCCACATACCACTGACTATAATGACAGGTACCCGACGATTATTATCCATAATTTGGTCATGACCAACCTCTTCCTAGGCCAATCGCTGAATCACCCAACGTCATTCGCCATAGCCTTCTGACTTCCAACCCTACCGTTGCAATCAAGGAATACCCGTTGGGTGGTATCACGCAGACCCAGTCCTCTGCGAGTACATCCTGAGCTTGTACCATAACAGAGGACCACCACGGAGTAGCCTACCACGTACCTTGGAAGCTACGTGCTTCCCTCCAGTCCCATCGAGTAATCACGTAGAATAATCAGATGGACGTGTTCCTCTTGTGCCTCCAAACACCACGATGATATACCCCATTGGGTTCTTCACCTTCGTACATGCGGACTGGTCCAAGAGCATCACGCAAACGTGTTACTAGACCCTACGTCTAATTTTTTAATCAAGCGCTTGTCGTGTCTCACCATGTTGCTAATTAACTTGGTTATTACATCTTTCACCGTTACCTCAAGTACTTGATCCATTAGCATACAATTGACTATTTACTTTCTTTGTTCAGTCCTATGCCACCAAAGAGGGCTTCCGCTTATTATTGATTTCCTCTTTTAGACTTCATAATTCTCATTTATAAGTCTATTAATAATAAGCTTACCTTATTCTTTCTTATTTGATTATGACCTTTTTATCTTAATCACTTGTTGTTATGTATTTATTAACTTAGTTCCCTTAACTAAGATTTATTAATTAGTTTCCTTTTTCGTTTATCGTAATTCATGTCATACATCCTACTTGTCCTTAGGACAAGCCTACCTATTATATTATATTCTTATTCTCATAATTACTTATAATAGATTATACTCCCCGTTTATCACATTTTCCCCTGGTTCTTTAACATTAACCACACTTTTACTATTGTAACATCCACTTATTTACCGTCTTGTATATTCTTGTTATTTTAGGGAAAAAAATTCACACACCCTAGAGAAGATTTAGTCTGATTGGGTCGACCCCTGTGTCGACCCACCTTAGAGGTGGGTCAACCCCTGGGTCGACATATGGGTTGACCCACGTGAGCCTGGGTCGACCCATCCTGGGTCTGTATGTGAGTTTCTTCCATTTTAAATTTTTTGATTAATGTTTATTAATAACGCTTTATTCCTTTCTTAATATCGCCCATCTAAATTATTATTTTCCGTTTATAACACATTTCTAATTTCAAATTTCGAATTTATGTCTGCATATTCTCATATAACCTTCCAGATTCTTTTCCGTTAATAGCTTCTTAATTAACCCGATAAATAACGTTATCAATTAGCTGTTTTATTCCCTTTAATGCATTGTATTTTCAAAGGTAGCTAATTTCTTGTCCATTTTTCATTTATTATGCACTCATTACTTTCTGCTCTTAACTTGCTCTTTTTATCTCAACATTTGAGTTTAAACGTGTGTGTGTGTGTATATATATATGAAACTTTTATTTCTTTTTTCAAAATTCAAACAGCGTTATTCCGTCATTTATTTCTTACCTATTTTCACTGATTGCAGGTTTATATTGGATTTTTCTTTCACACATACACACATACACACACACACACATATATATATATATTTCACACACATACTCATATATTTACATATGCATGTATACATATGTTTTTGTACTCGTCTTTATGTATAATTTTCCTTATATGTGTATTTATACATATTTTCCTCTCAGAATAAGCATTTCTTTAATCGTCGCTCTAAAATAAAAACATGGCGCCAGTGGGACTCGAACTTGCACCACTCGCTTGAGGGAGACATGTCTCTACCAACTGGACTACATAGGCTTTTGCTCACAAGAATAAAGAAAATGGTGGACATTGTTCTTTTTAGCGTTCTTCTTATATCTTCTTTTCAAGTTTATTGCAATATTTCATTTTAAGATACCTTTTTCATCGTAAATTCGTTTTATGCAAATCATAGGTCTAAATTGATCATAAAATTGCCACAGGTGTGATAACGCCAATTCCGTGATTAAATTCAGAAAACTTTTCGAATTCTATTTTACTATTTAATTTTAAAATGCAGGGTGTTACAGGTTTACTCCTTGGTTCAAAACCCAAGTCATGGGACCCGCCCTTCGAGGATTTAAATGGTTGTTGGACCTGCCTTTTTCCTATAAGGTATTAAATGGTCCTACTTGAAACGGCCCGGAAAATTCGACGCTTGAATTTTCAACAATAATACGTAATCCCGTATTACTTGACAAAAATCCAAGTATCGAAAACCCAGACTGTTAATAGAAAGAAGTTAGAGGATGAGAAGTAGAAAGAAAGAAATAGAAGAAAAAGAAGAACACATCAGAATCATTTTGAAAGAAGTTAGAGGATGAGAAGTTCGAGGAATATTCAATTTTGATTTGAAATTGAATATGAAGTTGAAATCATTTTGAAAACGAATTTAAAAAGATTTATAAAATGCGTTTTAAATGGAAATCGCCGAAGTATATATTGTATATATTATAATGGCCTGAATAGAACGCGCCGCGCTGCGGCAGTTCGCGAATTTTGACCATTGACTTCGAATGGACATTACGGGAGATCCGACCGTCGGATTCTCCTAAAACCAAAACCGTTGGGTTCGTATTGAAAATAGCTTTCTAAAGAATATTAGAAATTAGAAATCTAACAGATGGATTTGGAATTATGTCCAAATCAAATTTGGAAAAGGTCATTGTAAGTGCAGTTCGATGGTCGTTTATGGAAATCGACTGTACGGGCCTTGATAAAATTATTAAAAATATCAATAATTAGTGTAAAATCATAATAAATTATTTGGAAAGAATTTGGATGAAAAATTCCAATTTTTTAAAGATAAAAATAGATTTTTATCGAAATGAACAAGTTTTGAACTAGAATTATAATTCAATTATTTTTAAAATAAATAAATTGGATTTGAAATGGTTTTAAAAATAACCAGAATTTCCAATATACAAATTGGAATGGATTTGAATCGGAATTGTTTTCGGAATATTTTGATGTTGGATTCCGTGATTATACAGATATTGTTATGCAAATTTGAAAGATATATATATATATATATATCGTTATTTCTAATACGATATTTGTTGATTTCAGAATTTGATATTGAATGTAAGCCGATATATTTTCTATTTAGAGCTTTGTATTTAATATCAAATTGGATTTTGGGTTTGTCGTGAATGGTTTCTTTAATAATATTGTTCTTAAACCCAATGGAGTTAAGAAAATTAGAAACTGACTGGAGATTAGTTAAGTTGAATGGTTTCCAGGGTATTGATCAGATGTTGGTTTCGGCCTTCGGGGTTAATACTTAGGGAATTGTTCTCTTGCTAATTTACGGTTAGAGACTGATGGAATGTGAATTGGGTTTATTATGAACTGTGTTTTTAACGACATTCTTTCTTTAACCCGATTTATAGTGAAATGTGATTTGGAATTTATAAATCTTTTTATTAGGATTTAACAGGAGTTTTCCAAAGTAAAGTTTTCCAATTTAATATAAATTAAATTGGAATTGAATGGAATTCGATTTGATAATAATTGAAATGAAATTCTGTGGAGGAAGACTGTTAATACAGATGGAATTTAAAGGGCGTTGTCGGTATTCTATATATATTATTGGTCGGATACGGAAATTGATATTGATTATATATTGATTTATTCTTCTGTGAAGATTCCATAATTAATGGAATGTGATTTGGGTTGTCGTGGATGGTATCTTTAATAATACTGTTATTAGGCCCATCGGAGTTAAGAAATTCAGAAACTGACTGGAGATTAGTTAAGTTGAATGGTTTCCTGGGTATTGATCTGATGTTGGTTTCGGCCTTCAGGGTTATTACTTGGGAATTGTTCACTTGCTAATTTACGGTTAAAGGCTGATGGAATGGAATGTGATTTTGGGTTTATCATGAACTGTGTTTTAAATGACATTGGTTCTTTAACCCATTTAAGGACAGGATGTGATTTCCCAAGTTAAACAATCGTTAATATTGATTTTTGGGAAGATTAAAACCAAGTGGAGTTTTAATGAATCTTTAATTAGATTAAAATGATATCCAAAGGAAGATTAAAGAATAAATTTAAAGAATTTATCTTTGATAAAATTAATGGGAACCTTTCCCAAAGTATAAGAATATTTGAATAAAGGAATATTCTGAATTGAAATGAGGCGTTTGTTGTGTTTGTGTAGCACTTGTTTATTATATACGCGAGTTATTCGGGAAGGCCGGGTTTATACCCATTCTGAATAACTGATTCGACGATAAGTCGAAGATGAAGACGGTGGTTGAAGACCGGAGGTCTTCACATCGTTTGGATGATTACTGATGTCTTGATTGGGCCGTACACCCAAGAAGAGGTAATAAGTGGTGATCGTCCAGACGTACTTGGAGATCAACGGATATGCGAGGGCCTCTCTTCTATATTGGACATATGGGGGAGGAATAAGGCGCCTCTGGTTTCGTTCAGACCCAGAACGAACCTGTAAATGGACTGTGTGTCTGACATTGGATATCATTCTGTGTGATTGATGGATATTGGTTGCATGGAGTGGTTTGCCTGTGTGGCATGCTGAGATGCAAATGATCAAGGCTTCTGTTGAAAAGCAGGGTCTTGTGGTTGATGATCAAAGCACGGCTTTAATATAGAATGGCTTTGTGTAGCGTTAATTCGCGAGCCTCACACCCCGGTATGAACTAGAAACTGGAGAGGACATCAGGGAGGACATGCGTTTCCTTCTAGCTAGGAGTGGTGTCAGTGGTTTTACACGCCCTAACAAGTTTGACTTATGTGGTTGTTGGAATGCTAGGCGCCTCGGTTATATCGGTGGATCCGGGACCGATGGTTTGGTCGGTATATGACCAGTTTACGCCCCATAGGGCGGGGAAACGCATGTTCAAGCATTTTAATCCACTCCGTGTGGACCGGCCCTGATGATCCATGGTGTAGTTGCGGCTGTTCCTGAGACTCAGGCTAGACAGTCTCAAAGCGGTGAGGACTATCTTTTGCATCGGTTCATAGATGGAAATCCAAATTCCAAATATGACATTTTGCGGTTTTAATTGTAGAACTAGTGTGGCGACATGATATATGGTACCCATGCCATCTATAATTGATACCTTTATATTTGAAGTTGATTTCTTCACTTATAGTAATAATAAAAGATAAAATTTCGCGTATCAAGCATTATTTGGCGATTATAAGGGAACACCCTATCCTATGGACTGCATTGTGTGATGGGACCTGGGTCTTATAATAGCTTCATTGTTCTTTATTTAGCATTGCACTGTTTGTTTTATGCACTGGTATTCTTGGGAGGAAACCCGTTCCATGTTATACTGTGTGGCCCCTTGATCTACCTAACTTTAAAAATAAAGATTAATAACTGTTTTAGTTCTCACACCGGTCACATGACTGACCTGGAGTTTATTGTTTTAACCTTAAACTCTGGGTGCCCTTATTTTCCACATGGGTAGCTAGTAGTTGTGTTTTGCAGATATTATATTCACAGGATCCTGGTTTATAGCTGAAGGGATATTCGGAAAGCTCTGTATCCGTGTATTTCTTTCAGTTATATTATGTATTGTTTTTCCACTGCTATGTAATGTATTTTAATCTCTGATATTTGGTAAATGTGTAATATTTATTCATCTCTGTATATTCTTGTATTCTGATGAAATTGTTATAATAAGCAATGAAATGTTCTTCTGTTTGTGTTCCGATGTGGCTTGTTCTCAACTCAATCCGGGCTTTCTTTCACAGGGAAGTTCAGATTGCGTTAGTTTGGTATCAGAGCTCTGGTTTACAGATCAAGACACATTAGAAACGAATGAAGGAATTCATCAGAGATTGGATTAGTAATATCCAATGGGAATGACTCGTTAGAGATGAGATTAGTAGTATCCTAGAATGAGTTGGAAGAGAGTTGTTTTCAAATAAAGACGAAAACAAATTTTGTTTTGAAAATTTAAACCTTATCATACGTATTTGAATATTTTATTGTATTGAATTTGGACAATCCAATATATAAAGAACTTGAATATATGCCTTGCAAACGTTTATTCGAAGTTTTGATATACTGGACAGATATAGAATCGCACTCTAGTCGCCCGAAGATGGTACTGATGATTGAGATCTCATCATCAGTGTTTATGTCGAGTTTCGAAAGTGGGATATCTATATATTTCCAATTGACTGGTGTGAGAACCAAAACTAGATAGGGCTTATTGTTGTGATTTGGCATCAAAAATCTAATTTTTGGACTATGTATCAAAGTTATGAATTTGAAAAGATAATCAACTAAATTGACTGATGATTGTATTGTATGATTATTCCTTTAAACCATTATGTGAACGAAAGGTAAATTTAGGCCAAATAGTACCAAATATTGAAATGTATTGAAAATTGTTTGAAATTGCATACATGTACATTCATGTACATTGAACAGGTCACTGCAAAGAGGCTAGAGCAGAGGAATAAAATTGTTTGCCCGACAAATAGGTACATATTTATTGTATTTCTTGGGTTTTTGATGATTTTATGAGCCGAATGGCTGTTTCGTTTTCTTTTTGGATTGGAGAGGCCTGTATGGCAATTTCGGGATTTTCCGGGTGTTCTCGTATATGGAGAAATTTTTCGAAAATTTAGGGTGTTAGCCAAATTTTTGAAAAATTTGAAAAGTTCTTAAAAACTAAAAAGTTGAAGAACTTAAGCCATAATGAAAATAATGAAAGTTGAGTTGGTTAGTTAAACAACTTTCAGGTCTGTTCCATTTCGAGGACAAAAAGATTTTAAGTGGGGGAGATTGTAACAACCCGGAAAATTCGAACCAATTTAAAATTTTTATTTTGGCAATTTTAATGAATTTTGAATATTTAAAATGAATTAATTTAAATAATAACGACGAGAAATTTATTTTGAATAGAATTAGAACGTGTATATATATTTGAATCGACGTTAGAATATAAATATTTATTTTTAATTATAAAAGGAATTGAAAATGGCGCGGTAGTTTGAAAATTCGATTTCCAATTTAAATGAATGTACAGGATTCAAAATAAACCGGATTTTGGCAAAACCAAAAATATTAGAATCTATTTGAGAATATCTTTGCAATGAATCCGAAAAATTGAAATTTCAAAGCGGGAATAAAAAGTTATGCCCAGTTGAAAATCCAGAATAGTCGCTATGGAATTTTTGGCCCTGAAAAATGGAAATTTTGCAAACGACCTCCATTTTCGATGAAACCACTTTTGTTGGATCTGGGATGTCAAGGTATTGCTAGATTCCAAAATTCATAATTTTCTGAATCAATATGTGAGCGTGGCGAAGTAAAACGTGTTTTGACAGTTTCAGTCAATTTGGATTGACCAGAAAATGACCATTTTTCAAACGGTCTCCAAATTTTGATGAAATTGGTTTTGTTAGAACCGTATCGTCAATACGAAGCTAGAAATGATAAATCTAGGAATTTTTAGGATCAGTATGCGACCCCGGTAGATTAAAATGTGCGTTCAAATTCAATATATAGATGTATATTTTGATTTAAACGGAAACTGATCGAAACAGTCGAATCAACGTGCAGGACATATCCCATTGTGTTCGGAACGAGGGTATTTAGCTAGGGACAATAGGCGGTGGGTCTCGTTCGGAGATCGAATAGAAAGTCAACTTTATTGAGAATAAAATAAAATAAAATATTATATATATATATCTTTTTACATTAACCCTCCCCCGTCTTTTATTTTCCTTCTTCAGTTATATCCCGATTAAAAGAAGAAGAAAAAAGGGAGAACACGGGGTATCGCCGCCGCGGCGATCCCAAGGGAGGGCGCCGCACCTTCGGCGCCGCCTCTCAGGTAAACCCCCCTTTCGATCTCCCCTCCTCCTCTTCTCCTTCCTACTCCCTCCCCCGACTGTACGGCGCGAACCCCAAACACCCCCTAACCCCAAGCCCGACGCCGCTCGAGAAGACCCCCCTTCTTCAGCTACTCTCTCTCCTCCACCTCGTCAACCCAAATGTGAGTTTTTTATTTGATTTGCATTTATTTTCAGTTTTTATATATATAATATCGTGCATAAAAATATGATCTTTACCTATATAAAGTTGCAATTTTTATATGTATATTGCACTATTTTAAAATCAATCTCTACATGAAATAATTAGATGGAAAGGACGATATTTTTAAATAAGGAAAGAGGATATTTTTAAATATAAAAAGATGAAATTTTTATAGAACGAAAGTTTGAATTTTTATATAAAGGAAGTTTGGATTTTTATATGAACAGATTTGAAATAAAAATATGATTTTTATATTATAGAGAGAATAAAAATATGATTTTTATATGATAGAGAATATAAAAATATAATTTTTATTCACGTAGTGAAATAAAAATATAATCTTTACATAGAAAATAGAGTAATAAAAAAATATGATTTTTATTTATGCAGAGTAATAAAAATATAAATTATATATATATGTAGCGAAATAAAAACGTGATTTTTATCTATGTAGCATAGTTATAAAAATATGAAACTATTTTTAGAAAGATAAAAATATAATTTATAGCCTATGTATGTTATTTATAAAATAATCATACAAAGAAATAATTATTGATTGGTTAAAAATATAATTTTTAACGTAGGTATACTACATAGATCGGCAATCAAAACATGGTGGAGTGGAACCCAAAGGTGAGAACTTCTCACTTTTAATTTATTTTCTAGTTAAAATATATACTAGGATGCAGACGGTGCTTAGCAGTACCCGACACCCGTCGTCCACAAACCATGGACGGCTTGTTTGTTTGATTGTTTGTGAGGTGAAATGGACTGTAGAAAATATTCATGTGTTGAAATAAATTATTTATCGTTAAAAACATAGTTTTTAATGTGTATATGAATAAAATAAATATTCATAAACAAATCGGACGATTTGTTTATGTACACTAATTTGACTGATATTTATTCGGACAATAAATTTTATACATCGTCCAACTGCACAAATAAAATTAATTATTTGTTGATTGAAACCCTACACGGGTATTGGGATGATATATGACATACACTAGTTTTAATAATTAGTTGTATGTCGATCGATTGATTGAAAGTCTGTGGTAAGCGTTAAATATTTATATTTGATGCTTATACAGTGTAGAATGCACTCTGGATGATGGTTGATTGTGTTTGATTGTAGTTGTGTACATATTTGTATGAAATCCATATAAATCAAATTATATGGTAATTGACTGTGTCTGATTCCAGTTCAGAAAGAATGAATATTTTAAAATAACGATTATTTTAAAATAACGAATATTTTCAAATAATATTCAGTAAAAGATCAAAATCTGATTTTGATGTCCGATTTGGGATGGACACGAATATATATAAATATATAAAGCCGGGTTGAATAGATTGACGCCATTTTAACGTAAACGATATTTATATCGATTTTATTCATTTTTATAATGAATATCGAAAAAGAATTGATTTGAAAATCTAATGTTTTGAAAATATTATCATTTATATATCGATGATATGGAATATTCAATTTTGATTTGAAATTGAATATAAAGTTGAAATCGTTTTGAGAACGAATTTAAAACGATTTAAAAAATGCGTTTTAAATGGAAATCGATGAAGTATATATTATATATATAATATAATGGCCTGAATAGAACGCGCCGCGCTGCGGCAGTTCGTGAATTTCGACCATTGACTTCGACGGACATTACGGGAGATCCGAACGTTGGATTCTCCTAAAACCGGAACCATTGGGTTCATATCGAAATGATCATTCTAACGAATATTATAAATTAGAAATCTAATGGTTGGATTTGGAATTATGTCCAAATCAAATTTGGAAAAGGTCGTTGTAAGTGCAGTCCGATTGCCGTTTATGGAAATCGACTGTACGGGTCTTGATAAAATTATTAAAAATATCAATAATTAGTGTAAAATCATAATAAATGATTTGGAAATAATTTGGATGAAAAAAATCCAATTTTGTAAAGACAAAAAATAGATTTTTATTGAAATGAACTAGTTTTGAACTAGAATTATAATTCAATTATTTTTAAAATAAATAAATTGGATTTGAATTGGTTTTAATAATAACCAGAATTTCCAATATATAAATTGGAATGGATTTGAATCGGAATTGTTTTCGGAATATTTCGATGTTGGATTTCGTGATTATACAAATATTGTTATGGAAATTTGAAAGATATATACATATATATGTCGTTATTTCCAATACGATATTTGTTGATTTCAGAATTAGATATTGAATATAAGCCGAAATATTTTCTATTCAGAGCTTTGTATTTATTATCAAATTGGATTTTGGGTTTGTCGGGAATGATATCTTTAATAATACTGTTCTTAAACTGTAACGAAAAGGAATTCCGCTCGATCCGAATCAGTCGCTAAACCGATCAAGACCGTTCGAAACGCCTGATTGTTTTGAGAACACGACAAATTAGAACGCAGACAGAAGAACATTTTATTGTATATTACAACAACTTCATCAGATTAATAGAATATACAGAGTAATGAATAAATATTACACATTATAAAATATCAGAGATCACAATACTTTGCATAGCAGCGGAAAATAATACAAAATACAACTGAAGAAGATACACGGATACAAAGCTTTCCGGATTTCGTTCCAGCTGTAAACCAGGATCCTGTGAATTTAAATCTGCAAATCCAAAACTACTAGCTGCCCGCGTCAAAATAAGGGCACCCAGAGTTTAGGTTGAAGCAATAAACTCCAAGTCAGTCATGGGACTGGTGTGAGAACTAAAACAGTTATTAATCTTTATTTTAAAGTTAGGTAAATCAAGGGACCACGCCGTATAACACGGAACGGGTTTCCTTCCAAGAACACTAGTGCATAAAACAACAACGCAACGCTAAATAAAGAAAAATGAAGCTATTATAAGACCTAGGTCCCATCACACAATGCAACGCGAGCCGGAGGATAGGGTTTTACCTTATAATAGCCAAAGAATGCTTGATACGCTAAATTTCATGTTTTGTTACTACTATAAGTGTATAGTGTTAAAACAATTTCAATCATAAATATCAATCATAGGCGACATGAGCGTCCCATGCCACTATGTCGCCATATATAGGATTACAATCAAAACCGCAAATGTCACGTATTTGGAAGTTGGATTTCAATCTGTGAACCAAGGCAAAAGATAGTCCTCTACCGAATTCGAGACTGTCTAGCCCGAGTCTCAGGCAAGCGCGCAGGCAAGCCTTGGATCGTCAGGGTCGGTCCACCGATGTAGATTATTATGCCTAAACACTACGTTTTCCCGCCCTTTGGGGCGTAAATGAGCCAACGAATGACTCCATCGGTCCCGGATCGACCGATATATCCGAGGCACCTCGCAAACCAACAACCACATAAGTCAAACTCGTCAGGGCGTGTAAAACCACTTACGCCACTTCTAGCTAGAAAGAAACGCATGCCCTCCCTGAGGTCCTCTCCCGGTTCTAGTTCACAACCGGGGTGTGAGGCTCGCGAATTCACGCTACACAAAGCTACGCCACAAAGGCCGTGCTTTGATCATCAACCACAAGACTTTGCTTTTCAACATAAGCCTTGATCATTTGCATCTTAGCATGCCACACAGGTAATTCACGCAATGCAGTCGATATCAATCACACAGAATGAAATCCGACGTCAGACACACAGTCCATTTACAAGTACGTTCTGGGTCTGAACGAAACCGGAGGCACCTAGTAACCCGCATATCCATCGATCTCCAAATACGTCTGGATGACCACTAACTGATTCCCTCCTCTTGGGTGTACGACCCAATCAAGATCGTCAGTAATTATCCCAAATGACGTGAAGACCTCCGGTCTTCGACCACCGTCTTCATCTTCGACTTATCGTCGTATCAGTTATTCATAATGGGATAAACCCGATCTTTCCGAATAACTCGCATATATTACAAACAAGTGTTACTCAAACACAACATACGCCTCACTCTAATTCATCAGTCACTAACCGTAAATTAACAAGAGGAAAATTCCCCAAATGTTAATCCCAAAGGTCGAAACCAACATCAGATAAATATCCAGAAAACCATTCTGCTTAGCTAACCGACAGTTAGTTTCTAAATTTCACATTCTTAGGGAAAGGTTCCCATTAATTTTATCAAAGATAAATCCTTTAAATTTATTCTTTAATCTACTTTTGAATATCTATTCAAAATAGTCGGGATTAGCAAACCACACCGAAGTGATCATTTATTTTATTTCCCAATCCCAACCTATTCATCCCATGAAGTAAAACTGACAATACTTCATATCTAACACCATGGTGTTATCGGTAAATTCAATTACCATTTCACGTTCAAATCTGATTAAAGATTTAACTACCGCCTGGAGCAAAACTGGTGATACTCCATTCTCGATCTTTTCAATCTAATTAAAGATTCATTAAAACTCCACTTAGTTTTAGTCTTTGACTGGGTTAAAGAATCAATGTCATTTAAAACACGGTTCACGATAAACCCAAAATCACATTCCATTAATTTTCGGGTTAAAGAACAAGTGTTATTTAAAACACTGTTCACGATAAACCCAAAAATCAATTCAATTCAATTCCAATTAAATATTATTTAATTGGTACAATTCATTAAATCTAAATAAAAAGATTTAATCTTTTTCTCAACTGGGTTTAAGAACAGTGTTAATGAAGAGACCATTCACGACAAACCCAAATCACATTTGATATTAAATACAAGGCTCTGAATAGAAAATATATCGGATTATATTCAATATCAAATTCTACGACCAACAAATATCGTATTGGAAATAACGATATATATATGTATATCTTTCAAATTTCCATAACAACGTCTGTATAATCACGAAATCCAACATCGAAATATTCTAAAGACAATTTCGATTCAAATCCATTCCAATACAATTATTGGAAATTTTGGTTACTTTTACAACCATTTCAAATTCAATTTATTTATTTTAAAAATAAATAAATTATTATTCTAGTTCAAAACTATTTCATTTTGATAAAAATCTATTTTTATCTTTTCAAATATGGAATTTTTCATCCCAATTCTTCACAAATCATTTCTTATTATTCTACAAAAATTATTGATATTTTTCATAATTTTATCAAGGCCCGTACAGTCGATTTCCATCAACGGCCATCGAACTGCACTTACAGCGACCTTTTTCAAATTTGATTTGGACATAATTCCAAATCCAACCGTTAGATATCTAATTTCTAATATTCGTTAGAAAACTCTTTTCGATATGAACCCAACGGTTCCAGTTTTACGAGAATCCGACGGTCGGATCTCCCGCAATGTCCATTCGAAGTCAATGGTTGAAATTCACGAACTGCCGCAGCGCGGCGCGTTCTATTCAGGCCATTATATATATATATTATATATATTTCGTCGATTTCCTTTTAAAACATATGTTATAAATCGTTTTAAATTCGTTTTCGAAATGATTTCAACTTCATTTCAAGTTCAAATCAAAGTTGAATTTTTCCTTATAAATTCGTTTTAAATTCCTTTCAAATTGCTTTCAATTCAAATCGATTTTTAATTCAATTTCAGTTCGTTTTCAATTCAATTTGAATTTCAAATTAATTCAATTCCGATTCGAATTCAATTTTATTCAATTTCAATCTGAATTCAATTCTATTCAATTTCAATTCGAATTTTGATATCACTTTCAATATTCATTGAAAAATAAATAAAATCGATATAAATATCGTTCTTTTCAAAATGGCATCAATCTAATCAACACGGCTTCATATATTTCTATTTTCAAATATTCTATTTCAAATATTTCTTTTTCAAATACTTCTAATTCTAATATTCTATTTCAAATATTCTATTTCAAAACTGGAATGAGGCCCAATCAATTACCATATAATGTTAATTATATGGATTTTCTACAACACATGTATAAAATAACAACGATAAATAATCAACCATCATCCAGAGTGCGTTCTACACTGTATAAGCATCAAATATAAATATTCAACGCTTATAACAGTCTGTCAATCAATCGATCGACATACAACTAATTATTGGGATTAGTGTATGTCATATATCACCCCAATACCCGTGTGGAGTTTTCAAACAATCAAACACAGATTTTATTTGTGCAGTTGGGCGATGTGTAAAATTTATCGTCCCAATCAATATCAGTCAAATGTGTGTATATAAACAAATCGTCCGATTTGTTTATATTTATTTCATTTCAAATACACGTTAAAAGTTCTATTTTCAACTATAAAATATTTTTAACTATATAAACATTTCATTGCATTTCACATCACATCACACAATCAACTACACATCAAAATCAAACAAACAAGCATACAAGCCGTCCATGGTCTGTGGACGATGGGTGTCGGGTGCTACTAAACACCGTCTGCATCCTAGTATATATTTTTAACTAGAAAATTAAATTAAAAAGTGAGAAGTTCTCACCAAGGGTTCCACTCCGCCATTCTTTCAAAATGAAGAAGACAAATGTCACACCGACCACTCAAGCGAACTCGATATCCTACACGATTGATTTTCATCGATAACATTCACACGATAAAAATTATATTCCTATCACTTCATTTCAAAAAATAAAAATCATATTTTATTTCAACTTCCTATATTTTTACAAGGCTTCTTTCTATATAAAAATTATATTTTTAATACTTCTACTTAAAGATCGTATTTTCTTTCAAATCTACATTATAAAAATTAGATTTTTACAGCGCAACTTCATATGACTAAACCATATATTTTTAAACAAATTAAAATCATATGTTTCCACCTATAAAAATCATACCTTTTTATAATTCAAAAATCTCAACTTTATTTACATAAAACTAACAATTTCATATAAATAAAATTTATCTACCAAAGCATAATAAAATAAAATAAAATAAAAAAAGAAAACTAACCCATTTCTACTGTCTTTGGAAAAAGGGGAGGTCGCTGGTCGGTCTCGGACGGCGAGGGATGTTGTGCTCGGCGTCGTAGCTAGGTGGAGGGTCGGAGGAGGTGGACGCTTCGATTTGGGGGAGGGGAGCAGGTCACGGTGGCCTAGGGTTTGGAGGCTCGTCGATTGCAGGAGGGGGATGAGGGAAAGGAGGCACCGAAGGGAAAGGGGTGGCGTGCAATCGAGCGGTCAATGGGGTTCGGGTGTTTTTTCTCTCTTTTTTTATCAATCTTTAAAGTGAAAAGGGGGAGAGAGGATAGAGGGTAAGGGAGATATTATATATATTTATTATTTTTAAATTTCAAAAAGGTAACTTTTTATTTCGAAATCAAAATCGAACCAACCGACTGTCGTCTCTAGGATAATACCCCCATTCCGAACACAATTGGATATGTACGCATGCCAATTTGACCGTTACAATTAGTTTTCGTTGAATTTAAAATATAAATCAGTTTATATTGAATTTGAACGCACATTTCAAATTACTGGGGTCACATACAGATCCTAAAAATTCCAGAAAAATTATTTCTAACTTCGTATTGACAACACGGTCCTAACAAAACTAATTTCATCGAATTTCGAGACCGCTTGAAAAATGGCCATTTTCTGGTCGATTAAAATCAACTGAAACTGGTCAAACGCGTTTTCCTTCGCCACGCTCACATATTGATTCGAAAATTATGAAATTTGAAACCTAGCAATTATTTGACATCGCGGATCCAACAAAATTGGTTTCGTTGAAATCCGAGGTAGTTTGCAAAATAGCCATTTTCAAGGGCCGAAATTCCATAAGGACTATTCTGAATTTTCAATTGGACATAACTTTTTACCCCCGCTTTGAAATTTCAATTTTTCGGATTCTTTGGAAAGATATTCTCAAATAGATTCAAATATTTTTGGTTTCGCTGAAATCCGGTTTATTTTGCACCCGGTACATTCATTTGAAATTTGAAATCGAATTATCGAACTACCGCGCCATTTTCAATTCCTTTTATAATTTAAAATAAATAATTATATTCTAACGATGATTCAAATAAATATATTCGTTCAAATTCCATTCAAAATAAATTTCTCGTCGATATTATTTAAAATAATTAATTTTAAATATTCAAAATTCGCTAAAATTGCCAAAATAATATTTTTAAACTGCCTCAGAATTTCCGGGTTGTTACATAAACCCAATGGAGTTAAGAAAATTAGAAACTGACTGGAGATTAGTTAAGTTGAATGGTTTCCGGGGTATTGATCTGATGTTGGTTTCGGCCTTCGGGGTTAATACTTAGGGAATTGTTCTCTTGCTAATTTACGGTTAGAGACTGATGGAATGTGAATTGGGTTTATTGTTAACTGTGTTTTTTACGACATTCGTTCTTTAACCCAATTTACAATGAAATGTGATTTGGAATTTATAAATCTTTTTATTAAGATTTAACAGGAGTTTTCCAAAGTAAAGTTTTCCAATTAAATATATATTAAATTGGAATTGAATGGAATTCGATTTGATAATAATCGAAATGAAATTCTGTGGAGGAAGACTGTTAATACAGATGGAATTTAAAGGGCGCTGCCGGTATTCCATATATATTATTGGTCGAATACGGAAATTGATATCGATTATATATTGATTTGTTCTTCCGTGAAGATTCCATAATTAATGGAATGTGATTTGGGTTGTCGTGGATGGTATCTTTAATAATACCGTTCTTAGGCCCAACGGAGTTAAGAAATTCAGAAACAGACCGGAGATTAGTTAAGTTGAATGGTTTCCTGGGTATTGATCTGATGTTGGTTTTGGCCTTCGGGGTTATTACTTAGGGAATTGTTCACTTGGTAATCTAAGGTTAAAGGATGATGGAATGGAATGTGATTTTGGGTTTATCGTGAACCGTGTTTTAAATGACATTGGTTCTTTAACCCAGTTAAGGACAGGATATAATTTCCCAAGTTAAACAATCGTTAATATTCATTTTTGGGAAGATTAAAACCAAGTGGAGTTTTAATGAATCTTTAATAAGATTGAAATGATATCCAAAGGAAGATTAAAGAATAAATATAAAGAATTTATCTTTGATAAAATTAATAGGAACCTTTCCCAAAGTATAAGAATATTTGAATAAAGGAATATTCTGAATTGGAATGAGGCGTATGCTGTGTTTGTGTAGCACTTGTTTATTATATACGCGAGTTATTCGGGAAGGCCGGGTTTATACCCATTCTGAATAACTGATTCGACGATAAGTCAAAGATGAAGACGGTGGTTGAAGACCGGAGGTCTTCACATCGTTTGGATGATTACTGATGTCTTGATTGGGCCGTATACCCAAGAAGAGGTAATAAGTGGTGACCGTCCAGACGTACATGGAGATCGATGGATATGCGAGGGCCTCTCCCCTGTATTGGACATATGGGGGGTGGAATAAGGTGCCTCCGGTTTTGTTCAGACCTAGAACGAAGTTGTAAATGGACTATGTGTCTGACATTGGATATCATTCTGTGTGATTGATGGATATTGGTTGCATGGAGTGGTTTGCCTGTGTGGCTTGCTGAGATGCAAATGATCAAGGCTTCTGTTGAAAAGCAGAGTCTTGTGGTTGATGACCAAAGCACGGCTTTACTATAGCATGGCTTTGTGTACCGTTAATTTGCAAGCCTCACACCCCGGTATGAACCAGAAACGGGGGAGGACATCAGGGAGGACAGGCGTTTCCTTCTAGCTAGGAGTGGTGTCAGTGATTTTACATGCCCTGACAAGTTTGACTCATGTGGTTGTTGGAATGCGAGGCACCTTGGTTATATCGGTCGATCCAGGACCGATGGTTTGGTCGGTATATGACCAGTTTACGCCCCATAGGGCGGGGGAACGCATTTAATCCACTTCATGTGGACCGGCCCTCACGATCCAAGGTCCAGTTGCGGCTGTTCCTGAGACTCGGGCTAGACAGTCTCGAAGCGGTGACGACTATCTTTTGCCTCGGTTCATAGATGGAAATCCAAATTCCAAATACGACATTTTGCAGTTTTAATTGTAGAACTAGTATGGCGACATGATATATGGTACCCATGTCGTCTATGATTGATACCTTTATATTTGAATTTAGTTTCTTCACTTATAGTAATAATAACAGATAAAATTTCACGTATCAAGCATTATTTGGCTATTATAAGGGAAAACCCTATCCTCCGGATTGCATTGCATTGTGTGATGGGACCTCGGTCTTATAATAGCTTCATTGTTCTTTATTTAGCATTGCACTGTTTGTTTTATGCATTGGTTTTCTTGGGAGGAAACCCATTCCGTGTTATACGACGTGGTCCCTTGATTTACCTAACTTTAAAATTAAAGATTAATAACTGTTTTAGTTCTCACACCAGTCACATGACTGACCTGGAGTTTATTGTTTTAACCTAAACTCTGGATGCCCTTATTTTCCACACGGGCAGCTAGTAGTTGGGTTTTGCAGATATTATATTCACAGGATCCTGGTTTACAGCTGAAGGGATATTCAGAAAGCTCTGTATCCGTGTATTTCTTTCAGTTATGTTATGTATTGTTTTTCTACTGCTACATAATGTATTTTAATCTCTGATATTTGGTAAATGTGTAATTATTATTCATACTTTGTATATTCCTGTATTCTGATGAAATTATTGTAATAAGCAATGAAATGTTCTTCTGTTTGTGTCCCGATGCGGCTTGTTCTCAACTCAATCTAGGCTTTCTTTCACGGGGAAGTTCGGGTCGTGTCAATAACGGAAGGATCAGTAGCGAGAAGTCCTTGCAAATCCCAAGATTTCGATCACGATAGAATCACAAGTCATCATAACTCTAGTAGCTAGCCAGAGAAATTTAACAAGTAGTTCTTCCGCTTATCAAGATCAACGGTCTTCAATGCTCCATCTTTAAGCCTGCACGTTAGTTGCGTCCGCATAGTTGATTCGAAGTGGTTTTGGGTCTAGTTCCTATCTCGGTCTCTTCGAAACAACACGTCAAAAGGTCCAGTAAATAATTCATTTGATAGTCGGTTGTTTAACTATCAAATCATTACAGTATATCTAGGTGAATTGGCAGTTTAGGTCCTTTGTATGAAATATTTTGGTAAACCATTTCATCGATTTCTTATAATCGATATATAATTCTTATCTTAACAAAACTCTTCTGTTTTCGTTACTTGAAACATAAATTAGTACTCTCTTTAAGATAACGTATTTTATGAACTTCCTTTTTATTTCCGTTGTCTGGAAATATTACTATATTTCATAAACACCTTTAGTTTCCTTTATCGTGGAAACACCGTTTAATTTACTCAAACCCCTTTTTCTATTTTCCTTTGATTTGAAATTATTGCTATAGTTCTACAAATACACTTTCCATTTCCTTTACCATCGATATATATATACTCAACCACTCGATATAAATTCCATATCCAATCTAGTATGTTTAAGATAACGTCAAGTGGCGTACTTCGTAAAATATAACCTTAAATGGTCTTATTAACTTTGAAATTACTGAGCTTATGGAAATTATGATTATATTTCCAATATACAATTCCAACTTAAACCAATATCACTCATTTATTCACACTTTCTGAAACACCCCACCTCCGTTAAGGTCACTCACAAAGGGAATGCCTTAACTTTGGTGGAGCATTGTAGGTAAAAGACACAGATAATTTACAAGACAGATATATATAAGTAGCGGAAAATGAAACTAACTTTATTTCAAACGTGGTTTATAACAAAACATTACAACAAACTGTTTCAAACCAACTTCCTAACCACTACATCATAATTTCTATCTTGATTATTTTCTAAAGAAGCATAAAACAAAATAAAACTGCATAAATCCCCAAGTAGTAATGTATCCAAAGCCATAGCCAAAAGCAACAGATTCCAAGCTATACATCACAGAGTCTTCAAGCTTGGAAAGATGAATGGTCCAAATTAAGCTGAGCTATTCCCTCCCTGGGTACCGGGGGGGGGGGGGGACAGAAGAAAAGAGAGCGAAAGAAAAATTGGTTAGACATAAGTTTGAGTAAGTCTAGTGACTTTTCATTGTGTGAATAAGGAAAAAGTCATGATAGGAATAAACTGAAAAACAGGACAGTACCAGAATAACATTCTAACATAAAACTATACAAGGCAGGATAAACCGAATATACATCGCACCCATGTCAATTTCTCTGCACCTACTCATACTTGTCCAACTAGCACCACGTGTTCATGGTGAAATGATCCCATTATATCGATCAACTCCTACTCGCATGCATTTATCACATGTGTCATTCGGCCCCGCTTGACTGTAGATACCTGTGCTGGTCCCACCACGGGGTGTATCAAATCCTATGGTGGAAACCCGATACGATTCAAGATACACAGTGTATGACTACTGATGCCCAGTGCCTGCTTTTTCCACTCCGGAGTACGTGCACGCCCATACTCCGTCGGAACCTACACTGACGCACCAACTGCCGACGTTTTGACCTCTTATAATCAGCCCAGTAATCGTGCCCCACCCTGCCTAGTTCAAGGTTCTATGATACATCTATGTGGGTTACTGCTGAAATGGGTCCCCGTTACTAGGTTTTTCTAGCCAACATGTTAAATTGGTTAAGTGTCCAAATTTACCTAATCCCACCCATCAGTTTTAGTTAACATGTTGAATTGGTCAAGTGTTTCCTTAATTGACTTAACCCTACCAATCTTGACTTAGCTTTATTAAAGCACCAACCACTCACATTAGATAGGTATTGTTGCGGTCACTGGATGTGCCGGTCGGTTCCGGGCAGTTTAACACCACAACTCAGTCTAACCTCGGGTTCTTTTTGGGCTCAATGCACTAACCACCCACATTAAACAGGTATTGTTGTGGTCACTGGATGTGCTGGTCGGTTCTAGGCAGTTTTACACAACAACTCAGTCTAACCTCGGGTTAGGCATATTCGTCTTTTCTAAATTTACATATTTATCCTTTTATGCTTATATGTAAATTTGTCAACAATTTATTGTCATGACCCACTTTCCCTCTAATTCAAGTTCATGGTTTTTGGCATAAAATTTATACCATTTTTATGCCACTCATTAATTACATGACTATGAGCCAAATATGCCAGTTATATGAAATTTTCAAGTTTTTCCCAATGTTACCTCCGTTGTACGTTCGCGTTAATCACATAAAGTCATTGGGCCTGCAAATTAGCCTAATTTATAAATAAGAGGTAAAAGAAGGGAACATTAAATCAAGCATATGTCACGTAAATTTAAATTAACAAGTCTCATGAAACTTGCAATTAAATTGGATAGAACTAGCATAAGCCTAACATGTGAACATGTAGATCCAGGCATAAGTAAACACAACTTGGTTTATAAACTAGCATAATTTAGGAGAATCATGACATGTACATTCCAAAGCATGTATAAGTTTAACTTTAACATGTAGATGAGAACTAGATCTAATAATAATGATCATATGAACTTGCATGAATCCACTTTACAAACTTGCATATAAATATAGATCTAATTTTTGGATCTAACACAGAACATGAAACTTGCATATGAATATATATATATATATATATGTAGATCTTGACTTGGGTCTAACATAAAACATGTATCTTGCATATGAACATATATATAGATCTTGACTAACATTAGACATGTATCTTGCATATGAACTTATATAGTTCTTGACTAACATAAAACATGTAACTTGCATATGACACATCATGAAAGGATTGTCAAACTTATATGTGGTATGATGGTTTCATTCCCCAAATCATAATAAGTTTATCACCAATTTCCACATGATACAATAAGTTCAAATAAACCACAATCATTCCAAGACATACATGACCAAATTATCGCAAGAATTAGACATGAATTCGCATCATCAATCACATACAACTTGGTTCAAATTTTATTTTCCAGTTCATTATAAATCACGTCTTTAATTTATTCACATCTGAAAGGTAACTATACTTACAAACAAAAAGGAATTCTTGAGTTCTAGGATTTGTATTCTGAAATTGATTTGCTCGCCTTTGATGTAGATCGTTGAATTCTCTTAGTTGAATTAGATTAGATTTGGTTTTGACGTAGCTTCTATCTTGTTTCTGAGTTAAAAGGGCTGACGACTATTCTAGGTTCACCATTGACGGCATGGCGGCTTTTGAAATGAATTAGTGTGATTTTAGGTTGAGAGTTAGGTTGCTTATATATAGTTTTAATTAATTTAGAGCCGTCGGATTAACCCTTGAAGCAATCAAGACCATCCAGTCAAAATAGGATGACACCTTAGCCCTAATGACTCAGCAAAGAGTCAGAAAGGACTCAGCAATAACTCACTGTCCGGAGCAAAACACTCCAGAAACCTATGCAGGTTTTTAGCCCGGCCTGGGCACACTTGGCAGGTGCGCTAGTGCATACTGGCGCACTTGTGAAGTGCGCCAGTGTATTCTGGTCGACTTCCGGTTTTCTTGCCTAACTTCGTTCATCCATATCTCCTTCATACGGTGTTCGTTTTACGCAAACTCAGACTCTGTCTCAAGCAGAATTTCGGGGCGAACGCAATGGCATAACCCGTTTCCCTTAATTATCACATTTGATATTAATTATTCTTTTATTCGTTACTTTAATGTTACTGAAAATACGGGGTGTTACATTCTCCCCTCCTTAAAGGATTTCATCCCCGAAATCTTCAAGTCAAGAAGAACGTATATCCTACCATCCAATCGTCCATCTGCTCAACCATCAAGCACAGGCTTCCATTGTCCTTAAAAGACTTCTAATGTTTCATGATCATATGCGTAATGTGTACATGTCCTTATCTAATGCAAAATTAGGTGGTCTACTGATTCAGTCGACCTCCTTAATGCAAATTATGTCTGTGTCATGAGCCCATTATGCATGCAAATTTTTCCTACTCATAATTTCTACATGAGTGCACAATCATTCATAAAAATGCAACGTCCATATGATAACACATCAAGTTTCAATCATATATAAATACATATATGCATATGCAATATGAAAGTGACTGAGCCGATCTAACACCTAATGTGTGTGTATATGCATCCACGAGCAACCACTAGCAATCACTTGCAACCACTTGCAACCATCAATTATAACATGTTTCAAATACATGTTTACATCCATTGGTTTCTACCTAAGGATAAAGGATAGGACCGAGGATATATACCAAAAAGGTAGATACGAGCATATACTTAAGGAAAAAGAGATCAAGGATGTACTCTCAAAAAGAAAAGGGTAGGCCGTGCGTATTCTGTCCTCAGTTTCCCAAATCGCGTCTTCCTCGACGTCGCTCCATTGAACTTTAACAAGCTTGACTTCACGGTTGCGTAGCTTTTTGATTTCTGTACCCAAGATACTAGTTGGAACTCTCCTCACAGTTGTTTCTCATTCTACTTATACTTCCTCTAGTATGCTTGGTTCCACCACTTTCGCAGACTCATGTAAGCACTTTCGCAGGTGAGAAACATGAAAGACATTATGAACTCCATCCAATCTTTCGTGCAGCTCCACTCTATAAGCCAGCTTCCCAATCTTCTCAATGATAGGAAACAGCCCTACAAATCTTGGTGCCAACTTTCCTGCGGATCCAAAGCGAACGACGTTCCTCAAAGGAAATACTTTAAGGAACACCTTGTCTCCAACTTCAAACTCAAGGTCGAATCTTCTTTTGTCTGTGTAGGACTTCTGTCTATCTTGGGAAGTCTTCATTCTTCTTCGTATCAAGTCCACTTTCTCTGAAGTTTCTCTAATCATGTCTGGTCCAAGTACGAGCTTGTCTGTAGACTCCCACCAACAAGTTGGTGATCGGCATGGTCTTCCTTATAAAGCTTCAAAAGGTGCCATTCCTATGGTAGCTTGGTAGCTATTGTTGTAAGCGAATTCCACCAAAGGAAGATGATCCTCCCATGTACCTCCAAAGTCAAGAATGCATAGTCTCAAGAGGTCTTCTAATACTCTGTTCACTCTTTCCGTCTGACCATCGGTTTGGGGGTGATAGGCCGTGCTTAAGCATAACCGTGTGCCTACAGCTTCTTGTAAACTCCTCCAAAACTCGCTCGTAAAGATAGGATCTCGGTCTCTCACTATGCTGGAGGGTATCCCATGGAGTCGAACTATCTCTTTAAGATATATGGATGCTTGGGATGAGGCAGTCCATCTACTCTTAACGGGTATGAAGTGAGCGCATTTTGTGAGCCTGTCCACTATTACCCAAATACTGGTATTGCCTCTTCTTGACCTAGGCAGCCCATCAACAAAGTCCATCGAGATGCTATCCCACTTCCACTATGGGACCTCTAGAGGATGAAGCAAACCTCCTGACTTCTTCTGCTCCGCCTTGACTTGTTGGCATATCATGCACTTAGAAACGAATTCAGCTACATCCCTCTTCATGCAATTCCAAAAGAAAACCCTTTTGATGTCTTTGTAAATTTTGTCTCCACCGGGGTGTATAGTCAACTTGGAATGGTGTTCTTCTTCAAGAACTTTCCTCACCAAATCCCTTGCTTGTTGGATGCATAGTCTTCCATCCCGCCTCAACCAACCCTTATCATCGATGGAGTATCTATTGAGGTGACTATAAGTCTCGCCCCTACTCAGCTTATCTATCACATCAACTAGCTGAGGGTCTTCACGTTGTGCAGTCCCTATTGAGTTCAAAAGAGTAGGCCGCACCTCTAGCGATGCTAACAAACCAGTCACATGATCGACAGAGGGTCTAAAATCAAAGTTGGCTGTGTACTCCAAGCTTTGCCTTTCTACAAAGAGAGGGCTAAGGGTCAGCTTCTTTCTACTCAAAGCGTCTGCTACTACATTGCCCTTGCCAGGAGTATAGGAAATCTCAAAATCATATGAGGCAAGAAACTCCATCCATCTTTGCTGCCTCAAGTTGAGATCTTTCTGCGAGAAAAGATACTTCAACGATTTATGGTCAGTAAACAATTCAAACTTCTCACCTAGGAGATAATGACACCAAGACTTAAGCGCAAAGACAATGGCAGCCAACTCTAGATCATGGGTTGGGCAGTTTTTCTCATGCACTTTCAGCTGTCAGCCTCCATAAGCTACTACCTTCCCTTCTTGCATTAGGACATCGCCTAGTCCCGTACCGCATGCATCTGTATATACGGTAAACATCTTGCTTCCATCAGGCAATGTCAGAACTAGGGCTGTTGTCAGAGCCCTTTTCAAGCGTTGGAAAGCAATATCGCAATTCAAATCCCAAGTGAAAGTTAAGTTCTTCTTTGTCAACCTTGTAAGTAGAGCTGAGATTTTCGCAAAATCTTTGAAAAACTTTCGATAAAAGCCTACTAGCCCGAGAAAGCTTTGGACTTCGGTTGCATTCCGTGGGACCTTCCAATCTTGTACCGCAACTACTTTTGCGGGGTCCACATCTAATCCCTCTTTGGACACCACATGTCCAAGAAACCTTACTTCTTCTCTCCAGAAATGGCATTTGGAGAATTTGGCTTTTAACTGATGTGCATGAAGAGTATCCATGGCTTCCTTTAGATGCTGAGCATGCTCTTCCTCACTCTTCGAGAAAATCAAAATGTCGTCCACGAAGACCACTACAAACTTATTGAGGGACTCCCTAAACACCCTGCTCATCAAATCGACGAAATAAGCGGGTGCGTTTGTCAAGCCCAAAATCATGACAAGCCACTCGAAGAATCCATCCGGAGTTCTGAACGCGGTGTTATCAATGCTGTCCTCAGCCACTCTTAGCTGATGAAACCCGGTAGCCAAATCTAGTTGGGAGAAAACCGATGCACCTACAAGTTGATCGAACAAGTCGTCTATTCTTAGGAGTGGGTGCCTATTTTTCTTGGTCAGCTTGTTTAGATCCCTATAATCAACGCATAGGCGAAGCGAACCGTCCGCTTTAGTTGCGAACACTACTGGAGCACCCCATTCAGAAATACTTCGCCTTATAAAACCCTTTTCTAGTAGCTCTTTAACTTGCTGAGCTCTTTCCACTCCCTTGGAGCCATGTGCCTAACGGGTAAGGCGACGGGTTTTGCATTATCAACGAGGTATATACGGAAGTCTATCTCCCGCTTCGGAGGTAAGCCCTTTACCTCTTCAAACACATCCGAGTATTCACAAACTACTCTAACAGACTGCAAGTCCTCAATAGACACATCTAGAGATTCTAGATAGCTAAGCATAACAGAGTTCATGGGATTACAAGAAATTTCGAGAGCGTTACCGAGGCGAGTCATGAGTCTAACCACTCTCTTTTCACAATCGAGGACGGCACCATTACTGGATAGCTAGTCCATTCCTAGAATCAACCCATAGCCCGTGAAGCCCAAAACATAGGCATTACATCTAAACCCAACGCTTAGTATAGAAATTTTCAAATCCAAACAAACCATTGACAAATAAGTTGAGCCCCTAATTGGATTCGAAACAACCAAGGGATCCTCTACTATACTTGTGTCTAGGTGCAGAGATTCAACTAAAGCAGTAGATATAAATGAGTGCGATGCGCCAGAATCAAATAGTGTACGAACATGATGATCAAAAAGATAGACTAAACTTTCGACAGAAATATCTCTACCTCGTTCTTGCGGAGGTGCTGTGAGAGCGTGAACTTGTCCTCCAGAAGAAGGTCCAGCTCTCTGCCCTTGCTTTCTTGGGCAGTCCTTAGCCATGTGTCCTGTTTCGCCGTAGTGGAAACAACCACCCATCTTCCTCTTCTTCTTCCTGTATTCCTTAACCAGATGTCCATAAATGCCACAGAAATTACACTTCCTCTTGTCACAGGGTTTGTTGTTCCTCCCGCCTCTCTTTGAACCCATCTTCTTTTTCTGTGACCCCTCCATTTTCTTGTCTTGAGGCACCTCCACCTTTGCCTCTTTCTTGCCCTTGTCTTCCTCGTGTGAGAGTGCCATGTCCGCCAATCTTTCATAAGTTGCACTCATAGGTACATGGGTCATAGCTAGACTGTGTAGTGGCTCATTTAATCCCTTAAAAAAATGGAGAGCCTTCTTATGAGGAGTGTTTACTAAATCCAATCCGAATCTAGCCAGCTGGTTGAATTGGTTGACATATTCTTTGACTGTCATACTTCCTTGCTTAAGAGATAAGAACTTTTCCACCTGTAGACTTCGTTCATCTTGTGAGAGGAATTTCATTTCAAACCTTATTCTAAAATCCATCCAAGTTTCGATTGGTCTTTCAGCGTTAGTGACTTCCCACCAATAGGAGGCTTCATCTTTGAGCAACCACACCGCCAACTGTATCTTCTGTCTATCATCCACCTCGAAGATATCAAATAGATCCTTAGTTTCTTTAAGCCCGTTCCTTGCTTCTACAAATGATTCAGTTCCATTGAAATTCTTTCCACCCATGGCTCTAAAGTCTCTACAAATCTTTGAGAAAGCATTTGCACGAGGAGGAGGAGGAGGAACCACTGCAGCTGGGGGAGGAGGAATGTCTACTGGGCCTGCGCCTTTAGCCCTAGCCTCTAGGTATCTCCTAAACCAGCCAGGTATCGGTACACCCTCTGGAAGGTTAAGATTCCTAGACATGCTGAAACGAAAAAGGAAAGATTCAAAACAAAGGATAGAAAGATAGTGCATATGGCTTTGGGTGATTATGCCTTTTAAAGTAAAATAACACTTTTTCTTGAAAAATGCTTCTTTATACTTCTTTTTAAAAATAGTTTTCAAAAACTTTTATCTGATCTAGTAAACCTTTGCTCTGATACCAAGTGAAACACCCCACCTCCGTTAAGGTCACTCACAAAGGGAATGCCTTAACTTTGGTGGAGCATTATAGGTAAAAGACACAGATAATTTACAAGACAAATATATATATATATAAGCAGCGAAAAATAAAACTAACTTTATTTCAAACGTGGTTCATAACAGAACATTACAACAAACTGTTTCAAACCAACTTCCAAACCATTACATCATAATTTCTGTCTTGATTATTTTCTAAAGAAGAATAAAACAAAATAAAACTGCATAAATCCCCAAGTAGCAGTGTATCCAAAGCCATAGCCAAAAGAAAGAGATTCCAAGCTATACATCATAGAGTCTTCAAGCTTGGAAAGATGAATGGTCCAAATTAAGCTGAGTCATTCCCTCCTTGGGTACCGGGGGGGGGGGGGGGTTGGAAGAAAAAAGAGCGAAAGAAAAATGGGTCAGACATAATTCTGAGTAAGTCTAGTGACTTTTCAGTGTGTGAATAAGGAAAAGGTCATGATAGGAATAAACTGAAAAACAGGACAGTACAGAATAACATTCTAACATAAAACTATACAAGGCAGGATAAACCGAATATACGTCGCACCCATGTCAATTTCTCTACACCTACTCATACTTGTCCAACTAGCACCACGTGTTCATGGTGAAATGATCCCCTTATATCGATCGGCTCTTACTCGCATGCATTTATCACGTGTGTCATTCGGCCCCCGCTTGACTGTAGATACCTGTGCTGGTCCCACCACGGGGTGTATCAAATCCTATGGTGGCAATACGGCACGATTCAAGATGCACAGTGTATGACTACTGATGCCCAGTGCTTGCTTTTTCCACTCCGGAGTACGTGCATGCCCATACTCCATCGGAACCTACACTGACGCACCAACCGCCGAAATTTTGACCGCTTATAATCAGCCCAGTAATCGTGCCACACCCTGCCTTGTTCAGGGTTCCATTGTACATCTATGTGGGTTACTGCTGAAATGGGTCCCCGTTACTAGGGTTTTCTAGCCAACATTTTAAATTGGTTAAGTGTCCAAATTTACCTAACCCCACCCATCAGTTTTAGTTAACATGTTGAATTGGTTAAGTGTTTCCTAAATTGACTTACCCCTACCAATCTTGACTTAGCTTTATTAATGCACCAACCACTCACATTAGATAGGTATTGTTGTGGTCACTGGATGTGCCTGTCGGTTCCGGGCAGTTTTACACCACAACTCAGTCTAACCTCGGGTCTTTTTGGGCTCGATGCACTAACCACCCACATTAGACATGTATTGTTGTGGTCACTGGATGTGCCGGTCGGTTCTGGGCAGTTTTACACCACAACTCAGTCTAACCTCGGGTTAGGCATATTCGTCTTTTCTAAATTTACATATTTATCCTTTTATGCTTATATGTAAATTTGTCAACAATTTATTGTCATGGCCCACTTTCCCTCTAATTTAAGTTCATGGTTTTTGGCATAAAAATTATACCATTTTTATGCCACTCATTAATTTCATGGCTATGAGCCAAATATGCCAGTTAAATGAAATTTTCAAGTTTTTTCCAATGTTACCCCTGTTGTATGTTCGCGTTAATCACATAAAGTCATTGGGCCTGCAAATTATCCCAATTTATAAACAAGAGGTAAAAGAAGGGAACATTAAATCAAACATATGTCATGTAAATTTAAATTAACAAGTCTCATGAAACTTGCAATTAAATTGGATAGAACTAGCATAAGCCTAAGCATGTGAACATGTAGATCTAGGCATAGGTGAACACAACTTGGTTTATAAACTAGCATAATTTAGGAGAATCATGACATGTACATTCCAAAGCATGTAAAAGTTTAACTTTAACATGTAGATGTGAACTAGATCTAACAATAACGATCATATGAACTTGCATGAATCCACTTTACAAACTTGCATATAAATATAGATCTAATTTTTGGATCTAACACAGAACATGAAACTTGCATATGAACATATATATATGTAGATCTTGACTTGGGTCTAACATAAAACAAGTATCTTGCATAGGAACATATATACAGATCTTGACTAACATAAAACATGTATCTTGCATATGAACATATACATAGATCTTGATTAACATAAAACATGTAACTTGCATATGACACATCATGAAAGGATTGTCAAACTTATATGTGGTATGATGGTTTCGTTCCCCAAATCATAATAAGTTTATCACCAATTTCCACATGATATAATAAGTTCAAATAAACCACAATCATTCCAAGACATACATGACCAAATTATCGCAAGAATTAGACATGAATTCGCATCATCAATCAAATACAACTTGGTTCAAATTCTATTTTACAATTCATTACAAATCACATCTTTAATTTATTCACATCTGAAAGGTAACTATACTTACAAAAAAAAAAGGAATTCTTGAGTTCTGGGATCTGTATTCTGAAATTGAATTACTCGCCTTTGATGTAGATCGTTGAATTCTCTTAGTTGAATTAGATTAGATTTGGTTTTGATGTAGCTTTTATCTTGTTTCCGAGTTAAAAGGGCTGACGGCTAGTCTAGGTTCACCATTGACGACATGGCGGCTCTTGGAATGAATTAGTGTGATTTTAGGTTGAGAGTTAGGTTGCTTATATAGAGTTTTAATTAATTTAGAGCCGTCAGATTAACCCTAGAAGCAATCAAGACCATCCAGTCAAGATAGGATGACACCTCAGCCCTAATGACTCAGCAAAGAGTCAGAAAGGACTCAGCAATAACTCACTGTTCGGACCAGAACACTCCAGAAACCTGTGCAGGTTTTTAGCCCGGCCTAGGTGCACTTGGCAGGTGCGCTAGTGCATTTTTGTACTGGTGCACTTGTGAAGTGCGCCAGTGTATTCTGGTCGACTTTCGGTTTTCTTGCCTAACTTCGTTCGTCCGTATCTCCTTAATAGGGTGTCCGTTTTATGCAAACTCGGACTCTATCTCAAGAAGAATTTCGAGATGAACGCAATGTATTAACCCGTTTCCCTTAATTATCAAATTTGAAATTAATTATTCTTTGATTCGTTACTTCAATGTTAACTGAAAATACGGGGTGTTACATTTTCTCATAAATCAAACCATGGACTTATTTCTTCGAATAAGTGCATTTATCAAGTCTACTATTGGTAAGTAATGTCAATAAGACATTGTTATGGAAACCTGAAACACCCTACCTCCGTTAAGGTCACTCACAAAGGGAATGCCTTACTTTCGTGGAGCATTATAGGTAAAAGACACAGATAATTTACAAGACAGATATATATATATAAGCTGTGGAAAAACTAACTTTATTTCAAACGTGGTTCATAACAAAACATTACAGCAAACTGTTTCAAATCAACTTCCAAATCATTACATCAAAATCTCTGTCATGATTATTACATAAAGAAGCATAAATCAAAATAAAACTGCATAAATTCCCAAGTAGTAGTGTGTCCAAAGCCATACCCAAAGGTAAGAGGTTCCAAGCTATACATCACAGAGTCTTCATGCTTGGAAAAATGAACGGTCCAAATTAAGCTGAGCTCTTCCCTCGTTGGGTACTTGAGGGGGGGTGGGACGAAAGAAAAGAGAGCGAATGAAAATGGGTCAGACATAAGTTATGACGATCCCAAAATCCGTGTTACGGTGTTAAGGATAATCACTGGAATATAACTCATTAATCATCACAAGCAGAGAACAGATAATAGCAAAAACAATAAATAGAATAAATTCACATAGATATGACAGTGGATTCATAACATGTAACAACATCAGAATAGCACAACGTAGGATATAACTTAATATAAAAAAGGGAAATGATCAGTCAGCATCGCCATCGGCGGAATATATACATACAGTGAGACATAATAAAGGTATCAGTCTACATCACCTGCGGCGGTACATATACATACGATAATAAATACTAGAAGTAAAACAGTCTGCATCGCCTGTGGCGGAATCATAATATATATACAATAATGGCGGAAAATGTCAAAGTCATCTCGGTGAAGTCAGCCTCGCCATAAGCCAAAAGTGCACTCTATACTACAGTGCTAAGCCAAAATAGCCTGTCACCTGTCGACTAGGCTGCCCGTGTGAAAATAAGGGCACCCGAGTTTGTAAAGTGAAACAAACAACGAGTCAGTCATGGAACTGGTATGAGAAATCTACTTAACTGGTTAAACAACAGTAATAAGGCAAATCATAGGACCACGCCACTTTCGCGGAACGGGTTTTCTCCAGTGATTGCCAGTGCATTTAAAACAAAGTAAATTCTTTAAAACAACGCAATGCTTTTTAAAAGAATGAAGCCGTTATAAGACTCAAGTCCCATCACACAATGCAATGCAAACCGGAGGATAGAGTTTTACCTTATAATGGCTAAAATATGCTTAATACGTGCAAAGCAAAATCACTTGATATTATTACTATTGCATATATGTTTCAAAAATGAATATCATCATAAATATCAATCATAGACGGCATAAGTGCCCTATACCACTATGTCGCCATACTAGTTCTACAATCAAATCCGTTATCTCGTATTGTAAATTGGATTTCCGTCATGAGTCGAGGCAAGGGGCAAGCTCCTCTCCGCTTCGAGACACTCAAGCAAATGCCTCAGGACAACACACTCTGGGTAACCCTTGGATCTTCAGGGCCAGTCCTCCCTTACGTTTGAGGATTAATTATTCCTGAACACACGTTTCCCAATCCTAACAGGCCTAATATCGAGGCGTCTCGCATTCCAACAACCACACAGGTGAAAAGTAGATATAAATGTCAGGGCTGGTAGGTCACTGACACCACCCTAGCTAGAAAGAAACGTCATGCTCTCCCTGCAGTCCTTATCCAGTTTTTGACTCATACCGAGGTGTGAGGCTCGCGAATCCACGCTATACACAAAGCCAGGCCACGTAGGCCGTGCTTTGATCATCAAACACAAGACTTTGCTTTGCAACAGAAGCCTTGATCACTACATCTTGGCATGCCACACAGGCAATCCACTCCATACGACTGATTTCTATCGATATATAACATCTGAGCTCGTACGTCTCAGAGAAGGGCGTTAAGCAAGAGAATAAATTCTCCGCTGCCAAACAGATATATATTTAACAAAGATCAATCAATACAGAACAAAATCCAATGTCAGACACATAGTCCATTTACAAGTCCGTTCTGGGTCTGAACGAAACCGGAGGCATCATATTCCTCATATATCCGTACAATCAACAAATACGTTCAGACGGCTACTACTTCCGTTCCTTCAAGGTAGCTACTCCAATCAGGAACCTCATCAACGCCCATCCAATCGATACGAAGATCATCGGTCTTGAATCGTCTTCGTATTTTCAACTTCGAATCATTCGATCAATTATTTGAAATGAGGGTTAGCTCGGCCTTTTTAAATAATTCACGTATAATTAGAATTCAAATCAATTCTTTCCATGGTTATATCATTCGACATTCATATTTCAGTTCCTTAGTATAATTTTTGTGTCAAACACATACAACCATCAAATACCAAGCAGATCAAGCGAAATTTGTTTATTTCCAATCCATATCGCTTATAATATTTTATAATGATTTTTCGCCATTTTTATTTATTTAAAAATGGCCATATTTAATTAAACGACGTTTCAGGTCGTGCCGTGGCACTAGCGCTATTTTTTCCCAAATTTGTTTTACACATATCGGAAAATCTAACCGTTGTATTTCTACAAAGTTCATATCACTGGGAAGATATTCCCAAAGCGAACCCAGCGGTTCCAGTTTCGTGAAAATTCGACGGTCGGAACTTCCACATTAGTCGTTTGAAGTTACGGTTTCAAAATACGAACTGCAGCGTCGTTATTCAATTTAATTTAATTATATTTATATATAAATATAAACGATTTTGGCGCCGTTTTTCTTCAAATTTGAATTAAACATTCTAGACAATCCAACCGTTGGTTTTTACGACGTTGGTGCCGTTGGAAAGATATTTCCAAGGCGAACCCAACGGTTGTGGTTTCGGGAAAATCCGATGGTCGGATCTCTCGTACCAATCGATTGAAGTTACGATTTCAAAACACGAACTGCACGGCTTCTATTCCTTTCAATTTCATTTATATTTCTATATATATATATATATATAAATATAGTTCATTCTTTAATTTCAACATCGTTTTCACTTCAAATATTTCACTAACGCCTTTATATTTTGAAAATTTTCGCCATAACCTCCTATGTACGGGGAGGGGTTTGGAAATTTATTGGGCCGTGTTAGGTACCCAATAAATCCTATAAAGCATGCACATATTTATAGTGATATATTCTGGTGTTACAGGGGAGCGTGTATAGATAATAACTCCAGAGAATAAATTCTCGTCACCCTGTCAAGCCTTAGGGAGTGTGTATTTTTAATTACTCCAGAGGATAAATCCTCGCCACCTCGTCCCGTATGGGAAATAAATAGTCCATGTGCCATATCTAATGACTGGAGAGACGTGATCATTGTCAACTCCAGACCCGTGTGGGGTTTATTTTTTATTAATCTGGCAATTTATCGTTATTTTTTTATAGTCCAGATCAGTCATCAGTTCAACTTGTAATATAAAATCATAGCATACAAGCCTGTCACTCGTATGGTAAATCCTCAACCTCGTCACACAAGCTCCAAATGCTTATGTGGAATATGATGAAGTATGCCTATCGTCAAGAAGTATGCCAAGTGGTGTAGTTCAAAATTAATTGTTACTATCCTATGGTGATGTTTATTATTTCACACAGAATAACCAGCACTTTGCATCCAATGGCATTCACAGGAGTTGATATAAAAATAAAATTGCGTAGCCAACTCATCAAGGCTTACCTATTTGTCAGGCACGCAAATAATTTCTTTACTCAGTAGCTAATCCAATTTCTCTGTTCAACACATGTATATATATATGCAGAACAAAGCTAATAATTATATTTCTAGCGAACAAATATTTATTTCAACACGTGTGTATTTTTATCAAAGTGAATATATGATAAAAGTAATATTTTTACTAAAGAAATATTTATTCAACACGTGAATGTTTTTAACCCTTCATATTCACAATAAAAATGTATTTTTTATCGCTAAAGCTATTTATTTAAAATACAAACGCCATTCAACACTTGAATCTATTCAACGAATGAATATCTATTCAACACACGAATGGTTTTTAAAGTTTGCATATATATATATATATATATATATATATATGAAAATGGGATTTTTATCGTTAAAGCTATTTATTTAAAATACGAACGCGATTCAACACTTGAATCTATTCAACGAATGAATATCTATTCAACACACGAATGGTTTTTAAAGTTTGCATATATATATATATATATATATATACGAAAATGGGATTTTTATCGTTAAAGCTATTTATTTAAAATACGAACGCCATTCAACACTATTCAACGAATGAATATCTATTCAACACACGAATGGTTTTTAAAGTTTGTATATATATATATATATGAAAATGGGATGTTTATCGTTAAAGCTATTTATTTAAAATACGAACGCCATTCAACACTTGAATCTATTCAACGAATGAATATATATTCAACACACGAATGGTTTTTAAAGTTTGTATATATATATGAAAATGGGATTTTTATCGTTAAAGCTATTTATTTAAAATACGAACGCCATTCAACACTTGAATCTATTCAACGAATGAATATCTATTCAACACACGAATGGTTTTTAAAGTTTGTATATATATATGAAAATGGGATTTTTATCGTTAAAGCTTTTATTTTAAAATACGAATGCCATTCAACACTTGAATCTATTCAACGAATGAATGTCTATTCAACACATGAATGATTTTTAAAGTTTGTATACATATATATAAAAATGTGATTTTTATTGTTAAAGCTATTTATTTAAAATACGAATGCCATTCAACACTTGAATCTATTCAACGAATGAATATCTATTCAACACACGAATGGTTTTTAAAGTTTGTATATATATATATGAAAATGGGATTTTTATCGTTAAAGCTATTTATTTAAAATACGAACGCCATTCAACACTTGAATCTGTTCAACGAATGAATATCTATTCAACACACGAATGGTTTTTAAAGTTTGTATATATATATATATGAAAATGGGATTTTTATCGTTAAAGCTATTTATTTAAAATACGAACGCCATTAAACACTTGAATCTATTCAGCGAATGAATATCTATTCAACACATGAATGATTTTTCAACATATGTAAATAATTTCAGCAAAAGAAAGTAATTCTATCATATGAATATTTCAGAAAATTTCGGTAGCATAACGGCAGGGTAGTTAAAACTGGGACCTTATCGAAGTATGGCTCCTCGCTCTACCTTAAAATCTTGCGGTTTTTGACAATGGGGATTCATGCATCTAGTTCGCACGCAGGCGGCATGTTTTATTTTCATTTCCACAATTCTATTCTAATTTGTTTCAACCACAAGAGGGTATTTTTCAACCACAAAGGTATTTTTCAACCACAATATCAACCACAAACAATTATTTTCAACCATTCATCATACTATATTTTTCACGCCAATCACAATCAATAAATATCGTCCATGGTCTGTGGACGAGGGGAGTATATATATATATATTATATTTCACATGCATTTCAACACAATTCACAGCATATATGTTTCAAACAACGCTTGTATAATTTATATATCGCTAATATATCTTATACAACACATGTACATGAGGTATACAATGCGTATATAATTTACACTTCGCTTATATAATTTATACAACATGATTTCATTCACACAAATTAATTTTGATTCCTCACATTGGTTTTTGAAGTGCTAAAAATCGTAGGTAGACCAGAAAAATCCGCGCTCTCTTCTAGATGGTAGAGAGCCTCCTTGCGGTCGTGATGTTTCTTGTTTTATCGAATTTCATCAACACACTAAAAAGATATGATTTTTCAAAGTTTTGCAACACTTAAAAGTGTTATTTTCATTTCAGAAGTTTCAAAGCCGATACCTTTGCCAAACCTTCGAAACTAGGTTTAAGGTTTTCGGCGAATCCTTGAAGCGAGGTTGAAATCCTTCAGCACCACGTTGTAGAGCTTCGAAGGGCGCACAAATCGAGGTGGGTATGGTGGCACTCGGTCGTCGGCTGGAGGAGGAAACCCGGCTCGAACGGAGAACGTTTGGTGGCTCGATCCGTCTCCGACAGTCCACGATAGGGTTCGAAAATGGTATGGATTTAAAGCCTGAGAGGAGTACTACAAAGTTTTCCAAAGGGGGCTAGGGTTTCAATGCGTGGATTAGAAATAAAAGAGGAGAGAAGGGAAGAAGAAGAGGCGCCATTGAATTTGGGGTTTACGGGTTGGTTTCAGAACGAGGGAAAGTGATGGTGCCACGTGATTGGCCACTTTATTTTATATTTGTTTTTATATTTCTCTAAATCCGAAATACCCTCCACTCCATACGAATCCCAATTCCAACCCAACGACTGCCGCCCCTAGTCAAACACCCCCCTCCCGGACACAATGGGATATGTTTCGTAGGCCAATTCGACTGTTACAGTCAGTTATTTTTCAAGTTAAAGTATAAAACATTTAATATTCAATTTGAACGTACATTTCAGTTTGTCAGGGCCACAAACTGATTCGAAAAATTCCAGAAAAATAAATCTAGCTATGTGGTCCCAACAAAACTAGTTTCGTCGAATTCTGAGATCGTATGCAAAATGGCCAATTTCAGGTCGACCCAATTCAACAGAAATTGACCAATCACAGTTTCCTTTGCCCCGCTCACATACTAGCTTCAAAAATTATGAAATTTGAAACCTAGCAATAGTATGACATCCCGGATCCAACAAAAGTGGTTTCGTCGAATTCTGAGGTCGTTTGCAAAATGTCTATTTTCAAGGGCTATATATTTTATATAGCGACCTTTCTGAAAATTCATTTGGCCATAACTTTTGACTCCGGCCATGAAACTTCGATTTTTCAGGTTCGTTAGAAAGGTATTCATAACCAAATTTGAATATTTTTGGTTTCATTAAAATCTGTTATATTTTCCACCCGGTACAGTCAGACAAAGTTTGTATTCAAATTTTGAAACTGCCTCACTATTTCCAATTCATTACTTTATTGAAATATGCTATTTCAATTGTTTAAATCCTTTTAAAATAACCAATTTAAAAAATTTAAATTGGCTCGTATTTTCCGGGTTGTTACAATCTCCCCCACTTAAAACTTTTCGTCCCCGAAAAGGAAACAACAGTAAAGTAGGAAACAAAATGTAAATGCAAAGTATTATAAAGGTACCTTGCACCGGAGTTAGTCTGAGATGTCCGCTCTGCATTTGGGGTAGGCTTGCTTAATGCTTTCCTCCGTCTCCCAAGTACAGTCTCTAGGATCACTACTCCACTGCACTTTAACTAAATGGAACTTTTTGCTCCTGAGCTCTTTAGTTTCTTTGCCTACAATCTTTAATGGCTCTCTTCTGACTGCCAATTCTGGAGTAATTTCCAAGTCCTGTTGCACTGCTTCTTCTACAACAAGATCCAGATCATGCACATGTTTTCTAAGTTGAGATACGTGGAACACATCATGCACTCCAGGCAACCAATCAGGTAATTGAAACCTATAAGCCAGAGTTCCAATCCATTCAATGATAGGAAAGGGACCAATAAATCTCGGTGCCAACTTCCCAGTTTTGCCAAATCTGATTACTCCCCTCATCGGAGAAACTCTTAAATAGACATAATCACCAACGGCAAATGACAAATCTCTTCTTCTCGCATCAGCATAACTTTTCTATCGGCTTTGTGCGGTTTTCAATTGCTTCTTGATGAAATCGACTTTATCTGATGCTTCTCTAATCATATCGGGCCCCAACACAAGTCTGTTGCCAGGTTCTACCCAACATGCTGGAGATCTGCACGGTCTACCATATAATGCTTCAAATGGCGACATTCCCAAACTTGCTTGATAGCTATTGTTATAAGAGAATTCGGCCAAATTTAAGTGATCTTCCCATGACCCGCCAAAATCTATAATGCAAGCCTGCAGTAGATCTTCTAGAATTCTATTCACCCGCTTAGTTTGGCCATCTGTCTGAGGGTGATAACTGGTGCTTAGATTCAATTTGGTTCCCAATTCTGTCTAGAAGGCTTCCCAGAATTTGCTAGTCAATAGGGGATCTCTATCACTGACTATATTGAGCGTCACTCCATGCAGTTTAACTATTTCTTTGAAGTAAATCTGTGCTAATCTTTGAGCCGTTCTGTTGGATCTGACAGGTATGAAATGGGCAGTCTTCGTGAAGCGATCTACGATCACCCAAATACTGTCGTTTCCTTTCTTTGTTCGAGGCAAACCATCTATGAAGTCGATGGAAATCTGTTCCCATTTCCAACCCGGGACTTCCAATGGTTGTAACAATCCTGCTAGTTTTGTTGGTCACTTTTGACTAACTGACAAGTAGGGCACCTGCTAACATATAAAGAAATATCTCTTTTCATCGCCTTCCTCCAGAAGGTGCGTTTGAGGTCATTATACATTTTGCTCACACCGGGATGAATGCTGAGTTTGGACCTGTGACATTCATCAAGCACTTCTCTTTTTAGCTCGGAGATGTTGGGAACACAAATCCTTCCTTTTATTCTCAGAACTCCCTCACTATCCACTTGGAAGCTGGAGACTACGCCCTTTTTAATTCTTTTGATCATCTCCTTAACAAAATTATCTTCTTTCTGAAGGGCATAGATTCTGACAATTAAAGAAGACGTAATGATAAAATTGGCGATGATTTCATTCTTTCTGCTGAGCGCATCTACGACAACATTGGCTTTCCCTGGAGTGTATAGAATCTCAAAATCGTATGCTGCAAGGAATTCTAACCAACGCTGCTGTCTCAAGTTCAGATCTTTCTGAGTGAATAGATACTTCAATGATTGATGATCAGTAAACAGCTCGAACTTTTCACCCAACAAATAATGCCTTCAGATTCTCAAAGCAAACACGATGGCTAACAACTCAAGATCATGAGTTGCATAGTTCCTTTCATGCGGCTTCAGCTGACGGCTAGCATAAGCGACCACTTGGCCTCTTTGCATTAACACTGCGCCAAGAGCCCTAATAGAAGCATCCGTCCATACCGTCAAGTCCTGATTGCCATCTATAATTGTTAATACTGGAGCAGTTGTCAATCTCAGTTTCAGTTCTCCGAACGCTTCCTTACACTCCGGAGTCCACTTGAATTTCTCATGTTTCTTTGTGAGCTCTGTTAATACACCGGATATCTTCGAAAAGTCCTTAACGAATTTTCGATAGTAACTAGCCAATCCAAGGAAACTTCGAACTTCGGTGGGGGTAGTAGGCTGTTTCCAGTCTTGAATCGCTGTAATTTTGCTTGGGTCTACAGCAATCCCTTCTTTTGAAACGACATGGCCAAGGAACTTAACTTCATCTTGCCAAAAGATACACTTAGAAAATTTTGCTTTCAAGACATTTCTCCTCAGAATTTCCAACACTTGTTCTAAATGTTTTGCATGATCGCCTTCTGACTTGGAGTAGATCAAGATATCATCGATGAAGACCAGAACAAATTTATTCAAAACTCCTCTGAATACCCTATTCATAAGATCGACGAAGTATGCGGGATCGTTACACAAGCCGAACGACATCACTAACCATTCATAGAATAAATCGGGACCCCTGAAGGCTGTCAAAGGAACATAGTCTTCGGCTATACGTAATTGGTGGAAACCTGTAGCTAGGTCCATTCTAGAGAATACTCTCGCCCCATTTAATTCATCTAATAGATCATCTATTCGTGGCAAGGGGTATTTGTTCTTCAGTGTCTGCTTATTGAGATCTCAGTAATCAACACAAAGTCGTAGAGTACCGTCTGATTTTGGGACAAACACTACTGCTGCTCCCCAACCTGAAAAGATTGGTCTTATCAGACCTTTCCAAAGCAATTCTCGAGTTTGGCTGCCCAACTCTTCCTTTTCTTTCGAAGCTATCCTTCAAATTGGATGTACAACTGGTCGGGCGTTCGGAATTAGATCTATTCTGAATTCAATTTTTCTTTGCGGCGGTAAGTTTTCGACTTCTTCAAACACATCCGCATAGTTTTTAACGACTGGTATCTTTTCTAATGAAGTGGGAATAACTTCCAAAGAAGACCAAAATTCTTTTCTATTCAGATTAAAACCGAGACATGGTATAGTGATATGCCTTAGCTTCGTCTCGACTTTAACGATCCTTTCGGCACATCTAACCTCGACCTTATATTTGGTTAACCATTGCAAACCGAGAATAACATCGAATTCAGAAAAATTCATGACGATTAAGTTGATGGGAAACTTGTAACATGAATAAGAGATAGGCACTCTGTAGTACGAACTGAGAACAATAGAACCTCCTATCGGGTTTTGAACTTTAATTGATTCTTTAAGATCTCTTACTTTTAACTTTAACTTACTAACATTGTTACTAGAAATGAAGCTACGTGATGCACCAGTATCAAAAAGTACAGAAACAGGAATATTTTTAATTGTAAGGGTACCTCCCAAGACGTCGGGTTTACCTGATCCATCAGTGATAGCTGGCGGGGTGGCTCCCTCATAAACAAGTGCCACCTGAGCATTCTTCTTCAAAGGACAATTCCTGCTATAGTGCCCTTTCTTATGGCAGTTGTAGCATTCGGCTGAGCTGCGGTCTGGATTTGCCTTCAGTTTCTTTGGGGCTGTGCACACATTCGAATAATGTCCTTTCTTCCCGCAATTATAGCAGCTTCCCTTGGGTATCTTGCCAGATTGCTGAGTAGCGGCTGCTGTATTGCTGGACTCGGGCTGATCACTTGAAGCTTTGCGCTTGTTTCCAACTTGGCTTTTAGCGCGATCAAGATTGGAGTTCCTCTCATCCAAATCTTCATAGTTGCAAGCCATCTCTACTAGTTCAAAAAATGAGAGTTTGATGTTGCTCATGGCCCGGTCCTGATATTTGCGTTTCAACCCCGATATGAACCTCTTGTTCTTCGCCTTGGATGTCAAAATGAGCTCTGGAGCATAGCGTGACAGCTGTGTGAATTTGCTAAGATATTCTTGAATAGAACGATCTCCCTGCTGGAGATTAGCAAACTCGTCACGCATCCTCTCTAATGCCTGTTCGGGGATGAACTTCCCCTTGAACATGGTCTTGAATTGTTCCCAGGTCCTAACAGTACCCTCCTCATCTTCGGAGGTGATGGCATCCCACCACAACTCGGCCTCCTCCTGTAAGAGCCAAATGCCTAGATGTGCCTTGTTGTGGGTCCCCAGTTCCATGCCCCCAAAAATCTTCTCAGAAGTCTTCAACCATGCAATAGCCTTTGTCATGGTACCAAGGTCAGAAAAGGGTTTGCCTCCCAGGTTCCTGTATCTCTTTGCTACTCTGTCAAGCTCGAAGTCCTGGGGTGCTGGTTGCTGTATAATAGGCCCCTGCTCAGCTGCGGGGATATTCCCCCGTCCTCCAGCTCTACCGGCTTGGCCTCCTCGGCCACCTCTGGCTGCAGCTGCTCGCGTAGCCATCAAGTAAAATTCTGTATAAGCAAGAAAAGAGTCAAGCTCACAGAAATGATAATTTTCATATATGATAAAGCAGGAGATCATAAGGAAAGGTAATGATGTACTGATCAAATTGTTTTGCTATTCTGCTTAGCTCATTCTAGGACATTACTAATCCTATCTCTAATGAGCTCCTCGCCTTAGAACACTACTGATTCTATTCTAACGAGGTGTTTAATGTATTAGACCCCAGAACTAAGGTTAACCAAAGCTCTGATACCAACTGTGACGATCCCAAAATCCGTGTGACGGTGTTAAGGATAATCATTTGAATATAACTCATTAATCATCATAAGCAGAGAACAGATAATAGCAAAAACAATAAATGGAATAAATTCACATAGATATGACAGCGGATTCATAACATGTAACAACATTAGAATAGCACAACGTAGGATATAACTTAGTAGAAAAAAGGGAAATGATCAGTCAGCATCGCCATCGGCGGAATATATACATACAGTGAGACATAATAAAGGTATCAGTCTACATCGCCTACGGCGGTACATATACATATGATCATAAATACTGGAAGTAAAACAGTCTGCATCGCCTGTAGCGGAATCATAATATATATACAATAATGGCGGAAAATGTCAAAGTCATCTCGGTGAAGTCAGCCTCGCCATAAGCCAAAATTGCACTCCATACTACAGTGCTAAGCCAAAATAGCCTGTCACCTGTCGACTAGGCTGCCCGTGTGAAAATAAGGGCACCCGAGTTTGCAAAGTGAAACAAACAACGAGTCAGTCATTGAACTGGTATGAGAAATCTACTTAACTGGTTAAACAACAGTAATAAGGCAAATCATAGGACCACGCCACTTTCGCGGAACGAGTTTTCTCCAGTGATTGCCAGTGCATTTAAAACAAAGTAAATTCTTTAAAACAACGCAATGCTTTTTAAAAGAATGAAGCCGTTATATGACTCAAGTCCCATCACACAATGCAACGCAAACCGAGGGATAGAGTTTAACCTTATAATGGCTAAAATATGCTTAATACGTGCAAAGCAAAATCACTTGATATTATTACTAGTGCATATATGTTTCAAAAACGAATATCATCATAAATATCAATCATAGACGGCATAAGTGCCTCATACCACAATGTCGCCATACTAGTTCTACAATCAAATCCGTTATCTCGTATTGGAAATTGGATTTCCGTCATGAGTCGAGGCAAGGGGCAAGCTCCTCTCCGCTTCGAGACACTCTAGCAAATGCCTCAGGACTACACACTCTGGGTAACCCTTGGATCTTCAGGGTCGGTCCTCCCTTACATTTTAGGATTAATTATTCCTGAACACACGTTTCCCGGTCCTAACAAACCTAATATCAAGGCGCCTCGCATTCCAAAAACCACACAGGTGAAAAGTAGATATAAATGTCAAGGCTGGTAGGTCACTGACACCACCCTAGCTAGAAAGAAACGCCGTGCTCTCCCTGCAATCCTTATCCCGTTTTTGACTCATACCGAGGTGTGAGGCTCGCGAATCCACGCTATACACAAAGACAGGCCACGTAGGCCGTGCTTTGATCATCAAACACAAGACTTTGCTTTGCAATAGAAGCCTTGATCATTACATCTTGGCATGCCACATAGGCAATCCACTCCATACGACTGGTTTCTATCGATATATAACCTCTGAGCTCGTACGTCTCAGAGAAGGGCGTTAAGCAAGAGAATAAATTCTCCGTCGCCAAACGGATATATATTTAACAGAGATCAATCAATACCGAACAAAATCCAATGTCAGACACACAGTCCATTTACAAGTCCGTTCTGGGTCTGAACGAAACCGGAGGCATCATATTCCTCGTATATCCGTACAATCAACACATATGTTTGGACGGCTACTACTTCCGTTCCTTCAAGGTAGCTACTCCAATCAGGAACCTCAACAGCGCCCATCCAATCGATACGAAGATCATCGGTCTTGAATCGTCTTCGTATTTTCAACTTCGAATCATTCGATCAATTATTTGAAATGATGGTTAGCTCGGCCTTTTCAAATAATTCACGTATAATTAGAATTCAAATCAATTTTTTCCATGGTTATATCATTCGACATTCATATTTTAGTTCCTTAGTATAATTTTTGGGTCAAACACATACAACCATCAAATATCAAGCAGATCAAGCGAAATTGGTTTATTTCCAATCCATATCGCTTATAATATTTTATAACGATTTTTCGCCATTTTCATTTATTTAAAAATGGCCATATTTAATTAAACGACGTTTCAGGTCGTGCCGTGGCACTGGCGTGTTTTTTCCCAAATTTGTTTTTCACATATCGGAAAATCTAACCGTTGGATTTCTACAAAGTTCATATCACTGGGAAGATATTCCCAAAAAGAACCCAGCGGTTCCAGTTTCGTGAAAATCCGACGGTCGAATCTTCCACGCTAGTCGTTTGAATTTACGGTTTCAAAATACGAACTGCAGCGTCGTTATTCGATTTAATTTAATTATATTTATATTTATATATAAATATAAACGATTCTGGCGCCGTTTTTCTTTAGATTTGAATTAAACATTCCAGACAATCCAACCGTTGGTTTTTACAAAGTTGGTGCCGTTGGAAAGATATATCCAAGGCGAACCCAACGGTTGTGGTTTCGGGAAAATCCGATGGTCGGATCTCTCGTACCAATCGATTGAAGTTACGATTTCAAAACACGAACTGCACGACCTCTATTCCTTTCAATTTCATTTATATTTCTATATATATAAATATAGTTCATTCTTTAATTTCAACATCGTTTTCACTTAAAATATTTCACTAACGCCTTTATATTTCGAAAAATTTCGCCATAACCTCCTTTGTACGGGGAGGGGTTTGGAAATTTATTGGGCCGTGTTAGGTACCCAATAAATCCTATAAAGCATGCACATATTTATAGTGATATATTCTGGTGTTTACAGGGGAGCGTGTATAGATAATAACTCCAGAGAATAAATTCTCGTCACCCTGTCAAGCCTGAGAGAGTGTGTATTTTTAATTACTCCAGAGGATAAATCCTCGTCACCTCGTCCCGTGTGGGAAATAAATAGTCCATGTGCCATATCTAATGACTGTAGAGACGTGATCATTGTCAACTCCAGACCCGTGTGGTTTTTTTTTATTAATCTGGCAATTAATCGTTATTTTTTTATAGTCCATATCAGTCATCAGTTCAACCTGTAATATAAAATCATCGCCATACAAGCCTCTCGCTCGTATGGTAAATCCTCAACCTCATCACACAAGCTCCAAATGCTTATGTGGAATATGATGAAGTATGCATATCGTCAAGAAGTATGCCATGTGGTGTAGTTCAAAATTAATTATTTAAAATACGAACGCCATTCAACACTTGAATCTATTCAACGAATGAATATCTATTCAACACACGAATGGTTTTTAAAGTTTGCACATATATATATATATATGAAAATGGGATTTTTATCGTTAAAGCTATTTATTTAAAATATGAACGCCATTCAACACTTGAATCAATTCAACAAATGAATATCTATTCAACACACGAATGGTTTTTAAAGTTTGTATATATATATATGAAAATGGGATTTTTATCGTTAAAGCTATTTATTTAAAATACGAACGCCATTCAACACTTGAATCTATTCAACGAATGAATATCTATTCAACACGTGAATAATTTTTCAACATATGTAAATAATTTCAGCAAAAGAAAGTAATTCTATCATATGAATATTTCAGAAAATTTCGGCAGCATAATGGCAGGGTAGTTAAAACCGGGACCGTATCGAAGTATGGCTCCTCGCTCTACCTTAAAACCTTGCGGTTTTTGACAATGGGGATTCATGCATCTAGTTCGCACGCAGGTGGCATGTTTTATTTTCATTTCCACAATTCTATTCTAATTTGTTTCCACAACAAGAGGGTATTTTTCAACCACAAAGGTATTTTTCAACCACAATATCAACCACAAACAATTATTTTCAACCATTCGTCATACTATATTTTTCACGCCAATCACAACCAATAAATATCGTCCATGGTCTGTGGACGAGGGGAGTATATATATATTTTATATTTCACATGCATTTCAACACAATTCACAGCATATATGTTTCAAACAACGCTTGTATAATTTATACATCGCTAATATATCTTATACAACACATTTACATGAGGTATACAATGCGTATATAATTTACACTTCTCTTATATAATTTATTCAACACGATTTCACTCACACAAATTAATTTAGATTCCTCACATTGGTTTTTGAAGTGCTAAAAATCGTAGGTAGACCAGAAAAATCCGCGGTCTCTTCTAGATGGTAGAGAGCCTCCTTGCAGTCGTGATGTTTCCTGTTTTATCGAATTTCATCAACACACTAAAAAGATATGATTTTTCAAAGTTTTGCAACACTTAAAAGTGTTATTTTCATTTTAGAAGTTTCAAAGCCGATACCTTTGTCAAACCTTCGAAACTAGGTTTAAGGTTTTCGGCGAATCCTTGAAGCGAGGTTGAAATCCGTCAGCACCACGTTGTAGAGCTTCGAAGGGCGCACAAATCGAGGTGGATATGGTGGCACTCGGTCGTCGGCTGGAGGAGGAAACCCGGCTCGAACGGAGAACGTTTAGTGGCTCGATCTGCCTCCGACAGTCCACGATAGGGTTCGAAAATGGTATGGATTAAAAGCCTGAGAGGAGTACTACAAAGTTTTCCAAAGGAGGCTAGGGTTTCAATGCGTGGATTAGAAATAAAAGAGGAGAGAAGGGAAGAAGAAGAGGCGCCGTTGAATTTGGGGTTTACGGGTTGGTTTCAGAACGAGGGAAAGAGATGGTGCCACGTGATTGGCCACTTTATTTTATATTTGTTTTTATATTTCTCTAAATCCGAAAATACCCTCCACTCCATACGAATCCCAATTCCAACCCAACGACTGCCGCCCCTAGCCAAATACCCCCCTCTCGGACACAATGGGATATGTTTCGTAGGCCAATTCGACTGTTACAGTCAGTTATTTTTCAAGTTAAAGTATAAAACATTTAATATTCAATTTGAATGTACATTTCAGTTTGCCAGGGCCACAAACTGATTCGAAAAATTCCAGAAAAATAAATCTGGCTATGTTTTGACGATGCGGTCCCAACAAAACTAGTTTCGTCGAATTCTGAGATCGTATGCAAAATGGCTATTTTCAGGTCGACCCAATTCAACAGAAATTGACCAATCACAGTTTCCTTTGCCCCGCTCACATACTAGCTTCAAAAATTATGAAATTTGAAACCTAGCAATAGTCTGACATCCCGGATCCAACAAAAGTGGTTTCGTCGAATTCCGAGGTCATTTGCAAAATGTCTATTTTCAAGGGCTATATATTTTATATAGCGACCTTTCTGAAAATTCATTTGGCTATAACTTTTGACTCCGGCCATGAAACTTCGATTTTTCAGATTCGTTAGAAAGGTATTCATAACCAGATTTAAATATTTTTGGTTTCATTAAAATCTGTTATATTTTCCACCCGGTACAGTCAGACAAAGTTTGTATTCAAATTTTCAAACTGCCTCACTATTTCCAATTCATTACTTTATTGAAATATGCTATTTCAATTGTTTAAATCCTTTTAAAATAACCAATTTAAATTTTTTAAATATGCTCGTATTTTCCGGGTTGTTACATAAGTCTAGTAAGTCCAGTGATTATTCAGCATGTAAACTGATAAGAGAACCATGACTTGAATAAGCTGGACACAGAACAATAACAAGGAAATAAGGTAACATAGGATAAGGTAAGATAAACAGGGCAAGATAAACAAGGCTATCACACTCATGTCCATATTCTATGCACCTACTATATATTTCAACCATTATCATGAGTTCAAACCCAGTGATCCCTTTTCATTGATCGGCTCCTACCTGAACGCATTTACTACTTGTGTCCTACGGCCCCGCTCGATTGTAGATACCAGTGCTGGTCCCACCATGGGGTGTATCAAATCCTATAGTTGCAACCCGACACGATTCAAAATGCATAGTGTATAACTACTGATGCCCAGTGCTTGCTTTTTCCACTCCGGAGTACGTGCACGCCCGTACTCCGTCGGAACCTACACTGACGCACCAACCGCCATTGTTTTGACCGCTTATAATCAGCCCAGAAATCGTGCCCCACCCTGCCTAGTTCAGGGTACCATGATACATCTATGTGGGTTACTCCTGAAATAGTTCCCGTTACTAAGGTTTCCTAGTCAACATGTTAAATAGGTTAAGTGTCCAAGTTAACCTAAGCCCACCCATCAGTTTAGTTAACATGTTGTATTGGTTAAGTGTTGCCTTAATTAACTTAACCCTACCATTCCTAACTTAGCTTTAATTCATTTATTAAAGCACCAACCACTCACATTAGACAGGTATTGTTGCGGTTACTGGATGTGCCGGTCGGGTCCGGGCAGTTTTACACCGCAACTCAGTCTAACCTCGAGTTCTTTTGGGCTCGATGCACTAACCTCCCACATTAGATATATATTGTTATGGTTGATAATGTGCCGGGCGGTTCCGGGCAGTCTTGCACTATAACTCAATCTAACCTCGGGTTAGGCATATTCGTCTTTTCTAAATTTACATATTTACCTCTTTATATTCATATGTAAATTATTATCATTCAAGTCAAGCCCCACTTTCTCTTTTAAATCAAGTTCATAATTTTAGGTATAAAAATTTATACCACTTTATGCCACAAAACATTTACATGTTCATGAGCCAAATATACCAATTATAGGTTATTTCATATTTTTTCCCCTAACGTTACCGCCGTTAAACGTTCGCATAATTACATAAAATGTTTGGCTCGATACATAGCCTAACTTATACACAAAAGGGGAAAAAGAGGAACATGTAATAATTCCAACATCATAAAAATATGGATCTAACTACACATGTATCATATGAACTTGGCATAGAACAACATACATTTAATTATGAACTTGCAAATTTAGATCTACTCAACATGAATCATGAAATAGGGGTTTTACATAGAACTGCATAAACTTAAAATTAGGCATGTAGTTGTGAACTTTGCAAATTAGTTAGATCAAATCTAACATAAACTTAATCATATTAGCATGTAGTTTTGGTCATATATGTGAACATGGTTGAACTTGCATAAACATAGCAAAATTCCCAAATTGTCATAAAACATATAGGTGTCGTTACCAAATCATACAACATGAAATGTCATCGCCAAACTATACAACATGGTATGTCATCGCCAAATTACACAATATGATATCCATCGCCAAATTATACAATATGGTATGTCATCACCAAATTACTCAATATAATATCCATCGCCAAATTATACAATATGGTATGTCATCGCCAAATTACACAATATGATATGCCATCGCCAAATTATAATATGTCATTGACGAATTATACAACATATGGATTCATTGCAAAGCATTAAATTACATATGACATAATCACAAACATGATAAGAGTCATAGTCTTAATCAATTCAGTTTAACAAAAAGGATAGGCATAGATTTACATTAGGCGATGTTCTACATCTAGTTATTTAGTCACAATTCTATTATCTTTTATGTCTAAATGATAACTAGACTCACAAAAAGGAGGCTAGTCTTGAGTTTTGGGATGTATATTCTAAATTTGAATAGTTCTCCTTTGTTGTAGACGTTGAATTCTCTTAGTTGAATTAGATTTGATTTGCAATTCCTACTTGCTTTCTAGTTGAATGAGAATGGCGGCTATTCTAGGCTAAGTACTGACAGCATGACGGTCTTAGGAATATTTTTGTGTGGCTTTAGGGTTTAGATTTAGGTTGCTTATATAGAAGTTTGATTTAATAGGAACCGTCAGATTAACCTAAAGCAAATCGAAGCCATTCAAACCTAAGAGAACCAACCAGAACTTGCCACACAAGCCCTAATGACACAACAATTCATCACAGGAGAAAACATGTCAATTTTCAGATCTGACGCGAGGGGGAGGTCGACCCCCTGGTCGACCTGTATAGGTGGAGGTCGACCCCCCGGTCGACCTTCTGGTCGACCCCCCGGTCGACCTCCTGGTCGACCCCCCGGTCGACCTCCTGGTCGACCCCCCGGTCGACCTCCTGGTCGACCCCCCGGTCGGGGCAAGAAAGTTCCCGCCCAGCCCGCTTCTGCTTCTGATTTCGAATTTTGAATTTTCTTAACTTTATTCTGAGCCGTTTATTTAAATTCTCGAATCTTCTGAAGGTCATAACTCCTTCATACGGAGTCCGTTTCACACAAACTCGGACTCTATCTCAAGCAGAATTCCGAGATAAACGCAATGGCGTAACCCGTTTCCCTTAATTCTTAAATTTGTAATTAATTATTCTTTAATTCGTAACTTTAATGTTTACAGAAAATACAAGGTGTTACATTCTCCCCTCCTTAAAGGATTTCGTCCCCGAAATCTTCAAGTCAAGAAGAACGTGTATCCTACCATCCAATCGTCCATCTACTCATCCATCAAACACAGGCTTCCATTGTCCTTAAAAGACTTCTAATGCTTCATGATCATATATGCATAGTGTGTGTACATGTCCTTATCTAATGCAAAATCAGGCGGTCAACTGATTCAGTTGACCTCCTTAATGCAAGTCATTTCGGTGCCATGAGTCCATTATTTATGCAATCATCCCTAACTATACTTTCTATATGAGTGCACAATCATTCATACAAATGCCACATCTACATGATAACACATCAAATTTCAGTCATATACAAGTACATATATTCATATGCAATAAGAAAGTGATTGAGCCGATCTAACACCTAATGTGTGTGTATATGCACCCACGAGCAACCACTAGCAACCACTTGCAACCATTTGCAACCATCAATCATAACATGTTTCAAATACATGTTTACATCCATTGATTTCTACCTAAGGATCGAGAACAACACTGAGGAAAATACTAAAAAGATAGATACGAGCATGAACAAACTTAAGGAAAAAGAGATCAAAGATGTACCCTAAAAAAGAAAAGGGTACGCTGCGCGTATCTTGGCCTCAGTCTCCCAAGTCGCATCTTCCTTAGCATCACTCCATTGAAATTTAACAAGTTTGACTTCGCGGTTGTGTAGCTTTTTGACTTCTGTACCCAAGATACGAGTTGGAACTCTTCTCGCAGTCGCCTCTCGTTCTACTTCTACTTCCTCTAATATGCTTGATTCCACCACTTCCGCAGACTCATGTAAGCACTTTCGTAATTGAGAAACGTGAAAGACAATATGAAATCCAGCCAATCTTTCGGGCAGTTCTACTCTACAAGCCATCTTCCCAATCTTCTCAACGATAGGAAACTGCCCTACAAATTTGGTGCCAACTTTCCCGTGGATCCGAAGCGAACGACGTTCCTCAAAGGAGATACTTTAAGGAAAACCCTGTCCCCAACCTCAAACTCAAGGTTGGTCCTTCTTTTATCTGCGTAGGACTTCTGTCTATCTTGGGCAGTCTTCATTCTTCTTCATATCAAGTCCACTTTCTCTGAAGTTTCTCTAATCATATCTAGTCCAAGTATGAGCTTGTTTGTAGACTCCCACCAACAAGTTGGTGATCGACATGGTCTTCCATATAAAGCTTCGAAGGGTGCCATGCCTATGGTGGCTTGGTAGCCATTGTTGTAGGCAAGCTCCACTAAAGGAAGATGATCCTCCTATGTTCCTCCGAAGTCAAGAATGCATAATCTCAAGAGGTCTTCTAATACTCTGTTCACCCTTTCCGTATGACCATCGGTTTGGTGGTGATAGGCCGTGCTTAAGCATAGCTGTGTGCCTATAGCCTCTTGCAAGCTCTTCCAAAACTCGCTCGTAAAGATAGGATCCCAGTCACTCACAATGCTGGAGGGTATCCCATGGAGTCGAACTATCTCTTTAAGATAAGTGAATGCTAAAGATGAGGCAGTCCTCCTACTCTTAACGGGTATAAAGTGAGCGCTTTTTGTGAGCCTGTCCACTATTACCCAAAAACTGGTATTGCCCCTTCTTGACCTAGGCATCCCATCGATAAAGTCCATAGAAATGCTACCCCATTTCAACTATGGGACCTCTAGTGGATGAAGCAAGCCACCAGGCTTCTTTTGCTCCGCCTTGACTTGCTGGCATATTAAGCACTTAGAGATGAATTCAGCTACATCCCTCTTCATGCCATTCTAAAAGAAAACTCTTTTTACGTCTTTATACATTTTGTCTCCACCTGGGTGTATGGTCAACTTGGAATGGTGTGCCTCTTCGAGAACCTTCTTCACCAAATCCCTTGCTTGTGGAACGCATATCCTTCCATCCTGCCTCAACCAACCCTTATCATCGATGGAGTATCTATTGAGGTGAGTAGAAGTCTCACCCCTAATTAGCTTATCCATCACATCAACTAGCTGAGGGTCTTCACGTTGCGCGGCTCCTATTGAGTCCAAAAGAGTAGGCCGCACCTCTAGTGATGCTAACAAACCAGTCACATGATCGACAGAGAGTCTAGAGTCAAAATTGGCTATGTACTCCAAGCTCGACCTTTCTACAAAGAACGTGCTTAAGGTCAGCTTCTTTCTACTCAAGGCGTCTGCTACTACATTGCCCTTGCCAGGGGTATAGGAAATCTCGAAATTGTAAGATGCCAAGAATTTCATCCACCTTTGTTGCCTCAAGTTAAGATCTTTCTACGAGAAAAGGTACTTCAACGATTTATGGTCAGTATACAATTCAAACTTCTCACCTAAGAGATAATGGCGCCAAGACTTAAGGGCAAAGACGATGGCAGCCAACTCTAGATCATGGGTTGGGTAGTTTTTCTCATGTACTTTCAACTATCCATCTCCATAAGCTACTACCTTCCCCTCTTGCATCAAGACAACACCTAGTCCCATAACATAGGCTTCCATGTATATGGTAAACTTCTTGCTCCCATCCAGCAATGTCAGAACTGGAGCTGTTGTTAGAGCCATCTTTAATCGTTGGAAAGCAATATCGCAATTCAAATCCCAATTGAAAGTTAGGTTCTTCTTCATTAACTTTGTAAGCGGAGCTAAGATTTTCGCAAAGTCTTTGATGAACTTTCGGTAAAAGCCCGCTAGCCCGAGGAAGCTTCGGACTTAGTTCGCATTCCGTGGAACCTTCCAATCTTGCACCACAACTACTTTTGCGAGGTCCACAGCTAACCCTTCCTTGGATACCACATGTCCAAGAAATCTTACTTCCTCTCTCCAGAAGTGGCATTTGGAGAATTTGGCTTTCAACTGATGTGCTCGAAGAGTATCCATGACTTCTTGTAAATGTTGAGCATGCTCTTCCTCACTCTTTGAGAAAATTAAAATGTCATCTACGAAGACCACCACAAACTTATTGAGGAACTCCCTGAACACCCTGCTCATCAAGTCAATGAAATAAGCGGGTGCGTTTGTCAGGCCGAAAGGCATGACAAGCCACTCGAAGAAACCGTCCGGGGTTCTAAACGCGGTCTTATCAATACTGTCTTCATCCACTCTTAGCTAATGAAACCCGGTATCCAGATCTAGTTGGGAGAAAACCGATGCACCTACAAGCTGATCGAACAAGTCATCTATTCTTGGAAGTGGGTGCCTATTCTTCTTGATCAGCTTGTTTAGCTCCCTATAATCAATGCATAGGCGAAGCGAACCATCTGCTTTGGTTGCGAATACTACTGGAGCACCCCATTCTTAAATACTCCACCTTATAAACCCCTTCTCAAGCAACTCTTTAACTTGCTTGCTGAGTTCTTTCCTCTCCCTTGGAGCCATGTGTCTAACGGGTAAAGCTACGGGTTTGGCATTATCAACGAGGTATATGCGGAAGTCTATCTCCTGCTTCGGAGGTAAGCCCTTCACCTCTTCAAAGACATCTGAGTATTCATGGACTACTCTAACAAACTGCAAATTCTCAATAGACGCATCAAGAGATTCTAGATAGCTAAGCATAACAGAGTTCATGGGATTACAAGAAATTTCGATAGTGTTACCGAGGCGAGTCATGAGTCTAACCACTCTCTTTTCACAATCGAGGACGACACCATTACAGGATAACCAGTCCATGCCTAGAATCAACCCATTGCCCGTGAAGCCCAAAACATAGGCATTGCATCTAAACCACACACCTAGTATTGAAATTTCCAAATCCAAACAAATCATTGACAAATAAGTTGAGCCCCCAATTGGATTTGAAACAACCAAGGGATCCTCTACTAAACTGGTGTCTAGGTACAGAGATTCAACTAAAGCAATAGATATACAAGAGTGCGATGCGCCAGAATCAAAGAGTGTACGAACAGGATGATCAAAAAGATAAATTAAACTCTCAACAGAAACATTTCTACCTCGTTTTTGTGGAGGTGCCATGAGAGCGTGAACCTGCCCTCCAGAAGTAGATCCAGCTCTCTGCCCTTGCCCTTGCTTTCTTGGGCAGTCCCTAGCCATGTGTCCCGTCTCGCCACAATGGAAGCAGCCACCCATCTTTCTTTTCTTCTTTCTGCAGTCCTTAACCAGATGTCCAAGAATGCCACAAAAATTACACTTCCTTTTGTCACGGGGTTTGTTTTTCTTCCCGCCCTTCTTGGAATCAGTCTTCTTGCTCTGTGATCCTTCCCTTTCTTATCGTGAGCTACTTCCACCTTTGTCTCTTTCTTTCCAGCCTTATCTTCTTCTTGTAACAGTGCCATGTCCACCAGCCTCTCGTAAGTCGCACCCATAGGTATATAGGACATAACTACGCCGTGCAGTTGCTCATTCAATCCTTTAACAAAACTGAGAGCCTTCTTATGTGGAGTGTTCACTAACTCTAATCCGAACCTAGCCAGCTGGTTGAATTGGTTAATGTATTTCTTGACCGACATGCTCCCCTGTTTGAGAGCTAAGAACTTCTCCATTTGTAGGCTTCGTTCAGGTTGTGAGAGGAATTTCATTTCAACCCTCATTCTAAAATCCATCCAAGTTTCAATTGTTCTTTCAGCGTTAGTGACTTCCCACCAATAGGAAGCTTCATCTTTGAGCAACCATATCGCCAACTGTATCTTCTGCCTATCATCCACTTCGAAGATATCGAACAAATCCTCAGTTTCTTTGAGCCAGTTTCTTGCTTCCACGAAGGATTCATTTCCATTGAAGTTCTTTCCACCCATGGCTCGAAAGTCCCTACATATTTTTGAGAAAGCATTTGCACGCGGAGGAGGAGGAGGAACCGCAGTAGCTGGGGGAGGAGGAACGTCTGCTGGCCTTCGACATTGGCCCTAGCCGCTAGGTACCTTCTGAACTAGCCAGGTACCGGCATGCCCTCTAGAAGGTTAAGATCCCCAGACATGCTGAAACGAAAAAGGAAAGATTCAAAACAAAGGATAGAAAGATAGTGCATATGGCTTTGGGGGATTATGCCTTTTTTTAAAAAATAAAACACTTTTTCTTGAAAAGTTCTTCTTTATATTTCTTTTTGAAAAACAGTTTTCAAAAATTTTATCTGATCTGGTAAGCCTTTTCTCTGATACCAAGTGAAACACCCACCTCCGTTAAGGTCACTCACAAATGGAATGCCTTAACTTTGGGGGAGCATTATAGGTAAAAGACACAGATAATTTACAAGACAGATATATATATATATATAAGTAGCGGAAAAACTAACTTTATTTCAAACGTGGTTCATAGCAAAACATTACAGAAAACTGTTTTAAACCAACTTCCAAATCATTACATCAAAATCTCTATCTTGATTATTACATAAAGAAGCATAATTTTTTTTTTTTGCATAAATCCCCAAGTAGTAGTGTGTCCAAAGCCATTACCAAAGGTAAGAGGTTCCAAGCTATACATCAAAGAGTCTTCAAGCTTGGAAAGATGAACAGATCAAATTAAGCTGAGCTATTCCCTCCCTAGGTACCTGAGGGGGGGGGGGGAACAGAAGAAAAGGGAGCGAAAGAAAATGGGTCAGACATAAGTCTGGTAAGTCCAGTGATTATTTAGCATGTAAACTGATAAGAGAACCATGACTTGAATAAGCTGGACACAGGAGAATAACAAGGAAATAAGGTAACATAGGATAAGGTAAGATAAACAGGGCAAGATAAACAAGGCAAGATAACTAATCATAATATCGCACTCATGTCCATATTCTCTGCACCTACTAGATATTTCAACCATTATCATGAGTTCAAACCCAGTGATCCCTTTTCATTGATCGGCTCCTACCCGCATGCATTTACTACTTGTTTCCTACGGCCCCGCTTAATAGCAGATACCAATGCTGGTCCCACCATGGGGTGTATCAAATCCTATAGTAGCAACCCGACACGATTCAAGATGCACAGTGTATAACTAATGATGCCTAGTGCCTGCTTTTTCCACTCTGGAGTACGTGCACGCCCGTACTCCGTCAAAACCTACACTGACGCACCAACCACCGTTGTTTTGACCGCTTATAATCAGCTCAGTAATCGTGTCCCGCCCTGCTTAGTTCAGGGTACCATGATACATCTATGTGGGTTACTGCTGAAATGGGTCCCCATTACTAGGGTTTCCTAGTCAACATGTTAAATTGATTAAGTGTCCAAGTTAACCTAACCCCACCCATCAGTTTAGTTAACATGTTGTATTGGTTAAGTGTTGCCTTAATTAACTTAACCCTACCTGTAACATCCCACGTCCATTAATGTCACTCACAAAGGGAATGCATTAACTTCTATGAAGCGTTTTAAGTGAGTATAGAACAGAAACTTAACAACAAGACAGATATAAACAGTACTAAAACTTTAAAACTTTATACATTGCAGCGGTAAACACATAAGTTTGATTACATCATCAAAAACCAGAGTCAAAGTACATAATATCCAACTTGACTAAACCAAAGTACATAAATTGAAAGGCATAACCCCAGTACAAAATAGCCATAAATAAGAGAGGTTGAACTTTACTTCAGTGATCCAAGCAACTTCTAAAAGCAAGTGATACAGCTGTCTAAAATCAAGCTCCACTGGTGCTTGTTCCAACCTGAGCACCTGGGGGGGAAAGGAAGAAAAGAGGAGGAAACAAAGGGGGTCAGACATAAAGTCTGGCGAGTGCGATAACTTTAACAATATAATTACCAAAATAATTAGGCTAAGGCATAAGTTGGAAAATAAGGAAATGACTGTGAACAACTGAGTATGACAGAGTAAACAAGGAAATAAGATTGAACAAAGATAACGTTAAAGCGCACCTAAACCACTATAAGATAATTACTATACTACACCACCACTATACTGCACCACCACTAGTCACCCTAAGGATGATCCCGCCTACAGAATTTAATAATGATAATGGTAGTTTTGTGCACCCCTAGTTGCCTTCATAGGTGCCGCCTGCCCCTATCTCCACTAGGTGTACCCACTGCCCCCATGCGATCAGCTCCCTAACTCGTAGGTACCCGTGCTGGCCCCATAGTGGGGTGTATCACTCCCCAAAGTGGCAACCCGATACCACCAATAATGCACGTCTTATACCTAAACGATGCAATAACGTCTTACCTACCAGCCCGGGTCCACACACGCATATGAACCCGTTGGACTTGCGTTGCCACCGTTAACCCGGTTTGGCCTCTTACAGTCAAGCCCAGTATGCGTGTTCCATCCTCGACTTGGGTCGAGCCCACAAAGATACGTATGGGTTACTGGTTGAAACGGGCCCCCATTACTTGACACAAGCTATCCACCTAAGCTGGGTCCCCTCTAGTACATCCCACTTAACCCCCTTCTTATTCATGTGCACTTACATGTTTCACATTTTGGTTAAGTGTTCTAATCGTATTTCAAATGCCACCCAAGGCACCCACTTAATTCCACATGCCACCCAAGGCACCCACTTAACCCCCTCATGCCCCACTACATGTTTATCTGGTTAAGTGTTTCTTAATTCATTAAGACCGTAACCTCATAAAGACCTCTCACATTAGACTGGCATTTGTGCAGCTGCATTTGCCGGGCGGGTCCGGGCAGTCTTACACCACAAACGAGCCTAATCTCGTGTCTTTACAATTGTTACGTATTTAATTTATGCCTAAGACCTCCCACATTAGACTGGCATTTGTGGCAGCTGGATTTGCCGGGCGGATCCGGGCAGTCTTACACCATAAAAGAGCCTAACCTCGTGCCTTAGACGATTAATTACTCCTAATTAATTATCCCCCAATTTGAATTACTTTCCCTATTCAAATTATCAATTAATTCCAAATTTAACTATGGCCATAATTGACTCAATTATGTCCATCTATTTATGGTATGAAAAATCATACCAATTTTCATCACAAATTTATTTTATGCCATTTAAGGCATTTATGCCAATGAAATCTTTTAATATTATCCCCTTTACCCCATGTTGTATGTTTGTTCGTTTAACGTAAAATATACGTTAGACTGAATAGTCTAACTCGTGGAATAAAGAGAAAACATCACAACATACACATAATTAAAACTAGATCTAAACATAAGGGGTGAACTTGCATGTGTGAATGATGTTCTACATCTAAAACTTGCATAGGCCAAAGTTACAACTTGCATAAAACTACATATGTTATAGATCCAAATCTAAAGGTGTAACTTGTTTAGGTAATGGTCACAACTTGCATAAATCATGTATGTCATAGATCTACATCTAAAGGTGTAAACTTGCATAGGCAATAACCATAAACTTGCATAACATGATTCATATTCCAAACTCATATATTTATATAAACTTGCATATGTGATTTATGCAACATAACAATGGTCTAAACTTACATCTAAACATGTAAACTAGCATGTAGAATTTAGCATATAACTCACACATGTCATAGCCTAACTTTAGATCAAATTTTCACATAAACTAGATGTCATGAAACATGTAAGGTTACATATAATTTTTCCCCAACTTGCATATGATTCATGTCTAAATAAAAATCTAAACTTGCATACATACTTATGATTTATCATATGAATCAACATAACCAACTAGCATATGAACAACATGATGATTTGATTATACATAAAATTACAACATAGATGATAGCATCATAACTTTTCAACATAGTTGATAACATCACAACATAACATCATAGAATTTACAACATATATGATAACTTCACAATTTTACAACATAATTATAACATGCGGTCAATAATTCACATCATATCCATATAATGCACATCATAACTTAATCCAATTAAATTACTAATTATTTTATTAAAGAAATCGAACTCACAACTCAAAGAAGGTCTTGAGTTTTGAATTCTGAGTTCTGAAGTTGTATTAGCTTTCCTTTGAAGAAGATTCGTTGTTAAAGTTGAAAAGGATTGAATTTGGTTTGCTTTCTTCCTCTCTAATTGGTGGCGGCTATGCTAAGTTGCTAGGTGACGGCATGGAGGCCATGAATCTAATTTTATTTTGATTTTAGGGTTTGAGTCTATAGGTGTTTTGTGACGGCAAGGAATTTCGCTCGGTCCGAACCAGTCGCTAAACCGATCCAGGCCGTTCGAAACGCCCTATCGTTTGAGAACACGACAAAACAGAACGCATACAGAGGAACATTTCATTGTATATTACAACAATGCATCAGATTACAAGAATATACAGAGTATAAAAGAATATTACACAGAAATATCAGAGATTTAAATTACATTTAAATACATAGCAGCGGAAAATAATACAATAGACAACTAGAAGTAGATATACGGATACAAAGCTTTCCGGATATCGTTCCAGCTGTAAACCAGGATCCTGTGAATATAAATCTGCAAAACCAAAACTACTAGCTGCCCGTGTCAAAATAAGGGCACCCAGAGTTTAGGTTAAAACAATAAACTCCAGGTCAGTCATGTGACTGGTGTGAGAACTAAAACAGTTATTAATCTTTATTTTAAATCATTAGGTAAATCAAGGGACCACGCCGTATAACACGGAACGGGTTTCCTCCCAAGAATACCAGTGCATAAAACAAACAGCGCAATGCTAAATAAAGAGAAATGAAGCTGTTATAAGACCCAGGTCCCATCACACAATGCAACGCAGTCGAGGATAGGGTTTTCCCTTATAACAGCCAAAGAATGCTTGATACGTTTAAAACAAATCATTTGATACTATATAAGTGCATAGTGTATAAAACAACTTCAAATCATAAGTATCAATCATAGGCGGCATGGGTACCATATATCATGTCGCCATATATAGGTTTACAAATAAAACCGCAAATGTCACGTATTTGGAAATTGGATTTCCGTCTATGAACCGAGGCAAAAGATAGTCCTCAACCGATTCGTGACTCTCTAGCCCGAGCCACAGGATCAGAACGCATCAACCCTTTAGATCGTCAGGGCCGGTCCACACGGAGTGGATTATTATGCCTGAACAATACGTCCCCCCACCCTATGGGATGTAAGTCTGGTCCGTCAGCCGACCAGAATGCATTCGGCCGAAACCGATATAACCGAGGCGCCTCGCAACCGCAACAACCACATAAGTCAAACTCGTCAGGGCGTGTAAAACCACTGACGCCACTTCTAGCTAGAAAGAAACGCAAGTCCTCCCTGATGTCCCTCCCGTTTTTGGTTCATACCGGGTGTGAAACTCGCGAAGTAAACGTTACACAAAGCTACGCCACAAAGGCCGTGCTTTGATCATCACCACAAGACTTTGCTTTTCAACAGAAGCCTTGATCATTTGCATCTTAGCATGCCACACAGGCAAACCACTCTATGCAACCGATATCAGTCACACAGAATGAAATCCAATGTCAGACACACAGTCCATTTACAAGTCCGTTCTGGGCCTGAACGAAACCGGAGGCACCTAGTACCCCGCATATCCATCGATCTCCAAGTACGTCTGGACGATCACTAACTGTTTCCATCTTCTTGGGTGTACAGCCCAATCAAGATCATCAGTTATCACCCAAACGACGTGAAGACCTCCGGTCTTCGACCATCGTCTTCATCTTCGACTTATCGTCGTATCAGTTATTCAGAATGGGATAAACCCGGTCTTTCCGAATAACTCGCGTATATATTATAAAAGTGTTACACAAACACAACATACGCCTCATTCCAATTCATTAGTCACTAACCGTAAATTAATCAAGAGAATAATTCCCCAAATATTAACCCCGAAGGCCGAAACCAACATCAGATCAATATCCAGAAAACCATTCTGCTTGGCTAACCGCCAGTTAGTTTCTAAATTTCACATTCAAATCTAATTAAAGATTTAACTATCGCCTGGAGCAAAACTGGTGATACTCCATTCTCGATCTTTTCAATCTAATTAAAGATTCATTAAAACTCCACTTAGTTTTAATCTGTGACTGGGTTAAAGAATCAGTGTCATTTAAAACACGGTTCACGATAAACCCAAAGTCACATCCCATTAATTATCGGGTTAAAGAACAAGTGTTATTTAAAACACTGTTCACGATAAACCCAAAAATCAATATCCATTCAATTCCAATTAAATATTATTTAATTGGTACACTTCATTAAATCTAAATCAAAAGATTTAATCTTTTCTCAGCTGGGTTCAAGAACGGTGTTAGTGAAGACACCATTCACGACAAACCCAAATCACATTCATTAATTATCGGGTTAAAGAACAAGTGTTATTTAAAACACTGTTCACGATAAACCCAAAAATCAATATCAATTCAATTCCAATTAAATATTATTTAATTGGTACACTTCATTAAATCTAAATCAAAAGATTTAATCTGTTCTCAGCTGGGTTCAAGAACGGTGTTAGTGAAGACACCATTCACGACAAACCCAAATCACATTCGATATTCAATACAAGGCTCTGAATAGAAAATATATCGGCTTATATTCAATATCGAATTCTACGACTAACAAATGTCGTATTGGAAATAACGATATAAATATATATCTTTCAAATTTCCATAACCACACCTGTATAATCACGAATTCCAACATCGAAATATTCCGAAGACAATTTCGATTCAAATCCACTCCAATGCAATCATTGGAAATTTTGGTTATTTTCAAAACCATTTCAAATTCAATTTATTTATTTAAAAATAAATAGAATTATAATTCTAGTTCAAAACTAGTTCATTTCGATAAAAATCTATTTTTATCTTTTCAAATATGGAGTTTTTCATCCCAATACTTTCTAAATCATTTCTTATGATTTTACATAAATTATTACTATTTTTAATAATTTTATCGAGGCCCGTACAGTCGATTTCCATCAACGGCCATCGAACTGCACTTATAGCGACCTTTTTCGAATTTGATTTGGACGTATCTCCAAATCCAACCGTTAGATTTCAAATTTCTGACATTCATTAGAAAGCTCTTTTCGATACGAACCCAACGGTTCCGGTTTTAGGAGAATCCGACGGTCGGATCTCCCGCAATGTCCGTTTGAAATAAATGGTCGAAATTCGCGAACTGCCGCGGCGCGGCGCGTTCTATTCAGGCCATTATATTATATATATAATATATACTTCGTCGATTTATATTTAAAACGAATTATATAAATAGTTTTAAAATTCGTTTCAAAAGCAAATTCAACTTCCATTTCAATTCAAATCAAAATTGAATTCTTCTTTATAAATTCGTTTTAAAATTCATTTCTATTCAATTCAAATTTCAATTCAATTTGAATTCATTTCTATTTAATTCATGTCAAAATCGTTTTCCATTCAATTCATTTCGAAATCGTTTTTCAATTCAATTCATTTCGAAATCGTTTTCAATTCAATTCATTTCGAAATCGTTTTCAATTCAATTCATTTCGAAATCGTTTTCAATTCAATTCATTTCGAAATCGTTTTCAATTCAATTTGAATTCGTTTTCAATTCATTTTGAATTCGTTTTCAATTCAATTCATTTCGAAATCGTTTTCAATTCAATTTGAATTCGTTTTCAATTCATTTTGAATTCGTTTTCAATTCAATTCATTTCGAAATCGTTTTCAATTCAATTTATTTCGAAATCGTTTTCAATTCAATTCATTTCGAAATCGTTTTCAATTCAATTCATTTCGAAATCGTTTTCAATTCAATTCATTTCGAAATCGTTTTCAATTCAATTCATTTCGAAATCGTTTTCAATTCAATTTAAATTCGTTTTCAATTCAATTCATTTCAAAATTCAATTCAATTCATTTCGAAATCATTTTCAATTCAATTTAAATTCGTTTTCAATTCATTTTGAATTCGTTTTCAATTCAATTCATTTCGAAATCGTTTTCAATTCAATTTATTTCGAAATCGTTTTCAATTCAATTCATTTCGAAATCGTTTTCAATTCAATTCATTTCGAAATCGTTTTCAATTCAATTTAAATTCGTTTTCAATTCATTTTGAATTCGTTTTCAATTCAATTCATTTCGAAATCGTTTTCAATTCAATTTATTTCGAAATCGTTTTCAATTCAATTCATTTCGAAATCGTTTTCAATTCAATTCATTTCGAAATCGTTTTCAATTCAATTCATTTCGAAATCGTTTTCAATTCAATTTAAATTCGTTTTCAATTCAATTCATTTCGAAATTCAATTCGTTTCGAAATTCAATTCATTTCGAAATTCAATTCATTTCGAAATCATTTTCAATTCAATTCATTTATACAATAAAATGATATTTTTATTTTTCTAACATATTTTAGAAAATTTCGGCGGCATAACGGCACGATACTAGAAACGGGACAAGGCCTAGCCTTATCCCCGGTCTAGTGAAGGCCCACGCCATTCACACATCAATCAAATCAATTTCATCTCACCAAACAATTCAATTCAAACAAATAGTTCAACTAATCTATGCAACCAAACAAACAAGTCCATGGTCTGTGGACGGGTGTCGGGTGCTACTAAGCACCGTCTGCATCCTAGTATATATATATAATTAGAAAAGAAAACGAAAGGTGAGAAATTCTCACCTTTAGCTATCCTAGCTCCACGGCACTTCTTTTTCAGAAGTCTTCGTCGTTTCGCCTTCTTGTCACCTTCGTTGCCCGCTTTCACTACATATGTAAAAATCGAATTTTTACTTCGCTATTCAATATATAAAAATCGAATTTTTATTTCAAAGTTCAATATATAAAAATCGAATTTTTATTTCAAAATTCAATATATAAAAAATCGAATTTTTATTTCAAAGTTCAATACATAAAAATCGAATTTTTTTATTTCGCTATTCAATATATAAAAATATGATTTCTACTTTTGCTTTCAAATCTTCTTCTACTAAAAGATTAATCTTTTTCCTATTTTAAAGTTCAAAATAAAATCAGTTTTTCTCTTTCAAAAATAAATCAGTTTATACTTTAAAAAAAATAAATCAGTTTATACTTTTTTAAAAATAAGTTTTAAATCAAAATAACATTCAGTTTTTAAATACTTTAAAAATCATTTTTCAAATTCAGTTTTTTTTTTTTTATATAAAATCAGTTTTTAAATTTTAATAAAATCAGTTTTCAAAACTTAATAAAAACAGTTTTTAAAACTTAATAAAAACAGTTTTTAAAACTTAATAAAAACAGTTTTTAAAACTTAATAAAAACAGTTTTCAGTTTTTAAAATCAAACCTTTACAGTTTTTCTAAAAATAAATAAAAAGTCAGTTTTAAAATAAATAAATAAATAAGAAAAATCAGAATTAACTTACAGGAGGGGGGGCGGGGTGTCTGACGGTCGGACTGGGGTTCGGAGGGCGGCGCAGCACTCGAGGGGGCAGCGGGCTGAAGTGGCGGTGCTCGAATTGGGGGTTTGGATGGAGGAAGAAGGAGGAGGGGGCTGCTGTTGAAGTCATGGACGTGGAGGGAGAAGGGAAGAAGAAGGCGGAGGTTCGGAGGGCGGCGGCGCTCCGCCTGGAGGAGCGGTGGCGGTCTTCGAACGACGGGTTTCGTTCTTCTCTTTTTTTTTTTTTTTCTTTTTTTTTTTCTGACTATCGATTTGTTTTGAAAGGGGAGGGGGGCCAGAGGGTTAAGGAGAGAAAGGGGCTTCTTTTTTTTTTTTTTTTATTTTAATTTTATTTTATTTTATTCGAAAAAGTTGACTTTTGCATACGAACTCAAAACGAGGCCCACCGCCTGTCGCCCATAGCGTTTTACCCCCATCCCGAACACAATGGTATACGCTGCGTAAGCCCATTCGATCGTCACGACCAGTTTCCGTTGAATTTAAAATATAAATCATTATATTGAATTTTAAACATACATTTCAAATTACCGGGGCCACATACGAACACGAAAAATTCCAGAAAAATATTTTCTAGCTTCGTATTGATGATACGGTCCTAACAAAACTAGTTTCGTCGAATTCTGAGACCGTTAGAAAAATGGCCAATTTCCAGTCGATTAAAATCAACTGAAACTGGTCAAACGCGTTTTCCTTTGGCACGCTCACATATTGATTCGAAAAATTATGAAATTTGAAACCTAGCAATAACTTAACATCACGGACCCAACAAAACTGGTTTCGTCGAAATCCGAGGTCGTTTGCAAAATTGCTATTTTTAAGGGCCTTATATATATAAAAATATATATGAATTCCAAAGCGACTATTTCTAATTTTCGACTGGTCATATCTTATCATTTCTAAGATGAAATCTCAGTTTGTTAACTTCGTTACAAAGATATAGATACAGATTCAAATATTTCTTGTTTCGTTCAATTCTGACTTATATTGAATTCTGTATATTCATTTGAAATTAGAAATCGAATTTTCGAACTACCGCGCCATTTTCAATTCCTTTTATAATTATATATAATTATTTATATTCTAACGACGACGCGTATAATATATACGTTCGAATTCTATTCAAAATAAATTTCTCGTCGATTATATTTAAAATAATCTATTTCAAATATTCAAAATTCGCTATAATCGCCAAAATAAAAATTTTAAACTGGCCCAGATTTTACGGGTTGTTACAATCTCCCCCACTTAAAACTTTTCGTCCCCGAAAAGGAACAAAGTCGAAAGTGGTTTGATTATTCAACTGTACGCTCGGTCTAACTTCCATTCTCTAACTCTTTAGTTTCTGAGAATTTTCAAAACTTCAAAAATTTGGCTAACACCCTAAATTTTTGAAAAATTTCGCCATAACCTCCCCTGCAATGGGAGCATCGGGGAATTTCAAATAGCTTCCCCGGTCCTTCAGATCTCAAAAAGAAAAAGAAAAAGCCAAGCGGCTAGCCAATAGGCTCACAAAATCATCATCACCCAAACAAAACAGGAAATTATGTAGTAAACATGTACCTATTTGTCGGGCAAACAAATTTTATTCTCTGGCTCTAGCCTCCTTGCTATGACCTGTTCAATGATATATATGTATATGCAAGCAGATGCGACCAATTTTCAATACAGTTCAATATTTGATACAATTAGGCTAAATGACTGAAAATTAGCAAACAAATAAACAAACAACACAAACATCAATCAATTAGTGAATTATCATTTTAAATTCATAACTTTGATATATATATAAAAATCATGTTTTTGATGTCAATTCACAACAATGTGTTCTAACTATATATAAGTTTTGGTTCTCACACCAGCCTATAGGAAATATATAGATATCACACTTTCATTACTCGAAAATAAATGCTGGTGATGGTATACTTCATCATCAGGACCATGTCCGGGCGACTAGAGTGCGACTCTACATCTATCCAATATATTAAAACTTCGAATACACGCGGATCAGACGTATACGCAAAATCTATATATACTGGATTGTCCACATCAATATAAATAAATAATCAAATACGAATAATTGATTTAAATTTTCAAAACAAAAATTGTTTTCACTTTTTTTTTAAAAATATACTCTTCACACTCGTTCTAGGATACTACTGATCCTATCTCTAACGAGTCATCCCATTGGATATTACTAATCCAATATCTGATGAATTCTTTCGTATGTTTCTAATGTGCCTTGTTCTCTGTTTTGTAAACCAAAGCTCTGATACCAACTGTGACGGCAAGGAATTTCGCTCGGTCCGAACCAGTCGCTAAACCGATCCAGGCCGTTCGAAACGCCCTATCGTTTGAGAACACGACAAAACAGAACGCATACAGAGGAACATTTCATTGTATATTACAACAATGCATCAGATTACAAGAATATACAGAGTATAAAAGAATATTACACAGAAATATCAGAGATTTAAATTACATTTAAATACATAGCAGCGGAAAATAATACAATAGACAACTAGAAGTAGATATACGGATACAAAGCTTTCCGGATATCGTTCCAGCTGTAAACCAGGATCCTGTGAATATAAATCTGCAAAACCAAAACTACTAGCTGCCCGTGTCAAAATAAGGGCACCCAGAGTTTAGGTTAAAACAATAAACTCCAGGTCAGTCATGTGACTGGTGTGAGAACTAAAACAGTTATTAATCTTTATTTTAAATCATTAGGTAAATCAAGGGACCACGCCGTATAACACGGAACGGGTTTCCTCCCAAGAATACCAGTGCATAAAACAAACAGCGCAATGCTAAATAAAGAGAAATGAAGCTGTTATAAGACCCAGGTCCCATCACACAATGCAACGCAGTCGAGGATAGGGTTTTCCCTTATAACAGCCAAAGAATGCTTGATACGTTTAAAACAAATCATTTGATACTATATAAGTGCATAGTGTATAAAACAACTTCAAATCATAAGTATCAATCATAGGCGGCATGGGTACCATATATCATGTCGCCATATATAGGTTTACAAATAAAACCGCAAATGTCACGTATTTGGAAATTGGATTTCCGTCTATGAACCGAGGCAAAAGATAGTCCTCAACCGATTCGTGACTCTCTAGCCCGAGCCACAGGATCAGAACGCATCAACCCTTTAGATCGTCAGGGCCGGTCCACACGGAGTGGATTATTATGCCTGAACAATACGTCCCCCCACCCTATGGGATGTAAGTCTGGTCCGTCAGCCGACCAGAATGCATTCGGCCGAAACCGATATAACCGAGGCGCCTCGCAACCGCAACAACCACATAAGTCAAACTCGTCAGGGCGTGTAAAACCACTGACGCCACTTCTAGCTAGAAAGAAACGCAAGTCCTCCCTGATGTCCCTCCCGTTTTTGGTTCATACCGGGTGTGAAACTCGCGAAGTAAACGTTACACAAAGCTACGCCACAAAGGCCGTGCTTTGATCATCACCACAAGACTTTGCTTTTCAACAGAAGCCTTGATCATTTGCATCTTAGCATGCCACACAGGCAAACCACTCTATGCAACCGATATCAGTCACACAGAATGAAATCCAATGTCAGACACACAGTCCATTTACAAGTCCGTTCTGGGCCTGAACGAAACCGGAGGCACCTAGTACCCCGCATATCCATCGATCTCCAAGTACGTCTGGACGATCACTAACTGTTTCCATCTTCTTGGGTGTACAGCCCAATCAAGATCATCAGTTATCACCCAAACGACGTGAAGACCTCCGGTCTTCGACCATCGTCTTCATCTTCGACTTATCGTCGTATCAGTTATTCAGAATGGGATAAACCCGGTCTTTCCGAATAACTCGCGTATATATTATAAAAGTGTTACACAAACACAACATACGCCTCATTCCAATTCATTAGTCACTAACCGTAAATTAATCAAGAGAATAATTCCCCAAATATTAACCCCGAAGGCCGAAACCAACATCAGATCAATATCCAGAAAACCATTCTGCTTGGCTAACCGCCAGTTAGTTTCTAAATTTCACATTCAAATCTAATTAAAGATTTAACTATCGCCTGGAGCAAAACTGGTGATACTCCATTCTCGATCTTTTCAATCTAATTAAAGATTCATTAAAACTCCACTTAGTTTTAATCTGTGACTGGGTTAAAGAATCAGTGTCATTTAAAACACGGTTCACGATAAACCCAAAGTCACATCCCATTAATTATCGGGTTAAAGAACAAGTGTTATTTAAAACACTGTTCACGATAAACCCAAAAATCAATATCCATTCAATTCCAATTAAATATTATTTAATTGGTACACTTCATTAAATCTAAATCAAAAGATTTAATCTTTTCTCAGCTGGGTTCAAGAACGGTGTTAGTGAAGACACCATTCACGACAAACCCAAATCACATTCATTAATTATCGGGTTAAAGAACAAGTGTTATTTAAAACACTGTTCACGATAAACCCAAAAATCAATATCAATTCAATTCCAATTAAATATTATTTAATTGGTACACTTCATTAAATCTAAATCAAAAGATTTAATCTGTTCTCAGCTGGGTTCAAGAACGGTGTTAGTGAAGACACCATTCACGACAAACCCAAATCACATTCGATATTCAATACAAGGCTCTGAATAGAAAATATATCGGCTTATATTCAATATCGAATTCTACGACTAACAAATGTCGTATTGGAAATAACGATATAAATATATATCTTTCAAATTTCCATAACCACACCTGTATAATCACAAATTCCAACATCGAAATATTCCGAAGACAATTTCGATTCAAATCCACTCCAATGCAATCATTGGAAATTTTGGTTATTTTCAAAACCATTTCAAATTCAATTTATTTATTTAAAAATAAATAGAATTATAATTCTAGTTCAAAACTAGTTCATTTCGATAAAAATCTATTTTTATCTTTTCAAATATGGAGTTTTTCATCCCAATACTTTCTAAATCATTTCTTATGATTTTACATAAATTATTACTATTTTTAATAATTTTATCGAGGCCCGTACAGTCGATTTCCATCAACGGCCATCGAACTGCACTTATAGCGACCTTTTTCGAATTTGATTTGGACGTATCTCCAAATCCAACCGTTAGATTTCAAATTTCTGACATTCATTAGAAAGCTCTTTTCGATACGAACCCAACGGTTCCGGTTTTAGGAGAATCCGACGGTCGGATCTCCCGCAATGTCCGTTTGAAATAAATGGTCGAAATTCGCGAACTGCCGCGGCGCGGCGCGTTCTATTCAGGCCATTATATTATATATATAATATATATAATATATACTTCGTCGATTTATATTTAAAACGAATTATATAAATAGTTTTAAAATTCGTTTCAAAAGCAAATTCAACTTCCATTTCAATTCAAATCAAAATTGAATTCTTCTTTATAAATTCGTTTTAAAATTCATTTCTATTCAATTCAAATTTCAATTCAATTTGAATTCATTTCTATTTAATTCATGTCGAAATCGTTTTCCATTCAATTCATTTCGAAATCGTTTTTCAATTCAATTCATTTCGAAATCGTTTTCAATTCAATTCATTTCGAAATCGTTTTCAATTCAATTCATTTCGAAATCGTTTTCAATTCAATTCATTTCGAAATCGTTTTCAATTCAATTTGAATTCGTTTTCAATTCATTTTGAATTCGTTTTCAATTCAATTCATTTCGAAATCGTTTTCAATTCAATTTGAATTCGTTTTCAATTCATTTTGAATTCGTTTTCAATTCAATTCATTTCGAAATCGTTTTCAATTCAATTTATTTCGAAATCGTTTTCAATTCAATTCATTTCGAAATCGTTTTCAATTCAATTCATTTCGAAATCGTTTTCAATTCAATTCATTTCGAAATCGTTTTCAATTCAATTCATTTCGAAATCGTTTTCAATTCAATTTAAATTCGTTTTCAATTCAATTCATTTCGAAATTCAATTCAATTCATTTCGAAATCATTTTCAATTCAATTTAAATTCGTTTTCAATTCATTTTGAATTCGTTTTCAATTCAATTCATTTCGAAATCGTTTTCAATTCAATTTATTTCGAAATCGTTTTCAATTCAATTCATTTCGAAATCGTTTTCAATTCAATTCATTTCGAAATCGTTTTCAATTCAATTTAAATTCGTTTTCAATTCATTTTGAATTCGTTTTCAATTCAATTCATTTCGAAATCGTTTTCAATTCAATTTATTTCGAAATCGTTTTCAATTCAATTCATTTCGAAATCGTTTTCAATTCAATTCATTTCGAAATCGTTTTCAATTCAATTCATTTCGAAATCGTTTTCAATTCAATTTAAATTCGTTTTCAATTCAATTCATTTCGAAATTCAATTCGTTTCGAAATTCAATTCATTTCGAAATTCAATTCATTTCGAAATCATTTTCAATTCAATTCATTTATACAATAAAATGATATTTTTATTTTTCTAACATATTTTAGAAAATTTCGGCGGCATAACGGCACGATACTAGAAACGGGACAAGGCCTAGCCTTATCCCCGGTCTAGTGAAGGCCCACGCCATTCACACATCAATCAAATCAATTTCATCTCACCAAACAATTCAATTCAAACAAATAGTTCAACTAATCTATGCAACCAAACAAACAAGTCCATGGTCTGTGGACGGGTGTCGGGTGCTACTAAGCACCGTCTGCATCCTAGTATATATATATAATTAGAAAAGAAAACGAAAGGTGAGAAATTCTCACCTTTAGCTATCCTAGCTCCACGGCACTTCTTTTTCAGAAGTCTTCGTCGTTTCGCCTTCTTGTCACCTTCGTTGCCCGCTTTCACTACATATGTAAAAATCGAATTTTTACTTCGCTATTCAATATATAAAAATCGAATTTTTATTTCAAAGTTCAATATATAAAAATCGAATTTTTATTTCAAAATTCAATATATAAAAAATCGAATTTTTATTTCAAAGTTCAATACATAAAAATCGAATTTTTTTTATTTCGCTATTCAATATATAAAAATATGATTTCTACTTTTGCTTTCAAATCTTCTTCTACTAAAAGATTAATCTTTTTCCTATTTTAAAGTTCAAAATAAAATCAGTTTTTCTCTTTCAAAAATAAATCAGTTTATACTTTAAAAAAAATAAATCAGTTTATACTTTTTTAAAAATAAGTTTTAAATCAAAATAACATTCAGTTTTTAAATACTTTAAAAATCATTTTTCAAATTCAGTTTTTTTTTTTTATATATAAAATCAGTTTTTAAATTTTAATAAAATCAGTTTTCAAAACTTAATAAAAACAGTTTTTAAAACTTAATAAAAACAGTTTTTAAAACTTAATAAAAACAGTTTTTAAAACTTAATAAAAACAGTTTTCAGTTTTTAAAATCAAACCTTTACAGTTTTTCTAAAAATAAATAAAAAGTCAGTTTTAAAATAAATAAATAAATAAGAAAAATCAGAATTAACTTACAGGAGGGGGGGCGGGGTGTCTGACGGTCGGACTGGGGTTCGGAGGGCGGCGCAGCACTCGAGGGGGCAGCGGGCTGAAGTGGCGGTGCTCGAATTGGGGGTTTGGATGGAGGAAGAAGGAGGAGGGGGCTGCTGTTGAAGTCATGGACGTGGAGGGAGAAGGGAAGAAGAAGGCGGAGGTTCGGAGGGCGGCGGCGCTCCGCCTGGAGGAGCGGTGGCGGTCTTCGAACGACGGGTTTCGTTCTTCTCTTTTTTTTTTTTTTCTTTTTTTTTTTCTGACTATCGATTTGTTTTGAAAGGGGAGGGGGGCCAGAGGGTTAAGGAGAGAAAGGGGCTTCTTTTTTTTTTTTTTTTTATTTTAATTTTATTTTATTTTATTCGAAAAAGTTGACTTTTGCATACGAACTCAAAACGAGGCCCACCGCCTGTCGCCCATAGCGTTTTACCCCCATCCCGAACACAATGGTATACGCTGCGTAAGCCCATTCGATCGTCACGACCAGTTTCCGTTGAATTTAAAATATAAATCATTATATTGAATTTTAAACATACATTTCAAATTACCGGGGCCACATACGAACACGAAAAATTCCAGAAAAATATTTTCTAGCTTCGTATTGATGATACGGTCCTAACAAAACTAGTTTCGTCGAATTCTGAGACCGTTAGAAAAATGGCCAATTTCCAGTCGATTAAAATCAACTGAAACTGGTCAAACGCGTTTTCCTTTGGCACGCTCACATATTGATTCGAAAAATTATGAAATTTGAAACCTAGCAATAACTTAACATCACGGACCCAACAAAACTGGTTTCGTCGAAATCCGAGGTCGTTTGCAAAATTGCTATTTTTAAGGGCCTTATATATATAAAAATATATATGAATTCCAAAGCGACTATTTCTAATTTTCGACTGGTCATATCTTATCATTTCTAAGATGAAATCTCAGTTTGTTAACTTCGTTACAAAGATATAGTTATACAGATTCAAATATTTCTTGTTTCGTTCAATTCTGACTTATATTGAATTCTGTATATTCATTTGAAATTAGAAATCGAATTTTCGAACTACCGCGCCATTTTCAATTCCTTTTATAATTATATATAATTATTTATATTCTAACGACGACGCGTATAATATATACGTTCGAATTCTATTCAAAATAAATTTCTCGTCGATTATATTTAAAATAATCTATTTCAAATATTCAAAATTCGCTATAATCGCCAAAATAAAAATTTTAAACTGGCCCAGATTTTACGGGTTGTTACATGTTTTTGTAGAGTTTAGGATTAGTTTAAGCCGTCCGATCAACCCAGAATTAATCCCAGCCAATCAGAGTAGTTCAGAAACCCTAATGAGTCAGCATCTAGTCACTAACAGGTCATTAATCAATTCTGCCCGGGGGGGAGGGGGTGGGGGGCAGGTCGACCCTATGGTCGACCTGGATGGCAGGTCGACCCCCGGGTCGACACTATGGTCGACCCCTAGGTCGACACTATGGTCGACCTGGCCCTGGCGGGAATTTTCCCGCCTAGCCTGTTTGACTCTGAAATTTGAATTTTCTGAAATCTGTTTTGAATTTTTTGAAATCTGTTTTGAATTTTCTGAAACTTCCGATGGCCATAACTTCTTCATACAAAGTCCAATTCACGCAAACTCGGACTCTATCTCAACCAAAATTCCGAGACGAACACAATGGCGCAACCCGTTTCCCTTAATTCTCACGTCTGAGATTAATTATTCTTTAATTTGTGATCATTAATATTAACAGAAATACGGGGTGTTACATTCTCCCCTTCTTAAAGGATTTCGCCCCCGAAATCTCCAAGTTAAGGAGAATGCATATCCTACCATCCCAACAACCATCTACTCAACCATCAAATACAGGCATCCATTGTCCTTATAAATTCCTAATGCTATATGAATATATGCAAGAAGTGTGTGTATATGTTCTCTATCTAATGCAAAATCAGGCGGTCTACTGATTCAGTTGACCTCCTTAATGCAAATAATGATAACCCTATCGATACATATTATTTCTACATGTGTGCACAACCATTCACCAAAATGCAACATTCATATGATGGTACAACCATTATTCGTCCATTACTTAAATATGCACACACATTTATATGCAATATGCAATATGAAGTGACTGATTCGATCTAGTGCCTAGAATGTGTGTATATGCATCCACGAGCAAACACTTGCATCCATATGCATCCATCATACGTAACATGTCTCAAACACATGTTTCAACCATAGGACTACCCTATCTAAAGGTCAAACATACTAGCGAGAGGACATATTGAAGATAAGATAAGTACAAGCTAAGCGATAAAGGAGAAATTAAAAGACATACCCTCAAAAATAAAAGGGTACAATGAACGCATCTTCTCTTCCGTCTTCCAAGTAGCGTTGCTCCCATCATCTCCCCATTGCACTTTGACTAGTCTGACCTCCCGATTCCTCAACTTCTTAATCTCCGACCCAAGAATGCACGTAGGAGCTCGTCGAATCGTCGCATCGCACTCTATCTCCACCTCTTTAAGCAAGCTCGGCTCTACCACTTCCGCGGTCTCGTGCAAGCACTTCCTCAAATGTGATACATGGAATACATCGTGTACACCACTAAGTCTCTCGGGTAACTCCACTCTATACGCCATCTGTCCAATCCTTTCCTTAATAGGAAACGACCCTACGAACCTTGGTGCTAACTTCCCAACGGACCCAAAGCGAATGACGTTCCGTAATGGAGACACCTTGACAAAGACCATGTCCCCAACATAAAACTCATGATCTGTCCTCCTCTTGTCCACATAAGATTTCTGCCTATCTTGCGCCATCTTCATCCTTCTTCGAATCAAATCGATCTTTTCCAAAGTCTGTCTAATCATATTGGGCCCAAGTAAGATCTTATTTGTAGACTCCCACCAACATGTAGGCGAATGACACGGCCGTCCACAAAGAGCCTCGAACGGTGCCATGCCAATGCTAGACTGAAAGCTGTTATTATATGCGAACTCCACCAACGGAAGATGTTCCTCCCATGTACCTCCGAAGTCTAAGACACACAACCTCAATAGGTTCTCTAGAATACGGTTCACCCTCTCGGTCTGGTCGTCCGTCTGAGGATGATATGCAGTGCTCAAACATAACTGAGTCCCTACCGCCTCTTGCAAGCTCTTCCAAAATTCGCTAGTGAAAATTGGATCGCGGTCGCTCACTATGCTAGAAAAAACACCGTGCAAACGAATGATCTCTCGAATGTATACAGAAGCTAACCATGGAGCAGTCCTCTTACCCTTCACAGGAATGAAATGGACGCTCTTAGTAAGTCTGTCTACCACGACCCAAATTCCCGTATTACCCTTCCTCGTTCTCGGTAACCCATCAACAAAGTCCATCGAGACACTTTCCCACTTCCATTGTGGGACCTCCAATGGGTGAAGCAATCCACCGGGCTTCTTTTGCTCTGCTTTTACTTGTTGGCACACCAAGCATCTAGCGACAAACTCTGCCACATCCTTCTTCATGCCGGCCCAAAAGTAAACTCGTCTCATGTCCATGTACATCTTGTCCCCGCCGGGATGGATGGTCATCTTCGAACGGTGTGCATCATCAAGAATGGCCTTCCTCAAATTCTCGTCCCGTTGTACACAAAGTCTACCGTCCCTACGCAACCAACCCTTATTATCTAGGGTATACCTATTGAGATGGCTCGATGATTCCCCCTTTTTGAGCTTCTCTGCTAACTCAACCAACTGTGGGTCATCTCGTTGTGCCTCACCGATCCGTTCCAAAAGCGTAGGTCTAACCTCTAAGGTTGCTAGCAAACCGGGCACAAAGTCAATGGAAGGTCTAAATTCAAACGTAGAGATGAACTCTAAGCTTCGCTGCTCAACAAACAACGGACTCAAGGATAACCTTTTTCTACTTAAGGCGTCTGCCACCACGTTACCCTTGCCAGGGGTATATGCTATCTCGAAATCGTAGGACGCTAAGAATTCCATCCATCTTTGCTGCCTTAAGTTCAAGTCCTTCTGATAGAACAAGTATTTTAGCGATTTGTGGTCAGTGAACAATTCGAATTTCTCGCCAAGAAGATAATGGCGCCAAGCCTTAAGCGCGAAAACAATAGCGGCCAACTCTAGGTCATGTATAGGATAATTTCTCTCATGCACTCTCAACTGCCTTCCACCATAGGCTATTACCCTTCCCTCTTGCATTAAGACTGCGCCTAGTCCTGTCCCACAAGCGTCGGTGTAAACGGTAAATGGCTTACTCCCATCTGGCAACACTAGGACTGGGGCTGTGGTCAAAGCTCTCTTTAAATGTTGGAACGCATCATCACAATCTACGTCCCATGTGAAAACTAGGTTCTTCTTCGTTAAGCGTGTTAATAGGGCTGATATTTTTGTGAAGTCTTTGATAAACTTCCTATAGTAGCCAGCCAATCCTAAGAAACTCCTCACCTCGGTAGCATTTTTAGGGACCTTCCAATCTTGGATGGCCACTACCTTCGCGGGATCCACAGCTATCCCTTCTTTGGAAACCACGTGCCCTAAGAATCACACTTCCTTCCTCCAAAAGTGACATTTAGAAAATCTAGCTTTAAGGCTATGCGCTCGAAGAGTCTCCAACACTTCCCTAAGATGTAGGGCATGCTCTTCCTCGCTCTGAGAAAAGATCAAGATGTCATCTACAAAGACTACCACGAATTTATTAAGGTACTCCCTAAACACCCTACTCATCAAATCAACAAAGTATGCGGGGGCGTTTGTCAAACCGAAGGGCATCACAAGCCACTCGAAGAAGCCATCTGGAGTCCTAAAGGCAGTCTTGTCTATGCTATCCTCAACCACTCTCAACTGATGGAAACCCGTGGCTAAGTCCAACTGTGAAAACACTGAGGCGCTAACTAACTGATCGAAGAGATCGTCAATCCTCGGCAGTGGGTGCCTATTCTTCTTAGTAGGCTTATTAAGTTCTTTATAGTCCACACAAAGTCTTAGGGACCCATCTGCCTTCATGGCAAATACTACTGGAGCACCCCACTCCGATATACTACGTCTGATGAACCCCTTCTCAAGCAATTCCTTCACTTGCTTACTGAGTTCTCTTCTCTCTCTTGGAGCCATGGGGCGCACTGGCAATGCAACTGGCTTTGCATTATCTATTAGATATATTCTAAAGTCTATCTCACATTTTGGGGGTAAACCCCTAACCTCATCGAAGACATCAACATATTCACGGACTATGCGAACAGAATGTAAATCAACATCGGATGCGTCAAGGGATTCTAGGTAGCTAAGCATTACTGGACCTATAGGGTCACAAGAAATATCAAGGGTCTTTCCACAACAAGTCAACAATCTAACTACCCTTATTTCACAATCTAGGATGGCCCCGTATCTAGTTAGCCAATCCATACCTAGAATCAAGCCATAGCCCATGAAGCCAAGAACAAAGGCGTTGCATTCAAACTCAACGCCCAAGATAAACACTCTCAAATCCCGATAGATCATAGAAAGATGAGCCGAATCACCAATAGGATTTGAGACTACTATGGGATCTGTAACTAGACTAGTATCTAGGTGTAGTGTTTCAACTAATGATGTAGAAATAAACGAATGTGATGCGCCAGAATCGAATAAAGTACGGACAGGATAATCAAACAGAAAAACTAAACTTTCAACGGAAATTGCTCTACCTCGTTCTTGTAGCAGTGGGACCACGAGAGCCTGAACTTGCCCCCTTTCCTGCCCTGGTGCCATAAGAGCCCGCACCTGTCCTCCCCAGGTAGACCCTGCCCTCTGCCCTTTCTTTAGGCAGTCCTTAATTAGATGTCCCGCTTCGCCACAGTGGAAATAACCAGTCTTCTTTTTCTTCCTATAATCTTTGCTTAGATGGCCGGGTGTCCCACAGTTAAAGCATATCTTCCTCCCCTTACCATTGTTGCCTTTGCCACCTTTCTTGTTCTGTTGTTGTTGTTGCGGCTTCTTTTGATCCCCTTTCTTCTCGGGTGCCTTATTAGCATTGGCGCCCTTCTCCCCTTCATGCATAAGCGCCATGTCAACTAGTCTCTCAAAGGTAGCCCTCATGGGGATGTGGGTCATAGCTAACCCATGAAGCGGCTCGTTCAAACCCTTAACAAATATCAGGGCCTTCTTTTATGGCGTATTCACCAAGTCCAAGCAAAATCTCGCCAACTGATTGAACTTATTGACGTGTTCTTTCACCGATAGATTCCCTTGCTTCAATGCCAAAAATCTTTCCATGTATAAATTCTCTTCAGCCCGTGAGAGAAACTTTGCCTCAGACCTCCGCCTAAAATCTGGCCATGTATCAACTGGACGTTCCCCATTAGTGACCTCCCACCAAAACAAGGCCTCATCCTTCATTAGCCAGGCGGCTAACTGGACCTTTCTTCCATCATCCACTTCAAAGATTCCAAACAATTCTTCCACCTCATTTAGCCAATTTCGTGCTTCAACAAATGTCTCCGTTCCGTGAAAAGGTTTTCCACCCATTGCCCAAAAGTCCTTACATATCTTTGCGAAAGTATCGACACAAGGAGGAGGAGGAGGATTTGCTGGACCTGCAGTGGTGGTCCTAGTCTCCAAATACCTTCTAAACCATCCTGGTATCGTTATTCCCTCGGGTATCTCGGGAATTCCAGACATGCTGAAACGAAAAAGGAAAGATTCAATATAAAAGAACCGAAGGAAAGATATATGGTTGTTGGGGCTATGCTTTCTAAAATAAGCTTTTCTCTTGAAAATACTTTCCTTAAAACATACTTTTGAAGGTACTTCTTCGTAAAAATTGCTTTCCGAAAACACTTTTTCAAAATTCATATCTGTTCTGGTAACCTTCAGCTCTGATACCACGTGTAACACCCCACGTCCATTAATGTCACTGACAAAGGGAATGCATTAACTTCTATGGAGAGTTTTAAGTGAGTACAGAACAGAAACTTAACAACAAGACATATATAAACGGTACTAAAACTTTAAAACTTTATACACTGCAGCGGTAAACACATAAGTTTGATTACATCATCAAAAACCAGAGTCAAAGTATATAATATCCATCTTGACTAAACCAAAGTACATAAATTGAAAGACATAACCCCAGTACAAAATAGCCATAAATAAGAGAGGCTGAACTTTACTTCAGCGATCCAAGCAACTTCTAAAAGCAAGTGATACAGCTGTCTAAAATCAAGCTCCACTGGTGCTAGTTCCAACCTGAGCACCTGGGGGGAAAGGAAGAAAAGAGGAGGAAACAAAGGGGGTCAGACATAAAGTCTGGCGAGTGCGATAACTTTAACAATATAATTACCAAAATAACAAGGCTAAGGCATAAGTTGGAAAATAAGGAAATGACTGTGAACAACTGAGTATGACATAGTAAACAAGGAAATGAGATTGAACAAAGATAACGTTAAAGCGCACCTAAACCACTATCAGATAATTACTATACTGCACCACCACTATACTGCACCACCACTAGTCACCCTAAGGTTGATCCCGCCTACAGAACTTAATAATGATAATGGTAGTTTCGTGCACCCCTAGTTGCCTTCATAGGTGCCGCCTGCCCCTATCTCTACTACGTGTACCCACTACCCCCATACGATCGGCTCCCTAACTCGTAGATACCCGTGCTGGCCCCATAGTGGGGTGTATCACTCCCCAAAGTGGCAACCCGATACCACCAATAATGCACGACTTATACCTACACGATGCAACAACGTCTTACCTACCAGCCCAGGTCCACACACGCATATGAACCCGTTGGACTTGCGTTGCCACCGCTAACCCAGTTTGGCCTCTTACAGTCAAGCCCAGTATGCGTGTCCCGACCTCGACTTGGGTCGAGCCCACAAAGATACGTATGGGTTACTGGTTGAAACGGGCCCCCATTACTTGACACAAGCTATCCACCTAAGCTTGGTCCCCTCTAGTACATCCCACTTAACCCCCTTCTTATTCATGTTCACTTACATGTTTCACATTTTGGTTAAGTGTTCTAATCGTATTTCAAATGCCACCCAAGGCACCCACTTAATTCCACATGCCACCCAAGGCACCCACTTAACCCCCTCATGCCCCACTACATGTTTATCTGGTTAAGTGTTTCTTAATTCATTAAGACCTTAACCTCATAAAGACCTCTCACATTAGACTGGCATTTGTGCAGCTGCATTTGCCGGGCGGGTCCGGGCAGTCTTACACCACAAACGAGCCTAACCTCGTGTCTTTACAATTGTTACGTGTTTAATTTATTCGTAAGACCTCCCACATTAGACTGGCATTTGTGGCAGCTGGATTTGCCGGGCGGGTCCGGGCAGTCTTACACCACAAAAGAGCCTAACCTCGTGCCTTAGACGATTAAGTACTCCTAATTAATCATCCCCCAATTTGAATTACTTTCCCTATTCAAATTATCAATTAATTCCAAATTTAACTATGGCCGTAATTGACTCAATTATGTCCATCTATTTATGGTATGAAAAATCATACCAATTTTCATCACAAATTTATTTTATGCCATTTAAGGCATTTATGCCAATTAAATCTTTTAATATTATCCCCTTTACCCCACGTTGTATGTTTGTTCGTTTAACGTAAAATATACGTTAGACTCGAATAGTCTAACTCATGGAATAAAGATAAAACATCACAACATACACATAATTAAAACTAGATCTAAATATAAGGGGTGAACTTGCATGTGTGAATGATGTTCTACATCTAAAACTTGCATAGGCCAAAGTTACAACTTGCATAAAACTACATATGTTATAGATCCAAATCTAAAGGTGTAACTTGTTTAGGTAATGGTCACAACTTGCATAAATCATGTATGTCATAGATCTACATCTAAAGGTGTAAACTTGCATAGGCAATAACCATAAACTTGCATAACATGATTCATATTCCAAACTCATGTATTTATATAAACTTGCATATGTGATTTATGCAACATAACAATGGTCTAAACTTACATCTAAATATGTAAACTAGCATGTAGAATTTAGCATATAACTCACACATGTCATAGCCTAACTTTAGATCAAATTTTCACATAAACTAGATGTCATGAAACATGTAAGGTTACATATAATTTTTCCCCAACTTGCATATGATTCATGTCTAAATAAAAATCTAAACTTGCATACATACTTATGATTTATCATATGAATCAACATAACCAACTAGCATATGAACAACATGATGATTTGATTATACATAAAATTACAACATAGATGATAGCATCATAACTTTTCAGCATAGATGATAACATCACAACATAACATCATAGAATTTACAACATATATGATAACTTCACAATTTTACAACATAATTATAACATGCGTTCAATAATTCACATCATATCCATATAATCCACATCATAACTTAATCTAATTAAATTACTAATTATTTTATTAAAGAAATCGAACTCACAACTCAAAGAAGGTCTTGAGTTTTGAATTCTGAGTTCTGAAGTTGTATTATCTTTCCTTTGAAGAAGATTCGTTGTTAAAGTTGAAAAGGATTGAATTTGATTTGCTTTCTTCCTCTCTAATTGGTGGCGGCTATGCTAAGTTGCTAGGTGACGACATGGAGGCCATGAATCTAATTTTATTTTGATTTTAGGGTTTGAGTCTATAGGTGTTTTTATAGAGCTTAGGATTAGTTTAAGCCGTCCGATCAACCCAGAATTAATCCCAGCCAATCAGAGCAGTTCAGAAACCCTAATGAGTCAGCATCTAGTCACTAACAGGTCATTAATCAATTCTCCGGGGGGGGGGGGGAGGTCGTCCCCTAGGTCGACCTAGCCCTGGCGGGAATTTTCCCGCCTAGCCTTTTTGACTCTGAAATTTGAATTTTCTGAAATCTGTTTTGAATTTTCTGAAACTTCCGATGGCCATAACTTCTTCATACGAAGTCCAATTCATGCAAACTCGGACTCTATCTTAACCAGAATTCCGAGACGAACACAATGGTGCAACCCGTTTCCCTTAATTCTCACGTTTGAGATTAATTATACTTTAATTTGTGATCATTAATATTAACAGAAATACGGGGTGTTACACTACCATTCCTAACTTAGCTTTAATTCATTTATTAAAGCACCAACCACTCACATTAGACAGGTATTGTTGCGGTTACTGGATGTGTCGGTCGGGTCTGGGCAGTTTTACACCGCAACTCAGTTTAACCTCGGGTTTTTTTGGGCTCGATGCACTAACCTCCCACATTAGATATATATTGTTACGGTTGCTGGATGTGCCGGGTGATTTCGGACAGTCTTACACCGTAACTCAATCTAACCTCGGGTTAGGCATATTCGTCTTTTCTAAATTTACATATTTACCTCTTTATATTTATATGTAAATTATTATCATTCAAGTCAAGCCCCACTTTCTCTTTTAAATCAAGTTCATAATTTTAGGTATAAAAATTTATACCACTTTATGCCATAAAATATTTACATGTTCATGAGCCAAATATGTCGATTATAGGTTATTTCATATTTTTCCCCCAACTTTACCCCCGTTAAACGTTCGAATAATCACATAAAATGTTAGGCTCGATACATAGCCTAACTTATACACAAAAGGGGAAAAAGAGGAACATGTAATAATTCCAACATCATAAAAATATGGATCTAACTACACATGTATCATATGAACTTGGCATAGAACAACATACAGTTAATTATGAACTTGCAAATTTAGATCTACTCAACATGAATTATGAAATAGGGGTTTTACATAGAACTAGAAAAACTTAAAATTAGGCATGTAGTTGTGAACTTTGCAAATTAGTTAGATAAAATCTAACATGAACCTAATCATATTAGCATGTGGTTTTGATCATATACGTGAAAATGGTTGAACTTGCATAAACATAGCAAAATTCCCAAATTGTCATAAAACATATAGGTGTCATTACCAAATCATACAACATGAAATGTCATCGCCAAACTATGCAACATGGTATGTCATCGCTAAATTACACAATATGATATCCATCGCCAAATTATACAATATGGTATGTCATCACCAAATTACTCAATATGAGATTCATCGCCAAATTATACAATATGGTATGTCATCGCCAAATTACACAATATGATATGCCATCGCCAAATTATAATATGTCATTGACGAATTGTACAACATATGGATTCATTGCAAAGCATTAAATTACATACGACATAATCACAAACATGATAAGAGTCATAGTCTTAATCAATTCAGTTTAACAAAAAGGATACGCATAGATTTACATTAGGCGATGTTCTACATCTAGTTATTTAGTCACAATTCTAATATCGTTTAGGTCTAAATGATAACTGGACTTACAAAAAGGAGGCTAGTCTTGAGTTATGAGATATGTATTCTGAATTTGAATAGCTCTCCTTTGTTGTAGACGTTGAATTCTCTTAGTTGAATTAGATTTGATTTGCAATTCCTACTTGCTTTCTAGTTGAATGAGAATGGCGGCTATTCTAGGCTAAGTACTGACAGCATGACAGTCTTAGGAATATTTTTATGTGGCTTTAGGGTTTAGGTTTAGGTTGCTTATATAGAAGTTTGATTTAATAGGAACCGTCAGATTAACCTAGAGCTAATCAAAGCCATTCAAACCTAAGAGAACCAACCAGAACTTGCCATGCAAGCCCTAGTGACACAGCAATTCGTCACAGGAGAAAACACGTCAGTTTTCAGATCTGACCCGAGGGGGAGGTCGACCCCTAGGTCGACCCCCTGATCGACCTGTATGGGTGGAGGTCCACCCCCTGGTCGACCCCTTGGTCGACCCCTCGGTCGATCTCCTTGTTGACCTGGCCTTGGGTGGGAAAATTCCTGCCCAGCCCGCTTCTGCTTCTGATTTCGAATTTTGAATTTTCTGAACTTTATTCTGAGCTGTTTATTTAAATTCTCGAACCTTCTGAAGGTCGTAACTCCTTCATACAGAGTCCGTTTCATGCAAACTCGGACTCTATCTCAAGCCGAATTCCGAGATGAACGCAATGGCGTAACCCGACCTTAATTCTTACATTTGTAATTAATTATTCTTTAATTCATAACTTTAATGTTTACATAAAATACGGGGTGTTACAAAACCCAATAGATTTTATTTTATTTCTAGATCTTTTGCAAATTTAAGTTGCAATTCTTTCCCTTAAGAAATTAATAAATCGTTCCACCCCCTTACCCGTTACAAACTAATACCATCTCTCGATAATAGTGATGTCGTTCAAGTTGGGGTATTCTAATTAACTCCCAGACCTTAATCGACAACGTTCTTATCTTAAGGTAGATAAAAGCCTATAATTTAAAACCAGTTTAAACTCTTAGTAATCCAATATATTATTGCATTTTCTTTTATTTTGGTTTTATAAACCATTTTCCTTTATTTGAAAATCCACTTTTCATGTCCATTCCCTTTACTTAATTAAGTATACTTCTATTTGAAACCTTCGCATTAACTTGCTACCACCTTTACAAACCTTGTTATATGATTTGAAATAAATTCAAATCCTTTTCATACTAGTCCATTTCATAACTTTTATTTCGTTTAAAGGAGAATTCCTAATCTTTTGAATGCTAACCCCTTTTATAGCTTTTACTTGGAAATTTCTTTTCGATCACCTCGCTTCTATTATGTTCAAAGCTTATCTTTAATATCACTTTAGCTCGAGAGTCCTTTATTAACTTATGTTTATAAAATCCTGGGATTTACAACAAAATCCTTTTATAACCCTTTTTCTTAATTAGAATCTCGTTATAACTCAATTTCCTTTTTGGAAAGAAATTCCAATAATTCGAGCAATAGCTTTAATTATTATTAATATAATAATTCACTTCATTATTAACTAAATAAAGGTAATTTATTTCAATAATTAACCATTCATCAATTAATTTCATTATTAAATAAAGGTAGGATAATTAAATGAATTTAAAAAGGTTATTAAATAATAATTAACTTTATTAATAAATAAACAACTCAATAATCACTTAAAATTATAGTTAATCAAAGATCAACTAACTCCTAACAACATTCGTTAAGTTAACGTATGTTTTGAAAACCATTGATTAGATTAATTTTAATCAAATTAACCCAACCGTCAATTTCAAATTAAAACGGCTGATTGTTGCCAACCATATATATCAGTTAACTATTAACCAACTTCCATTATCATTTCCCCTTTAGATTAATTAAATAACTTAATTAATTTAAAACATCATTTAATTGTTTTATAAAAACAATTATCCCATTTTTACTAACTCGTAGGTTAATTTCTGACTATAGTTCACAAATTTCATTATTGACATTAAATTCTTATTATAAATATTTAATAATTTCTATTAAAAACACGATTATAAATGTAAAAATATATTTATAAACTTCTTATTCATTTCTTAAATAAAATAAACTCAATACTTTAATTTAGTTATAAAATAAATTTTATAACTTAACACTACGTCAATTTGCATGACGGCAAAACGACGTCTTGAAACAATAGATTTTAGGCCCTCATTGCCAACCACTTAATCAATACTGTCGATTGATTAAAGTCACAGCAACGATCACATCCATTCAACCATCAACATTCAGATAGGTTTCAATGTCATTTGGAGTTCAATCAGTTCATGTGCAATATAAAAATAAACAACACGCTTGATATTTGAGGAATCCGGTCAGATCCCTCCAACCTGTTCTTCGCTGCATCATGGATCATTTTAACATTTCATGATAGCATAAAATTTTAAACTAATAATTTAACGACAATAATATAATTAACAACAGCCATTAACTCAATGATAAGAAATCAAGGCAGCCAATCAACCAATATATATTATTAATGGTATTTTAATTATATGAATTTACCACATCACAGTAGTCCAGAAAAGTGCGAGAATTAACTCACCAATATTGTCGATTCATGATTGTCATGTTATATCGTATAATTTTAAACTAGCGTTTAAAATTACACAAATCTCCAATTTTTTCCATTTCATACCAAACCATCTCGGTGGCATAGTGCTCATCCCCACGATTCCAACGAATCCAATTGTTGGATCTAGATTAACCCTAGAGGGGGAGGGGAGGGTGAATAGGGTTTATCACAATTTATCGCAGAGTTATAATCTGAAGGGATATTGAAATAATAATCAGATCACTGAATATAGTAGAAAATGAAATATAGAAAGTAAATGACACAAGGTATACCCAACTTCGGCAAAATCCTGCCAACTGCTGCATTCCTAAGGTTTCTACTAGGTGTTATAAAAAGATCCCACTTACAACCCCATGTAAACTCGCAGCGCCTGCTCCCATCTTAACCCTACGCTCAAAAACCCTAGACTTGTCTATATACCCTAGACCGGATTTTCCCCTAGTTTTACAGACTCTAGTAAACTGCCTAGTTTTACAGACAAAACTAGGAAACCACCTAGATTTTACAGACTCTAGCAACTGCCAGTTAATCCCCTAACTGGATCCCCTAGAATTTTATGGAATCTAGAAACTGTTCGGATGGTTTACAACACAAATTAAAAAACAAAACAAATATAAATTAAAAATAGAAAAACCCTAGTTTAAAAGGAATTAAATGAAATCCCCTTTCTCTAATATGTGCTTGGTCGGCCACTTCAAAGTGGTGCACCCATATACTCTTTGTCCCGGATGCTTTTCTTTTGAGAAACAAAAATGGCGGTGGCGGTTGGAAAAGTTTCTACGGTTTACTGAAAACCTCCCCAAATCGCGATCGATGCTGGATGAAATTTTATTCTCTGAGTGTCTTCAATTCGCTGATGCCTGTGATTGATCGATTTGGGCTTGATCGAAACAATAGTGCCTAACTTTTATTTGATTCTTCGAGTTTTGGTTTTCAGATTTTAGTTGCTTGCTTCGATGATATGCGAGTGATGAGAATGGTGTTAGAAATAGGATTTCAAATCCTTAAATTGCTCTGATTTCACGATAACTGACTTGGCTTGATTTGCATTGATTTTGCTCTCGAGTTATTATTGGCTTACTTGATAATCTCTTATTTTCTTCTCGAGTAATTTTTGATTGAATTTGCATGATATTCCATATGCCATGAATAAAATCATCTTTGTATACCTCTGTAATTTCTAGATAAATTGAAAACCTATTTCTTGCCAAAGAAATGAATTGAGATTTCTACAATTAATCTGTGAATTTTTTTGCCTCAATTAATTGAATTTGGCCTGGAAATATATCGTCTTGCCAAGAATGAATATTTTGAAAACATGCCGTGAATCATTTCTGGAAACAAATATTTCTTGCCAACTGATCGACGCTAGTCTATGAATTAGAAAAGCGCGACATTTGTAATAAATTCTGCAAGCATACAGGCGTGTAGCATACAGGTCGAACATAGGGAGGTTTAATTAAAAATTATTATTTATTTTTTTCTTGGGCGTGTTAGACGAAGCTGGAGGTTATTTTTTTTTTTCACAAAGCAAAATAAAAACTGAAACTACGAATAAAAGATGCAATTAAATTCACTACAGATTCGAATCTAATCGGATCTGTAATAAATTCAATGATTAAAATAAAATAGAGCACTGGAAATAAAATTGCAGAGAAGAAATCAACAACTGAAAATAAAAACTAGGATTACCGCTGAATCTAATCAGACGGTCAATCACTAGTAAGAAAAATAGAAGCAATAGCAAATTATGTTCTAGAAAATCTAATTGACTAGACAACACAATTTGCCATGAAAATAAAATGCAGAAACTAAAGAAAAGAAGGCTTTATTAAAACTAAAAGAGAGTACAGAAGAATGGATGAATTTTTACAATGGTTACAACACATATTTATAGATGAGAATGGGAAAACCATAATTAGGTCTATGAATAAATGGGCCTCCTCATTCTTGAATATCTCTTGCCTTCCTTGACTAACTTGATTGGAGAAAATCTGGGCATATCATGGTAAATATTTTCCATATCTTTCAATTTTCCCATGTGCCTTGATTGATAGAAGATTGCATCTAATTAATTCTTCCAAACAAGGACGCTTGTCAGACTCCAAAGGCAATATAAGATAAAATCTTCAAAATTGATTTTTCTTCTTGGCAAAAATTCAATCAGAAATTCTTCTAATTGAAATTGAATGATTTGAATTTAATTCCATGATAAGAATATGGCTATTGCTGAAATGTTAATTGGTGCACATCATAAATACATACACATGAATATGTGTATGTATATATATAACATAACACTAATCCAGATATTTCTCAAAGCAAAAGGGCCAGTGTGAACGTGCTCCGTTTCTTTGGCAAAAAGTGAGCTTGACGGGGTTCGAACTCAAGTCTCTCAGCACCAATTCCTATGCCTTTACCAGTGAGCTACTACTTCTTTTGCAATTGAAATGAATTTGATGTGAGGAAGTAGCTCTTTCTTGTAGTTGGCCTTTGATTTGAATTGAAGGAGGCAACGCTTGAAATCTGTAAAAACACATAAAAAATACCCAAAGTAACATTTATTTATTTACAAAAGATAAAGCATAAGAGTAATAAAATAAACACTTTTCAATGTCAATCACCAACACTGATTTGTGATACTTGCATGATTTTTGGAGTCACTTAAAAACTTAACAAATATTTCTTACCACAAAAAAAAGTCTTTGTTATTTGCTCGAGAGATTTCATTCAATTTCTGGAAATGCTTGAATGTTTTCATCTCATTTCTAGAAACAAAAAATTCTTTGGCACATTAAATACGAGATAGACTTCATGTATTTGTTGAATTCGTTGCAGTTGCCAAATGAATGTTTGTCTATGAAAAAAAAACTTTCTTTCCAAAATATTGTGCATAAACATTTCCTTATTATTTGCACCTGTAGAACTTGCTCCCATGTGCTGATATATACAAATATATGTTTTCCATTTCTGGAAATAAATCAGTGCAATTTCTTGGCTGGTTAATCTAGTTACTTGTTTGTTGCTCTGGCTTGAAACAACATGATGTTTTTAAAAAGTTGAATAGCATGTTTTCATCACCATTGTTTTGGGCTGCACTCTTGAGTTCACTGATTTCATGCTTGCATGAATTGTGCATAGCGTTGTAAAATCTGAGCTTGATCATATGTTGTGTAATCACCTTGCAATGTTGACCAAAGCCAATGTTTAAAAACTGCTTTGTAGTCAAATACACTTCATCATTTCTTTGTTTGTCGTACTCCTCCATTTCTGAGCCAGACTAGTTTTTGTATTTGTCTTGAACTATTCTGGTTCATGATGCCTTGAATATGTTTGACCTTAGGCTTTAGTTTGGTCATGTACACCTAGTAACCACCTGTGTACATCCTTGTGTAGACATTGACATGCCACGTTCCATCTATGAATATGTACATGAGCTTGAACATATATGCTTGAGTCTTTTGAGTTGAACTTGGTCATACATGTCCATTTGCTTGTGCTGTAATAAAAAATATGCTATCTTGTTGCTTTATGCACTTTTGAAATATGTTGAGCCATATTGATATTGTTTGTGAAACCATGCTTTGACCTTTTGTAGCTGCACCTATACATTGTTGCTTGGCTCGACATGTATTCATAACTGAACCATTTTGTACTATCTTGACTTGTGAGGTTGCTCGGCCATTATTATTGTGACGCCTTGACCATTTTGAGTTGTTTTCATGTTTGGGCTGTTTGCATTATGCACTGAGTCGAGTTAGTCCACGTGGCTGCTCCTCGGTTGCACACTGTATTTTGATTGGCGAGGCAGTGCACACATGTATATATTTATGCATGTGTGCATATGCAGTCGATCAAACTAGTTTTCCTATCCTTGTATTACATATATACAAACTGACAGCCTTGTGGTATTTACAGTGTATCACTGTGAATATCACAAGTTGTCTACAGATGAATCAGATCAAGTCATGAAAAATGATGAGAAATACACCAAAATTCTGAGGCAAATAAATTTTAAAATAAAACTGTATTTGCTAGAATTTAAAATTATTTCTGTTCCAGATTACTCTCTGTGTGTGTTTCTATTGTGACAGGTAAGCAGATGGTGACTGGACTGACTATGCTGTGAAGACAGAAGACCAGACAATATCAGTGAATGAGTAAATGTACAACATGAGTGATAAAAGTATAAACTGAGTGATTGAGTGTATCTGTAGTGAGGAGCTGTGTATATATGAAAATATATGTATATTTGTTGTGTTTTCAATGAAATATACAAATAGTGGAGTTATAAAATTTATACTGTTCAAATGATGAAATAAAATATTATATTTAATAAAACACTGTTTGAATATTTAATTCCTATCTAGTAGTATTTTATATAGAATATAAATATTATAATTCTGCCTGTGATATAGAATAACAGTACAATAACAAACATATTTAAAATAATAATTATTTGTTTGTTATCATCAAACAAAAATCATATGATTTTGTATACAACTACGTCGTATACAACAATCTCCCCCTTTTGATGATGACAAACAAATAAAAGATTTTGAGCACAATAAATGTGTTTGACAGTGAATATTGAACTCCCCCTATTTTTTAGCTCCCCCTATAACTGTGTAAGAGTGAAAAACAAAAAAATTGAATGAATTTTGGATTTTCAAAATTATAAATATTTATAAAATATTCACTCATAAATCAAAATCTCAACCTATTCTCCCCCTTTTGTTATCATCAAAAAGATACAGAATTTAAAATATAGATGAAAAATGACTAAAAATATATAATATCAGCTTAAGAGGAAGAACGGTCATTATAAATCTCAATCAGCCAACAAAAATCATAATAAACTGAGAACTAGTGTCTTATTTCACACTGTAGAGAATGATGGATTTATGATGAAATATATTTAAATGGGGAGAGTTAAAAAATATGAATTTCAATTATTTTCAAAAGAATTATAAAAATGAAGTTCAAAAACAGTGATGGATTTGGACTATAATCTCAAATCCTAGTAACTATCAATCAACAAATCATAATATTTCATAAAATAATAACTCATTTCACATATTAGAAAAATGGATTGATAAACTGGTTCTTATACACAAAGGAGAATTTAAGATTAATTTTTATTTATAGCGCATTATTTCCTATTTTTTTTATTTTTTTATTATTATTTAAGAGCACACTGACCACGCATAACCAGAGCTTGGATTTTTAAATGAGGTCAGTCGTAGCTTAAATAATAATTTGTCTCTTAACCATGCATGACCAGAGCTTGGATTTTTAAATGAGATTAGAGACACACTTATGTATTAATTATATTTTTATTATTTTTAGTTTCAAAATGAAAAAATCCTCAGTATATAAAACCAATATGGATGATAGAAATGTGATAGGTACAGAAATGGTTTTTGAAATAAAATTTTAAATTAATCATATTATGAAATATGATCAACTGTACCGAGATCACTGAAAATTTTCAATTTTCACTAATTCTGAATAATAACATAGTCCAATTTCTATCACAAATATTTCCACTGTTTATTCAAGAAGATTTTTAAAAAATATAAACTCTCCACATTAATATAAAAAACATGATGGATGACATAATAATGGTAGATAAAGAAGATGATCATGAAATAATCGCCAATTCAAAGATATTATAATAATTATTCAACCATCATGAAAATCTAAATAAAATCTCCTCTCGTTGTGAAATATATTGCAGTCACAATTCATCACAATTTCAAAATCTGATAATAATTTTGATGAATTATAAATACAGTTCAGTTCGGTTATTGATTTCAATTTCTGAATGAATAATCAATAAATAATTTTAAAATTGGAAAAACAATTACAAAAGGGATATGAAGATCTATACAAGGCAAGAGGAATAAGAAAAAATATATAAGAAAAAAACTTTCAGCACCTCTAAACTGATACCACTTGATATCTCTATTAACAAGAAATTTAAAATGACACTTATGACAAACAAGGCTATCTCAAACATCAATATCCAGTCATTAATTAAGCAGGCAACTCAAGTACACAAATCCATCTTTCAGAGCATGGTAAACTTTTGATACTAAATCAAGCAGTCATCAAAAATATTTACAAATCAAGATCAGAGCAGCACAAAGAATCAGTTTCAAAAAAAAACTTATCAAGAAGAGTTTCAAAGATATTTCTGACGGTCACAAAAAAATGATTCATGATCCAAGAAAAAATACTATTTATTTGAAATCATTTGAAGGAATATGAAAAGCTTAGGATTCAATGAATCAAGCACACCAGATTATATATTTCAAATCCAAGATTTGTGTGAGATTCAATAAATCAATAATTTCAAATGATTTCAAACAAAAAAATATTTAAATCAAATAACCATGAAATGACAGTAAGTTTCAAGACCTGTATTTCAAAAGAATTTTTCACAATTTTCTTTAACAAGTATAAGAGAAATCTTAGATCATTTACATCAAGTTTGAGAGATATTCATGATCCGAAAAAAAATTAAAAATAATTTATTTGAAATCACTTGAATCAATATCAAGTTTTGAGATACAATGAATCAGACACACAAGATTGATAATTTCAAACTCAAGAGGTGTTTGAGATTCAAAATATCAAGAATTTCAGATGATTTCAAACAAATAAATTTCAACCATAATGATCATGAATAAAGATGAATTTCAAGAATAATCACTATGATTCAAGACAATTCAAAATATCCAAGCCAATCTGAAAAATAATGAAATTATCACAACTGATAAATATTGTGTGCTGTAATGAGTATATTATTTCAAGCTTTTCTAAAATGAATTAGTAAAAACTCAGAATAGCAGTGGTGTGTGAAATTCCATTAAACTTTCAGATCTTCAAAAATTTAGAATTCAAATTAACAGTGTTCAAGATATGACAAGAATACATCAACACTGTTATTAATTCAGAAATCAGAAAATAAACTTTAAAACAATTGTAGATATTTGCAAGTTTAAATTCAAGATCTGGAAATGAATAAAGACACTAGATTTATATTCAAATAAAGTGAATTCCCAGAAGATCATGAATACTGCAACTGGAAGTTAATGAAGCCCAAAAGAAGTTACAATGATATGACAGTGACAGATCAAATCAGAAAAATAAAAAAAGAAGGGGAATAAGAAAAAAATAGGAAAAATAAAAACAGAGAATATACAGAAGAAATTATGAGGTTAGAGATCATACCTGAAAACGATGAAAGCAAAAGAATCTCCAACTCAGCATCTTGGCTAAGGAACTGTGAATGATATAGACCAGCTTGATTTCAAATCCCGTTTTGCACAGCAGTTCCTCAGCCTCCTCTGGTACCTAACTGTTTAGAGGATTGAGTAGTCTAACGAAGACAGTAAAACAACTCACGGTTGTTTTTGTTTGTTTAGGTACCCAAACTTGTTTATATAACAATCCATCCGAATTTACCATTGTACCCTTTTGAACCCAAATTTGTTTGAATTTAACGAAGTTTGTTTTACTTCTTTTTGGGATCTAGGATTGTTCAAATGGATTATTATAAAACACATTTACATCACGTTTATGATTCAAAAATCCTTTGAGATTATCAGAGTTTAATTTTCAAATTGATTCTATCCAAAGCAGTTTGAAGGATTTTTAAAATCATTAGAATTCCGTCTTTCAAAAACATTATTTTTCCCAAAGCCAAGACCAAATCTATTTCCAATAAAATTTTGGTTTTGTAACAGCATATTCAACGATTTTTCTCCATTAGAAAATTTATCCAAAGTTGATTGTAATCATTGAATTTTGGATTTAAGATCACCTTTTTCTTGTATTAAATTTGAACAACAATTATTAGTGATCTTTCTGTTAGCATTATATTGTTTCAAAACCAAATTCTTATTTTCAAGTAATTTAATTTTGGCTTAGGATTTTGAGATCTCAGATTCAAATCGATTTTGTTTTTCAATCTCAAATTTCTTGGATATTTTAATCTCGTTTTCAAGTTCTTTCAAAGTCAAATCGGATTTCAACAAATTCTCCTTTTCAGCAATTTCAAAATTGGAATATATATCAGCCTTAAAAATTTCAAATTCCTTTTGCAGAAGGTTATTCAACCTTGATAACTCAATCTTGTTCTCATTTAAGATCAGAATTTCATTTTCAAACTTCTGAATATTTTTATTGAGATGAACAAGATTGGTTTCCAATTTCAAACAATTTTTGCAAACTGAATCTGAAGAATTTTTAAAATATTCAAGGTTTGATTCCAAATCAACAATTTTGCTGATCAACTTCGAATTCTTAGATTTTAGAGATTTATTTTTCAGTTGGAGTTTATCAATAGATTTGGTTAAATCAACACAAAAATAAATTAGTTCTTCATATGAAAATTTTCTTATTTCATCATCTACTGAATCTCCAACACTATCATCATCTGATTCTTCTTTGGTAAATCCTGTTACACATACTTCTGAATCTAGGCTGATCTTTGTAGGTTTTAAGCACTTGTTGTCATTTTGTCCAAACTTTGCACTGAGCGTTTCCCATATTTCCTGCGCAATCAAACAATGGGAGATAAGATCAAGTTGATTATTACTAAGATGAGAATAGATAATATGCATAACACGATCATTACTATTCCTATCAATTATATCACCTCCATTGTTAACAACATCCCAATATTTAATATTAACAAATTTCAAATAGGATTTCATTTCTGATTTCCAATTCAAAAAATCTGTACCATAAAAAATGTTTGGAATGTGGCTGGACTGACTCTCAAATGGCTGACAACTAGGATCCATGATTCTGGGGTTAATGACATTACCAGGCTCTAATACCACTTGTTGGATCTAGATTAATCCTAGAGGGGGGTGCATAGGGTTTATCACAATTTATCGCAGAGTTATAAATTGAAATAATAACCAGATCCTAGAATATAGCAGAAATAGAAATGCAGAAAGTAAATGACATAAGTTATACCCAACTTCGGCAAAATCCTGCCTACTGGTGCATTCCTAAGGTTTCTACTAGGTGTTATAAACAGATCCCGCTTACAATCCCATGTAAACTCCCAGCGCCTGCTCCCGTCCTAACCCTACGCTCAAAAACCCTAGACTGGTCTATATACCCTGGACCATATTTTCCCCTAGTTTTACAGACTCTAGTAAACTGCCTAGTTTTACAGACTCTAGTAAACTGCCTAGTTTTACAGATGAAACTAGGAAACCACCTAGATTTTACTGACTCTAGCAACTGCCAGTTAATTCCGTAACTGGATCCCCTAGAATTTTACAAACTCTAGAAACTGTTCGGATGGTTTACAACATAAATTAAAAAAAAACAAATATAAATTAGAAAAACCCTAGTTTAAAAGGAATTAAAAGAAATCCCCTTTCTCTGATATGTGCTCGGTCGGCCACTTCAAAGTGGTGCACCCATATACTCTTTGTCCCGAATGCTTTTCTTTTGAGAAACAAAAATGGCGGCGGCCATTGGAAATGTTTCTAGGGTTTTCTTAAAACATTCCCAGATCGCGATAGATGCTCGATGAAATTTGATTCTCTGAGTGTTTTCAATTCGCTGATGCCTGTGATTGATCGATTTGGGCTTGATCGAAACAATAATGCATAATTATTATTTGATTCTTTGAGTTTTGATTTTTGGATTTTAGTTGCTTGCTTCAATGATATGCCAGTGATGAGAATGGTGTTAGAAATAGGATTTCAAATCCTTAAATTGCTCTGATTTCACGATAAATGACTTGGCTTGATTTACGTGGATTTTTCCCTGATTTTGATCTTGACTTATTGTTGGCTTACTTGATAATCTCTGATTTTCCTCTCGAGTTATTTGTGACTGAATTTGCATGATATTCCATATGCCATGAATAAAATCATCTTTGTATACCTCTATGATTTCTAGACAAATTGAAAACCGATTTGTTGCCAAAGAAATGAAATGAGATTTCTATAATTATTATGTGAATTTTGTTGCCTCAATTAATTGAATTTGGCTTGGAAATATATCATCTTGCCAAGAATGAATATTTTGAAAACATGCTGTTAATCATTTCTGGAAACAAATATTTCTTGCCAACACTGATTTGTGATACTTGCCTAATGTTTGGAATCACTTAAAAATTTGACAAATATTTCTTGCCATAAAAAAAGTCTTTAATATTTGCTCGAGAGATTTCATTCAATTTCGGGAAATGATTGAATGTTTTCATCTCATTTCTAGAAACAAAAATTTCTTTGGCACATTGAATACGAGATAGACTTCATGTATTTGTTGAATTCCTTGCAAATGCCAAATGAATGTTTGTCTCTGAAAAAACTTTCTTTCCAAAATATTGTGCATAAGCATTTCCGTATTATTTGCACTTGTAGAACTTGCTTCCATGTGCTGAAATATACAAATATATGTTTGCCATTTCTGGAAATAAATCAGTGCAATTTCTTGGCTAGTTAACCAAGTTACTTGTTTGTTGCTCTGGCTTGAAACAGCATGGTGTTTTTAAAAAGCTGAATAACATGTTTTTATCACCATTGTTTCGAGTTGCACTCTTGAGTTCACTGATTTCATGCTTGCATGTATTGTGCATAGCGTTGTAAAATCTGAGCTTGATCATATGTTGTGTAATCACCTTGCAATGTTGACTAAAGCCAAAGTTTAAAAACTGCTTTGTAGTCAAATACACTTCATTATTTCTTCGTATGTCGTACTCCTCCATTTCTGAGCCAGACTAGTTTGTGTATTTGTCTTGGACTATTCTGGTTCATGCTGCCTTGAATATGTTTGACCTTAGGCTTTAGTTTGGTCATGTACACCTAGCAACCACCTGTGTACATCCTTATGTAGACTTTGACATGTCACGTTTCATCTATGAATATGTACATGAGCTTGAACATATCTGCTTGAGTCTTTTGAGTTGAACTTGGTCATACATGTCCATTTGCTTGTGCCATAATAAAAAAATATGTTGTCTTGTTGTTTTATGCACTTCTGAAATATGTTGAGCCATGTTGATATTGTTTGTGAAACCATGCTTTGACCTTTTGTAGCTGCACCTATACATTGCTGTTTGGCTTGACATACAGTTGTACTGTCTTGACTTGTGAGGTTGCTCGGCCATTACTGTTGTGCTGCCTTGACCACTTTGAGTTGTTTTCATGTTTGGGTTGTTTGCATTATGCACTGAGTCGAGTTGGTCCACGTGGCTGCTCCTCGGTTGCATACTGTATTTTGATTGGCGAGGCAGTGCACATGTGTATATATTTGTGCATGTGTGTATATGCAGTCGATCAAACCAGTTTTCCTTTCCCTGTATTATATATATACAAACTGACTGCCTTGTGGTATTTACAGTGTATCACTGTGAATATCACAAGTTGTCTATACACAGATGAATTACATCAAGTCATGAAAAATGATGAGGAACACACCAAAATTCTGAGGCAAATAAATTTTAAAATAAAATTTTATCTACTAGAATTTAAAATTATTTCTGTTCTAGATTATTTTGTGTGTGTTTCTATTGTGATAGGTAAGCAGATGGTGACTTGATTGACTATGCTGTGAAGATAGAAGACTGGACAATATCAGTGAATGAGTGAATGTACAACATAAGTGATAAAAGTATAAACTGAGTGATTGAGTGTATCTATAGTGAGGAGCTATGTATATATGAGAATATATGTATATTTGTTGTGTTTCAGTGAAATATACAAATAGTGGAGTTATAAAATTTGTACTGTTCAAATGATCAAATAAAATACTATATTTAATAAAATACTGTTTGAATATTTAATTCCTGTCCAGTAGTATTTTATATAAATATAAATATTATATTTTTGTTTGTGATATAGAATAACATTACAGTAACAAACACATTTAAAATAATATTTATTTGCTTGTTGTCATCAAACAAAAATCATATAATTGTGTATACAACTACGTCATATACAACACCAATTTCGTGCGATTATGAGATCGTATGGAAAAGATACCCCTAACTCAAGTTTATATATTTCAAACGATTAATTAACTACGCTAATTATTAATTAATTAAATATTAAACTAACTAATTACCATTTTTATAACTCTAATCCACGTCAGTAGTAGGTACAACGCGTTTTCTCCTTTTGTTTCCCTTGAACCCCAATTCCACGATCTCCCCCATTTCTGGTTCGACTTCAACTGACCACGAACCCACTCACCATCACCGAGCCACCACCGTCAAGTCTGGACTGACCTCGACCCTCCTAGCACCACCACCACTTCAGCCTGCACCCACACCTGAGACGCCGGACCTTTTGCTGCCCTTGACCGCCCAGAAACATTGCTCGAACGAAAAACAATCAAATGCAAAATTCTCCGGCCACCCACGACCATTACTCACTGCACCATCGCCAACTGCTCACCCTCGTCGTCCGCTTCCATTTCACTTCAGACCACCGCCCCTAATTCAACCTCCATCGTCGTGAAAAGCCCCATTTCCAACCGTTGCTTTTCAAAATCCCCTAAAAATCATGATTCAGATCATCCCCTCACTACGGCCACTACACCCAATTTCAGACCTTTCGACCAAAAGGAAAGTTGTAGCCCAGACTTTCCTAAACAACTTCTCCTTTGACTCCATCACCTATCGACAACCCAAATTTCACCATAAAACCCAAAAACAAAGACAATTTTCTTCAGTTTATCACTGACTCCAGCCATAACAGGTGTCCGAACGCCACCAAATTTTTATAGCAGGTCGATATTGAGCAGATCTTCAACTTTGCTTCAGAATTCCCTCGCCGATTCCTCAATTATTTGGAGAAATAAATTATTTAAGGATTTCAGACTTGTATGTAAATTTCAGACGAATTGGGGAAAGTGGGTGCTGAAAAATTTGTTTCTAGGGTATGTGTATATATAGATAAGAGAATATATTAATTTATTTTGATGTGACTGAAGATATTTTACTGATAACGACTAATGATTTTTATTCCGTGTCTATTGCCATTTCTAAATGTTGTTTATTGGTTCCTGTGCTCACATAGAAGCTCCGTTCGAAACGAAAATGGACATCATGTTATAATTTTATGTTACAGTCCTAATGAATCTTGTTTCGTCGAATTCCGTGTCCGTTTGCTCAAACAGTTCTCGTTTACATCCAAATGGTCGTTTTATTTACATTAAATTTTGCTGTGCTAAAAAATTAACTCCAATTAACGCAAAATTTGAAATGTAGTAATAATTTGTTGTTACGGTCTCAGTAAAATTTGTTTCGTAGAAAACGGAGGTCGTTTGAATAAAGTCCCTTTTAAGGGTCCAATTTAAATAAAAACAAATCTATTTAAAAATATCTCAATATAATAATAATAAAATATTATAATTGGTCATACTCGACCAGAATTTCATATAGATTCAAAATAAAATACTCCGGGTTGAAATCCAAGCCAATTAGATATTAAAAATTATTTAAAAATCCTTTATTTTATATAATACATAGATATAATTTATAAACGAATTCCATAGCGACTATTTGAAAATTTGATTTGGACATAAAACAAAATCTACAACACGAAAACTTGATTTTTCTCTTCCAATAGAAAAATATTATCCAATGTATTCGGACGTTTCTTGTTTCAAAGAAATCTGAGTTATATTGGATCCTATACAACCGTTTAAAGTTCAAAACGCAATATTATGAACTACCGCGCCGTTGTAGCTCGTTTTATAATTTAATTATAAACTAAACGTCCAACCGTCGTTTTATAAACGAAATCGTTAATATAATCTCAATATAAAATATATTAAACCACTTTGAATTGCATATTCACGTTATATTGCAAATTCAACATTTTTTGACTATTTGGAAATTAAAATATTATTTTACTATTTATTACTAAAATAGACAAAATAATTGAATTCAAATCGACATTTCAAATAATAAAATAATTTAAATAATTGGCCATAAAATATAGGCCGTTACATTCCTTCCCCCTTAAAAGAATTTCATCCCCGAAATTACTAAGACGGAAAGAATGTTACAGCCCATTATCTTTACAAAAATATTTAACTAAAACTCAGTTTTTTTCAAAGCTAACCCAACTGGTTTTAAAACCAATGTATTTCAAATAACAAAATTTTCCAAACATCTTCAAAAATATCCTAACACCTTAAATTTTGGAAATTTGTTTGGTAGAGTCTCCCCTGTACGGAGGGACATCTGCAATACTACAGGTTCAAGAAATATATATACATCGACCAACACGGTCGAAAAAATTCAAAATCTAAATCTCAAAACCCAAATAAAAATCAAAATTTTATATTTTGCGTAGGCGTACCTTTTTGCAAGCATTATTACGTGATAAGCAATAAATTATTCTCGAGCTTGCTTAATTAGCATACCAGACTGGATTCAATTTACTCTAGAATTTTCTTGGATGAAATTTAAAGTTGAACTACCTCTTCTACACCTGTTCTCAACTCCAATGAACTTCATTAGTCTTTAAAACAATGTCAATCAGGTCCAAATATCCATATCATCCATACCATCCAATTCTACACACAATTCAATTCACATGCAATTTATTTAATTATTCCCTAATAATACATTTCTTTAATCTTGGATTAATTTATTTAACTTATTTATTTCAGATTTGTTTTCAACCAAGTTTATCCATTTTCAAGTTTATATTCAAGCAATCAACCACACAATCCGAGCATATCATTTAAATCAACATTAGTAAATCTAAATGATTGCCCATATTATAATAATTTTAGAAAATCATTACTTTTATTGCTTTACGAAATATATAGGGAAAAATAATTTAAAAATAATTTTATATCTACAAATACACGCTCTCATATATATACTCAAACTCAATCTAGGCTATTACTAACCCAATTTCTATTGAGTTACGCCACAGAGCCAAGGTTATCACTAAACCAATAGCTCTGATACCAACTGTAACGGCTCGGAAAATTCAACGCTTGAATTGTCAATAATAATACATAATCCCGTATCACTTGTCAAAAATCCAAGTATCGAAAACCTAGACTGTTAATAAAAAGTAGTTAGAGGATGAGAAGTAGAAAGAAAGAAATAGAAGAAAAAGGAGAAATCATCAGAATCCCACAATGGAACGAATGAATATAATATATCAAATCTCTTTATACAAAAGAAAACCGTATATATATACATACCATTTATCAAAGTACAACATACATCAATCACAGCAGAAATAAACTTTGTATAACTAATGGTGAAGCACCCTGCTTCCAGCTCTTGAAACTCCAAGCGAAACCTAACCTGGAAATATACCCAATCTGACCCGAGCACATTTGGAGCAAAGCAAAATTCACCCGGATCAGTCTGGAATACTTTCAGTGATAAATTCATAGCACAACCAACTTGTTTAACTTTGAAAAAAAATCCTTTTTGAAAGAAAAGGATAATAGTAAGACTAGTCCACACATAAACACGGACGGTTTTTACCTTACTATAACCCAAAACATTTTTGAAATCAATATCCTTTCTGATATTATAATAATGTCTATCAAACCACAGATAAATAATAATCAAGCAGAGCGCTTGCATCTTACGCTCTACATATATAGTATGCAATCAAAATCGCGGGCGCTTATTGGAGAATGGATTTCTTGGTAAGGTATGGGACCACTTTTCCGATAATGTACCTCTGGAGATGAATATATTGGGGTTATAGAAGAACATATTGCAACCCAGCTACACATGACCGACCCCTCATTTCTCTTGAGAGTACTGAATGTATCATTACCACGGTTAGGGGCCAGCCAACCAAACCCATAACATACATGTAAAATAAAAGGGATAACCAAAGGCATTTAATTTCTCCAGATTAGGTAATGATATACCCTTTTTATGAGTGCGACCCACATATCCATGCTACCTACTCGATTTTGTGCCATTTCCTGGTTGTTGAGGCTTGAGGTCACATTTATCCTTTTAGAATATCACATCTTCATTCACTTTGAATGCCACATTGTCAGATCTGCCAAATCACTAATTGACATCCACAAATACACTCTGGGTGTTAAGTAAGAGAATTTCTCCGCCACCAAACTTGGTATATTTGTAAAAATTAACGTACATGATTCTTAAGGAAATACTCTATCAGACAACACGTCCATACAACTCATCTAGGAACACGATGTACCTAAGGCACTCTCCTACCGCATCCTTATATAAGAATCACCCAAGGATTAGTAGCGAGAAGTCCTTGCAAATTCGAAGATTTCAATCACTACAGAATCACAAGTCATCAAAACTCTAGTAGCTGGCCAAAGAAATTTAACGAGTAGTTCTTCCGCTCATGAAGATAAACGGTCTTCAATGCTCCATCTTTAGGCCTGCACGTTAGTTGCTTTCGCACAGTTGATTTGAAGTGGTTTTGGGTCTAGTTCCCATCCCGATCTCTTCGAAACAACACGTCAAAAGGTCCAATAAATTGTTCATTTGATAGTTGATTGTTTAACTATCAAATCATAATAGTATATCTAGGTGAAATTGCAGTTCAGGTCCTTTGTATGAAATATTTCATTAAACCATTTCATCGATTTCTTATAATCGAACAATTCTTATCTTAACAAAACTCCTCTGTTTTCGTTACTTGAAACATAAATCAATACTCTCTTTAAGATAACTTATTTTCTGAACTTCATTTTTATTTCCTTTGTCAAGAAATTTTACCATATTTCATAAAACACCTTTTATTTTCCTTTATCGTGGAAACACCATTTAATTTACTCAAACCCCTTTTTCGATTTTCCTTTGATTTGAAATTATTGCTATAGTTCTACAAATCCACTTTCCATTTCCTTTACCATCGATATATACATATACTCAACCGATCAATATCATATCCAATCTTGTATGGTTAGAATAACGTCAAGTGAAGTACTTCGTAAAATATAACCTTAAATGGTCTTATTAACTTTAAAATAATCGCGCTTATGGAAATTATGATTATATTTCCAATATACAATTCCATTTTAATGAAAAATCACTCTTTTATTCCCACTTTCTCATAAATCAAACCATGGACTTATTTCTTCGAATTAGTGCATTCAGCAAATCTACTATTGGTCAGTAATGTCAGTAAGACATTGTTATGGAAACCCAATAGCTTTTATTTTATTTCTAGATCTTTTGCAAATTTAAGTTGCAATTCTTCCCCTTAAGAAATTAATGAATCGTTCCACCCCCTTACCCGTTACAAACTAATACCATCTCTCGATAACAGTGAAGCTGTTCATGTAGGGGTATTCTAATTACCCCTCATACCTTGATCGACAACGTTCTTATCCCAAGATAGATATAAGTTTGTAATTTAAAACCAATATTAAACTCTCAATAATCCAATATATTATTCCCATTTTCATTAATTTTGGTTTTATAAACCATTTTCCTTTATTTGAAAACCCACTTTTCATGTCCATTCCTGTAACGACCCGAAAATCCGTACAAATTTGAGCTAATAAATATCCTACACAATCAACTCAAAGTGCACGAAAATTCAGATCATTAATAGAAAGAAGTAAGAGGATGAGAAAGATAAGATAGAACTAATAGAATAGAAGAAAAAGAACAACTGAACAGAATCAGAGCAAACCCGAATCTCACAGCTGAACGAAAAGTATATATTATATAACATAACTTTGAAATACAAATCTGTTTTGTTATACCATATCAGAGGATAACATAACATTTGATACAGCGGAAATAACTCTAAATAACCAACAGTGAAGACTCCTGCTTTAAGCTCCTCGAAGTGTATCTGTAAAGCCTGAAACACATAACTGCCCGTACAAATTTGGGCACCCAAGAGTTTAGGAAAAAAACAAACAAAATAAACTCTGGGTCAGTCATGGGACTGGTGTGAGTAAATTCCAATCATACGGTTTAACTTTGGCAAATCCTTTTTGAAACAAAAGGATAATAGTAAGACCAACCCACACATAAACATGGACGGTTTTTACCTTACTATAATCCAAAATATTTTGGTATCAAAATCCATTGATATTATAATAATGTCTAATCAAATGAATAATAAAATAGTAGAACGCTTGCATCTCACGCTCTACGTACATAGTATAAAATCAAAAACCGTAGGGGGCTTATTGGAGATTGGATTCCAACTATGACAAGGTATGGAACCAACTGCCGATAGTGTATCTCTAGAGGCGAATACACTGGGTTCAACAAGAACGTCTTGCAACCCGGCCCACACATGACCGACCACTTATTTCGCTTGAGTGTATCGAATGTATATCACCAACGGTTGGGCTCAAACCACCGTTTCCCGAAAAGGGACAGCATCGAAACAGATTAAAGAAGTACAAGGAATTTCTCTAGATAAGTGATTATACACCCTAATGGGAGCGACCCACATAGCCATGTTGCCTGCCCGATTTTTGTCATTTCCCGGTTGTGAAGCTTGAGGCTACGTCTATCTTTTAGAACATCTGGCCACCATACACTTTGAATGCCACATCGTCAAACCCGTCAAATCACTAGTTGATTTTCCCAAAAATATTACGGGAATAAAAGCTAAGAGAAACGAATTTCTCCGCCACCAGACGTAATATCTTGAAAAGATCATCTTATGTGACCGTTAGGAATACTTTGTCAGACATTCATCCATACAAGTTGTCCTGGGACTGAACAAACAGAAAACACCATTCTGGAACAGAACGGCCATTGCATTTCACTCCGTCTTCAATTTTCTTCAGCATAACATAATTCGCAGCGCTTATGCCGATACGGAGTGGTTTTCGGATCCAACCGGTCTCTCCGTATTGACAACGATGGTCAAAACACTTCGATAGTCGGTTATTTAACTATCAAAGTAAAAACAAACATCCATTCAAATGTACAACTAAACATCACACAACAACGGGCACTTTATTTAACATTCGTTTTTATTACCTTAGAATAAGTGGATTTCAAACCAAATTGTTTTCATTCCCTAGGGAGTAGTGCTATATATAAGAATCACGCTTAAGCTTGGTTAACAGCGCTAATTTATTGTTATAGTTCAAAACTTGTCATACGCTGTAATATATCTCTTACCGTTACAAAAATCTTGACATCGCTTTCCGTTACAAAAATCTTGACATCTCTTTCCATTACAAACAAATAACATCCCTCGATAATAGTGAAGCCGTTCAAGTTGGGGTATTTTAATTACCTCTCAGACCTTGATCGATATCGTTCTTATCTTAGAATAGATATAAGTCTGTAACTCTAAACTCCTTATTTTTAATAATATCAATTAAACAGTATTTCTTGCTTTATTTGAAATATGGGTTTATGACCGTCTGTTTCCATTTTCTTAATCGATGTTGCCTATTAATTAAATCAAAATAAATGTTGAATTTCCATTCAACATCAATATCCACACAGGGTTTCAATGTCAGTTGGGTTCAAACAGTGCATGTATAAAACAAACGGTACATATAAATATTGAGGAATCCGGTTGGATTCCTCCAACCGGTTTCCCGCATCCACCGATGTTAGTCAATAATTTACACTGATACCAGGGAATATTATAATCGATGGAATCAGTCCAACCAATGATGTGTATATATGCAACGATATATAATATCCAACCAATTTTGATGTAATCTACTTAAACAACCATCACACATCATTCAATCATTTATTTAAAATATAATTAAAATATTTTAAATAAAACAGAGTTAGTGAATTTGCTCACCTTGGCGTGTTAACCGTTAAATAACGATTTGCATCAGTTGATTATACCCGGTGCTTTCTACTGATTTACGTCCTCGTCTGTTCTTCTCCCTTTCTCATTTTGGTTTGGACCCGCTACTTGCCATTACAAAGCCACCGACCACTTTTTATTTCTGATTCACACACCTCTTCATGGGCTTCCACTTCCCTTTTCCATAAAACCAAACTCGCTTTGCTCACCTCCTTACCATATTTTACCGTTGTTTCCAGAAGTGGAGCTATCGACAAATACTCTTTGAACGCGACTCCTGTCAACTATGAACTCTTGCCCCGCTACTTTGTTATGCCGCCAACTCCACAACTAAGGCCACACCTTCACGTTATAACTTCTCCTCACTGGCCTACTGTACGAAACTCAACCATGTCACGAACGAACCACTCTACATGTGTGAGTTCTTCTAAGGCCAGATCCCCTCAAATGAAGTTGAGCGGCTTTAAAACTATAGGTTGGTCCAAAACAAACTCCAAAAACAAGATTTAAAGCCTTAACGTCCCATTGCCACCTTTTTCCCTACGTTAGAATTCCACTTTCTCTTTTAAGCTGCTCTTCCACTTCACCTCCCAGCGAGCTCAAAGTTCCATCATCTCCACTTGCCTCACGTACAATGTTCCCAACGCCATGTTTTTTTCCTTTAGAGTGCAAGTACAAGTCCTTCATTATGCATGCGTCCAGTACAACATGCCTAACCCACCGGTACAACCTTCACGTTCACGTCACACACATGTTTGCAATCCCATTTACTCTCCCATACTTGAAAACAACAGCAACGCCCCCTTCTTTTTACCATACACGTCCGCACCATTCTTAAATCCTTCCAGCGCATCAAAAAGGAAAATCCATGCACATATTTGAAGGACCCCTGTACTTTCCATACACTTGTACGCCCCGAGTACCCACTTCCATGCACCACTTCAACGTTTTTACACATTCTCCATCACTTTACCTTTCTCGCCATCTACCATTTTTAACAGTAAGAACAGATTCTACCCTTTCCGAAAATATAACTCCCTACCGTATGATACATGTATTCGTCCAACTCTCATCACTAAACTTCGCTACTCATCAGATCCCCTTCCAGTCCACTACTCCCTCAACAATATCACCCTTTGGTGTCGAATGTTACGAGAAAATGTATGGACTTGAGGAGGACTTCAACAATATTTAAACTCTGTAAATTTTGATTATATATTTCTATTGCTTCTCGCCATTGAAAAGCTTCACGTTTTCATTGTTGAGAGGGATGAATTCGGACCGTGAGGTATTGGTTTTCATTTTGGGATGACTATCGAATCACAAAAGTATATATATATATATACAGGCCAGCAAAACTTCTGTTGGAAGGAAATGAGAAATATGTAATATTTTATATAGACAGCGTGCCTTTGACATCAAGTAATAAAGTATGGTGTAGCTTAGCTTAGGGTGTGGGCTAATATTACTTGGTCATGAAGTTGCTCAGTGTACAGGACTGCGTGAGAGTGGCCAGTATAGGGTAGTTGTGGCCATATACGAGTTTTCACTTCAAAGTCTAGTTGTTGATGTACTCTGTATTGAAGCTAAGTTTTCCTTAGAAGCTAAGCTAATTCGTTTGGCTTCTTTATTTATTTTTTATAAATGGTTGGAGATATTGCCTGTACTCAACGTTTACTTCGTTGTTAAGGCATACATATATATAATAAAAGTTTAGCTTAAGCATGACGTTATAGAAGAACCGTAGTCTCAGTTCATATGGAATAGGTCTGGTACTGTTGTTCTTTCTAGGGTAGGGCTATGAATGAAATTACAATGTTGCTTGTTACCTTGGTAGAAGTAATTTGCGGTAGGGTATGCTTAGACAAGGTATTGAAGAAAACAGTGTGGGTTGTGGAATGACAATACATTGCTGAGATTTGACTTAGGTGTTTTATATTAGGATTTGGTTTGATATTAAAATCCTTAACATGATTTCATATGATGAACATAACGCCTCACGTAACCCATTTGCTTGCACACATTTTACCCTACTAGTTTGGCATCATAAACCATTTCATGTCGCGTTTTTCCTTGTCAGTCAAATGTTTGATTTATTAATAAAAGAAATGACAACTCCTGCTATATGTTTGTCACACCTTATATTACTTAGGTGAAATTTTATGTTAGGAGTCATTGCGTAAAATTCCGCTCGCTTACGGCAGCTGCCGACAGAACCAAGAACACGGTCGTGCTCAACGAGGTGCCCCGATCCCAAAAATATAATAATATCGGTAGGATAACTCATATTGTGAAACCCCAAAATATCGATATAGGGTGCAAAATACTCCAAATAAAAAATTGTGTATTTAATTAATTAAAAATTATAGTAAAATTCTAAAAATTAAATTATCACTACGCCTCAAAAGAACCTTGTCTAAATTCGAAACCGATATCAAGTTATATCGAATAAACAGTTAGGGTCGATTACACCGACTATTTGAATATTTGATTTAGTTATATCTTGCAATATATAATTCAGAAATTCGATTTTTCACCTCCATTAGAAAAATACAGTTTAACAGATTCCAACGTTTCTTGTTTCGCAGAAATCCGATTTAAAATGAGTCATGTATACTCAGTTGAAGTTCAGAACGTTAAATTACGAACTGCAGCGTCATTATGAGCTCGATTATATTTAATTTATATTTTTATACGTTCAACTTCGTTTAAATTAATATATAAATCCAATTATATCACGAATTCAATATTAAAACTGATTTAAATATTCAAATATAAACCGAAAAAAATGCGGGACGTTACAATTCCCTTTACTTTATTAAGTAAACTTCTAATTGAAACCTTCGCAATAGCTTACAACCACCTTTACAAACCTTGTTTATACGATTTGAAATAAATTCAAATCCTTTTCATGCTAGTCCATTTCATAACTTTTATTTCATTTAAAGGAGAATTCCAAATCTTTTGAATGCTAATCCTTTTTATAGCTTTTACTTGGAAATTCCTTTTCGATCACCTCGCTTCTATTATGTTCAAAGCTTATCTTCGATATCACTCTAGCTCAAGAGCCCTTTGTTAACTTACGTTTATAAAATCCTGGGATTTACAATAAAATCCTTATATTACCCTTTTTCTTAATTAGAATCTCATTATAACTCGATTTCCTTTTTGGAAATAAATTCCAATAATTCGAGCAATTGCTTTAACTATTATTAATATAATAATTTACTCCATTATTAACCGAATAAAGGTATTTATTTTAATAATTAATCATTCATCAATTAATTTCATTATTAAATAAAGGTAGGATAATTAAATGATTTTAGAAGGGTTATTAAATAATAATTAATTTTATTAATAAATAAAAAATTCAATAATCACTTAAAATTATAGTTAATCAAAGATCAACTAACTTCTAACAACATTCGTTAAGTTATAACGAATATTTCGAAAACCATTGATTAGATTAATTTAAATCAAATTACGTACCGTCAATTTCAAATTAAAACGGTTGATTTTTGCCGACCGTACATATCAGTTAACTGATTTCCATTATCATTTCCCCTTTAGATTAATAAATAACTTAATTAATTTAAAACATCATTTAATTGTTTTATAAAAACATTTATCCCATTTTTGCTAACTCTTAGGTTAGTTTCTGACTGCAGTTCATAAATCTCATTAATGACATTAAATTCTTATTATAAAATATTTAATAATTCCTATTTAATACATGTTATAAACGTATATATATATATAAACTTCTTATTTATTTCTTAAATAAAATAAACTTAAAACTTTAATTTAGTTACAAAATAAATTTTATAACTTAAAACTACGTCAATTCGCCTGACGATAAAACGACGTCTTCAAACAATAGATGTTAGGCCCTCACTTCCAACCACTTAATCTATACTGTCGATTGATTAAAATCACAACAACGATCACATCCGTTCAACCATCAACATTCAGATAGGTTTCAATGTCATTTGGAGTTCAATCAGTTCATGTGTAAAGAATATAAAAATAAACAACGTACATGATATTTGAGGAATCCGGTCGGATCCCTCCAACCTGTTCTTCCCTGCATCACGGATCATTATATAATTTCATGATAGCATAAAATTTAAAACTAATGACTTAACGACGATAATATAATTAACAACAACCATTAACTCAACAATAAGAAATCAAGGCAACCAATGAACCAATATACATTATTAATGGTATTTTAATTATATGAATTTACCACATCATAGTAGTCCAGAAAAGTGTGAGAATTAACTCACTAATATTTTCGATTCACGATTGTCGCGTTATATCGTATAATTTTAAACTGGCGTTTAAAATTACACGAATCTCCAACTGCTTCTATTTTAGACCAAACCATCTCGGCAGCATAGTGCTCATCCCCACGATCGACAAATCCAAATTCGTGCGATTATGAGATCGTATGGAAAAGATACAACTGATTCAAGTTTATATGTTTCAAACAATTAATTAACTAAGCTATTATTAATAAATTAAATATTAAACTAACTAATTACCATTTTTATAACTCTAATCTACGTCAGTAGTAGGTACAACGCGTTTTCTCCTTTTGTTTTCCCTAAACCCCGATTCCACGGTCTCCCCCCTTCCTCGTCTGACTTTAATTGACCACGAACACATTCACCATCACCGTGCCACCACCATCAAGTCTGTACTGACCTCGACCCTATTAGCACCACCGCCACTTTAGCCTGCACCCATGCTTGAGACGCTGGACCCCCTGTTGCCCCCGACCGCCCAGAAACCGTGCTCGAATGGAAAACAATCAAATGCTAAATTCTTCGGCCACCCACGACCATTACTCACCGCACCACCGCCATCCGCTCCCCCTCGCCGTCTACTTCCATTTCCCTTTAGACCACCACCCCTGATTTAACATCCATCGCGTGAAAAGCCCCATTTCCGACCGCTCCTTTTCAAAATCCCCCAAAAATCACAATATCAGATTATCTCCTCACTACGGCCACAACATCCAATTTCAGACCTTCCGGCCAAAAGGAAATTTGTAGCCCAGACTTTCCTGAACAACTTCTCCTTTGACTCCACCACCTATCGATAACCCAAACTCCACCATAAACCCCAAAAACGAAGACAGTTTTCTTCGGTTTATCACCGATTCCAGCCACCACAAGTTTCCGAACACCCCCAAATTTTTATAGGAGGTAGTTATTGAGCATCTTCAACTTTGCTTCAAAATTCCCTCGCCGATTCCTCACTGATTTGGAGAAATAAATTATTCAAGGATTTCGGACTTGTATGTAAATTTCGAACGAATTGGGGAAGTGGGTGCTGAAAAATCTGGTTCTAGGGTATGTGTATATGTAGATAAGAGAATATATTAATTTATTTTGATGTGACTGGAGATATTTTACTGATAACGACTAACGACTTTTATTTCATGTCTATCGCCATTTCTAAACATTGTTTATTGGTTCCTGTGCTCGCATACAAGCTCCATTCGAAATGAAAATGGACGTCATGGTATATTTTGATGTTATGGTCATAATGAATCTTGCTTTATCGAATTCCGTGTCAGTTTGCTCAAACGGCGCTCGTTTACGTCCAAATGGTCATTTTATTTGCATTAAATTTTTCTGTGCGCCCAAATTAACTCCAATTGATGCAACACTTGAAACATAGCAATAATTTGTTGTTGTGGTCTCAATAAATTTGTTTCGTCGAAAATAGAGGTCATTTGAATAAAGTCCATTTTTAAGGGTCCAATTTAAATAAAAATATATCAATTTAAAAATATCTCAATATAATAATAATTGTGACGACCCAAACTTCCTAGTAAAGGAAATCCCGGATTGCTTTGAGAACAACACACATCAGAACACAAAACAGAAGAACATTTTATTGCTGTTACAACAATTACATCAGAGTACAAGAACATTCTAAAGTATAAATAAATTTTACACATTGGAAATACAATATCAGAGTTTTAAATTACATTTTAAATAGCAGCGGAAAAATAATACAAAACACAACTGAAAGAAATACACGGATACAGAGCCTTTCGAATATCGCTTCAGTTGTAGATCAGGATCCTGTAAAAATAATATCTGCAAAACCAAAACTACTAGCTGCCCGTGTGGAAAATATGGGCACCCAGAGTTTATGTTAAAACAATAAACTCCAAGTCAGTCATGGGACTGGTATGAGAACTAAAAACAGATATTATCTTTTATTTTAAAGTTGGGTGAATCAACGGACCACGCTGCTAATGCGGAACGGGTTTATTCCCAAGAATACCAGTGCATAAAACAACGCAATGCTTTTTGAAAAAAAAATGAAGTTATTATAAGACTCAGGTCCCATCACACAATGCAACGCAAGCCGGAGGATAGAGTTTACCATATAATAGCCAAACATGCTTGATACGTATAAAACAATATTATTCTAATATTACTATAAGTGTATAGTGTATAAAACAACTTCGAATATAAATGTATCAATCATAGACGACATAGTACCCCATCCTACTATGTCGCCATACTAGTTCTACAGTCAAAACCGAAATGTCTCTTATTGGAAATTGGGTTTCCATCATGAGTCAAGGCTAGGGAGGAGCTCCTTACCGATTCGAGGACACTCTAGCAAATGCCTCAGGATCCCCCACAGTGAACCCTTGGATAGCTGCAGGGCCAGTCCACACCTGTCGAAAGTGGATTAATTATGCCTAAACACACGTTTCCCGGTCCTTTTGGACCTCCATATGGCCACTAACAACCTATAAATCCAAGGCGCCTCAAAATCCACCATCCACATAAGTAAAATGTCAGTGCTGGTAGGTCCCTGACATCACTCTATCTAGAAAGAAATGTGTGCACTCTCTGCGTTCCCTTCTTCCGTTTTAGACTTATACCGGGGTGTGAGGCTCGTGAAGTAACACTAAACACAAAACGATGCCGAAATAGGCAATGCTTTGATCATCCCACAAGGCCATGCTTTTCAACAAAAGCCTTGATCATTTGCATATTGGCATGCCACGTTGTCAATCCATACCATACCATTGATTTCTGCCAATATATACCCTCTAAGGGTGTTAAGCAAGAGTATAAATTCTACGTCACCAACGGATATGTATTAATAGAGATCAACGAATATAGCATAAAGGAATACAACATTAGACATACCATCCATTTACAATTCCGTTCTGGGTATGAACGAAACCGGAGGCACCTTATTCCTCGCATTTCCGTCGATCTCCAAGTACGTTTGGATGATCATCACTTTTTCCATCGTCTTAGGTGTACGGTCCAATCAAGATAGCAATAACCATCCAAACGATGTGAAGAACTCTGGTCTTCAACCACCGTCTTCATCTTTGACTCTTGATCGACATATTAATTATTTAGAGTGGGTTAAACCCGGTCTTTCTGAATAATTCGCGTATTTTATAATCAAGTGCTATAAAAACACATCCAATGCCTCATTCCAATTCAGAATATTCTTTTATTAAAATATTCGCATTATTAGGGAAAAGTTCCCATTATTTTATCAAAGATAAATTCCTTTGAATTTATTCTATTCAATTCAATTTAGAATTTATTAAAACTCCAATTCGTTTTAATATCAAAAATCATTATTTAATGATAACCAATTTTAAGAAATAATTCTTATCTTTATCTGGGTTGAAGAACTAGTGTCACTTAAAACACAGTTCACGGTAAACCCAAAATCATCTTCCATAAAATATGGAATCATCACTGAAATTAGATCAACATATAATCGATATAAATTTCTGTACCAGACTAATAATATAAATGGAATAACGGCGAGGCCTTTTAAATCCCATATATAGTAGCAGTCTTCATCCACAGAAGTGAATCTCGATTACCAATTTATTCTATTTAATTGGAATTCTTTACTTCAGAAAACCTTTCATTTAAATCTTAATAAAAGATTTATAAATTCATGTAAATCTTAATAAAAGATTTATAATTCCCAAAATATATTTCTACTATTAATTAGGGTTAAAGAACAAATGTCGCTTAAAACATAGTTCACGATAAACCTACAATCAACTTTCATTTCCATTCTAATTAAATAATTAATTTATTAGAAAACTTCCCTGAATCTTAATTAAAATATTTATTCTATTCACACGGGGCTTAAGAACAGTGTTATTTAAGACACCATTCACGACAAACCCTAAATCTAATTTTTTTTTTCCAATTTAATATATATTGAATTGGAAAACTTCTCTTTAGAAATTTCTATTAAATTTTAATTAAAGATTTCTAAATCACAAAACATAATTTAACCTCAAATTCTTTTTAATGCAACACATTCAATGAACATATAATCTTCGTAGTCAAATCTTTTCTTAAAAACATGATTCATTATAACTGGAAACAAGACCATAATAAAAAAAAAATCTTTATTTTCTAACCTTTTTACTCGAAAAACATATTATAGTGAGAATGTCATTCTTATTTTCTAATCTTTCTAATGAAACAAATTAACTATAAAAATGTATTCTTTCTAATGTGATCAATCTTAAATAAAAGTGAAATCTTTTTAATGTAATCTTTTTAGTTCAACCTTTATTACATTGAAAAATGTAATATTTTAATTCAACCTTTATTACATTGAAAAATGTAATATTTTCATTTCAATCTTTATTTTCAATTCAATCTTTATTTTCAATTCAATCTTTATTACATTGAAAAATGTAATATTTTCATTTCAATCTTTATTTTCAATTCATTCTTTATTACATTGAAAAATGTAATATTTTCATTCCAATCTAAATTGAATATTCTATCTATTATCATATTAAAACAATATTATTTCCAGAATATAAATTTTGAAATTAGCTCTTTTAATATGCATTATAAAATGGATAAAATAAATCGATAAACACGTTCGGGTTAAAATAGCGTTACTATTTAAAACAGATTAAATAGCCCAATTCATTATCTTATTCATTTATATTTTATACTGGGCCAGACCTCCCACATTAGGCCTGCGACTTGTGGATGCTGGATATGCCGGTTGGTTCCGGGCAGACTTATCCCACAAGTTGGGCTTAACCTCGTGTCATGGCCCAATTTGCGCATTTGGACCTCTCACATTAGGTTCAACATTTGTGGCTGCTAGATATGCCGGGCGGGTCCGGGCAGACTTATACCACAAATGTAACCTAACCTCGTGTCCAAGTACAATTACAATTAATAGTTATAATTAATTCACTGAAAATATTATTTTAAAATAAAGATATGATATTTACATTAAATTGTTACTAATTTTATAAAACCCTTTGTTTTTGAATATCCTAACTGACATTTCAATTTTTAATGAAAATTTGAACTTTCTATATTATTATATTATAACAATAATCTTTTCAAAATGTTCAAATTTTGAAATCAAACCTTCTTATCTTAACATACTGACGTAAAGATGTAATATTTTAATTGAATCCTTTTTATTATAACTTTTAAACAATAAAGATATAATCTTTCTAATTCATACGTCAATTAATTCCATTAACTGAATATTAAATTAAAATATTCCTTTAATTCAAAATTGGAATGAGACCCAATCCATTACCATATAATTTTAATTATATGGATTTCAAACATCACATTAATTACATAGTAATGATAAAACATTCAATAACAGCTAAAGTGCATTTTAAACTAATTACAAGGGCGATGTGTAGTCAGAAGATCAACCCAAGACCCTTGTGGGGTTTCAACCAACACAAATTCAAATAATATATTATTAATTGTGATTTTGGACAATGTGTGAAAATTTATCGTCCAATCAACATAAACAAGTCAGGCAACTTGTAAATGGCAGTGTAAACATGTTTTAAATATCGTAAATGCCATAACAACATGTTACATATTTCAAATTTCAAACAATTCACAATAGTCATCCAAATCAACATTTATCCAACAAACAACAATTCCAACATAGATAATTAATTAATATTTAATAATAAAAATAATTAACTGTTCAAAAACTTGAGTGAGATAAAAGTTCTCACCTTTGCCGGTTTTTAATTGACGGTTCGGGCCCAATTTTGGTACAAAATCCAACATGCTCCAAAATTGACAAATTTGGTGTCTATGCGAAGCTTATGACTCAAAGATCATGGAATATCCTGTTTTGCGCAATTTCGAGTTCGTATCACAAAGTTATGAATTTCTAAAGTTCGTAATAATTAAATAATTAATTTAAATTATGAAAATTACCCAAATTTTCAACTTGCTCAGAATTGGACAAAATTACTGCTCGCTCGAAGCCCTTGACATAACGATCTCAACGGATTCAGTTTCATGCAATTTCGATAAAGTGACAAAAAGTTATGCACTTGCGAAGTTAACAAATCGATTTAAATAATATTTAAATTTGTAAAAATTACCCAAAATTTCAACTTCCTCCAAATTGGACAAATTTTGGTGTCCACACGAAGTGAAACACCCCACCTCCGTTAGGGTCACTCTCTAAAGGGAATGCCCTAATTTTGGTGGAGGTTTATAAGTATAAGTCATAGATATACAAGACAGATATAAGAACACATATTTTTGAATAGCGGAAAAAACAACAACTTTTATTTCACCAAAAATACGTGTTACAACAACCATACCATAATCGTCTTACAATACTTCCAAAAACATAACATCTTCATAACTGTCTTGATTACATTATTTAAAGAAGCATAAAGAAAACATAAATAAACTGCAAAAGTCCCATAATTGCTGTCCAAAGCCATAGTCCAAAACGGAAAGATCCAAGCAATACATTCTTTCTCTTCAAGCTGGATATGAAGGCTGGTCAAGCTGCGGTATTCCCTCCCTACGGACCTGGGGGAGGGGGGGAACGGAAGAAAAGAAGACGAAAGAAAAGTAGAGTCAGACATAAAGCCTGAGTAAGTCTAGGACTATTCAGTCTATGAATAAAGAACTGGGTATGATAAGTATAAAATAGAAATGGGAAAGCACCATAAACTTAGTTAAGTTGTCTAGGGTCGAATATACTATCGTACCCCATATTAATCTCTGTACCCATATAAACTAGTTCCCAACAGGCACCCTATAATTAGGGTAAAGTGATCCATTTTATGATGATCGGCTCCTACTCGCATAGTTACATGTGTCTTACGGCCCCCGATGTTGTAGTTACCTATGCTGGTCCCACCATGGGGTGTATCAAGTCCCATGGTGGCGGCCCGACACAATCCTAGAATGCACAGGTATGCTACTGGTGCCCAGTGCCTTATTTTTCTGCGCCGGAGTGTGTGCACGCCCGCACCCCGTTAGAACCTACACTGCTGCACCACCGCCGTCGATTTGACCTCTTACAGTCAGCCCAGTAATCGTGCCCCACCCTGCCTAGTTTCAGGGTATCATGATACCTTATAGGGTTACTGCTGAAAAGGGTCCCCCGCTACTAGGTTTTCTATTTCTAGCCAACATGCTAAGTTGGTTAAGTGTTTTATAAACCTAACCCCCAATCAATCTGTTTAGTTTAGCATGTTCCATTTTGATTAAGTATTAATATAATTAACTTAATCCTATCAATCCTGACTCAGCCTTAATTGTATTATTAAAGCCTTGACCTCTCACATTAGACAGGTATTGTTGTGGCTGCCTGTTGCCGGTTGGGTCCGGGCAGTCTTACGCCACAACTCAGTCTAACCTCGGGTCCTTATTGGGCTCCATGTTTAACCACCCACATTGGATAGGTATTGTTGTGACTACTGGACAGCCGGGCGGTTCCGGGCAGATTTACATCACAACTCAATCCAACCTCGGGTTAAACACATCGTATTTTCTACATTTACATATTTTGTCTCTTTTCTTTATTTTCTTATATGTAAATATTTGCGGCCCATTATTCAAAATCAATTTAAGCTAATGGTGTAAAGGCTTACACCAATCATGGGCCCAACCCATTCTTGAATTTGGGCCCCTCTACTTTTATATTTTCATTTATTAATTAATTTGGCCCAACGCTATTTCCCCCGTTTATTACGTTCGTTTATCATAATATATGTTGGGCTTAGCCTTTTAAGCCCAACTTGGCCACGTGAAAAAGGGGAGGCTTAAAACGTGATTATATACACAAAAAGGGGAATGTGAACGCATGAACTTGCAACATAACGTTGGAACTACAAAATAGAAACTGGTGTACTTGCATTGTGGTAACATATACTTTGGTCATAAAAGATAAGTGACATGAATCAAACCATGTAAACTTGTAGTTAAGTTAAGAATCTAACTAAATTAGATATCATTATTGACACATAGTCTTAACTACAACATAAACCTATATTTTTACTTAGGCATAATGTCAAACATAAGCAAATCATGTTTATAAAGTTACTATATGTTTACAAAGGTGCTTACTTTTGTTACTAATACAAAAGTATAGTTCAACTAGAATTATTCCAACTTAATCATGATTTTTAATCTATTCACATAATCATGGCACAAATATTCCTAAACATGAAATCATGGTTTTTGATCTATTCATGTAATCATGGCATAAATATTCCTAAACATGAAATCATGGTTTTTACTTTATTCATGCAAACTTGCAATTGGAATGTAAATCTAACTTAGCTATGTGTCACATATATAATTCTTGTTAACAATATAGGCCTAACATGTTTTTCAATTAGGCATAATACCAAACATAGCCTAGTCATATTCATAAAATCAACATAAGTTCACAAAGAGGCTTACTTTTGTTTCTAATACAAAAGTATGGTTTTATACATAGATCATGATGCCAATTCCAACATAATTTCATATGAATCATAATACCCCAAATTTGATCCAATTACACACAAAGTGATTTTGTACAAAAATATACATTATGTTGGCATAGTAGCAAAACCACATACTTGCATGAATCTCAATTAAACAACCACAAACATGTAGCTTCAACATGAATTACATACTTGCGAATATCCAATCGTATACTTGCATGAATCTCAAATAAACTACCGCTAACATGTGGTTTTTATCATGAATTACATACTTGCGAATATCCAATCGTTATATCACAACATTCCAAATCGATTAGAATCATAGCAACCCACAAATATGAATTACTATCACCACAAATCAAGTGTAATTCTCATTTTACACAAATCAAACACAGTTATTTAATTCATACCGGAATAGTACTCTACTTACAATCGTGTGACGAATTCTTCAATTCAGGAATCTGAATTCTGGATTTGGAGATGCTATTCCTTTGATGTAGGCGTTGATTTGATTTGTTTAAGTTTAACTTGTAGTTGCTTTATGCTTTAGAGTTTGTCTCCTAATTGTCTCTCAAATTGGTGGCTACTTCCAGTCGTTCCTCAGCAGCATGATGGCCTCATTCTTATTTTTGAATGAATAGATTAGGTAGAGTCTAAGGTCATTTTTATAGAGTTTATGAATTGATTCGGACCGTCGATGTAGCTTGGGTTAATCGTAGCCATTCATTCGAAAGAGAGACCAATCAGGAGCTGACACCTAGCCCTAGTGACAAGGCAAGGCTCAGAAAATCGACCAAACACAGACCTGGCCAGCCAGGATGGGCTGGGTTCGACCTGGCTCTGGGGCCAGGTCGATAGCCCAGTCGACACCCAGGTCGACAGCCCTGTCGACCTGGCTAGCCCAGGTCGACCTGGGTTCCTTAGGCGGGAATTTTCCCGCCCTGGCCAATTGGGCCCGATTTTGAATTTTAAACTTGTTTTTCTGAGCTGTTTTCGTCTATTTGAATTTTAACCTGAATTCTGAAACTTCCGAAGGCCATATCTTCTTCATACGGACTCCGTTTTTCGAAAACTCAGACTCTATTTCGCGTATTTTTCCGAGACGAACACAATGGCGTATCCCGTTTCCCTTAATTCTTTGATTTGAAATTAGTTATGCTTTAATTTATGAATTTCACTGTTATAGAATACACTGGGTGTTACACGAAGCACTCGTTGCCACGATCGCAGCAGACCTGAAATCGTCAAATTTCGATCTCGTATGTAAAAGATATTGCATTACGAACATTGAACATAAATTTAAATAAATGTTCGCGTTTAAGCCCTTCATCTTTTTTTTTCAAACGACACCCTCAACTTAAAATGCTCGCCACGGCCAAACCGTAAGTTGGAATTGCACGAAAGCAGCGCCATTCTCTCCGGCTTCTCCCCCTCTTTCCACGCCTAGTGGTCCCCCCTCCAGTTCGCCACGTGGGCCCCACGATCTGCAATTGAACGGAAAACTGCCTTTTCCGTTCAACTTAGTGCTGCAGCCGCCTCGGTACTCCAAATGCCACCAATTTTTGTCAGTAGCTAAGGCTCGACCTCCCGAACAACTTTTGTTCAGGTCACTTCGCCTGAAAATGCGCGGATCGATGGGAAATTGCTCATCTTTGCGACTGTCTTGTTTTCAGCACCCCTCCAGTAAAATTGACATTCCGGCCAACTCCGGCCACCTTAGACCATGCCACCACCACCAAAAGAACCGTATGCTTCCCCTCTACCACTGCCTGAAGTCGCTCGACCTAACTCTCTTCGTGGAGCCCGCAATACCCAAAAAACAAAAATAGACCTGCTGCATTTGGATTGAGATTCCGGCGAATCCGTGCAACGATAGGTCATGAATTTTTCGTGGTAGGTAGTGGTTATTGATATGAACAAAATCCAGAAAGGGTTTGGTCTGATTTTGTTCTGATTGAGAGATATAAATTATTTTGTTTTCAGGGGCTAATTTGCAAAGAAGTTTTTAGAGGAAGGAGTGTAGCCGCCATGAAAATGAAGGAAAAGGAGGCTGATAGGTTTAGGAAAAGTTAGGGTTATGAGAGAATGAGATATTATATAGAGGTTGTGAATTTTCTATTCAAGTCCTTGTCTATTTTAACTTATATAATAATAAGCCTTTATGTTGTAACTTTCTTTAATATTTAATCCTTTTCTTCATTTTAAAAACTGTGTGATCACATACTGATTTCAATTTTTCTGAAAATTGGAACATAGCTAATTCTTAAAATTACGAACCCATAGAAACTGATTTCGTTAAATTCCGAGTCCGTATGAATTATTAATGAATTTTTAAAGTCTGAAAATTGACCGTTTTCATTGAAAAATTAATAACGACCATATTCTAACTCCAAAAATTATGAATTTTGGAATATAGCAAAAATTAATATTCCGCATCCATAGAAAGTGGTTTCGTCGAATTCAGAGGTCGTTTGCAAAATTTCCATTTTTAAGGCGTATATATTTTAATAATAAAAATACATATTTAAAACAATAATTTCTGAATCTCGGAATATATCAGTGTTTATACTTTTTCAATGCATAAACATTATTTTGAACTCAATGGAAGTGGTTTCAAGTCCAAATTCATTCGTATGTAAAAAGTAGCGTTTGGGTCCTATATATTATATAGGGGTTTTTAGCCTCAAGGACAAAATGAAAAAAAAAATGTTCCATAAGGACAAGGGGCTAAAATTTTATCCATAAGGAAAAATTTTAGTGTAAAGGGAGGAATTCAGGGGTCCACTATAATTCCTTCCTTTACACTAAAATTTGTCCTTATGGATAAAATTTTAGCCCCTTGCCCTTATGGAACAATTTTTTGTTCATTTTGTCCTTCACGCTATTTTCCTGTATTATATATATAAATTCCATAGCGTTTTTCTGAGATTTTGAATTTGTCATAAATTTTGATTCCCGCTATGAAATTTCAGTTTTTCGAATTCGTTGGAAAGATATTTTTAAATAGATTCAAATATTTTTGGTTTCGCTAAAATTCGATTTATTTTGCATCCTGTACAGTCAGTCAAAGTTAAAATTCAAATTTTAAAACTGCCGCGCTATTTCTAACTCCTTTTATAATTTAAATAAAATTTATTCGTTTTAACTTCGATTAAAATAAATTTATAGTCGTCATTATATAAAATAAACTATTTTAAATATTAAAAATCCATTAAAATAATTAAAATAAAAATTTTAAATTCGGCCCAAAAATCCGGGTCGTTACAATAATAAAATATTATAATTGGTCATACTCGATCAGAAATTCATATAGTTTTAAAATAAAATACTCCGGGTTGAAATCCAAGCCAATTCGATATTAAAAATATATAAAAACCCTTCATTTTATATAATAAATCGATATAATTTATAAACGAATTCCATAGCGACTATTTGAAAATTTGATTTGGACATAAAACAAAATCTACAACATGAAAACTTGATTTTTCTCTTCTAATTGAAAAATATTATCCAATAGATTCGGACGTTTCTTGTTTCAAAGAAATCCGACTTATATTGGATCCTTTACAGCTGTTTAAAGTTCAAAACACAATATTACGAACTACCGCACCGCTAAAGCTCGTTTTATAATTTAATTATAAACTAAACATCCAATCATCATGTTATAAACGAAATCGTTACTATAATCTCAATATAAACCATATTAAACCACTTTAAATTGCATATTCACATTATATTGCAAACTCAACATTTTCCGACTATTTGGAAATTAAAATATTATTTTATTATTTATTAATAAAAATATTCATAATAATTAAATTCATATTATTTAAATTCAATCGACAATTTAAATAATAAAATAATTTAAATAATTGGCCAAAAAATACGGGATGTTACGCTACTAGACAATAACATGAGCAGGGTAGTTGTCCAAGTAATGCCCGCTTCTTATTTAGGGGCAAATGAAGGGTGACCCAGGGACGAATTATATATGGACTAAGGAAACACCGTATAAGGAAAGTATTAAGTTGATAGGAGTTAATCCCTAGGAACAACTTGATAGTAACAAGAAGGTTCATCGAGAGGGTTTTCTTAAATGAAATTGAGTTCCTGACCCTAACCGGTTAGTAAGTGGTCGTTATTGTTTCTCGACCTACAGGAAGAGAAATTATTTATAACATTGACATTAGAATGGGTTCTTTAGTGGTTAAGGGTCTGCCATAGGATATTAAGTGACTATAAGGATGTCCAACCTAAATAAATTAGAATATGACCTTAAGTAACTAGGAATATCCCGCCTCGTGGGGTACTAAGTGACCGTAAGAATGTCCGCCCTTAAATAAACTTGTACGGTATTAACCAACCGTAAGCACGTCCACCCTTATAATACATATAGGCCTTAAGTGACTTTTAGGACGTCCACCTTATAGATGTAGATTGTGTGTATGATTGTGTAGACATATGGTAAAGCATTTACTGCTGCCAAATATAGAGAATAATTATCCCTTAAACTTATGTGATTATTATTCACCAGATCTTGTTGGCATATTATGCTTAGGTGATTGGGGGGTTCTCGCATTGCGAATAGTGGCGAAGCTTTGTCTCTTAGCCTTACACCTCCCGAGTGAATGCGTTGGTTAGAGCAGTCGAGTGACTGGCCGTAAAACAAGTGAGTCCGAGGATACCATTTGTAGCCATGCCCTTTAAGGAGTGGGCCATGTGGCCCGTTACTTGTGGTGTCAGAGAATAAATTACCCGATTATGGTAAAATCATACGTATGAGAGGCGTATTTATTATGTTGAAAAAGAATTTTCAAAAATAAGTTTACTATATAAGTGTGTATATATATGTATAAAGTACACGTATTCCAATAAAATAACATCTGTATGTCCATTTTTAGGAAAGACTTAACCTTATTTTCTAGAAATACTCTAGAAACCATATAGTGATATAGTAGCTTCCTTATCCATTTGTAAACCTCTAAGCAATAAGCATCAAATGGCTCAACATATTTGAAATTAAAAAGGATCGAAACCTCCTTATTTAATAAGTAATAAGTGGAAATAAAAAAGGATAGAAACCTCCTTATTTAATAGGTAATAAATAAAAATTTAAAATGACTGAAACCTCCTTATTTAATAGGTAATAAATGGAAATTAATATAACGGAATATCTATCATTTAAGATGGAAAATAAGTAAGAAAACTTTTAAGATAAATGTTGTTTAGGTTAACAATTAATATGGACAAGTTTATAAATATGTTAGGAAACAGAAGTACATCTTTGATTATTTGCATAAACTTCCAAAATAGAGCTATGAAACACTAAATGGTAAACAAGAAGGTATTAAATGGACAATGAAGACTACTTATATAAAAGTATGAATATTTGAATTGGAATTAGAGATTAAAATGTCCATAAGAATAAGCAATATTTAAAATGGTTTAAATGGATATAAAGGACACTTTAAGGTAGCTATTAGGAATGTTTTGAGATGGAACAATAAAGGACATGGAAAAAAGGAGTTAAAACATGACACATACTTCCATGAATAATATACATCATAGGTAGGATAGGAAAGTTGAAGGAAAAATAAATGAATATGTTTTCCTAACTGACAAAACCTACAGAAATGATTTTTGGCTAAATTATTTTGTAAAATGGAAATCTGGAAAATTGTAGAATAGCTCATGAATATACTCAAATTATGTAGCATTTCTATCTGGAAAGAAATTAAAAATATGAATTTTGGAAATATAAACATTTTTGGAGAAATTTGGAAAAGATTACTATTTCTTCTGTTGGATAAACTATAAATGTAAAATTTTGAAAACAGAATGACAAATTCTTTAAAAATGTCAGTAATAAACCAGAAGCTACAAGAATTTACTGTAACACCTGGATTTTTGAGCAGTCAAATGATTGATTTTTTAATTATTTAAATTGTGATTTGGGAATTAAAATAACTTAAATTTAATAATTTTGGATTGTTTAATTAATATAAATAGTGGAATAATAAATTTTATTTCTAAAATATTCGAAATGAGTTGAATATGTAATATTGTGTGAATTGAATAATTTAAGAGATGTAATTGAGTTTGGATTTGAGTTATAATAACGAATTTATTTATAAACGACGTTTGAACGTATAATTTATAATTTGATTTTGAACGAGATTGTAACATCGTGGTAGTTCATAGTTTTACGTTTTGATCTTCAAATGAATGTATATTATTTATTATAAGTCGAAATTCTTTGAAACAAGAAACGTTCGAATCTATTGAACTATAGTTTTCTAATAAATGTGATAAATTGAGAATTCGTCTTATAGGTTACGAGTTATGTCCAAATACCATTTTTAGAAAGTCGCCATGGAATCATTTATGAACCATAACGATTTATTTAATTAAATAAAAGGATTTTAATATAAACTAAATATCGATTTAGCGATGAAATTTTGTAATGTTGATATGAAACCCAAACTTGTTTATTTCGAAGCTATATGATATTCTATTTGTATACATACAATAATATTAATTTATTATTATTAAATTTAATTGTTTTTAAATTTATTAATATTTGATTATTTAAGCCTTAAAAATAGCCATTTTGCAAATAAACTACGTTTTCCACAAAATGAATTGTATTAAATCCCTACTGATTTATTATTGCTAGATTTCAAATTTCGCACTAATCAGAGTTGTTTTGTGACGTTGGGTAATTAAAATGTATACCTATAAATAATTGGAATTTAAAATAATAGTGTTTATGCAAACGGACTCGGATTTTGGCAAAACAAGCTTCATTGGGTCTGTAATGTCAAACTATAGCTATAAGTCCATTTTTGTTCAAATTAGATATCGTATGTGATAATACAAATTTTTAAATGACGAATGTGAACAACAATTGAATAAAACTAAATATAATAATCAAATAAAATAATAATAAACTACTTCTACAAATACATCACATACGCTCCTTAACCATAACCTATTTTCTTCTTCAGTGAACACCGAATTTGCGCCGCCATTCTCTTATGATAAAACGTGATGTTTAAAATTCAAAATTAAATCAGAAAAATGGTTATAAATTCCAAAACTCATATATATGGAATCCTTGAGTGAAGAGCTTCAAGCTGGTACTGGTTTTATTAGGTGCGATTCATGTTTCTGAAGTTCGACAGTTTCAGTCGATGCTAGGTTTGAATATCGTGGAAGATTGAAGCCTCAATGCATGAAATGGAGTTGTATTTGGTTTTGTGGGATCTTTTAGCACCTCAAGACAAAATTTGGTGGAATTCTATGAAAAAACCATTCGCACCTAGACTATACAACGTGCGTGAGTGATGAACACGCGTTTCAAAAGAGATCATCGAGTCTTGCATTGATAGTATGGGTGGAAGGAGAATTTAAAGAGGAGAATATTTGTGTTTTTAGTTAAATTTATAGTGGTTTGTGGAGGGAGAAAGGGGATCCTAAGTTTCGAAATGGCTATGGGTTTGGCGTGCGGTTTCTTTACTAAGCGGGGAAGATAATGAGGAGAAGGTTATTAGCGGCTTAAATTTGTAATTAAGGTTAAGTATTAATTAATTATTATTTTAAGTTAATGACATTTTAAATGTTTACAGTCTTGTAAAATGTATAACTTCCTCATACATTTTCAAAATTTGACGAAATAAGATCCGATCGCATGGACGCAGGGTACGCAATGAAACTAGTCTAGGGCAATTTAGAGCTCGTTGGAATTTATGGCGAGATAAAACACTTGATTGGTTTAATCGACATTTATCGTTATTCAAATGATAACGACCAAAGTGAGTAAACTCACTAACTCTTTCCAGTTTATAAATATTATAAACATATTTTAGAATTGATATGCGATGATTGAATGTTGTATGATAATTGTTTGGGAGAATTGATATATTATTATCACTTGTTGCTATTATATATATATTAGTTATATTTATGGTTGGTAATTGGATATTCCCGCAAATTTTACCGGATGAGACCTTATGCTCCCCGCATAATAGTGGATGACCTTCTAAACCGCGAAATTCCATCTGGAAGCGGAATTGGTATTATATACGTTGTCTAACGTCCGTGGATGCACGAAAAACAGGTTGGAGGGACTGGATTCTTAAAAATAATTACTATTTGTTTAGCTTTGTTTGGATGTTTAAATAGCACTGAATCTAAAAAAATTGGTATTCAAATACCATAAAATATATTCGAATAAGAGGAAAAGAATTTGGGTTTTAAAGAAACAAAACTATTTTTTCAAAATAGAAATTGAATTTCGAATGGGCTAGAAATAAATAACTTGTTTTTAATAATAAAAACTAGTAGTTAAATTTACAAACGATGTTTATGAATGAAATTAAATAATTATCATTGGATAATTTGGGAATGTAAATTCAATAATAAATTTAAAAGGGGAAATTGAAAAATGTTTTAAAACGAAAATGATGAAATTTATTCCGATGTTCGGAATGTGAATAGGATTGAAATAAATCAATAACAATTTATAACTCGAATTCGACTATATTGAATGTTATTAAAATAATTTATTTTCAAAAACTATATTTTATACAATTCAGAATTTGACAAGATAGTTAATATTTGGTTTGAAACCAATAATTTATAATCAAATATGAAGTCGAGATTAAGTTATAAACTTGATATATAATTAACAAGAAGTTAATTTATAAATGAAGTTTATGAATGAAATATGATGTGGATTTATAAAATGACCTGATAAACGGGATTGGAACTTGTAATAGTATATACAAATGAAAAATCAAGATTGATTTGATAAAACGAGTCTATCTTTCTATATAAGAATAATATTCATATTTCAAAGTGGATATTTTTTAAAAGCAAACGTTTTGAAGATTGGGATGTTTATAAAGGAAATTAGTAAAGGTTAGGAAGTGATAAATTTAAAAGTGAATTTAGAATGAAATGGAAATTGAGTTGACCTTTAACGGTAAATTTATTCTGAAGTTCGGAATGTAGTCAAATAGAGATTATTCGAAAGAGAGTATACATCGAATTTGACTATGTTAAATTCAGGAAAGTACTATTTACTTTTTGTTTTAATCAAGATTTAATTATTTATCTAATTAATTATTTACTTATTTACTTATTCAAATTAATGAATAGAAGTTATACTTTAAAGTTAATTATTTCGGAAATGGGGATTTATAATGATATCATTATAATCAGTGTTTTCCATCAAAAGAAGTGGATTCTTAAACCGAGTCCGATAATTTTGTAAGAAATGTTTGTTAAAGATTGAAGTTGTGAACTTATTTCTATTTCGAAATTAATAATATTGTTTAATTAAGGTCTGAGAGGTAATTATACCCCAACTTGATTGATTTCGTTTTAACTAAGGAATGGTTGAGGTTCAATGGTGAAGATTGGTTAGAAATACAGTTAGTTAACGAATGATTAATGAGTTGAGTTATTGTAACGATGTTTTATGTAACGTTCCTTTAAATTCAAATAAATGGATTTTGAAAACATTTTCCAAATAAAATCAAAGATGTTTTCAAAACATAGAAAAAGAAATGATTTGGAATTTGTGAATATATGGAAATGTTTCCAATGATTAATAACGTATATTATCTAAATATAGAAAATAAGAAATGTGAAGAGATGGAAATGTTTTTCGATGTTAATGACGTATATTTTTTGGAATATAGAAAATAATTAGTTTGTGAATATATGAAAATGTTTCCCAAGAAACATGAGAGGCCACATGGGTTTCAAGAAATCTCTACGGAAAGATATGGAAAATGGGGAAATGGGAAATGATAAATTAATAAGAAATTAATTTAAAAGGGTTCAGCGTTGCTTGATGCTTGATTAGTGGAATTTCTGTTTGGAAATTGGATCGCTGGTTGTATGGATGTTTCCTTTGATAGTTAAATAACTGGCTATTAAAGTTTTGGCTCATTGTATTTTTCCGTTGTCATTACGGAGAGACCGGGATCATGTTTATTGTCTAAAAACCACTCCGTATGGGCGTAAGCAGTGCGAATTAAATATGCTAAATATAATTGAAGATAGAGTAAAGTGCAAGGGTTGTTCTATAAATCCTAAGTAGAAATTGCCTTAGATGGGTTAATGTGATGGTGCCTTCGGTTTGTCCAGTCCTAAGACAACATATATAGACGGATGTCTAATAGAGTATTTCTTGATGGTCATGTACATTAATTTATTTAAGCATACCATAGTTGGTGGCGGAGAAGGAAACTTCTCTTAGCTAAACACCCAATGTATTTTTAAGGAGGACAATTAATGATTTGATGGATCTGACAATGTGACATTCAAAGTGAATGATGTTGTAGTGTTATAAAGGTAAGACGTAGCTTCAGGCTTCATCAACCAGGAAATAACAAAAATAGGCAGGCAACATGCTATGTGGTTCCCACCTATTAGGGTGTATTATCACCCGATCTGGAGAAAATTCAATTGCTTATAATTTTATCGTTGTTGTATGCTTTTGGAAACGATTGCTGATCACAACCATTGGTGATAATATACTCGGTACACTCAAGAAAAATGACTGGTCGGTCATGTATGGCATGGGTTGCAAGACGTTCTTGTTGAGCTTAGTGTATTCCTCCCTAGAGACACACTATCGAAAGGTGGTTACATACATTGTCATGTTAGAAATCCAGTCCCCAATAAGATCCCACAGTTTTTTATTATATATTATGTATGTGGAGCGTGAGATGCAAGAGTTCCGCTAGATGGTTATTGATTTGATTAGACACTATTATAATATCAGAATAGTGTTGATACAAAGAATATTTTGGGTTATCGTAAGGTAAAAACCATTCGTGTTTATGTGTGGATCGATCTTATGATTATCTTTTCTTTCAAAAGGATTTTTAAAAGTTAAACCAATTTTTTGAATTTTACTCACACCGTTCCCATGACTAGCCCAGAGTTTATTTTGTTTTGTTTTTCCCTAATCTCTTTTATGACCATATTTTTATGGGCATTCAAGTAGTCGAGATTTTACAGATATACTTGGAGTGGCTAGCAGCAAGAAGCATCAGCATTAGATAACTACTGTTTATTTCCGTAGTGTTGCATGTGTTATACTCTGATGTTAGTATGTGTATACAGTTACAGATTTGTAATTCAAAATATGTGTTATATGTTATATTTTATTCATTCCGTTGTGAGATTTGTGTCTGCTCTGATTCTGTTGTAATTATGTTCTTTGTGTTCTTCTATTCTAACCTTTTTTCTTTTTATTTCTCACCCTCTAATTTCTTTCTTTGGCATCTAGATTTTTGTGCACTTTGGGTTGGATTTGTGTTGTATTTGGTCGAATCAAAGGGTACCGAAATTTGGGTCGCTGCATTTGGTATCAGAGCTTACGGTTGAATAATAACCTTGTCTCTGTGGTGTAACTCAATTGAAATGAGGTTAGCAATACCTTAGATTGAGTTTGAGTGTATATATACGATAGAGCGTATTTGTAAATTTGTATAAAAATGATTTTATATTATGTTGACTGATTTGTTGAGTGGTATATAAATTCCAGATCGACACGTTTAGCTGACGTGGTTGATAAGGATTTCTAAACACTTGAATGACGCAAATCGACATAATATTATTTTTAAGTGGGTAATTGAAATAATTTTACCCAAAATTATATTTGATATCAAAAGAAATATTTTTTGAAATTGTTATGGTATATGGATGTGTTGATTGTTGTTACAATCAAATGAATTTGAGATGGTTATATATAACCCAATATAATTTGTATATTGATAAAATATACAAATAAGACGAGAGTTCGAACCAGGATATGGAGTTAAAAACCCGGAAAGGTCAGAAAATATTTTTCTGAAGTTTTTTAAAAACAATTAGAAGTATTTTAGAAAGGATTTGAATAAAAATCGTTGTAAATGGATTTTGAAAGTGATAAAGCACTGAAATGACTTCAGTCGCTGGAAAATAGTTCTGATGATGGATGGCCACATCATCGGTATTCATTTTCGAGTTTCTAAGTGATAGATTGCTACCATAGTAAGATTGGTAAGGATAATTTGTTTGAGAAAAACAAGTTGTTTTGAGAATCTAAAGGTTTTGAATTGCTGTGGTTATGTATATGTATAAATATATATGATCTCAAACTAATTTGAAATAAAATCCGGGAAATTGAATTATGAAATTTAATTTAACTTATGAAGTTAAGTAGACTGGAATGGTAAAAGTGAATCAAATGGATTGAAATTTAACTTAATCTATGTTAAATGAAATTGGATTGGATTAGAGGTCATCCCAAGTGAAATTGTGTATAGAGAAAAAGAGAAATATTCGAGATTTGAGTTACTAAAGTGAATTCGACTTATACATAACAAGTTGAGTATATCGGATGTTGTTAATTATAGGAGTAAAATTTGAGTTCAAGCAGAATAAGTGGATTGATTTTTGAAATAGAAATCAAGTTTTAATTAAAGAATGGAAGTGAACAAATCAAGAATTTAATTAGTGAATTAAAAACAAAACGTTGGATTGATTTGAAATCAATTGGAAATGCATGTATATGCATATATTAGACAGATATGGAATGAAGTGAATGAAGAAGATATATTGAATGCTCGACAAAGGTAGAAGTTTAATTGAGCATGAGATTTTTATGAGCCTATTTAGCTAGCCGCTTGGCTTTTTGATTTTCTTTTTGAATAGAAAGGGCCTAGAGAGGCGTGTTATAGTTGTACTGATTGAGCCGTGCAAAGGAGACGCTGGCGAAATTTTCCAAAAATTCAAGGAGTTAGAAAAAGTTCTAAGAAAATTTTGATAATTAAAAATCGAGTTGTCAATTGTATAAGAGATTAGAAAACCAGATGTGGTTAATAAAATTTAGAGTAAATAATGATGTTGATAAATTGATTTAGAATCAATTTGAATGAATGTGGATATGCGAAGAGCATATGGATTGAATATAAGAATGTAATGGTGGGTTTTACAAAACTAAGTGGAAGGGTGGATAGATCATTCGAAATGAATCATGGTTAATTGAGTAAGGGCATGAGAATTTAAAAGTTCTATATAGAACTGAGTTGTAGTGATATAGAGTGTAAGATTGTAACCAATTGGCTTAAGAGAAGTTGGAAGAGTTATAATATCTTTACTTTTTCGTAATTTCGAGAACAAAATTATTTTAAGAGGAAGGAATTTAATGACCCGGATTGTTGAGCAGTCGAATAATTAATTTATTTAATTATTTAAATTGTGATTTGGGAATTTAGATAGCTTGAATTCAATAATTTTGGATTATTTAATTAATATAAATAGTGGATTAATAAATTTAATTTCTAAAATGGTTGGAATGAGTTGAATTTGCAATATTGTTTGAATTGGATAATTTAAGAGATGTAACTGAGTTTATATTCGAGTTATAACAACAAAATTATTTATAAACCACGTTTGAGCTTATAATTTATAGTTTGATTTTGAACAAGCTCATAACATTGCGGTATCTTATAGTTTTACGTTTTTAACTTTAAATGAATGTATAAGATTTGTTATAAGTCAAAATTCTTTGAGACAAGAAACGTTTGAAATCTATTGAACTATAGTTTTCTAATAAAAGTGAAAAACCAAGATTTCGTCTTGTAGGTTGTGAGCTATGTCCAAATCAAATTTTCAGAAAGTCGCTATGGAATCGTTTATAAACCATAACGATTTATTTAATTAAATAAAAGGATTTTAATATATACTGAATATCTATTTAACGATGAAAATTTATAATATTGAGTTTGAAACCTAAACCTGTTTATTTTGGAGCTATATGATATTCTATTTGGATATACACGATAATACTAATTTATTTTTGAATTTATTAATATTTTATTAGTTTTATTTAAGCCTTAAAAATATCCATTTAGCAAACTATGTCCGTTTTTGACAAAACAAATTTTATTAAATCCCTAATGATTAATCATTGTTATATTTCAAATTTTGCACCAATCGGAGTTGTTTTATGACCGTAGGAAATTAAAATGTAAACATATCAATAATTTGAATTTAAAATAATGGTGTTTGCGCAAATGGACTTGGATTTCGACGAAACAAGTTTCAATGAGTCTGTAATGTCAAACTGTAATAGTATGTCCATTTTCGTCCAAATTGGATGTCGTATGTGATAATACAAACTTTAAATGACGAACGTGAACAACAATTGAATAAAACTGAATAATAAGATAATAATAAACTACTTCTACAAATACATCACATACCCTCCTTAACCCTAACCTATTTTCTTCTTCAATCAACACTGAATTTGCACCACCACTCTCTTATACTAAAACGTGATGTTTAAAAATCAAATCAGAAAATGGTTATAAATTCCAAAACTCATATGTATGGAATCCTTGAGTGAAAAGTTTTAGGTTTGTACTAGTTTTATTGGGTTTGATTCATGTTTCTGAAGTCAGATAGTTTACAATGAAGCTAGGTTTGAATATCGTGGAAGATTGAAGCCTTATTGCATGAAATGGAAGTTGTATTTGGTTTCGTGGGATGTTTTAGCACCTTAAGACAAAATTTGGTGGAATTTTATGAAAAAATCGTTTGCATTGGACTGTAAAACATGCGTGAGTGATGAACAACGTGTTCCAAAAGAGATCATCGAATTTTTTATTGATAGTATGGGTGGAAGGAGAATTTGAAAAGGAGAATATTGGTTTTTTTAGTTGAATTTATAGTGGTTTGTGGAGGGATAAAGGGGAGCCTAAGTTTCGAAATGGCCATGGGTTTGGTGTGCGGTTTCTTTACCGGAGCGAAGAAGATAATGATGAAGAGGTTATTAGCAACTTAAATTTGTAATTAAGGTCAAGTATTAATTAATTATTATTTTAAGTTAATGACCTTTTAAATGTTTACAATCTTGTAAAATGTATAACTTCCTCATACATTATCAGAATTTGAAGAAAAAGACTGTTGTGATCATATGGATGCAGTTTACGCAACGAAATTGGTTTGGGGGGATTTGGTGCCCATTGTAATTTATGGAAAGATAAAATGCTTGATTGGATTAATCGACATTTATCATTATTGTAACGACTCGGAAAATCTGAACCAATTTAAAAAATTTAAATTGGTTATTTTAGTGGATTTTAAATATTTAAAATAAATATTTTAAATAATAACGATGAAAAGTAAGTTTGAATCGACGTTAGAAAATAAATATAATTAATTCTATTTATAAATAAGGCTTGAAATGGCGTTGTAGTTTCAAAATTTGAATTCAAACTTTGACTGACTGTATCGGGTGCAAAACAAAACGGATTTGAGTGAAACCAAAAATATTTAAATCTGTTAGTGAATATCTTTCAAACGAATCTGAAAAATCGAAGTTTCATAGCAGGAAGCAAAAGTTATGGCTAAATTAATTTTCAGGAAGGTCGCTATAGAGTTTATATAGCCCGTGAAAATGGCCATTTTGCAAACGACCTCAGAATTCGACGAAACCATTTTGGTTGGATCCGGGATGTCAAATTATTACTAGGTTTCAAATTTCATAATTTTTGAAGTTAATATGTGAGCGTGGCAAAGGAAAACGTGTTTTGGTCAATTACAGTTAAATTAGATCGACCAGAAAAGGGCCATTTTTCAAACGGTCTCATAATTCGATGAAACTAGTTTTGTTGGGACCGTATCGTCAGAACATAGCTAGATTTATTTTTCGGGAATTTTTAGAATCAGTATGTTACCCCAGCAAATTGAAATGTACGTTCAAATCAAATATTAAATGTTTTATATTTTAATTTAAAGGAAAACTGACTGAAACAATCGAATGGGCCTTTGAAACATATCCCATTGTGTTCAGAATGGGGGTATTTAGGTAGGGACGATAGTCGTTGGGTTTGGATTGGGGTTTGTGTGTGAAAGAGGGTATTTTAGAAATTTAAAAATATATAAATTAATAAAAAAATCCTATTGGTCCACGAATTCTTCTCTCTCCCCGCTTCTTCCTCGAGAGCCCTCGTAGAATGGAGGAAAACATTCAGATCTTCTCTCCTCTTTTCTGGCAAATCCACTCATCAAAATCATAGGCTCCAGTTGGGTTTTTTGTAGAGAATTCTCACATCTCTAAATCCATACAAACTTGGTCTTCTCTAGTAGAGTATTTGCCGAGATCCAGCTCCTCAAAGTCGAAGACTTCATCTCACCGCTGCCACGTCATCTCACCGTCGATCAAGGCTGGAGGACCACCGCCAGGCGCGCGACTCGGAGCTGCTTCACGTAACATGATCTGATCATCCTCAAACTGAATGAATCATGCGTGAATCTGTGACCTAGTTTTGAAGCAAACAGTGGAGGTATACGGCTATTTTAATTTCAACTATATTATAGCACTTTAAAGCGCTACGGTTTTTGATTTCACTGTAAAAATCATATCTTTTTCGTTTGTTGACAAAATTAAGTGAAACAAGAGACATTGGACTCGCGTGGACGTCTTCTACATTCTAGAAGAGACCACATATTTTTCTGAGCCTTCTGCTATTTTTGGTGGAGTGGAACCCAATGTGAAATTTCTAAATTATAAACGATATGGAAAACGACGATGTATAAATTATATAGTCGATGTAAGACTTATATAAGCATTGTATACCTCATGTATAAGCGTTGTATAAGTTGTACGTTCGATATGTAAGTTATATATGCGTTGTAAAAATTATATATGTTGAATAGAAGTGAAATATACTTATATATATATATATACGCCCCTCGTCCACAAACCATGGACGATATTTATTGGTTGTGACTGGTGTAAAAATTGGTTGATAGTGAATGGTTGATTTGAATTGTTTGTGGTTGAAATTGATTGATTGTGGTTGAAAAATACCCATTTGTGGTTGAGAATTATTTGGTTGAAACCACATAGGATTAGTTTGTAGAAATGAAAAAAATATACATGCCGCCTGCATGCGAACTAGATGCATGAAATCCCCATTGTCAAAAGCTGCGAGGCTTTAAGGTAGAGTGAGGAGCCGTACTAGGCACGACCCCGGTTTTAACTACCCTGCCGTTATACTGCCGAAATTTTGAATAATATTCATGTGTTAGAATTATTTTCATGTGTTGAAACTATATTCGTGTGTTGAATAGAAATTCATATGTTGAATGACATTCGTGTTTTGAAATAAATTGTTTCATAATAAAAATCATATATTTATCATCTATATGAACTATATAAAATAGTCGTGTTTTGAAATAAATTGTTTTGCAATAAAAATCATCTTTTTATTGTATATATATAAACTATAGAAAATATTCATGTGTTGAATAGAAATTCATTCGTTGAATAGAAATTCATGTGTTGAATGGTATTCGTGTTTTAAATAAATTATTTTAAATATAAAAATCACCTTTTTATTGTATATATATGAACTATAGAAAACATTCATGTGTTGAATAGAAATTCATTCGTTGAATAGAAATTCATATGTTGAATGGTATTCGTGTTTTGAAATAAATTGTTTTATAATAAAAATCATATTTTTATCATTTATAGGAACTATATAAAATAGTCGTGTTTTGAAATAAATTGTTTTACAATAAAAATCACATTTTTATCATATACATGAATTGTTAAAAATAGTGAAGTGTTGAAATAAATGTCGGTTGGATAAAAATATCATTTTTATCAAAGGTATGAAAAGAATATGGTTTTGAAATCGAAGAATAGAATATATATATATATAATTTAAACGATTCGAATAACGAAGCTGCAGTTTGTGTTTTGAAACCGTGATTTCAAACGATTAGTGCGGGAGATCCGACCATCGGATTTTCCCGAAACCGAAGCCGTTGGGTTCGCCTTGGAAATATCTTTCCAACGACACCAACTTTGTAAAGATCCAACGGTTGGATTGTCTGGAATGTTTAATTCAAATCTGAAGAAGAACAACGCGAGAATCGATTATATATATATATATATATAAAATTAAATTAAATCGAATAACGACGCTGCAGTTCGTATTTTGAAACCGAAACTTCAAACAATTGTATCAGGAGATCCGACCGTCGAATTTTCCCAAAATTGGAACCGTTGGATTCGTTTTGAAAAGTTCTTTCTATTGATATAAATTTTGTGAAGATCCAACGATTAGATTTTCAGATATGTGTAAATAAAATCTGGAGAAAAACAGCGCCACGACCACGTTATGGCCTGAAGCGTTGTTTGAATAAATTGGCTATTTTTAAATAAATAAAAATAGCGATAAATCGTTACAAAATATTATAACCGATATGGAATGTGAAATTTAGAAACTAACTGAAGGTTGGCTAAGTCGAATGGTTTCCTAGGTTTTGATCTGATGCTAGTTTTGGCCTTCAGGTTTAATATTTGGGGAATCGTTCTCTTACTGATTTGCAGTTAGTGACTAATAAATTGGGATAAGGCGTATGTTGTGTTTGTGTATCACTTGTTTAGTATATACGCGAGTTGCTCAGAAAGACCGGGTTTATCCCATTCTGAATAACCGAATCGACGATAAGAAATCGAAGATGAAGACGGTGGTCGAAGACCGGAGATCTTCACCTCGTTTGGATGGTAACTGATGTCCTGATTGGGAGGCATCCCGAAATATGGATAATGAGTGGTGATCGCCCAGACATACGTGGAGATCGATGGGTATGCGAGGTATATAGTGCCTCCGGTTTCGTTCAGGCCCAGAACAGACTTGTAAATGGACTGTGTGTCTGACATTGGAATTCATTCTGTGTGATTGATAGCCATCAGTTACATGGCGTGAATTGTCTGTGTGGCATGCTAAGATGCAGTGATCAAGGCTTCTGTTGAAAGGCAAAGTCTTGTGGTTGATGATCAAAGCACCGCCTGTGTGGCGTAGCTTTGTGTATAATGTGAATTCGCGAACCTCACACCCCGGTATGAACCAGAAACGGGAGAGGACCTCAGGGAGGGCATGCGTTTCCTTCTAGCTAGAGGTGGTGTCAGTGCTTAAACTGGCTGACATTTATATTATTTTCACCTATGTGGTTGTTGCTATTGCGAGGCGCCTCGGATATATCGGTGACTATGTGAAGCCGATGGAGCCATTCGTTGGTTCATTGACGCCCCAAAGGGCGGGGAAACGCAGTGTTCAGTCATTTTATTCCACATCGGTGGACCGGCCCTGTCACTCCTAGGGTCACTCGAGCTCTGATCCTGAGACACGGACTAGACCGTCTCGAAGTCGGTAAGGACTATCTTTTGCCTTGGTTCATGACGGAAATCCAATTTCCAAATACGACACCATGCGGTTTTGATTTTGTATATATATATATTGCGACATGATATATGGTACCCATGCCGTCTATGATTGATAGTTATGATTCGAAATTGTTTTTGAAACATGTAAACACTAGTAATAATATCAAATTCTTTTGTTTTATTCGTATCAAGCATATTTTGGCCATTATAAGGTAAAACTCTATCCTCCGGTTTGCGTTGCATTGTGTGATGGGAACTGAGTCTTATAATGGCTTCATTTTTATAAAAAACATTGCGATGTTTAAAAGAATGATTTGTTTTAAAGCACTGGCAATCCGATGGAGTAAACCCGTTCCGCGAAAGTGGCGTGGTCCTGTGATTAGCCATATTATAAAATGTGTTAAGTAGATTTCTCATACCAGTCCCATGACTGACTCGTAGTTTATTTCACTTGCAAACTCGGGTGCCCCTTTTTCTACACGGGCAGCCTTGTATTCAGGTTTTAGCAGGCTCTTTCTGGATAGCTGGAGCTGAAGATGGATTCTATCATTTATCTCTTTTTATGTTGTTCAGCTCCTATCGTACATATTATGTTTGTTTCCGCTGTAGACATTTATGTATAGCTGAACTGTATTTGTACTAAGTATGATCCTGTATACTGTGTAACTCTAATGATTACGTTTATCCAGTATATTCTATTGTGCATTATCTGGTGTATTTATTTAATTATGTTCTGCTATTATCTATTTATATGTTATATTCCAAAGATTACTCTTGACACCGTGGTACGGGGTTTTGGGGTCGTCACATCGTGGTATCAGAGCTTTGGTTAAGCTTAGTGCTGGAATATAACATATTAACGAGCTTGTCAGAAATAGAACTAGTATTGTTCTAGGACGAATAACTCATTACAGATAGGGTCAGTAATATCCTTGTATGAGTATAGCAGAATGAAATACGCCCGGTAGACACATTTACATTCAAGTATATGTCTCTATGCTTTAAAATATCTTTTCTGTGACCTAACACTTGATCTGCTATTTGCAGAAGTACTAGAAAATGAGTGTCAGAAACAAAAGAAATGCAGAACCAGATCTAGAGGCTCTATTAAAGAGATATCGAAATCTGGGCGGAGCACAATTCTAGGGCAATGAATCTATAATTCAAACTCAAGCTTGGGTGGGCTCTACGGAAAGAATTTTTGAGTGTTTCCAGCTGAGAGATGATCAGAAAAGATTAGTGGCATCTTGGGCGCTCAAAGAAGAAGCTCTAATCTGGTGGGAAATAATCATCAAAGATAATCCAAAAGGTGATATCACCTGGGATAGGTTCAAAGAGATTTTCCTAGAAAGATTTACTCCTCCTGAAGCAACTGCGCGATTATGTGATGAATTCTCTTATCTGATTCAAGGAGATATGACCATTCCAGAATATCATAAGAAAGTCAACGAACTTTCTCACTTTGCTCCTCATCTAATTCATAATACGAAGAGAAAGAATCTGAGATTTATAAACAGGCTTCAAAGAAAATACCAGAATAAAGTAATGAGGCATATGAAGCTTCCTTTTTCAGAAATGATATACATGGCTTATCAGTATGAAGATCTCCATAAGAAAGGTATGTTGCGCGACGAAGAGGAAGTCAGTTCTAATAGTAAAGGTGAGTCTGAAACTGATCGTCCTGAGGCTAGTACGATGTCTGAGGTCAGTAAGAAGCCCAGTGTCAAGAGGAAAAGGGTTAAATCTGAGAAAGGACAAGTAACGACTGCCATATGCAGTAACTGCAAGAAGCCAGGGCATTTGGCGATAAACTGCGGACCCTTGAAGAACAGATTAAAAAGTGGGCTTCAATCCAAGAAGGGATTTCAAGACAATAGAAAGTGCTGTCAATGCCATCAGTTGGGTCATCTTTCAAAGGCCTTCCCACTATTCAAGAAATCTGAAGCAGTACATATAAATGAAGTAGCAGAAACTTCTAAGCCCTCAGCTAGTCAGGGAAGGTCTGATGTTTTGGAAGGCACGCTCAATGTCAAAAACATCCAGTTAAAGTAATGTTTGACACAGGCGCATCGCGAAGCTTTATTGCAAAGAATGCGGTTAAGAAACTGGATTTGAATTTGAAAAGGCTCAAAGAACCCATCACTGTCCATAATCCGGTTGGAAGTTCTCTCGATCTTAGCTGGATTTGTGTGGTGCCTGTCTCTTTTTCCTGTTATAATTTCCCTACTATCTCTATTGTCATGAATTTTACTGAATTCGATCTTATTTTGGTATTGGATTGGTTAATCAAATATGAGGCAGAGGTTAGATGCGCCAAGAGAGTTGTTAAGGCAAAGGCCCAATCAGGGAATTATATAACCATACCCTACGAAGGTCTGAATTCAAATAGAAAAGACTTTTGGTCAGCTTTGGATGTTTCTCCTGCTCAAATAGAAAATATCCCTGTAGTCACAGAGAATATTCCCGACCTCATCAAAGATATTCCTATCGCAAAGAATTATGCAGATGTGTTTGAAGAAGTTGTCAGCTTACCTCCGCAGAGAGAAATTGATTTCAAAATTGCTTTAATCCCTAATGCAAGGCCAGTAGTTCACGCTATTCGAAGGATGACCTTGAAAGAGAAGGAGGAATTAGACAATCAAACAAGACAACTTGTGTGGAAGGGTCTGATCAGGCCTAGTTTCTCTGATTGGGGAGCAGCAGTGGTGTTTGTCCCAAAGTCTGACGGTACTCTGCGACTATGTGTGGATTATCGTGACTTGAATAAGCAGACAATAAAGAATAAATATCCATTGCCGTGAATTGATAATTTATTGGATCGTCTGAATGGTGCACAAGTATTTTCAAGGATGGACCTAGCTACAGGCTTCCACCAGCTTCGTATTGCCGAAGAGTGTGTTCCAATGACAACATTCAGAGGTCCAGACTTATTCTATGAGTGGTTAGTAATGTCGTTCGGCTTATGTAACACTCCAGCTTACTTCGTCGATTTGATGAATCGAGTGTTCCGCGGAGTCCTGAATAAGTTTGTTCTGGTTTTTATTGACGATATTCTAATCTTCTCTAAGTCAAAGGCCGAGCATGAAAAACATTTGGAGCAAGTTCTGGAAATTCTGAGAAGGAACGTTTTAAAAGCCAAACTGACCAAATGTATATTATGGCAAGATGAAGTAAAGTTTCTGGGCGATGTCGTATCAAAAGAGAGAATTGTTGTGGATCCAAGTAAAATCACAGCTATTCAAAATTGGAAACAGCCTAGTACTCCCACAGAAGTCTAAAGTTTTCTTGGATTGGCTAGTTATTATCGGAAGTTCGTTAAAGATTTTTCGAAGATATCTAGTCACTTAACAAAGCTTACAAAGAAGCACTCAAAATTCTAGTGGACTCCAGAATGTGAGGATGCTTTTGAGGAGCTAAAGTTAAGATTAACAACGGCTCTAGTATTAACGATAATCGATGGAAATCAAGACTTGAAGGTCTGGACAGATGCCTCTAAAGAAGGCCTTGGTGCAGTATTAATGCAAAGAGGTCAAGTTGTTGCTTATGCAAGCCGCCAGCTGAAGCCACATGAAAAGAACTACGTTACTCATGATCTTGAGTTGTTGGCTATCGTATTCGCTTTGAAAATCTAGAGACACTATCTTTTGGGTGAGAAATTCGATCTGTTTATAGATCACCAGTCGCTAAAGTATCTGTTCACCCAGAAAGACTTGAATCTGAGGCAGCAACGTTGGCTAGAGTTCCTTGCAGCATACGATTTTGAGATTCTATACACTCCAGGGAAAGCCAATGTCGTGGCCGATGCGTTAAGCCGAAAGAATGTAATGATCGCCAGTTTTATCATTACAACTTCATTGATTGATAAAATATCTGCTCTTCAGAGGGATGATTAGTTCATTCAAAAGATCAGAGAGATAATTCAGAAAGGCAAGCCCTCGAGTTTTCAGGTTGATAATGATGGGATTCTAAGGCTAAAAGGTCGAATCTGTGTTCCTAACATTCCTAAGCTCCGAAAGGAAGGGCTGGATGAATGCCACAAGTCAAAACTTAGTATCCATCCAGGAGTAAGCAAAATGTATAATGACATCAAATGCACTTTCTGGTGGAGGTCGATGAAGAGGGACATTTCTTTATATGTTAGCCGATGCCCTACTTTCCAACTAGTCAAAAGCGACCAACAGAAACTTGTTGAATTGTTGCAACCGCTGGACGTTCCAGGTTGGAAGTGGGAACATATTTCCATGGACTTCATAGATGGTTTTCCTAGAACCAGAAAAGGAAATGGCAGTATTTGGGTGATCATAGATCGCTTCATGAAGACCGCCCATTTCATACCTGTCAGATCGAACAGAACTGCTCAGAGTCTGGCGCAGATATATTTCAAGGAAATTGTTAAGCTACATGGAGTGCCGATCAGTATAGTTAGTGATAGAGATCCAATATTTACTAGCAAATTCTGGGAGGCATTTCAAGTAGAACTGGGAACGAAGTTGAACTTGAGCACCGCTTATCATCCTCAGACAGATGGTCAGACCGAGAGGGTGAATCGTATTCTAGAAGATTTATTGCGGGCTTATGTTCTAGACTTTGGTGGATCATGGGAAGACCATTTACATTTGGATGAATACTCATATAACAACAGCTACCAAGCAAGCCTGACAATGTCACCATTCGAAGCATTGTATGGTAGACCGTGCCGATCTCCTTCTTGTTGGGTCGAACCCAGTAATAGACTTGTATTGGGACCTGATATGATCCGCGAGGCTGCCGACAAAGTCGATTTCGTTAAGAAACGATTACTCGAAGCTCAAAGTCGACAGACGAGCTATGCCGATAAGAGAAGAAGAGATATACCATTTGATGTTGGCGACTATGTATATTTGAAAGTATCGCCGATGAGAGGAGTTATCCGGTTCGGTAAAACTGGGAAGTTGGCTCCCAAATTCATTGGTCCGTTTCCTATTCTTGAACGGATTGGAACTCTCCCTTATAAGGTTCAATTGCCTGATTGGTTGCCTGGGGTGCATGATGTGTTTCACGTATCTCAACTTCAAAGTATGTTCATGATCCAGACTTGGTTGTGGAAGAAGCCGCCCAACAGGATATTGAAATTACTCCAGAATTTGCTGTGAGAAGAGAGCCGCTAAAGATTATCGGCAAAGAAACCAAAGAGCTGAGGAACAAGAAGGTTCACTTAGTCAAAGTGCAATGGAGTGGAGATCGCGAGATTGTACTTGGGAAACTGAGGAGAGCATTCAGAAAGCCTATCCTAAGTGTAGAGTGGATATCTCTGATTGACTCCGGTGCAAGGTACATTTACCATATTTTGAAATTTCCAGTTGTTCTCTACTTTGTTGTTATTTTCTTTTCATGGATGTGAACTTTTAATTCTATAGTCTGAATGATTTTAAAAGAGTATAGGAATTGATTAGTACATTTTTGAAAAGCTAAAAATAAAATTGATTTTTGTTTGTGTGGTGTGATAGTGGATTTGATTAATAAATTATTAGAACGATAGTTAATTTAATTAATATGAGAATGAATAGTAAAATTTATTCGATTATATCATGTATTGAACTGATTTAAAAATAGATAGAAATATATACATGTGCATTATATATGTTTGAACAGGTAATTGGATTAGCTGTTAAGTAAAGAATTTATTTGCGTACCCGACAAATAGGTAAACCTTAATGAGTTGGATGCGAAATATTATTATATCAACTCCTATGAATGTCATTGGATGCGGAGTGCTGGTTATTCTGTGTGTAATAATAAACGTCGCCGTAGGATAGTAACAATTAATTTTGAACTACACTACATGGCATACTTCTTGAAGATAGGCATACTTCATCATATACCACATAATCATTTGGAGCTTGTGTGACGAGGTGGAAGATTTACCATACGAGCGAGAGGCTTGTATGGCGAAGACTATATATTACAGGTTGAACTGATGACTGATATGGGCCATATAAAATGTAACGATAAATTGCCAGATTAATAAAAACCCCACACGGGTTTGGAGTTGACAATAATCACGTCTCTCTAGTTATTAGATACGGCATATGGATTATTTATTTCCCACACGGGACGAGGTGACGAGAATTTATTCTCTAGAGTAATTAAAAATACACACTCCCTCAGGCTTAGACAGGGTGACAAGAATTTATTCTCTGGAGATATTATCTATACAGGCTCCCCTGTAAACACCAGAATATATCACTATAAATATGTGTATGCTTTATAGGATTTATTGGGTACCTAATACGGCCCAATAAATTTCCAAACCCCTCCCCGTATAAAGGAGGTTATGGCGAAATTTTTCAAAAATTTAGGGTGTTAGCCAAATTTTTGAAGAATTTGAAAATTCTCAAAAACTAAAAAGTTCGAGAATGGAAGCCAGATTGAAAGTAGAGTTGATTAATCAAACCACTTTCGACTTTGTTCCTTTTCGAGGACGAAAAGTTTTGAGTGGGGGAGATTGTAACGACCCGGAAAATCTGAAACAATTTAAAAATTGGTTATTTTAGTGGATTTTAAATATTTAAAATAAATATTTTAAATAATAACGACGAAAAGTAAGTTTGAGTCGACGTTAGAAAATAAATATAATTAATTCTAATTATAAACAAGGCCTGAAATGGCGCGGTAGTTTCAAAGTTTGAATTCAAACTTTGACTGACTGTACCGGATGCAAAACAAAACGGATTTGAGTGAAACCAAAAATATTTAAATCTGTTAGTGAATATCTTTCTAACGAATCTAAAAAATTGAAGTTTCATAGCGGAAAGCAAAAGTTATGGCTAAATGAATTTTCAGAAAGGTCGCTATAGAGTTTATATAGCCCGTGAAAATGGCCATTTTGCAAACGATCTCAGAATTCGATGAAACCACTTTTGTTGGATCTGGGATGTCAAATTATTGCTAGGTTTCAAATTTTATAATTTTTGAAGTTAATATGTGAGCGTGGCAAAGGCAAACGTGTTTTGGTCAATTACAGTTAAATTAGATCGACCAGAAATGGGCCATTTTTCAAACAGTCTCAGAATTCGACGAAACTAGTTTTGTTGGGACCATATCGTCAAAACATAGCGAGATTTATTTTTTGGGAATTTTTATAATCAGTATGTGGCCCCTGCAAATTGAAATGTACGTTCAAATCAAATATTGAATGTTTTATATTTTAATTTGAAGGAAAATTGACTAAAACAGTCGAATGGGCCTTCGAAACATATCCCATTGTGTTCGGAATGGGGGTATTTAGCTAGGAACGAAAGTCGTTGGGTTTGGATTGGGGTTCGTGTGTGAAAGAGGGTATTTTAGAAATTTAAAAATATATAAATTAATAAAAAATCATACTGGTCCACGCATTCTTCTCTCTCTCCCGCTTCTTCCCTGAGAGCCCTCGTCGAACGGTGGAAAACGTTCAGATCTTCTCTCCTGTTTTCTGGCAAAACCACTCATCAAAATCACAGGCTCCAGTTGGGTTTTTTGTAGAGAATTCTCTCATCTCTAAATCCATACAAATATGGTCTTCTCTAGTGGAGTATTTGCCGAGATCCAGCTCCTTAAAGTCGAAGACTTCATCTTGCCGCTGCCACATCATCTCGCCGTCGATCAAGGCTGGAGGACCACCGCCAGGCGCGCGACTCGGAGCTGCTTCATGTAGCATGATCTGATCATCCTCATACTGAACGAATCATGCGTGAATCCGTGACCTAGTTTTGAAGCAAACAGTGGAGGTATACTGCTATTTTAATTTCAACTATATTATAACACTTTAAAGCGCTACGGTTTTTGATTTCACTGTAAAAATCATATCTTTTTCATTTGTTGACGAAATTCAGTGAAACAAGAGACAATGGACTCGCGTGAATGTCTTCTACATTCTAGAAGAGACCGCATATTTTTCTGAGCCTTCTGCTATTTTTGGTGGAGTGGAACCCAATGTGAGATTTCTAAATTATAAACGATATGGAAAACGACGATGTATAAATTATATAGTCAATGTATGACTTATATAAGCGTTGTACACCTCATGTATAAGCGTTGTATAAGTTGTACGTTCGATATATAAGTTATATATGCATTGTAAAAATTATATATGTGTTGAATAGAAGTGAAATATACTTATATAAATATATAAATATAAATATATATATATATATATATATATATACACCCCTCGTCCACAAACCATGGAAGATATTTATTGGTTGTGATTGGTGTAAAAATTGGTTGATAGCGAATGGTTGATTTGAATTGTTTGTGGTTGAAATTGATTGATTGTGGTTGTAAAATACCCGTTTGTGGTTGATAATTATTTGGTTGAAACCACATAGGGTTAGTTTGTTGAAATGAAAAAAACATACATGTCACCTGCGTGCGAACTAGATGCATGAAATCCCTATTGTCAAAAGTTGCGAGGCTTTAAGGTAGAGCGAGGAGCCGTACTAGGGACGGCCCCGGTTTTAACTACCCTGCCGTTATGCTGCCGAAATTTTGAATAATATTCATGTGTTAGAATTATTTTCATGTGTTGAAACTATATTCGTGTGTTGAATAGAAATTCACATGTTGAACGACATTCGTGTTTTGAAATAAATTGTTTCATAATAAAAATCATATTTTTATCATCTATATGAACTATATAAAATAGTCGTGTTTTGAAATAAATTGTTTTGCACTAAAAATCACCTTTTTATTGTATATATATAAACTATAGAAAACATTCATGTGTTGAATAGAAATTCATTCGTTGAATAGAAATTCATGTGTTGAATGGTATTCGTGTTTTAAATAAATTGTTTTAAATATAAAAATCACCTTTTTATTGTATATATATGAACTATAGAAAACATTCATGTGTTGAATAGAAATTCATTCGTTGAATAGAAATTCATGTATTGAATGGTATTCGTGTTTTGAAATAAATTGTTTTATAATAAAAATCATATTTTTATCATCTATAGGAACTATATAAAATAGTCATGTTTTGAAATAAATTGTTTTACAATAAAAATCACATTTTTATCATATACATGAATTGTTAAAAATAGTGAAGTGTTGAAATAAATGTCGGTTGGATAAAAATATCATTTTTATCAAAGGTATGAAAAGAATATGGTTTTGAAATGGAAGAATATATTATATATATATATATATAAATTTAATTTAAATGAATCGAATAACGAAGCTGCAGTTCGTGTTTTGAAACCGTGATTCCAAACGATTAGTGCGGGAGATCCGACCATCGGATTTTCCCATAACCGAAACCGTTGGGTTCGCTTTGGAAATATCTTTCCAACGACACATACTTTGTAAAGATCCAACGGTTGGATTGTCTGGAATGTTTAATTCAAATCTGAAGAAAAACAGTGCCAGAATCAATTATATATATATATATAATTAAATTAAATCGAATAACGACGCTGCAGTTCATATTTTGAAATGAAACTTCAAACGATTGTACTAGGAGATACGACCGTCGGATTTTCGCAAAACTGGAACCGTTGGATTCGTTTTGAAAAGATCTTTCTAATGATATAAAATTTTGTGAAGATCCAATGGTTAGATTTTCAGATATGTGTAAATAAAATCTGGAGAAAAACAGCGCCACGGCCGCGTTATGGCCTGAAGCGTCGTTTGAATAAATTGGCTATTTTTAAATAAATAAAAATAGCGATAAATCATTATAAAATATTATAAAAGATATGGAATATGAAATTTAGAAACAAACTGAAGGTTGGCTAAGTCGAATGGTTTCCTGGGTTTTGATCTGATGTTGGTTGCGGCCTTCGGGGTTAATATTTGGGGAATTGTTCTCTTACTGATTTGCGGTTAGTGACTAATAAATTAGGATAAGGCGTATGTTGTGTTTGTGTAGCACTTGTTTATTATATACGTGAGTTGCTCAGAAAGACCGGGTTTATCCCATTCTGAATAACTGAATCGACGATAAGAAATCGAAGATGAAGACGGTGGTCGAAGACCGGAGATCTTCACCTCATTTGGATGGTAACTGATGTCCTGATTGGGAGGCATCCCGAAATATGTATAATGAGTGGTGATCGCCCAGACGTACGTGGAGATCGATGGGTATGCGAGGTATATAGTGCCTCCGGTTTCGTTCAGGCCCAGAACGGACTTGTAAATGGACTGTGTGTCTGACATTGGAATTCATTCTATGTGATTGATAGCCATCAGTTGCATGGCATGAATTGTCTGTGTGGAATGCTAAGATGCAGTGATCAAGGCTTCGGTTGAAAAGCAAAGTCTTGTGGTTGATGATCAAAGCACCGCCTGTGTGGCGTAGCTTTGTGTATAACGTGAATTCGCGAACCTCACACCCCGGTATGAACCAGAAACGGGAGAGGTCCTCAGGGAGGGCATGCGTTTCCTTCTAGCTAGAGGTGGTGTCAGTGCTTAAACTGGCTAACATTTATATTATTTTCACCTATGTGGTTGTTGCTGTTGCGAAGCGCCTCGGATATATCGGTGACTATGTGAAGCCGATGGAGCCATTCGTTGGCTCATTGACGCCCCAAAGGGCGGGGAAATGCAGTGTTCAGGCATTTCAATCCACATCGGTGGACCAGCCCTGTCGCTCCTAGGGTCACTCGAGCTCTGATCCTGAGACACGGGCTAGAGCGTCTCGAAGTCGGTAAGGACTATCTTTTGCCTTGGTTCATGACGGAAATCCAATTTCCAAATACGACACCTTGCGGTTTTGATTGCGTGTATGTATGTATGTGTATATATATATATATATATATTATATATATATATATGGCGACATGATATATGGTACCCATGCCGTCTATGATTGATAGTTATGATTCGAAATTGTTTTTGAAACATGTAAACACTAGTAATAATATCAAATTCTTCTGTTTTATTCGTATCAAGCATATTTTGGCCATTATAAGGTAAAACTCTATCCTCCGGTTTGCGTTGCATTGTGTGATGGAAACTGAGTCTTATAATGCTTCATTTTTATAAAAAGCATTGCGATGTTTAAAAGAATGATTTGTTTTAAAGCACTGGAAATCCGATGGAGTAAACCCGTTCCGCGAAAGTAGCGTGGTCCTGTGATTAGCCATATTATAAAATGTGTTAAGTAGATTTCTCATACCAGTCCCATGACTGACTCATAGTTTATTTCACTTGCAAACTCGGGTGCCCCTTTTTCTACACGGGCATCCTTGTATTCAGGTTTTAGCAGTCTCTTTCTGGATAGCTGGAGCTGAAGATGGATTCTATCATTTATCCTTTTTTATGCTATTCGGCTCCTATTGTACATATTATGTTTGTTTCCGCTATAGACATTTATGTATAGCTGAAATATATTTGTACTAAGTATGATCCTGTATACTGTGTAACTCTGATGATTACGTTTATCCAGTATATTCTATTGTGCATTATCCGGTGTATTTATTTAATTTTGTTCTGCTATTATCTGTTTATGTGTTATATTCCAAAGATTACCCTTGACACCGTGGTACGGGGTTTTAGGGTCGTCACAATTATTCAAATGATAAACAACTAAAGTGAGTAAAACTCACTAACTCTGTCCAGTTTATAAATATTATAAACATGTTTCAGAATTGATATGTGATGACTGAATGCTATATGATAATTATTTTGGATGAACTGATATATTATTATCAATTGTTGCTTTTACGTATGTATTAGTTATATTTAAGGTTAGTAGTTGGATATTCTTGCACATTTTAGCGGATGAGATCCTATGCGCCCTGCATAATAGCGGATGACCTTCTATACTGTGATATTCCATCTAGAACTGAAATTGTTATTATTTATGTTGTCTAATGTCTGTGGATTTAGGAAAAACAGGTTGGAGGGATCCATTCAGATTCCTCAAAATTATTACTGTTTGTTTTCATATATATATAAAGTGATATATGATTTTTTAGATATTCTGTGATGGTTTTTGTTGTGTTTGGATGTTTATGTAGCACTACCCCTAAAAAAAATTGGCATTTAAATACCATAAAATACATTCAAATAAAAGGAAAAGAATTTGGGATTTAAAAGGAAAGAAACTATTTTTCCAAAATAGAAATTGAATTTCAAATGGGCTAGAAATTAATGGCTTGTTTTCAATTATAAAAACAATCGGGGCTTGGAGTTCTTATGTCAATAGTGAAAGGAGACAATTTTTCTACTTTCTTTATTTCTTCATCTTACTTCGTTTCTTCTCCAATCATCTACTGCTCTCCTTCTCTACTTCTTTTGATCCAAACCTCCTTTATTTAACGTCTCTTTCTTTCAACTGCTTATAAGAACTCCAAGCCATAATTCTAAATTTCAAATCCGACCTCTTCCCAATCCCTGTCACCCCTTTTCTTTAATGCTTTGAACCTCCTGCAATAATTCTCCTTCTTACTCCAGTTATAGATTCCTTTCCATTGTGTGGTGTACCCTGTTGTATCTGGCAACCTCACTACAATACCCCCCTCAATTCTGGTGTTGAGTACTTCGATCTTGCTGATGCTCTTGAGCTGTTTTCAGTGGTGGGATTCAACAGTTCGACATTGTTTTTCGACTTGCAATTGAAGGTGATGGCCTAGTTCTCACGCGGAGTTCCCGGCTTTGTCTTTCATTTCGGGTAGTTTCGCGAGTCTCCTGACCAAATTTTGGTATGCTTTTATTTTATCAAGTATGCAATGAGTTGAGCACTTTGTCTCTTACTTGATGAGCTATTGGTGATTTTGCATCTCTAGTTTTTGGGTTGGATTTTGTTGGGCTCTCATTTGTAATTGACTGCCTATTTAGTCTTGTAATATCGACTTGGTAATTGTTGTTTGGTTTGGGTTTTTGTTGTTATGGAGTGCTTGTGTGTTCTTGTTTGGGTGTTTGGAGGTTTCTGGTGCCATGATGTTAGCAGAAATGGTATTGGAGTCTTTACTTTGTTTGGTTTATGCAAGGTTAGGTTTTCTTGCTACGTCGTCCTTTGCCTATCCATGAGATGCTTTGGCACTGAATTTAGCTATCCTGTTTAGTGTAGCTGCCTAACTTTGCATGTTCCGAGCAATACCAACGTGCAAGATGGCTGCTGCTATGGTAGCTTCAAGCAGTTTATCATGTCTCTCCAAGTTTATGGACACACCCTGTAACGACCCGCATTCTACGTATCAAAGGATCATAAAATATTTATTTTATTTTCATATAAAGTCGTATGGTCATGTAACTTTGGGAAACACTATTGGGGTTATTTCCCATGTTCATGATTTTTGCCGAATTTTAAATGACCATTTTACCCCTGGTGAATCTTGATTTGCCTATAACTTTTGATTGGTACGGTGTTTTAACCTAAAACCACTTCCATTGGATTTGGATGATGGTTTACCTTTCCGTAGAGTGGTCATACTAATCAAACGGACTTACCGTTTGGGAGATATGGCTGAAATAAAGTTTGAAAGGTGAAAAATAGCATAACCAGGCTTAATAGGGTGATTAACACCCAGGCCCATGACTCATTTCGGGATTAAGGTTATGGGAAGGCTAATAGGGTTTGGGAAATCAGTTTTATTCATTTTTCAGCCGCCATTTATCATTCCTTGAACCCTAGTAATGGCCTCCACCTTTTAAATTCATCTTTAATCACTTTCTAACCACACATTAGCCAAATCAACATCAAATTAAGGCAGTTTAGCATAGAAATTGAGATAGAACTGCTGGAATACATTGGGATCCATGCCAGATCAGTTAGACTTTCAGATTTGAAATTTATTTGTGGCTAAGGTGAGTGATTTGCCCTTTTATTCACTAATTACGGCTAATTAGGGGTGACTAGTGATAATTAGCGAAATTATGACTCAGAAAAATATGGAAAAATATGTAGAAATTCTAAAATATTCTTCTATGCCTTTATTAGAAATATGGGTTAATTTAGATTAAGTTTGTTAATCCTATTCTCAGATATAGTTAAACATGATTAAGGGGAAAACCATGGGTTTAGGTATGTTTGATCCATATTAACATGTTGTTTTGGTGCTTATGGTTGATCATACTACTGTTTGGAATGTTTTATGGTTGCTTATTAAGTTAGAATGGTCGAAAACGCTATCGTGTGGCGTAAATAGCTTGTTGCAAAAGTTACAGGAAATAGTGCAGGACCCCGATCGTGAAGTACCCCCACGAGCCAACCGGCACATGACCTATGTACCACGACCCAAACCCACGAGCCGCTCCACTTCGAGGACCACGAGCCACTTCATTTCGATGGTCACGAACCGGGATGAGCATCATGAACCGAACCATGGAGCTTGACCATGAGCCGCACGAGTCGAACCAAGAAGCATACCCACGAACCGGAGCTTGGGGTCGCCACGAGCCGACCCCCATGACATAGTTTGAAGCACCAAGAACTATGCATATCTGAACCGAAGTGTGAGTATGGATGGAAGCATGGAGTTTTGAACCGAGCAGAGGACTTGAACACCAATTCGACTAAAAACCCAAGATGTAAAGGTAGTCCAAATAAGAAGTTAGAACTCAGGATCCAGACATGAGCCAACGAGTTAACTTCATGAGTTGGGCTTTGCGGCGGGACATGTGCAAAGATGTTATTCGATATTCATAACTTTGGTTCACCGTTGAGAGACGGATTATAGGCTATGGATTAGTGCAGTGGTGTAGTCACGACTCCAAAGGGCAAAGTGATCGTAACATGGCTATTGATCAGTGCAGTGGAGTCGTCATGATTCCAAAGGGAAAAGTGATCATAGCAAGGGGTTGTTGACTATGGACCAGTGCAGTGGGGTCGCCATGACCCCAAAGGGGCAAAGTGGTCGTAGTAATAGCAAAGGATTTGGCGATCAAGTTGGTGAATATCGTATGCTTTACGCACTGAGTGAGAGATGTGAGGATGATTGTTGTGTTTGACGTTTGCTATCACCATGACATGTGCACTTCCACTTTACACTTTATGTTAGTGTTACCTTAGGGTACTGTACATCTTGTTGTGCTAGCTCCTTGGTTGCAGGTTCAGGTATGATTATTTGTACCTGTTATTGTTTTTTTTTTGCTGCAATCGCTCATACCAGACTTTTGTCTGACCTAGAGTTTTATGTCTCTTCTTATTACTCTTAGTGCTCCTAAATGAGCAGACTAGAGACAGGTTAGGTGGTATGCACGATTAGTTGTCCGGGGACGAGCAGAAGGCTTCCATGTGCTATTTACATATATTCTCCCTGTGTTATTGATGGTCATTGCTTTGGGCATTAGTAGTGTACCTTTTCTACCTTGCCTTAGAGATAGTATTTTGAAGTTGTAATAATGGTTTGGATCATAAGCTGTATTTTGGATTCCGCTACTATGAGGTTTAGTTTTCAGCTTATGCACTGTCTCGCTTGTTTTATGTCAAGTTATATTATTATTATATTTTGTTCCATGCGCTACGAGATATACTACAGGTTCTTGATGATTCATAGTTTCAAATCCCTTTCCTTTTTGACGATCGTCCCGTGCTAGTCGGGCATTGGTACAGCACATTTTGGGGAAATGTAGGCTGGTACGGGGCGGGTCGTCACACTTGGTATCAGTGCCTATGTTGCGTAGTTAACCTAGGGGAAGACATCAGGGAGAGATAGTGTACGTAGATGAGAGTGCATATTTGTGATATTTTGGTTTTCAAAAACTATATATATATACACGCTATTGCTATATCTAAGGATGAAGTCGCACCGCACTGGCACCACTAAGGAGATGGTTAATCATTTTCTCTTTACAGATTGGACGATGAGCCGAAATATGAGGAGTACGGGTTCATGGGCCAATAATAGGAATGCCCCTGATATGAGGACGATGTTTACTACCTTCATGAGAGAGATGCTTAGGGATGTTCAGGGAGCAGTACCTAATGCTATAACGGTGGTGGTGCAGCAGTGCAGATGCCTAAAGCCGATTTCGCCAAGCTCAGCAAGGATTATACTAATATTGGAGGGAAGACATTCCACAGAACGAAGTCGGCTACTGAGGTTGAGGATTAGCTTGATAGTTGTGAGCGCATCTTCGAGGATTTGGGAATCGATGATGCAATGAAAAGAAAGTTAACATTGCATCAACTGCAAGGACGGGCTATGAATTGGTGGAATGCTATTAAAGCAGCTATTCCTGAGAATCAAGTTACTTGGAATCATTTTAAGACTCACTTCAGTGACAAGTTTATCCCAACTGCTTAGAAATCAGAATTGTTTAGGAAGTTTTTGGAGCTTAATCAGAATGGTAGGGCAGTCTCAGAGTATATTGCTGAATTCGATACCTTGTCTAAGTATGGATTATCTGTTATCGATGCTGCTGAGAAGAATAACGAGAAGTTCATAACCTGCTTAGATGAGTACTTGGGGGAAAGACTTATAAATCATATAGATGTGACATTCGAGTCTATTATGGGAAAAGCATTGAGATCAAAGAGCCTTTACCCTAAGTCGAAGACTGAGGTTGATATTATAGCTGCAGAGGATCCAAAGCTGTAGGGAAGCGGTGGAGGAAAGAATAATTCCCAGAATAAGAGGAAATAGAATCAGACCAAGGTTGGCTAGAAAAAGAAGGACAAGAAATATGTTTAGTGTTATAACTATGGCAAGAAGGGCCACTATGCCAAAGATTGTCGAGCAAAGCTAGCGGACATGAAGTGCTTCAACTGTGGCCAAGTAGGGCATCTGAAGTATAAATGTCCACAAACCCCTAAAGTGAAGTAGATCGTGAAAGCATATGCTATCAACGATGTTCCTTCTTTGTCGAATGCCCTAACTACGACGCAGAAGGGAAAGGGCGTCATTATTCAAGGTATGCTTTCTGTGTATGATGCTCCTGTTCGAGTGTTGTTTGATACCGTGGCTTCTCATTCCTTCATATCTAGTGACCTGACAGATAGGTTGGAATTGGAACCCGAGATAGTCGATAGACCTTTAGTTGTGACAAACCCTATCGATGTTCGACTAGCCTTAGTATGATTTATCATAATTTGGTCTTACTGAGTCATGGATGTATGTTTGCTTGTGATTTCTTTGAGCTTTACTGCATTTGGCATTAATTTGGGAGTCGATTGGATCCAAAGATATGGGGTGGTGGTGGACTATGAGGGGTCTTCAGTGACTATTAGAGCAAATGATGGGCGGAGGGTAGTGTTTGGTAGCCTGTCTTGTGATGGGGAGATGGCTAGTTTTCTAAATTCCCTCGACATCCCGCATAATGATTTGTTAGATGTTCCTATTGCTGGTGAGTATCTGGACATCTTTGGGGAAGTGAACAGACTTCCACTACACAGAGAGATCAAGTTTCAGATTGATTTAGTGAAAGATGCCAGACCTATAGTGATGCCTCTTCGTCGTATGGCACCAAGGGAGCAGCAAGAGCTTGGAGGGCAAATAAGCGATCTTTTGAAGATGGGATTTATCATAAGAAGTGTTTCCGTGTAGGGAGCACCATTTGTGTTTTGCTACCAAGGCTAATGGTTCCCTTCGCTTATGTGTAGACTACCACGAGTTGAACAAGGCGAAGAGAAAGAATAAGCATCCTCTTCCACAGATAGACGATTTGTTTGACCAGTTGATTGGAGCGAGAGTGTTCTCCCAATTAGATCTCGTGAAAAGTTTTCATGAGCTCCGAGTAGCAACCGAGAGTATACCTAAAATGGCATTTCGGACGTCGTCTGGATTCTATGAGTGGTTGGTCATGCCATTCAGGTTGATCAATGCACCAGCATATTTTGTGGATCTTATGAATAGGGTATTCAAGGATCAATTGAATAAGTTTGTTCTTGTGTTCGTGGACGATATCTTAGTTTATTCGAGGATAGAGGAAGAACACAAGGAACATTTGAGGACAGTGATGGAGGTGTTGAGGAAACACCAATTGAAAGCAAAATTTTCTAAGTGTCACTTCAGGAGTAGGGAAGTGAGATTCTTGAGCCATGTTGTTTCAGAGAATGATATTGCCGTGGATCCTACGAAAGTGGCTATGGTACAAGATTGGTCTACGCCGAAGAATGCAACGGATGTGAGAAGTTTCTTGTGGTTAGTTGGATACTATCGTAAGTTTATCCAAGACTTCTCCAAGATAGCGGCACCGTTAACTCAGTTGACCAAGAAGAATCAAGCTTTCGTTTGGAACGAAAGGTGTGAGAACGCATTTAAGAGCCTGAAGGAAAAGTTAACGTGTGCACCAGTGTTAGTTATTCCTAAAGGGAACGAAGAGATGATGGTATACACGGATGCCTGTGGTACCGGAATAGGTTCTGTACTGATGCAAGGAGGTAGGGTTGTAGCTTATGCTAGTCGGCAACTGAAACCACATGAGAAAATATATCCTATCCATGATTTGGAATTGGCAGCGATCGTATTCGCGTTGAAGATGTGGAGACATTATCTCTTGGGAGAAAGATTCGAGTTGTTTATCGATCATAAGTCATTAAAATATCTCTTCTCTCAAAAGGATTTAAATCTTCGTCAGCAAAGATGGTTAGAGTTCTTGGCTTCATATGATTTCAATATTGCATACACACCCGGGGAGGGAAATGTTGTAGCTGATGCATTGAGTAGGAGACATGCTATTTTGGGGGCTATGTTTCTTGAATGGAAGCAACTAGAGTATATCGCGGGATATGATTTCAGACCTAAGTGCGAATTGGATCCACAGATGTTAGCAAGTTTGACGATCAGACCAACTTTGATTGAGCGGATTGGTTCTAGTCAAAGGGACGATCCAAACCTATTGGAAATCATCTCCAAGATAGAGATGGGTATCACAGTGAGGAGACAAACAAGTATGGACTTGATTGAGAAGGATGGCTTCGAAAGAATGGTAGACTAGTTGTACCCAATGTCAATGGATTGAGAGATGAAGTGCTTAGAGAATGTCATCACTCAAAACTGACTATACATCCCGGTGGTAACAAAATGTATCAAAAATGAAGCAAACCTACTACTGGGAAGGGATGAAGAGAGACGTTGGAAAATTTATATCCAAGTGCATGAACTGCCAATTAGTTGAAACCGAGCAAAGGAAGCCAAGGGTTTGTTACAACCATTGGAAATTCCCGAATGGAAATGGGAACAAGTCTCAATGGATTTCATTGATGGTTTACCAAGGACTAGATCGGGACATGATAGTATTTGGGTGTTTGGATCGATTGACCAAAAGCGCAAGGTTTGCACCAGTCAAGTTGAGTAGAACGGCAGCTAAGTTAGCAGAACTATATATGAAGTGGGTAGTGAGATTTCATGGAGTACCTAAAGGTATTGTGAGTGACTGAGATCCATTATTTACTAGTGGGTTTTGGAAGAGCTTACAAGAGGCTTTAGGGTCAGAATTACATCTCAGTACCGCATACCGTCCTCAAACCGACGGTCAATCAGAGAGGGTGAATCGTGTATTAGAGGATCTCTTGAGAGCTTGTATATTGGATTTCGGAGGGTCATGGGATGACCATTTGCATCTAGTTGAGTTTGCATATAATAATAGTTATCAATCCAGTATTGGTATGGCTCCATTTGAAGCTTTATACAGAAGACTGTGCAACTCACCATTATGTTGGTTGGAAACTGGTGAGAAGTTTGTGCTTAGGCCAGATGTAAAAAGAGAAACTTCACAGACCAGGGTTATTCAACAGCGAATGAAGACTGCCCAAGATAGGCAGAAGAGTTATGCTGATAAAAGATGATGAGATTTGAAATTCTTCGTTGGTGACTTGGTATTCATATAGATTTTTCCATTAAAGAGTTTGATTCATTTTGGTAGGAGAGGTAAGTTGGCACCAAGGTTTTTTGGTCCATTTCCAGTTCTCGAACAAGTTGGGAATTTAGCGTATGAAATTGGATTACCAGACCAGATGGCCGGGGTGCACAATATATTTCATGTTTCCCAGTTAAGGAAGTTTGTGCATGATTCTGATATGACTATTTCACCAGATTAGTTGGACGATATCGAGGTAGAACCCGAGGAGGTTGGGAACCGCAGACCGATTCGTATTGTCGGGTACGATACGAAGCAACTTCGGAAGAAGACAGTGAAACTAGTGAAACTCCAATGGGGTGATAATGAGCATGACTGTACTTGGAAACAGAGGAGAGCATAAGGAAGCCATATCCAGAACTCTTTGTCTGGTATGGTTCTAATCATGAGATAGTTATTCCCTTGTTAGTAAACTGCATGCTAGGATAAGCTTATTGCGTGTATTTGATTATTTGTAAATGATTGATAGGCATGCGGGACACCATTGCATGTTTTGATTAAGGAATTTTGGGGGCGAAATTTCTTAAGGGGGGAGAGTGTAACGACCCACATTCTACTATCGGAGGATCGTAGAATATTTATTTTATTTTCATGTGAACTCATATGGCCGTGTAACTTTGGGAAACGACTATTGAGGTTATTTCCCTATTCATGATTTTTGCAGAATTTTAAATGACCATTTTACCCCTGACGAATCTTGATTCGGTTATAACTTTTGATTGGTAAGGAGTTTTGACCTAAAACCACTTCCATTGGATTCAGATGATGGTTTACCTTTCCGTAGAGTGATCACATTAATCAAACGGATTTACCGTTCGGGAGATATGGCTGAAATAAGGTTTGGAAGGTGATTAACAACTAGGCCCATAACCGATTTCAAAATTTGGGTTATGGGAAGGCTGATAGGGTTTGGGAAATCAGTTTTATTCATTTTTAGCCGCCACTTACCATTCCTTGAACCCTACTAATGGCCTCCACCTTCTAAATTCATCTTTAATCATTTTCTAATCACATATTAGCCAAATCAACATCAAATTATGGCGGATTAGCATAGAAATCGAGATAGAGCTGCTGGAATACATTTGGATCCATGCCAAATCAGTTAGAGTTTCAGATCTGAAACTTATTTGTGGCTAAGATGAGTGATTTGCACTTTTATTAACTAATTACGGCTAATTAGGGGTGATTGCTGATAATTAGCGAAATTATGACTCAGAAAAATATGTAGAAATTCTAAAATATTATTTTCCTCTGTTAGAAACTTAGGTTAATTTGGATTGAATTTGGATTGAGTTTGTTAATCCTATTGTCAAATATAGTTAAACATGATTAAGGTGAAAACCACGGGTTTGGGTATGTTTGATCCATATTAACATGTTAAATTGTTGTTTTGGTGTTTATGGTTGATCCTATATGTTATTACTACTGTTTGGAATGTTTTATGGTTGCTTAGTAAAGTAAGAATGGTCGAAAATGCCGTTGTGTGGCGTAAATAGTTTGCTGGAAAAGTTGTAGGAAATAGTGCATGACCCCGATCGTGAAGCACCCACACGAGCCAACCGGCTCGTGACCTATGTACCACGATCCGAACCCACGAGCCACTCCACTTCGAGGACCACGAGCCGCTTCATTTCGAGGGTCACGAACCGTCAGCCATGAACTGGGATGAGTATCACGAACCGAACTATGGAGCTTGACCACGAGCCGCACGAATCGAACCAAGAAGCATACCCACGAACCAGAGCTTGGGGTCACCACGAGCCGACCCCCATGACCTAGAACCATGCATATCCAATCCGAAGTGCGAGCATGGATGGAAGCATGGAGTTACGAACCGAGCAGAGGACTTGAGCACCAATTCGACTAAAAACCCAAGATGCAAAGGTAGTCCAAATAAGAGGTTAGAACTCAGGATCCAGACGAGAGCCAATGAGTTAACTTCATGAGTTGGGTTTTGCTGCGGGACGTGTGTGAAGGGGTTATCGATATCCATAACTTTGGTTCACCAATGGGAGACGGATTATAGGCTATGGATCAGTGCAGTGGAGTAGTCATGACTCCAAAGGGAAAAGTGATCGTAGCATGGCTATGGATCAGTGAAGTGGAGTATTCATGATTAGAAAGGGCAAAGTGATCATAGAAAGGGGTTGTTGACTATGGACCAATGCAGTGGGGTCATCACGACCCCAAAGGGGAAAGTGGTCGTAGTAATAACAAAGGATTTGGTGATCAAGGTGGTGAATATTGTATGCTTTACGCACTGAGTGAGAGGTGTGAGGATGATTGCTATGTTTGACGTTTGCTATCACCATGACATGTGCACTTCCACTTTACACTTTATGTTAGTGTTACCTTAGAGTACTGTACATATTGTTGTGCTAACTCTTTGGTTGCAGGTCCAGGTTCAGGTATGACTATTTATACATGTTATTGTTTTGTTTTTTTGCTATCGCTCATACCAGACTTTTGTCTGAACCAACGTTTTATGTCTCTTCTTAGTACTCTGGGTGCTCCTAAACGAGCAGACTAGAGATAGGTTAGGCGGTATGCACGAGTAGCTGTCCGGAAACAAGCAGGAGGCTTCCACGTACTATTTACATATATTCTCCCTATGTTGTTTATGGTCACTGCTTTGGGCATTAGTAGTGTACCTTTTCTACTTTGCTTTAGAGACAATATTTTGAAGTTGTAATAATGGTTTGGATCATAAGCTGTATTTTGGATTCCGCCTCTATGATGGTTTAGTTTTCAGCTTATGCACTGTCTCACCTGTTTTATGTCAAGTTATGTTATTATTATATTTTATTCCATGCGCTATGAGATATACTACAGGTTCTTGATGATTCGTAGTTTCAAATCCTTTTCCATTTTGACGACCATCCCGTGTTAGTCGGGCATTGGCACAACACATTTCGGGGAAATGTCGGCTGGTACAGGGTGTGCCGTCACACACCCTCTCCTTGTGTTATTTTTAGATGTATGGTTCAACTGTGGAAATTTTGTTCACTATACGTGGGTGGTACTATTGGTTTGCATCTGTTGTTGTCATTTTCTTTGAGTGGCTCAACACGCCAAGTCCGATGGGATAGTCCTTATGTAATAAGGACTTTCATGCCTTATTGTCCTCTGTACTTGTGTACTTGAAATAGACTTGTTATATTTTGGTTATAAAACTTTATTATTTGAATGTAACAATGTATGTAATATTGCTCCCTACGAGGAGTTTGAAATAATGTAGTCTAGAAAGAGTGTCTAGCTCATGTGATGTCACCTAGATAGGATGACAGTGGATGGTCCACCTTAAAATTTAAATTTGTAGTAGGTCAGTAACCGCCAAACTCCTGTTTTACTTGCATTTATTATTAGTAATAATAAAAGTGTTTGCGATCGCTTTAAAAACCAGTCGGCTTTGCTAAAATAATAATAATAACAAGTTAAATTTAAAAAAGATGTTTATGAATGAAATGAAATAATTATCATTGGATAATTTGGGAATGTAAATTCAACAATGAATTTAATAGGGGAAACTGGGAATCCTTTTAAAAAGGAAATGATAAAATTTATTTCGGATTTCGGAATGTGGATTTATAAAATGACTCGGTAAATGGGATTGGAACCTGTAATAGTATTTACAAATGAATAATCAAGATTGATTTGATAAAACGAGTCTAGATTTGTATATAGGAATAATATTCATATTTTAAAGTGGATATTGGTGAAAGGAAACTTTTTATAGATCAGAATGGTTATAAAGGAAATTGGTAAGGGTTTAGAAGTGATAAATTCAAAAGTGAATTTAGAATGAAATGGAAATTGAGTTGACCTAGAACATTAAATTTATTCTGAAGTTCAAAACATTAATCGAATATAGATTATTCGAAAGAGAGTATACATTGACTTCGACTATTTTGAATTCAGGAGAGTACTATTTACCTTCCTTTTTAATCAAGATTTATTTATTTATCTAATTAATTATTTACTTATTCAAATTAATGAATAGAAGTTTGTTAACTTGCAGTTTAGTCTGGTTCCCAAAAGTATATAGGACCTACTCAACTCGACCCGTCGCGTGACACCAAAGCTCGAAGTGTTGCCAAAAATGTTGAAGGTTCAAGTTCAGGAGGAATTGAGTGAGCGATTGCCTCACAACTTCTCAAAATACTCACATCGCATCACATACCTCGCCGCTTGGTTCCATCGCATCACCCACATCGCTTCCTGGTTCCATCGCATCACCCACGTCGCCTCCTGATTCCATCACATCGCCTCCACTGAACAACATGCATTCGCATCGTAGCTGACCCCACACCCATCGGATCACATCAAGCTGCACCTCATCCTCTATGATGCGCTATCTCATCCACCGAATGTGATACATTCGCATCCATCGAACGCGAGTCATCTGCCTCCATTAAAGGAAACACATCCCTGTGGGATGCGATTTTCCACATACTAACATGATATGATGTGATTTTATGGTGTGCATGTTGCTGTGATGCGATTTCCTGCTGTGATGCGATTTCCTGCTGTGTGGTCCCCAAACCCTACTTACTCCCACCTAACCCTCCAACTATAAGTACCCTCATGCTCATTCATCACAAGAGTTGGATTTTTGACTGATTTGACATCTCCCCAAGCTTCTAGAACTCATTAATGGAAACCTAGTGCTTGAGGAAGAAGAAGCATAAAAATCACTTTTTCCCAAGACTCATATATGACTACTATGACTCCAAAATACATGGAAACATGATGTAAACGAATGGTATGATGAAGTTGAGAGATTGTAACCTATTGTTGTGAATAAAATATCAACGAGCTTCTTCAAAGTGGACGTATGTAGGTTCCTCGCGGACTGAACATCTATAAATCTATGGGTGCTACGACATTTTTTGCCGTCAACATTCTGATGCTTTCACTGAGAACATAGACCCACTTCTTTGTCACACATCTCTATCTCAACTTCGTTGAGCTACACAAGTTTCTTCCTAACCTACCACTCAAGTCCCCTTACGATGGTTAAGCAAGCAAATGACCCTATGGTCGGAACTTCAGCAGCTGATGACAATAAAACTTCTAAATAACTCCAATCAGCGGAAAACCCAATCGAGATGGACATCATCCATCCTACGAACCCTGACGCTCTTGCAACTCAATCACAAATTTATGCGCCTAATAAGAAGTTGGATAATATATCTCTAGAGCTGAACAACGCATTAAAAAATAACATCGACCTTATACATCAGCTTTAAGAAAATCAATGTCTCATCGCTCAACTCTAGCTTACCCAGAACAATACTCGACTATAGCACAATGCTTTGGAAAGCTAATCTTTTGAAACTCGTGGACCAAGCCAAAGGAGAACGTTCACTCTCAGCAACAACGTCTTTGCCTGCTCTAATGCCAATGTCAATGGCAAGGAAAACAGAAATGGTAATGGAACTACCGTGACTTTCAACGAGGGAACGCATCAACATCATCCCTCATCCTCGATATGGTATTAACAATCATAAGGAATATGCAAGGGAACATCAACGACATATGGAAAACCCACTTAAGGCGTATTCCGATCACCAGAGTCGTGCATGAAGCCGAGTGATCTCGACACTTCAACATGCCATAGCTCGTAGGTTATGGGGGATCGACTGACCTATGTGCTTTTCTGAATCGTTACGAGTTGCACATGGACTCCTGTCCGACCACCGACGCAATCAAATGTAAATGCTTCCCAGTCTTCTTGGAAGGCAAGACGTTGCTATTGTTCACCCGTCTTTTGACTGATTCTATCTCCACCTTCGATCAACTAGCTACGGAGATGGTTAGGCAATTCAGAATGCATGTGCCTATGATGATGAATATTCTTAGTCTCTCCAATCTCTACCAGGGCCCAATATAAACCCTTGAAAGCTTCCTCGAGCGCTTTAACACCGCCCTCGCTAAGGTTGACGATTCAGAACCTCGCACAATCTTTGTCCAGCTCGCCAAAGGAGTCCTCGCCAACTCCAAATTTGGGGCATGGATAGACAAAAGGCAACCAAAGACTCTAGAAGCCTTCTACGAGAAATCTGGACAATTACAATGTCAAGAGGAAGATCAACGCAATAGACCTACCTAAGGAAACTACCCTAACAACCCACACAATGGCACCATCGAAGACAATGTCATAAGAAAAAAAGTCGGAGAATCTTCCTACAAGGGTAAAGGGGTGGCCCTATACAAACCAAAACCAAACAATGATAATGATGGCGGTCGCAACAATAATCAAGCTACTGGGGATCCCAAGAAGCACGACCGCTACCCCAATTACAGGAGTTACACTCTGCTCAATTGGGAGTTGGAGGCCATATACTTAGAGATCTGTAACACTCTTCAATACAAGAAGCCTAACACTAGGGAATCTACCAACCAGGAAAAGAACTCTGGTAAATATTGCAGATTCCATGATATGTTTGGGCATAATACAACAACTGTCATCACCTTAAGGATGCGATTGAGAAACTCATCCGCGAGAAACATTTGGAAAATTACGTTCAGGACCCTGCTCCACCTGAAGCAGCCACGGGCCCCTCAACGCCCACTCTCCCTCCAGCTAATGCAGCCCCAGGGCCATCCAATGAAAAACCAAGTGGCATCGTGATCAACACTATCTACAGTGGACCTCACCCCGCACATGAGAGCTTCCGAAATATAGAGGAGTATGCCAACTCTAATAAGCATGCCAACTACGAAGCATGCTCTACTCTGGATGAATCAGTCCTTGTCAAGCTCTAGAAGACAATGCGGGACGATATCATCTTCTATGAGAGGGTGTCTACAGAAATTGAAATTCCAACCATAGACCCTCTTGTCATCTCTGCTAAGATTGGCCCTTCCTTCGTTCGAAGGATCCTGACTGATTCAGGAAGCTTAGTCAACATCATTTTCAAGGAGGCCAATGATCAAATGAAACTAGAGGCCATAGACCGAAGCTCTGCCATGCCACAAATCACGGCTTAAATGGTTCTTCCAACTAACCAATGGGCATGGTCGACCTCTCAGTAGAACTCGGAGAAGAGGATCGGAGCCGGGTATGAATCCTCACCTTTGTGGTCATTGACGTCATCTCTCCGTATAACGTCTTATTTGGGTGTCCTTTCCTTGTAGAGTTCAGAGCCTGCATGTCTCCATGGTCCCTTCTAATGAAATTTCCGATAGAGAATGAGATCGGCATAGTTAACGGCGACTAAGCAACCGCGAGAGCTTTCTATCTCGTAGAATGTAAGAACTCCCGCAACGAGGTGAAAGGCAAGATGGTGCCTCCACCATCTTGCTCCAAAACCAACTTCACATAACATTCAAATGTGTCTGAGTCCTGGCTTAGGCGCCAATGTCATCCTTTTGACAACTCGATCGGAGGGAACACTACAACATAGATGGCCTACTGCAACGAAAATTTAAGGTGTTTCCAGCTAAAATGTTGCCACAGGTATGATGATTTTTGTCGATTGCAACGCACTCTTCAATGTGTTATCATAGATATCAAATTGTTTTACAATAGATATAGTTATAAACTTATAAGTTTAATTTGCAACATCATCAATCTGCATCTATAAAAAGATGCATATCTATCCATCAATTTACGTTTTAAAAACATCTATAGTTGACACCTCACTAATTCATTATAATCCTCTACCACCAATAGGAAATCAACTTGCGTTACTCATTTCATTCCTCTTTCTCAACTTCTCAGAACTGTTCATTCTCAACCCCAAATTTCCAATTCCAATCCCTAATTTTCATTCACCTACTTCTTCCACTCCAACCCTCTCTGCGTCCTCCACTTATTCCAGCTAGTCCTCGACTCCAACTCCAAACGTACCCACTTCTCCCCTTCTCTGTCATCAAATGACAGTCAATCCAAGAAGAAAAGTGCTAGCTTTTTATCCTGTGTTTCTCATGTACGTTTCTATTACTTTTTTATCGCCGATATTAATTAGCCTATCGAGAAAATGAAATTATTATCACTATGGGTATAATTGGTGTTAGGTGATTAACAATTCCTATCTGTTATTTGTCAATGAATCCACACCATTTTTAGTTTGAAGTTGTATACAATTAGTTTCTGTTATTTGTGGTTCTTTTGTATCTTGATTCGTTGAAATGTTCTTTGAGCAGCTATCGGGTTGTTAATCAATTTAATAACACAGAACTTTCCTACTGAAGTGTGGTTGTAAACAATTAGACCATCGACTATATATGAGCTGCATGTTCTAAACAACTGCTCAGGTTTCCCAGGTTGCTATTGTCGGTGATGATTGAGACATGATACTGCTAGCATTTTTAATAAGATATACAGTGGTTTATAAAAGTGGTTTCATAAGGATGCTTACATATACATGATACTATTCATTTCTTAAGTATTTTCATGTTTGTCATATGCATGATTTTTCACCTAGTTCCCAATTACATAAGTTCTGTATGCATAGTTAGAAATTATGTGCAAATTCACTTCATCTATGAATGTTTACACCTGCAGTACATTGACGTGTGCATCACCATTGACATCATTGTATGCCAGTTAACCAAGTATTGTTTAATTAATGCTTGGATATGCTTCAAAGGCCACACAATGATATATCTACACACATGGATCAATAAACTGCTTATGGATGATTGTTTCTTCATGATGCATGCTTCTAAAATTTTATGTGACCTTTGTTTTGGTGTGTGATAAATACACATACACAAGTTCTAAATGCATGAAATGCATGCTTGAAAGCCTACTGCATGAAATTTATGATATGGAATATATACATAATCATTTGCAGTTTGTGATATTACTAAAATCATTTGTAGTTTGTGATATCACTTCAATTCTTCCTTCAATTCGAGTTCAATGACCGCTCAATCAATCTCTACTTCAAATTCATCAATAAAGGCTGCAAGAAAGAACCGCCACCACAAAATTCCAGCGAAGATGAGGACTGTGAAGGCAGGGTTGAATGCGGGAAAGAAATTTTTTGGTTTCTCCACATGGCCGATAAGTATAAATTAGGTTTTTTGGGTGCTTTGTCGATTATCATATCTTTCAATGATGTTTTAGTTGAGAATATAAGATATGTGCAAAATTGCGACTGCGGTTATTTTATGTGGCATGATAAAGTGTTTGAAATCAATAACAATGTGGAATTGGATGATACTACTGTTAAATTGACGGAAAAATAAAAGACTATATCACAGTTGCTCGTGGAAAGGAAGACAATTGAAGAAAAGCCGCTGAAGCAAAAGCAAACGACGGCAAAGCCGATGAATTTGTGGCAGATACGAAGGAAGAGTTGGCCCTAATACAGATTAAATGTGGAAAACACAAGAAAGGGGAAAATTCTTTGCAACGGCTTTAGCGATGTCCTGGATCATATTTGGAGTTCTTTTGTGTGTTGCATGGCAATGTAGTTGCAGTGAAGTAACATGAAATAACATGCATGGACAAATTTTCAGGTATAATTTTAAGTTTTGTCATATTGTAGATTAGTGATAATTTTTGCCACATTGCAGATCAGTGATATTTTTTGCCACATTGCCCATTAAACCTAAAGTGGTGATTAGTGATAATTTTATCCACATTGTAACTATCTAATTGTTTACTCGGTATCGTTTGTGCTTTGAACAAATTGAGTCATTGCATCAATTTGCAAATGAGGCATGCAGGCCATAAACAGAGGTATGCAACTGAAATGCAATTGAAATGCGTTTGTACATAAATGCAACTGAAATGAAAATGAAACTTAGTTATGCAACTGAATGCAAATGAAATGCAACTTAGTTATGCAACTCAGTTATGCAAATGAAATAAAACTCAGTTATGTAACTCATTTATGCAACTGAAATGCAAATGAAAATCAGTTTGTGTTGAAATGCAAATGAAACTCAGTCTGTACTAAAATGTAACTGAGGCATGCAGGTGAAGGAGGCAGTGATGAGGTTGTTCAAGAACTCGTTACTAAAGGCACTAGAGGTACTCAAGGCAGTAGAGGCACTGAACACATAGGAGGCTCACGCTATATTTGAAACTTTTTTAGTTTGATGTAAACATGAATTTAGTATTGGCCGTGTTTGTAACTGAAATGTCTATAAAATGGAATTTAGCAGATATGTTTTGTTAGTTTATAGTTGACTAAATAGTACTTTTGTTGATTGTTAATTTGAAATAAAAAGTCTTTTTTAATTTCAGTGTGATATTAATTGTTGTTCTGTAATGTTGCCATAGCTATGATATAGTGCTGCAGTATATGATGTTAAATGTTGCCATAGCCATGATATAGTGTTTCCATTGGATGGTAAAAGTGTTGCCATAGATTAATGCATGTGGGCTCCCTACCTCGCTTGGGTTTGCGAACTGCTCAACAACTTCGACCACTACATCATTGCGCACATCCCTAGAGGACGAAAAGAAAAGGATGATTCATTAGCCAAGCTGGCAAACTCCGGGGATCCGCAACTCATGGGACTGGCCCAGTCGAAATGCTCGACTCTTTGAGCATCGATCGTATGAAGACTGATTTGGTAGCAATGAAGGAGACCAAGTCTTGGATGAAACCAATCAAGAATTATTTACAACATGGAATCATCCCTAAACGCTACAAACAAATATGAGCACTCACTTGCAAATCATCACGTTATATCATTCAGAATGGAGTGCTCTATCAAAGAGGATTCTTTGTTCCTCTACAGCGGTGTGTTGCCCACAACGATGACAAATGTGTTCTACCAGATGCACATGAAGGCGAGTGCGGTGACTACACCAAGGGAAAACCCTAGCAACGAAGATTCTCAGATCTGGTTACTTCTAGCCCACACTCGATCAAGATGCCGTAGATTATGCCTGCAAGTGAAACAAATGCCAGAGGATCTCCAAGATTCCAAGAGCTCCGCCAACCAAGTTGAAGCAAATGGCCAGCCCTTGGTCGTTTGCCATGTGGGGATTAGATACCGTCGGAACTCTTCCAATGCCAGAGGTGGCATACGTTATGCTATCGTCGTAGATGATTACTTCACCAAGTGGGTCAAAGCTGAGTCTCTCACTACTATCACAACCAAAAAGGTGATCAACTTCGTCGTTCGCAACATCATCACTTAATATGGAGTCCCTCAAGCTATCATATTCGAAAACGTGACCAAATTCTAGAGCTGAGTTCAAGACTTTCTGCCAACGACACAACAAAAAAATATTTTTTGTAGTAGCTTATCCGCAAGCCAATAGGTAAGTTGAGGTGTTAACAAATTGATCAAGTTTATAATCAAGAAGCATCCGGAAAAAGCCGGAGGCTTATGGGTAGATGAGCCCCCTTTGGCCCTATGGGCCTACCAGACCACCCATAAGTCAGTGACTTGCCATGCTCCGTTCACTCTCGCCTATGGATCCGAAGCCATCATTCCCATTGAGCTCAAATTCCAGTCTCACCGAGTTACTTACTACGACTTAAAGACCAACCAAGATGTTCTCTTGGAATCACTTGACTTACTCCAAGAGAAAAGATATGAAGCTGAACTTAGAGCTGCCACTCGACTCCGATGGGTTGCCAGATACTACAATTATAAAGTCCATCCAAAGGACCTCAATGTTAGCGACCTCGTCCTAAAGCAGATCTTTTCTACACTAACTAGTTTCAGTCCTCGTTGGGAAAGTCCGTACGTCATACAACGGACGCTTGGAGATGGAACTTCCTTCAGGCTAACGACCGTTGATGGCACTGAACTCCCAAGAGCATGGAATAATGAACATCTACGTCGCTACTTTACATAACTTAGTGTACAGAATTACTGCTTTTCAATAATGTTTTGTTATCTTCAAATTCAAGGCATTGTAAAGTAAAGGCCATAGACGCCAAAGTTATTAGTAAAGATAGTTTCCGGTTCTCTTTGTTTTTGGCATGTTAACTTTCTACGTAGTATGATCAAGCCACCATCACACTCGACTTGCATGCACTAGCGCACAACACTGATCGACACCCCGAAGCGTGGAACCGATCCTACCTAACTCGAGTCTCGAATCAACGATGAGACCGAGTATAAACAACTCGGGATGTTCACTTACTTGAATGTCCAACCTCGTCCTATTTTTTCAAAATTAGAAGCAGTCCATCGACTGGACAAGTGTGACATTGACCGCTCATTTGGTTCCATCCAACCCAAAGGGTTCGGATCCAGGCAACAATCAATGAATCAACGACGCCCTAAAATTCTAACCCAAACGGAATGACGGGAGAGTATAAAGGACGAATCGATGACGTCCATGCCTTCTCACGACTCGGGACCAACGACCTAAGGGAGATCCCGAGAGATAAAGCCCCAGAGCCAAACCTTGCATTACTCGGAACTCCCAACCAAGGGGAGATTCCGAGAGCGAAGTCCGCACTTACAATCTTCGCACAACTCAGAACTCTCGACCAAGGTAGATTCTGAAAGCAAAGTCTGCATTTACAATCTTAGCACGACTCGGAACTCCCAATGAAGGGAGATTCCGAGAGCGAAGTTTGCCTTTACAATCTTCGCATGACTTGAGAACTCAAGGTCGAAGCCTTGGATAACGTTTTATCAAGTGTGACAACAAGTAGGTTTTTGCAATTACAAGAAATGGAAAGCATAGGCGAACGTCCAAAAACTTAATACAAATTGTGATATGAGAAAAGTCAACTAACACTTCCATTTACAAACCAAAAGAAAACTACATCTAACTAATTCTTTTTCTAACGACGTGATGCACATGAAAACCACATCATGCCTCCAAAAGCGAGGGTCGTACTCGCATATACTGTCAACCTACATCACCAAAAGACAACTGTAACAATCACCTGGGAAGTTTGCCCTCCTCAACATCCTCAGTCTTCATCTCTTTCTTCTTCTTCATGCCTGAGTCACCGCCCGAGGGATCGTCACCTCTTCTGTTCTTCCTCTTCCTAGCCTTCTCCCTCCTTTCCCATTCATCCCTTTGGCCAAAGAAGATGATGACTTGAGGGACACCAATGAATTTTCCTCTTCATCATCGTCGCTGCTCGTAATCTCTGTTAATTCCTCGCATTTGGGAAGGATCGATTTCAGAGGCTTGGGAGTGATTTCATTAAAGAGCGCGAGTATTGTCGGTGCTCCATCTCTTGTCTTTAGCCCAACCTTCGCAACCACATTCTGTTGAGTTGCCTTACCCGCCTTAAGCTTCTTGGCATGCTCCTCCTGTAGCTGCTTATATATGTCGTCGGCCTTTTTCTTAGCGGCTTCTACATCAGCCTTTTTCTTTAAATCCTCCCGCTCCTTAGTTGCAGGCTCCTCTTGCTCTTGAACCTTAGCTGCAGCCTCTTGCTTAGCTTTCTTTATGGTCCCTACCATTGTCATCTACCGAGCCAATTCATCATCCACTTTTTGTTTCTTTCGTTCCTCAACCTTGACGCGCGGCTTAGCCTGTTGATCTTCGAGCATATCCTGCACCGTATGCTCGCTCGCCTTGACTGACTCGGCCATCTCTCCTTCCTGTCTGTCTCTTCCCACCATGGACCTGAAGAATTCCAGCTCATCCTCAGAGAATGTAAACTTTATACCACCTCCTTCTCCCACTGACCCCCGAACCTTTCCGCTCCTACTTCAAGCTGTATCAGATAAAAGACTATAATCACTTCTGCTCCGGAAGTTCCCGCATGTGGAAGAGAAGGATTAATTAATCCATTTCATCTCTTGTCACTATACTTCTAAGCACCAATGAGAATATGATTTTACCTACCACCACCTGAGGCATGGTTCCGACTTGCACAATGCTTCCACTTGTTTCTTGAGTGAAACTCTCCAGCCCTAGCCCCGGTTGATTGGGATTGTATTCAGCTATGACGGGGGCTGGGACTTGCGAGTTAGTTGCAGAGACAAATGGCACAGTTTGCTGTTGCGAAGAACTGCCTTGACTAAACTCGTAAGCTACTACCAAAATATCGGTGGCCACCAACTTCCCCTTCATAGCAGCAAGTTCTGCCTCCCTTTCCTCTTGGGCATCATCTCTCAGCAACTTCCTTCCCTTTTGTAGCACCAAGCGCTCTTTCTCATCCAGACGAGAGAACATGAAATTTCATCGATAGCATCCACTTCCCACAAGTCGACCTCAAACTCCAACAGCATGTCCCACACTCAAGCCAATGTCCTCGCGTAGTCCACAACCCACGAGAGCTCCGGTACTTGAGCACTTTGATGTATATGTTCCAAAAATACGGCTTCGAATCCAACTCCGCCTGAACCGCAACATGCTCAACCGCATTCCTGAGCTACTCAACCTCCTTCTACTGCTTAGCTCTTCCCATCCATCTGGGTCAGAATATCCTTAGCGGTACCTTGGGCCTTATCCTTATCTTTCTTGGCCTCCTCCAACTACCTCTTCAACTCGGCATTTTCAGCATGAGCCTATGGGTCTCCGCATTCTCAGCGTTCAACTTTTCATTCTCCTTCCGCAAGGCCTCGTTGTCTATTTGGAGTTGGAACACTTTCTCCTTGTCCTTCAACGGGAGGGTATTCTTCTCCACCAGCTCAAAGTTTTCCTTATTGAGCTGTGTGTTCTTTATCATCAACGACACTACAGTCTCTTTGAACGTCTCACCGGCATGCTTTGCCTCCCTCCCAAGCCTCTCGTACTTCTCTTTCAATTCACTTGTTTCAACAACATAGATTTAGAGCTCAATCATGTCGCATACACACGTGGAAACATGAGAAAACCAGAGATGTATCTCACCCAATGCATCGTCTTTATTCCGGACACTGTTTTTTTCAAACTTAATGGCCAGTTCATAACTCAACAACTGCACATTCTTATTTTGGATCAAGTCCGAGAGATGTCTCGCATACTTATTGAATTTCGTGGCTTAGTGATAGGTGTGGTATACTTTCTTCCATACCATCTGGGTTTCTTCGCCAGGGATAGGGCTGATATCTGACACCCACTTAAACTCCTCAAAGTGGCGCTTCAGGAATTTCTCTTTCAAGATGACCATCCTCTCCTCATTAATGAGCTGCAAAGCTTCCGACCCTCTCCTCGACATTCCCATCTTCGATGGCCTGTGATCTACCAACCATACAACTTGACTGGTGGACTGGTGAACAGGCACCGTGGGCGGGGAAGGAAGGGGGAACGCCGAAGCTTGCAATCTTGTGCCCACGGTCTCAAGCCTTGAGTCTGTCCTCGACGTGCGAATAAGTGGTGGGGATTCCGAGCATATTGGGTGTCGATGATCACTTCCACGATTGCGAGAGTGAGAAGATTAGGGCAGATCAGTCCCTTTCTTGAAATTACTCATAAATGATCTCTTTTGCGACTGTTGGCTCCCCGACCCATGGCCTCGATGTCTAACACCGCCGCTTTCACAAACTGTTTCACCTACACAAAACATATTCAAGGTTAGACTTAAGCACTTCACACACATAAGCAAATGCTTTGTTATGCAGTGTTTATGAGTGTGTGCCCTAAGTGCACTTTCCATAGACTAGATTGAGGCCCGCTAGGAGGAGTAATCCCCCCAACAGTTAGAGTCAAACATCCAGTGCTTGTGCCACTGGGCCATTCAGCCCTTTGATCTAATCCTGGTGGTCCCAGAGGTAGTCACCGTGAAAACCGGCCTCGCCGACACTCCTATCCCGGTCTCAACATTCGTGGATAAGACAGGGGTAGATGGTAGACCTCTTCTCCAATGATCGTCTCTGCACCACCAGCGCCTCTTGCACTAGCCATTTCCTGAGTCGGCTTTAGGTAACTTAGTCTCGACAGGAGGCGGCTTTCTTTTGCAGCCTGGAGTACTCGCTTCTCCCTCAGGTCCCTCCATCCCCTTTCTAATAGTAACTGCCCTAAAATGTTGTGCGCTTCTTAGGGAGTAAGCCCGTCCGACGAAGAGCCTCTTCATCTAAGATATTCTCTATAGAGCGAACTTCCTTTGTGAGTGCTCTCAACTGTGCAACACTTCCCAGGTACGTAGTACCCTTTGGTGTCGGAGGGATTCGTGTCACAGAAATTCAAGATTAACATGAAGCCTAGGACTTAGCAAACTTCAAACTAGAAGCAAACAGAGATACTTCCTTCCTTCCAACCAACATCTCGCAAATCGCGGGGGACAACGGATGAAGAACCACTCGTGCTTAAACATGTCGAGTCTGCTCCACGACCCTTCAATGAATCGTACGTTGTGTATAGCCTCTAGGAAATATAGAGGAGACACATTGTTGGGTTTTCCCCTTAATAAGAAAACAAGAATCGGATGTCCTCTCCAGTGGGTTTCACACGCAGGTACTCTCTAAACAAACGGAAGGTACCGAGGAGAAAGGCATACCCATTTGGGAAGTTGTGTAGGCGCTGAGCGGAAATAACTCAACATATCGCAGACGAAGTCACATGATGGGGTCACGCAACCAGAAAAACACATATGCATGTTCCGTGTGGTGTATCCTTCTGGCGGAACGTGTGACCTGTCCTCCTTAATGGGAACTCGGACTTCAGTCGAAGGTACGTTGAACCTTGCACAGATGCAACTTAATGCAATTTCATCCACACTCGATGGCCCCACATCTAGTGGATTGTTAACTATGATGGCACCTGCCATTGTATCCGGAGCTTCGGGGGCATCACTCCTCTCGATATCCATGTTTTCTTCCTTAGGGTTCTCCTCGACTACAGGAGCCCCATCCGGCACCAATAGTTCAGTCGGGTGCTTGGCGATCTGTTGTTCTCCTGACTGCAAGCCACGGCCGGGCGCTTTCGACAAACCTATAGCCTAGGAAGGGGTGGGCTCTGAAGAAGTCTCAAGCTTGTTGTCCCCTAAACAACTCTTATTAGTTAAACCGGACTGGGGCCGGAATGTCCCAAAAATTTGATAGCTGAAATAAGGCATTAGTTAGATATTTAATTATTTATAATCAATTTTTATATTGATATTGGTGCTAGAAATTAAAAATCAAATATATTGTTTTGTGTATGGATTGAATTCGATATTCATATTAGAACGGTTAATTAGGAATCAATTATTTATTGTTGAATATTTGAATTGAATTGGTTAGACATTTAAATTTGATCTAAAAATCTTAAAATAAACATTATTAACATTAAGTAAATAAGAAATTTTATTTGCCGAATTATATGGAAAATTGGCTTAGATATGTGTGTACGAAGAAATTAAACGTCTCAAATTTGGAAGCAAACAGAGTTGTTGATGAGCAAACCGAATAAAATTGGCTAACCGCTAAATAAATTAAAATGAAAAATAATGTCAAATGCAAACAGAGTCAGAATCCGACCAGACTAATTTTATTCAGAACGCGAAGATGGAACTGTAAGTATAATTTTTCTGTGATTAGAGATTTCGTTAGCGGTACGAATTTATAGTGGTTCGGGGTATTTGAGGTAGAATTATTATTTAATTAGAAATAGATATAACCTACCTGGGTATAAAACACGCCGACCTATATCTGTAAATTGCACAGCTACCCTAAATCTTTCGATGGAACTTTGTTCTTATCTTCCTCACTTCGCTTCAATAAATCACGCAAGCCGAATTTCTCTTTAGTGAAAAATCACTTCTTTTTCCCAAAAATAATTCTTCCTAAACCATTTTCATGGTTGAAACACTTTTCCCCTTCTCTCAATTTATGAGAATCAGAAAACCTTCTTTTTCCCAAATTATGCTCCTCCGAAGCCATCGTTAATGGTAACCCTAAATCATTTTCCTCAGCCTCGAACATCGAATTCGCTGCCTTCAACTGAAGCAACTAGCTCGCCCAAGCTTCACCGCCTCCATCTACATCAACCGCTGCCAACCAAAATCAGCTTCGCCGTTCCAACCACCAAGCTCACACTAGAGAATCGAAGCCATCAACTTTCAATTTTCTAGATCTCGGCAACATAGAAGTCGCAGCCTTCACTAGCAACGTTGAAGCCGAGCACCGCCTTATCTAGGATTAACATGGCAGTGGAGGTGAGTAATTCACTCACAATTTATCCTATTTCAAGTAATTTGACGTCAGTATAAGCTAAGATATGTTAGTCATATCCATGCTTATTGTCTGTTGTTGTTGCTGGTGCGTGTCCCTGTTCTTGGTTGTTTGGATGATTAGAAGCTAAAAGGTATATATATGTGGAGGCCAATTCGAATATGTATTTACATATATTTTGTATATGTTTATACATACCGAATCGACATACATATATACATGAAAAGAAAAAGAAAAAAAAGGAAAAAATATATGTTGCCTTGACCTGTGTAGTTGGTAATGCAACTTTATTTGATTCCTTCGGCTGCCTGGTTTACTAGACTATTTTGAATTTGAGTTAATATACTCTTGTTGTTTTAATATCCATATATACTGAAACATTTTAGTGTCTAAATTGCTTGATTTGTTTCTGGAAACTTGAATAGTATATGTTTGATAGTACAAACTGATTATATACACATGGAAAATATCATACAAAATTATATATCTGTAAGATCTGGAACTTTGGGGGTTTATTCATGACCCGAAAGATTTGCATTCTTAAACTTTTATAGATACGACATTTTGTGTATGATGTCGGTATTGCCACCTCCACAATTATGTGGATGGATTTAATGTAAATATTGCCTCGTTTAGTTTATGTGTATATACATCTAAGCTTAAAGAGGTACTATTAATTAAATTTAAGATCACTGGAGTATTTTTGACTTGTGCATCGGTTTGATTTGGTAATTACCTAGCACTATGAGTTGCACTGTTTGAATGCGTGCCCAAATTTGTATGTGTAAATTTTATTGAGAGATTGATATCATCAAATTTAAACAGTACATACCAACTATTTAATTAAAGGAATGGTAATGCAAACAATATTGATTATACTATAAAGAAACCAGGAATTTTAAGTGAGAACAATTTATCCCCTAATGGTTGCATGAACCATGAAACACCCTCCTTTATGCATGTTCTGGTCACTGCAAATAAGCATAAAAAATTATTCCACTGAGAAACTTGTTTTTTTTTACCTGCTAATAAAATAGACAATTATGAGCTAATGTTTTCGGGATTAATATTGGCTATCCTTTTAATATTTAAAAGGTCAGAGTGTATGGTGACCTTTAACTAATTATCAATCAAGTCCTTAAAATTGTCGAGGCTAAGACTCAAGACTCTCTTCATATGTAGAACTAATAAAACAGTTGCTAGAGTTTTTCAAAGGCAATAACCTTGGTAACTTTCCCCAAGACTGGAATGTAAGGGCTGGATCACTAGCTAAATATGAAAGCTCCTAAGATTTGGAGTGTCGATATATTCCATGTACTTACCCACTTGGTTCCCTGGTCAGTGAAATTTGGAATGCATGGTTGTTTCGTTTTATATTTGCGTGAACCTTTATTTTGATACGCTGCCTTTTATTACTAAAGGAAACTTAAGCATTCATTTTACCTGAATGCATGTACTCTACTAATATATATCTAGTCTTGCATTGTGTCATTTACTTACTGCCCTGTTTTAAATTGGAATACTGAATTCTCTGTCTTGTTCGAGATGAAAACTAAATTGGAATACTTAGCACCATTTACTTCCTACAATATTAATGTTGTTTATTTGGTTGGACATCTATATTGAACCGTTCCACTTTAAATGAGACTGCTGCTTTGGTTTGTTTCATAGCTTTCTTGAACTTGAGGTACATTATTGCCACATTTTAATTACTGCACCTATGCCATTGCATCTTTTCTGGCCAAGTCTTATATCTTGTCTCGTACCCCGTTGTGCATTTCTTGTTATTTGGAGCACGATGTATATATGCGGTGGCCAATACGTATGTGTATATATATACTATCGTATGTGTATATACGTATCATCGACATACGTATATACATAAAATATACATGCTGCCAGATATGTGTCATCCCGAGTTGTTATGCTATGTTTCGGCAGTTATCATGGGTTCGAATGTACTGGAAATTTAATAATTTATAGGATTTGCTATTGTATTTCAATTTCTATCGAAATCAATTTACTTGAATATGATTAAAACCTGACTCGAGTGTTTTATGTTTTTGCATGGAACGCTCGGGTCAGACCCGAGTGTTACAGATTTTAAAGACTACAACTTAGGGTTCGAAGATTGGCAAAGTTGGGGATTCTGAAGACAAATGCATTCTGATGATTTCAAATAGTAGATATTTTTTTGTATTCAAATGATATTTTTATTCCGCTGTATAGAAAACTCTTTATATCAAAAATTCTAATTAATGTGAATAAAAGTTTTTAATCCGTTGTTCAATACTATGTTATTTAATCTGTATTGATTCTATTTTTAAACTATATAAGCTAAATAATGATCCGTTGATTTGAACATTTTAAGTTGGTTTAGTTACCGATTTGAAGCGGTCAAAAGGTGGGATGTTACAAGTCGTATCAGAGCCTATGTTTATTCAAAGCTTAGCTTATCGGGTTTGAAATGGGTAGAATCGACAATATAAAAACGGATTTTGAAAATAAAAATTTCTAAAGTATAATTTTCGAAAGTGTAAATAGTTTTAAAATAGCTTAGAAAGTAAATTATTTTGAAAGCATTTGAAATTTGTATTTTGAACTAATACAACGGAGACAAAAAAATTATTTGAGATTTTTTTTTTTTTGGAATCTCTAGTCTTCGAATTCGGATTTACCAGAGCTGTTCTTCGATAAGTTCTCTCAGAATTGAATCTTGAACCCATCATCAAATAGTATCTAAGGAAGATAAGTATAAGAGAAGCAACAATCGATTTTTCTAATCGTGTATTTTGGAAATCAAAGATGACTAAAATTTGTTGGAAATATGAATCCCGTTGGGAATTTGAATAGAAAAAGGGAAATTTGAGATTGTTTCAAAGATGAAACGATGAATTTTATTTCGATATTCGGAGTATAAATTAATGTAATAAAAATCAGAAATGGTTATAATGGGAATTCGATTGTGTCGAGTGGCATTACTAATTTATTTAAATTACACACCCATGGCAAGATAATTTGTTTCAAACCAATAACATATGATTGAGTATATGAATTTGATGGTAAGAATAGACTTGTTAATTAATTAATTAACAAGAAGTGAAGTGTAAACAAGAGTTATAAGTGAAGTGAAATATGAATGAAGAGAGAGTTGAATCTTTATTTGAATGGAATCAAATTAATTTGATGGGACGAATTCAGTTTTCGATGAAAGTAATAATATTTATTTTTTAGAAGTAAACAATGGGTGAAAGCAAAAATGTTGCGAATGAAATTGGAAATAAAGGAAATAGAGATGACTAGTACAGTGAGGTTATTTTGAAGTTCAGAATATAAATAAAATGAGACTTTCCGAAGTTCGGAATATATTATTGAATAAGACATTATTCAAAAGGAAGTTACTTATGGGAGTCGATTATGTCGAATTTCAAGAAACACTTTTTGTTCAATCAAAAATATAATAAATTGGTTATATATTCAGAAAAAAGGTATATTTTTAAAGCTAAATTTTCATAGGCGTAAATTTTTGTTATAATCAATGATTTTCATAAAAGAAGTGAAATCTTAACTTAAATCAGAAGGTTACGATAATTAATGTTTCGTTGGTATTCGAAGCTGTGAACTTATGTAACGACCTAAGGATTTTCGGCCACGAAAATCCACATAAATACATTTACCATAACTCATGCCGACCTTCCAAACACCGAAAACACTGGAACGTTATTAGAAAGAAATTAGAGGGTGAGATAAGAAAGAAAGAAATATTAGAATAGGAGAAGAAGAAGAACCAACACATAACCACATAATATAATACATAAATAAACCTTTATTGAGAGCTTTTAAAAATACTTACAACAATCAGAGTACAACACACATCTGGACAGTTATAATAACCTATCCCCATATACAACACACAGCGGAATAGTAGCTATATATTATTATATGTATGAACACCTCCAGCTCGTCTCTGGACTTCGCAGCATCCGATAACCTGGACCTGTACACCCCGGTCTAACCCGAGCATTTACAAAATATTGGGCCAGTCTGGTGAACCAGAGTGAGAAAAACTCGCACCACTTTAAGGAAATCATCCAACTTGATTTTAAAGTTAAAATTCTTTTCGAAAAAAAGGATAATCGTAAGACCAAATCCACACATAAATACAGACGGTTTTTACCTTACGATAACCCAAAACATTTTTGAAATCAATATATTTTCTGATATTGTAATAGTGTCTAAATACAAGTTAATATCAATCTACCGGAACGCTTGCATCTCACGCTCCACATATATAGTATACAATCAAAACCGCGACGCTTATTGGATATTAGATTCCGACTATGACAAGGTATGGGGCCACCTGCCGATAGTGTATTTCTAGAGACGAATACACTGGGTTCAACAAGAACGTCTTGCAACCCGGCCCGCACATGACCGACCACTCATTTCGCTTGAGTGTATCGAATGTATAACACCAACGGTTGGGCTCAAACCACCGTTTCCTGAAAAGGTACAGCATCGAGATAGATTAAAGAAGCAAAAGGAATTTCTCTAGATATGTGATTATACACCCTAATGGGAGCGACCCACATAGCCATGCTGGCTGCCCGATTTTTGTCATTTCCCGGTTGTTGAGGCATGAGGCTTAAATTATCTTTCAGAACATATGACCACCATTCACTTTGAATGCCACATCCTCAGATCCATCCACTCACTAATTGACATCCACAAAAATACTCTGTAGCTGACAGAAGTACATTTGTAAAAATCAATGTACATGACCATCCGGAAATACCATGTCAGACACTTATCCATAAAAGTCATCCAGGAATAGGATGAACCGAAGGTACTCTCCAACTGCATCCAATATAGGAATCACCCCATGGATCAGTGGCGAGAAGTCCTTGCAATCCGAAGATTTCAACCACGACAGAACCACAGTTTATCTCTGGTTGCAATCCCGGAGTTTATTAGTGGTTCTTTTGTTTATTTAAGATCCACGGTCTTCAATGCTCCATCTCGAACATCTTCTGATATCTTCACGTATTTATTGGTCGGAATGGTTTTCGAATATAAATTCGATCCCGGTCTTTCCGTACCAACAATCGTGTTGGACAGATTTGATAGTCGGTGATTTAACTACCAAAATAAACAGTGTTTCAATCATGACAATCCAATGAGTTCATTGGTTTAGTATTCAGTAACACTTGGCCTTTTTAATTAAAATAGATGTAAATTTAAAACTCTTAAATATTTCAATATTTCAAATATAGCTTTTCACTTCTTATTTAACATAAGATTTATCCCTTTACCAAATCCATTTTTTTATTTCTTAGGAAAATCCTATATTATATTTAGTTTTCTATTTTCTCTTTCAAAGCACTATTCACGTTATTTCTAATATTGGAAAATCAATTCAGTTTATTACTCGTAAAAACAATGTTACGGGATATCTTTTATTCATTACTTGACAACGTAACGCTCATTCTTATTGAATAATCTCAACTTTTACATTTCATTTCTAGCTCGAAAATATCATTAAAATTCACGCCATCCAATCTCCTTTTATTTCCCTTTTTACTTTGGAATCCCATTATATACATACTTCCCAAATTTTCACCAAAGTATTGCGTTACTATTTCTCTGATGAAATAATAAATTACTACTAACCGCTTTCACCATTACAACTAATATCATCCTCAGATAATCCTGAAGTCGTTCAAGTTGGGGTATTTTAATTACCTCTCAGACCTTGATCAACAACGTTCATATCTCAAGACAGATACGATTTGTAATTTAAAACTGGATACTTCATTCCAATATCAATACAAATTCCATTTCTCTATTTTATTCAAAAATATGGTTTCATACAACCTTCTTATGCTTTGAAAATCTCTTTCTCGAATATAACATTATTCCTTAATTTAGTAATTCCTTATAAAACACCACTTTTTAACCTTTACCCCTTTTAAACAATTTTATTTAATATTTCGGATTTGTTTACAAAATCTGATGACCAATTTCTTTACCCAAATTCACTTTTACCAATCTCCTTTCAAATCTACTCAACCTTTCCCGCTTTGGGATTCTTATTTCAACTCCCCACTTTTACTTAATCACATTATTAAGTAACGTTCATTTAGAATTAATGATATAACACCTCAAACCACTTTTATACAACTCTGATTCATTATAAACCTTTTTATCTAATTGCAGTTTTACTTAATTCAATTAATTAAGTAACATTTATTTTAAGCTATAATATCTGCTTAAAAATTCCTTTTATAACTTTGTTATAAAAATTTGGGTTTTAAATATAAAACCCGTACATAAACTTCTTCTACCATTCAACTAGACTTCATTTCAACTTCGATTACTTTTTAATGAATTCCCATTTAAAAAGTAATTCACTAAATTAATATTAATTAAAATAATAATTTACTTAGATCATTAACAATTGTAAAGGTAGCTAATTCCTTTATTGACTAAAGTAAGTAGTAATTCCCTTTTAAAACATTATTAAAGTTAAACCATATTCATTAAACCATTTTATTCAAAACACACTAATTTATTAATCAACCCCAATTTAAAACGGTCGATTTATCCAACTCAAAACACAGTTATCTCGTTAACCGATTCCAATTCATTCTCCCTTTAAATTAATTAATAATATAATTAATTCAAATAATTACATTTAATTAATCCTTAATAAAACAATCATCCAAACTTAACCATTCAATTTATTTCTTATTCTCGTACTTATAAATCTGGTTATCATCAGAAATGACTTTATAAAATCAATTTACAATAAATTATAAAAATAAATATTTATTTCCTTTTAACAAATTTTTATTCAAAATATATATTTCAAAATCTATCTTTAGTTATAAAATATACTTTATAACTTCAGTTCTATCAATTCACCTGACGGTAAATCGATATACATAAAACAATTTACCTTTAGGCCATTTACTGCCGATTACTCAACTAATATTGCTTATTGGTTAAAACCAAACACAGGTTGAATTTTCAATCAATGATCAATAGTCAAATCAGTTACCCAAACCTGACAGTTCATTTGATAATATGAAAATAAATAATATATTTGAGGAATCCCGTTGGATCCCTCCAACCTGTTCTTCCATGTATACAAATTTTTTAACACACATCAGATCATTCAGTTTCATTTAACTGATAGCAATAAATCACGGCCATTTAACTTCAACCACACGCGATTCAAACAATTCAACAATTTAAACACGTTTATTTAATAAACATGACCAACCAAGGTAAGTTACCTTTATTGGAACCAATCGTTAGAATAACGATTTGGTATTTCACTGAAATTAAACGATGATTTAATTTCATCAGTTAAATCAACACTTAAATATATAACCAGCAAACAATCAACCATAGCAAACAGAGCACACAAAATAAAAACCCAATTTATATAAAATATAAATGGGGAAACTGGGTGAGTTTAACTCACATTGATTCCTTTTGTTGTTTAAGTGGTTCAGTTCTAGTCCAATTAAACAGACGTTTAATTTACTAGTAATTCCAGCAACCTCCAGTTCTGTCAAAGTCAATTCCAAAATGTGATGCTTGACAACACGGTCTTCGTGTAGCTTGTTACGTCCAATTCTGATCACATATGGATTTGATATCAACAATTTATGTTAATGATATATAATCAAATTCATAAATTTCTAAATTACTGATTAATAAAACTAATTACATTTTAGTTACAGAATAATATGGTCGACTTCTTTTTCCTATGTACATCCGCAAAGCAGTGCCCTATGCCTGCATATATTCATGCTTAAGTCAGCAATAACATAACTTAATTTGAATTTCATTAGTCTTTAATTTATTTTAATTGAATTAATTACATTATGTCAGTTATCTGATATGGCTGAACCGCTTCTATTTGTTCACTACTTTGTTCAGACCTGATAACTCACATTTGGTCCTCTTTGAAAGCCAGGCCTCGCGCATCAGTTCCTGTCCAAACGGTTATTAATATGATATCTCATTTTCTTAATTAAATTATACTCAAACTAATCAATTTAATTAAACCTTAAATATAACTAGAAACTAATCACTTTATAAATATTTTGGTCAGGGAATCGTAGCCCGTCTCTTTGTATCCACGGCTGATTCCATCTGCATGGATTTAGAAAAATAGTTTAATTAAATAATTAACTATAAATCACGGGTTTGTATAAATTGATCACTTAGAAATTACGTTTGATAAAATAATGGGCCGATTATCACTTCGTATTCATTCCAGGTTGGTTGTACTTCACGCAAATCCTGATGTTCCCCTTCGAATTTCCCAATCCCAGGTCCTCGTTCCAGGATTTACTGCCTTAGTCCCGATCCTTCAAACGAAACAGAACAAGCTGCTTCTGTTTTTGAATCTATTCACCACTGCTTGCTCCTTCTACCTCACGCGATAAACACTCAACCATCACACAACACGTTGCTGACCTCGTCATCACATGCCGCCGCCTTACCAGACATCTGGCTGATGATCAGACGACGTCACAACAGCTGCTTTCCCTTGCTCTCAACTCGCCTGGAACCGCATCCCACTCTGCCATGTCCTCCGCCCTCACAAACCACTGGACCGCAGCCACTTCAAAAAGACATCCCGACTGCTTCAACCCTTTAGATTAGATCACCACTGGTCGTGTAGATGTACTTGAGGAGATGAAGAAGACTGTAGTTAGATGCTGGGTGAAATACTAATCAAATCTAGTAGATTTTGAATGAGAAGCGTTAAGTTTTCAGCCGTAGAAAGTTTAGGTGGCGGCGGGTTCCATTCATTGACCAGACGAAATGGAATTTAGGGTTAGAGAATTGAATGGGTTATATAGTTGTGCCTTAATAATATAATATTATTTGTGAAACTTTAGCGTGAAGTAATTGATAAAAACCACCATAAACGATTTCTGTTTTCTGATATAAAAACTAATCCTAGCATAGAAAATTATTCCGGACCTAATGGGACAGGTTTCGTCGAATTCAGACATCGTTTGAAAAAAAAATCCTTTATAAAACCAGTGAAAAACGCGTATTTGAATTTTCCACGATCACTTAATAAATCCAATCAACTTGAAACTTTAAAATCCTACAATAATTAATTAATACGAACTCGGCGGCACTAGTTTCGTCGCATTCCGAGACTGTTTCCCGGTACGCTATTTTTATATCCACCGCACTGCTATATTTGGACACCAAATTACCCGGTCTTCAAAAATAACAAACTATATACCTGTCCTGACTCTAATCGTCCATTCGAACTCAACGAAACTGGTTTCGCGGCCTAATTCGATCGTCTGCTCAAGTTACACTCATATACCTCTCTATTAAATTAATTTAATTACGCGCTATAGAAAATGAACGGGCGTTTACGGCTACCGTGGTCACATGCGACATCGGTTTGCCACGCAATTCAACACCGTACAATAATTTAATGTTACGGTTCCAATGAAACTGATTTCATTGAAAACATAGACCGTTTGCAAAATGGCTATTTTAAAAGCCTATATTTTAATAACGATTTTCACAGCGACTATTTTAAATTTTCATTTAGCCATAACTAACAATCTATAATACGAAATCTGGATTTTTCCCTTCCATATGAAAATTGTAATCAACACGATTCTAACATTTCTTGTTTCACAGAAATCCGACTTATATCGGATCCTATATATTCAGTTGAAGTTCTAAACTCCATATTACGAACTACTGCGTCATTTCGAGCTCGATTTATAATTATATAAATATATAACGTTCAAACTTCATTTTAAATAACGAATTAAATATTAAAATCGATTAATATTACAAATAAAATATTTAAAATAAATAAATAAAATATTTGACTGCCAAAAATACGGGTCGTTACATTCTTCCCCCTTAAAATAATTTCGTCCTCGAAATTGCTAAAGTAAGAGAAATGCTACAAATCCCATTAATTTCCAAATCCGAATTATTTTAAATCGAAAACCAATTTAATACGATATATACATATTTTCAAAAATGTTGAAAATTTTCTAACACCTTAAATTCCCAGAAAAATTCGGCAGTGTCTCCCCTGTACGGAGTGACATCTGCGATATCGCGGGAACAAATAATATATATACATCGACCCACATGGTCGGAAAACAAAAATCAAAACCCAAAATTTTATATTTTCACGTAGGCGTACCTTTTACGAGCGCTATTGGGCATAATTGCTCAACGTATATGCGATTTACTCAATCAATATCAATCTGCCTAGCCATTTGACACCTGTACTTAACTCAATTCACGTATGAGTAACGGACATATGAAATTCTGAAATAATATTTCACTAATCAACTGGTATAACTACAACAATTCCAAAATCAAACACACAACATCAATTTGTTATCAAATCCGTGGTTAAACCATAAATTCCAATTCATATGCATTTTCATTCCAGTTTAATTATACCAGAAAGTATTCTTTAGTTTATAATTCATTTAGCTCCATTAAATTTTTGATTATTTCCATTCAAACAACTATCATCCAATAACAAACAATTCACAATAAGTAACCAATACACAACCAAATCAATTGAATTTACATTCAATATTAGTATTTTATTTTGGTTCCACATATTTGAACGTCAATCATTTAACATCCGATTGATTTCCATTTGATTATTATTTATTCATCAAATTTCCAATTTAATTTAATACTAATAACATGATTTATTTAATTTAACTTTACCAGTTTAAGTTCTAATTCAAATTTCAATCCAATTTGAATCCCATTCAAATCAATCGAACAAACTAATATCTCAATAATTTGATAAAATTATTTCCTTTCTATACAAAAATATAATTTGGGTAAAATTATTTCATTTACCCACTTTACAAAACAATATTGTATCCATTACCAGTTCTATGCTTCTCAACACTTGAACCGATCAAATAAACACAATACAAAACCTTTGTATATAAAATTTACAAATACGCTCTTATATATATACACTCAATCTCGATCTAGGGTATTACTAACCCAGTCTCTATCGAGTTATACCACAGAGCCAAGGTTAATACTAAACCAATAGCTCTGATACCAATGTAACGACCCAAGGATTTTTGGCCCCGAAAATCGACATAAAAACATTTACCATAACTCATGCCGACCTTCCAAACATCAAAAACACTGGAACGTTATTAGAAAGGAATTAGAGGGTGAGATAAGAAAGAAAGAAATATTAGAATATGAGAAGAAGAAGAACAAACACATGACCATAGAGTCTCACCTCGCAGCGGAAAAAATTATAATACATAAATAAACCTTTGTTGAGAGCTTTTAAAAATACTTACAATAATCAGAGTACAACACACATCTAGACAGTTATAATAACCTGTCCCCATATACAACACACAGAGGAATAGTAGCTATATAATATCATACGCCTGAACACCTCCAGCTCGTCTCTGGACTTCGCAGCATCCGATAACCTGGACCTGTACACCCCGGTCTAACCCGAGCATTTACAAAATACCGGGTCAGTCTGGTGAACCAGAGTGAGAAAAACTCGCACCGCTTTAAGGAAATCATCCAACTTGATTTTAAAGTTAAAATCATTTCGAAAGAAAAGGATAATCGTAAGACCAAATCCACACATAAATACGGACGGTTTTTACCTTACGATAACCCAAAACATTTTTGAAATCAATATCTTTTCTGATATTATAATAGTGTCTAAATACAAGTAAATATCAATCTAGCGGAACACTTGCATCTCACGCTCCACATACATAGTACACAATCAAAACTGCGACGCTTACTGGAGATTAGATTCCGACTATGACAAGGTATGGGACCACCTGCCGATAGTGTATCTCTAAAGGCGAATACACTGGGTTCAACAAGAACGTCTTGCATCCCGTCCTACACATGACCGACCACTCATTTCGCTTGAGTGTATCGAATGTATATCATCAACGGTTGGGCTCAAGCCACCGTTTCCCGAAAAGGGACATCATCGAGATAGATTACAGAAGCAAAAGTAATTTCTCTAGATAGGTGATTATACACCCTAATGGGAGCGACCCACATAGCCATGCTGGCTGCCCGATTTTTGTCATTTCCTGGTTGTTGAGGCATGAGGCTTAAATTATCTTTCAGAACATATGACCACCATATACTTTGAATGCCACATCATAAGATCCATCCAATCACTAATTGACATCCACAAAAATACTCTGCAGCTGACAGAAGTACTTTTGTAAAAGTCAATGTACATGACCATCTGGAAATACTCTGTCAGACACTCGTCCATACAAGTCAACCAGGAACAGGATGAACCGAAGGTACTCTCCTACTGCATCCAATATAGGAATCACCCCATGGATCAGTGGCGAGAAGTCCTTGCAATCCGATTTCAACCACGACAGAACCACAGTTTATCTCTGGTTGCAATCCCAGAGATTATTAGTGGTTCTTCCGTTTAATGAAGATCCACGGTCTTCAATGCTCCATCTCGATCATCTTCTGATATCTTCATGTATTTGTTGGTTGGAATGGTTTTCGAATATAAATTCGATCCCGGTCTTTCCATACCAACAATCGTGTTGGACAGATTTGATAATCGGTGATTTAACTATCAAAATAAACAGTGTTTCAATCATGACAATCCAATGAGTTCACTGGTTCAGTATTCAGTATCACTTAGCCTTTTTAATTAAAACAAATGTAAATTTAAAACTCTTAAATATTTCAATATTTCGAATATAGCTTTTCACTTCTTATTTAACAAAAGATTTATCCCTTTACCAAATCCATTTTTTTATTTCTTAGGAAAATCCTATATTATATATTTAGTTTTCTATTTTCTCTTTCAAAGCACTATTCACATTATTTCTAATATTGGAAAATCAATTCAGTTTATTATTCGTAAAAACAACGTTATGGGATATCTTTTATTCATTACTTGACAACATAATGCTTATTCTTATTGAATAAACTCAACTTTTACATTTCATTTCTAGCTCGGAAATATCATTAAAATTCACGCCATCCAATCTCATTTTATTTCCCTTTTTACTTTGGAATCCCATATATACATACTTGCCAAATTTTCGCCAAAGTATTGCGTTACTATTTCTCTGATGAAATAATAAATTACTACTAACCTCTTTCACCATTACAACTAATATCATCCTCAGATAATCCTGAAGTCGTTCAAGTTGGGGTATTTTAATTACCTCTCAGACCTTGATCAACAACGTTCATATCTCAAGACGGATACGATTTGTAATTTAAAACCGGATACTTCATTCCAATATCAATACACATTCCATTTCTCTATTTTATTCAAAAATATGGTTTCATACAACCTTCTTACGCTTTGAAAATCTCTTTCTCGAATATAACATTATTCCTTAATTTAGTAATTAAGTAATTCCTTATAAAACACCACTTTTTAACCTTTACCCCATTTAAACAATTTTATTTAATATTTTGAATTTGTTTACAAAATCCGATGACCCATTTCTTTACCCAAATTCACTTCTACCAATCTCCTTTCAAATCTACTCAACCTTTCCTGCTTTGGGATTCTTATTTCAACTCCCCACTTTTACTTAATTACATTATTAAGTAACGTTCATTTAGAATTAACGATATAACACCTCAAACCTATTTTATTCAACTCTGATTCATTATAAAACCTTTTTATATAATTTCAGTTTTACTTAATTCAATTAATTAAGTAACATTTATTTTAAGCTATAATATCCGCTTAAAAATTCCTTTTATAACTTTGTTATAAAAATTTGGGTTTTAAATATAAAACCCGTACATAAACTTCTTCAGCCATTCAACTAGACTTCATTTCAACTTCGATTACTTTTTAATGAATTCCCATTTAAAAAGTAATTCACTAAATTATTATTAATTAAAATAATAATTTACTTAGATCATTAACTACTGTAAAGGTAGTTAATTCCTTTATTGACTAAAATAAGTAGTAATTCCCTTTAAAAACCTTATTACGGTTAAACCATATTCATTAAATTATTTTATTCAAAACACACTAATTTATTAATCAATCCAATTTAAAAACGGTCGATTTATCTAACTCAAAACACAGTTATCTCGTTAACCGATTCCAATTCGTTCTCCCTTTAAATTAATTAATAATATAATTAATTCAAATAATTACATTTAATTAATCCTTAATAAAACAATCATCCAAACTTAACCATTCGATTTATTTCTTATTCTTGTACATATAAATCTGATTATCATCAGAATTGACTTTATAAAATCAATTTATAATAAATTATAAAAATAGATATTTATTTCCTTTTAATAATTTTTTACTTAAAATATATATTTCAAAATCTATCTTTAGTTATAAAATAAACTTTATAACTTCAATTCTATCAATTCACCTGACGGTAAATTGATATACATAAAACAATTTACCTTTAGGCCATTTACTGCCGATTAATCAACCAATATTGCCCATTGGTTAAAACCAAACACAGGTTGAATTTCCAATCAATGACCAATAATCAAATCAATTACCCAAACCTGACAGTTCATATGATAATATGAAAATAAATAATATATTTGAGGAATCCCGTTGGATCCCTCCAACCTGTTCTTCCCTGTATACAAATTTGTTATCACACATCAGATCATTCAGTTTCATTTAACTGATAGCAATAAATAACGACCATTTAACATCAACCACAGGCGATTCAAACAATTCAACAATTTAAACGCGTTTATATAATAAACGTGACCAACCAAGGTAAGTTACCCTTATTGGAACCAATCATTAGAATAACGATTTGGTATTTCACTGAAATTAAACGACTGTTTAATTTCATCAGTTAAATCGACAATTAAATATATAACTAGCAAACAGTCAACCATAGCAAATAGAGCACACAAAATAAAAAAACCAATTTATATAAAATATAAATGGGGAAACTGAGTGAGTTTAACTCACCTTGATTCTGTTTGTTGTTTAATTGGTTCAGTTCTGGTCAAATTAAACACACGTTTAATTTACTAGTAATTCCAGCAACCTCCAGTTCTGTCAAAGTCAATTCCAAAATGTGATGCTTGATAGCACGGTCTCCGCGTAACTTGTTACGTCCAATTCTGATCACATATGGATTTGATATCAACAATTTATGTTAATGATATATAATCAAATTCATAAATTCCTAAATTACTGATTAATAAAACTAATTACATTTTAGTTACAGAATAATATGGTCGACTTCTTTTTCCCATTTACGTTCGCTAAGCAGTGCCCTATGCCTGCATATATTCGTGCTTAAGTCAGTAATAACATAACTTAATTTAAATTTCATTAGTCTTTAATTAAATTAATTACATTACGTCTGTTATCTGATATGGCTGAATCGCTTCTATTTGTTCACTACTTTGTTCAGACCTGATAACTCACATTTGGTCCTCTTTGAAAGCTAGGCCTCGCGCATCAGTTCCTGTCCAAACGGTTATTAGTATGACATATCATTTAATTAATTAAATTGTACTCAAACTAATCAATTTAGTTAAACCTTAAATATAACTAGAAACTAATCACTTTATAAATGTTCTGATCAGGGAATCGTAGCCCGTCTCTTTGTATCCACTGCTGATTCCATCTGCGTGGATTCAAAAAAATAGTTTAATTAAATGATTAACTATAAATCACGGGTTTGTATAAATTGATCACTTAGCAATTACGTTTGATAAAATAATGGGTCGATTATCACTTCATATTCATTCCAGGTTGGTTGTGCTTCACGCAAATCCTGATGTTCCCCTTTGAATTTCCCAGTCCCAGGTCCTCGTTCTAGGCTTTACTGCCTTAGTCCCGATCCTTCAAACGAAACAGAACAAGCTGCTTCTGTTTTTGAATCCATTCACCACTGTTTGCTCCTTCTACCTCACGCGGTAAACCCTCAACCATCACACAACACGTTGCTGACCTCCTTATCACCTGCTGCCGCCTTACCAGACATCTGGCCGATGATTAGACGACGTCACAATAGCCGCCTCCCTTGCTATCAACTTGCTTGGAACCGCATCCCACTCAGCCATGTCCTCCGCCCTCACAAACCACTGGACCACAGCAACTTCGAAAAGACATCCCGACTGCTTCGACCCTTTAGATTAGATCACCACCGATCGTGTAGAAGTTCTTGAGGAGATGAAGAAGACTATAGTTAGAAGCTGGTTGAAATACTATCAGATCTAGTGGATTTTGAATGAGAAGTGTTGAGTTTTTCGGCCGTAGAAAGTTTAGGTGGCGGCGGGTTCCATTCATTGACCAGACGAAATGGAATTTAGGGTTAGAGAATTGAATGGGTTATATATAGTTGAGCCTTAATAATATAATATTATTTGTGAAACTTCAGCATGAAGTAATTGATAAAAACCACCACAAATGATTTTTGTTTTTTGATATAAAAATTAATCTTAGCATAGAAAATTATTTCGGACCTAATGGGATAGGTTTCGTCGAATTCCGACATCGTTTGAAAAAAAATTCCTTTCTAAAACCAGCGAAAAACACGCATTTAAATTTTCCACGATCACTAAATAAATACAATCAACTTGAAACTTTAAAATCCTACAATAATTAATTAATACAAACCCAACGGCACTAGTTTCATCGTATTCCGAGACTGTTTCCCGGTACGTTATTTTTATACGCACCGCACTGCTATATTTGAACACCAAATTTACCGGTCTCCAAAAATAACAAACTATATACCTATCCCTACTCTAATCGTCGACACAAACTCGACGGAACTGGTTTCGTGGCCTAATTCGATCGTCTGCTCAAGTTACAATCATATACCTCTCTATTAAATTAAATTAATTTAATTACGCGCTATAGAAAATGAACGGGCGTTTACGGCTACCGTGGTCACATACGACATCGGTTTGCCATGCAATTCAACACCGTACAATAATTTAATGTTATGGTTCCAATGAAACTGATTTCGTCGAAAACGGAGACAGTTTGCAAAACGGTTATTTTAAAGGCCTATATTTTAATAATGATTTTCACAGCGACTATTTTAAAATTTGATTTAGCCATAACTAACAATCAATAACACGAAATCTGGATTTTTCCCTTCCATATGAAAATTATAATCAACACGATTCCAACGTTTCTTGTTTCACAGAAATCCGACTTATATCGGATCCTGTATATTCAGTTGAAGTTCAAAACTCCATATTACAAACTGCCGTGCCATTTCGAGCTCGATTTATAATTATATAAATATATAACGTTCAAACTTCGTTCTAAATAAAGAATTAAATATTAAAATCGATTAATATTCCAAATAAAATATTTAAAATAAATAAATAAAATATTTGACTGCCAAAAATACGGGTCGTTACAACTTAATCTGTTTCATAGTCAATAATGTCGTTCAGTTAAGGTCTAAGAGGTAAATATATACCCCAACTTGATTGACTTCATTATTGACAAAGAAATGGCTAAAATTCGACAGTAAGAGTGGTTAAGTGAAGTAAGTAAATAAGTGTCAGTAGTTAAGTGAAAATAGCGTTGTTTTATTTAATACCTGTTTTAATTCAAATAACAAATGTAAAAATGTTTCCTCAGAGTATAAAGTGTATTTTCTATAGAAAATAAAGGACAATGAATGTTTACAAATGTTTTCCAATAGTAATAAGTGATTTTCAATAAATATAATGATTGGAAATGTTTTTCAAAAGATCATGAGAGGCTAACTGGTTTTGATAAATCAGAATAGCAAGAACTAAGAGCCGCATGTCGAGAACGAATGGTGGCTGAACGTAAGAGAAGTGGATTTGTAAATTGAACCGAGAGTTTCACAAGAAATGATTTGATAAGAAATTAAGAAAAGGGAGTTAAGAAAATTGGAAACTGACTGGAGATTAGTTAAGTTGAATAATTTCCTGAGTGTTGATCTGATGTTGGTTTCAGCCTTCGGGGTTGATACTTAGGGAGTTGTTCGCTTGCTAATTTACGGTCGAAGGAGGTGAATGTGGAAGAGTAATAATGCGTGAATAAGGAATTTGTTATAAGAATGATTTTTTTCTGAATTAAGTGATGAACTAAGTAATTGGAATTTGGAAGAAAGTAAGATTTGCAACAAATAGATTCATAAAGCTAAGTTTAAGAAGATATCAAATATATGAATTGATTAAGAGATCTAAACTAAAATTTTGAAATGGAAAGGAATTTGAGGATATTTGATTTCAGATATTAGATATAGAAGTTTCCGGAACTTATATGGAAATATATATTGGAATTTAGTAAAACTATTGAAGTGGAGGGTAATTGATTTAAGATAAAATCCTATATAACAGAATTTATATAAGGAGATGTTTGAAAGAAAATCTTATGTAAGTGACATAAGTATGATTTATAAGGATTACAAAATGAAGTACTATATGTATACAGTATCATATGTTTTCAAATTAAAATAAGGGATGAACCATCCTTCTCCTTTGAATCTCGAGCTTAGTGAGAAGTGTTGCTAGTGGTAATAGGTTGTCCGGACATAAAACTCAAGTTGTCACTATTCCTGAAAGAACACGACCGTGTAGCGAAATTCGCAGGGTTATAGATGGCCTACGACAGACGGATGTCTCTTGGGGGAACCAAGCGTAACCATCATGTCAGCTGCAATCTACAGTCATGATGAGGGTGTAATCCACAGCGTTGTGAAAGCTTACGGGTATGGATGTTTCCTAGAGGACCTAGGCGTAACCATTATGTACCTGTAGTCCACACGGCATATCTACAAGTGAAAGAAATGTAACCATTAGAGTTACTAAAGGTAGAATGGAGCCATTCAATGTTTCATATATCTTAGTGATGTTGAGCCACCTGGTTGATGTTGCATCGTGTCTTCGTGCCTAGACGTGTCTTTGTGACTTGATTGATCCTTGTGATTTGATTTTTCTTCATAATTTGATAATTTGTTTTCATGACTCTGAGATAGAGCAACCAACGCTCAGTGACCTCAGATTTTCTTTTGATTCCTAAATATTTCCCTGTTGATTTGTCCATGACGAAATTCGTAGGTAAGTGATTTCCTACGGATACAGATGTTTTCTAGGGGGATCCAGATGAAACCATTGTGTATCTGCGATTCATGAACAATCAACATATCCATATCACATTGGTATTTTCCGTATTTGTTTCTTTTAAAGAATTTTTGAAATATTTTCACTGGGGTTGAAACAATGATATTTAGTGCTTGGAGATTTTAGTCGTGCGCCTGGCCAGCGTATGTCTAACATCTGTGAGAACGAAAATAGACTTGTCAAACTTCGAGTTATCAAGTATTTTTAAAATAAATAATTTGAAATTAAAATATACCTGATTTAATAAGTTAAGAAAAGATTTCAGAGTATTTTCAAGTCAACAAATTGTTACTTGAAGAGATGTTATTTACGCTCTTAAATGAGTGGTTGAAAAGATTAAATGGGTTAAATGTAAGGAGATCTAGTTGAACTGAGAATGTAAGGAATTAACTAGAACGATGGATAAGTGGATATTGACGAATGAGGTTTATAAAGAAATTGATTATAATTTGAGATGCATAAATCCAATTTATACATAAATTGAGATTTAAAAAAAGAGTGGTTTTGGAAAGAAATTTTATGATTTTAACTATCCTATAAGTTTAGAAAGAATAAGAAATTAGGAGATATCTCAAAATAATTTGAGATGAAAATTTGTCTAAGAGAATTGAATATAGTTTAAAAAGCGTGGAAATAAATAAAACCCGATGCGGAAGATAAAGGAAATCATATTTGATCAAAATTGATCTTCAACTATAAGAAATGAAATTTGATTTTTCGAGTTAATTGAACATGATAAAATGAGAGGATAGATGACTTGAAAATCGATGTTTAAATTAGTTCTGGAAATTTTCACACAAATATGAAAATTTTAAGTATACGCTGGTATAACTCTAACAATCTCTCCTTTTCGAGGACAAAAAGTTTTAAAGGGGGAGATTGTAACGTCCCAAAAATTTCAACAACTGAAATAAGGAATTAATTAGAGATTTATTTATTTATAATCAATTTCTATATTGATACTGGGGTTACAAATTAAGAATAAAATATATTGTTTTGTGTATGGACTGAATTTGGTATTTATTTCAAAATGATTGATTGGGAATCAATTATTTATTGTTTAATATTTGAATTGAATTAGTTAGACATTTAAATTTGATTTTAGAATTTAAAAATAAACTTTATTAATGTTAAGTAAATTAGAAATTTTATTTGTCGAAATATATGAAAAATCGGCTTAGATATGTGTGTATAAAGAAATTAAACGTTTCAAATTTGGAAGAGAACGGAGTTGTTGATGAACAAACGGAATAAAATTGGCAAACCGTTAAATAATTTAAAATTAAAAATAATGTTGAATGCAAACAGAGTTAGAATCCAACCAGACTAATTTTATTCAGAACGCGAAGATGGAGCAGTACGTATAATTTTTGTTACGTTAAGAGATTTCGTTAGCAGTACGAATTAAGAGCAGTTTGGGGAATTCATGGTAGAATAATTATTTAATTAAAAACAAATATAACCTACCTCAGTATGAAACACGCTGACCTATATTTGTAAGTTGCGCAACTACCCTAAATCTATTGATGGAACTTTGTTCTTATCTTCCCCACTTTGCTTCTATAAATCACGCAAGCCTAATTTCTCTTCAGCGAAAAATCACTTCTTTTTCCTAAAAATAATTCTGGCCAAACTATTTTCATGGCCGAAACCCTTTTCCCCTTCTCTCAATTAAAGAGAACAAAAAAAATCTTCTTTTTCCCAAATTATGCTCCTTCGAAGCCATCGTTAATGGCAACCCCAAATCATTTTTCTCCGACCTCGAGCATCGAATTCTCTACCTTCAATTGAAGCAACTAGCTCGTGCAAGCTTCGCTGCCTCCATCTACATCAAATGCTGCCACCCAAAATCAGCTTCGCCGTTCCAACCACCAGGCTCGCACAAGAGAATCGAAGCCACCAGCTTTCAATTTTTTAGATCTCGGCAACACAGAAGTCACAGCCTTCACTGGCAACGTTGAAGCCAAGCGTCGCCTTGTCTAGGATTAACACGGTAGTGGAGGTGGGTAGTTCACTCATGATTTATCCTATTTCAAGTTATTTAATATCAGTATAAGCTAAGATATGTTAGTCAAATCCATGCTTGTTGTTTGCTGTTGTTGTTAGTGCGTGTCTCTGTTCTTGGGTGTCTGGATGATTAGAAGCTGAACGGTATATATATGTGGAGTCCAATTTGAATATGTATTTACATGTAATTTGTATATGTATATACATACTGAATCGGCATACATATTTATACACAAAAAGAAAATGAAAAAAGGAAAAGAAACATCCGTTGCCTCGACTTGTGTACTTGGTAATGCAACCATATTTAATTCCTTCAGCTGCCTGGTTTACTGGACTATTTGGCATTTGAGTTAATACACTCTTGTTGTTTAGACATCCATATATGCTGAAACATTTTACTATCTAAATTGCTTGATTTGTTTCTGGAAACTTGAATAGTATATGTTTGATAGTACAAACCGACTATATACGCTTGGAAAATATCATGCAAAATTGTATGCATGTAAGATCTGGAACTTTAGTAGTTTATTCATAACCTGAAAGATTTGCATTTTTTAACTTTTTTATATACGACATTTTGTGTATGATGCCGGTAATGCCACCTCCACAATTATGCGGTTGGATTTGCTGTTAATATTGCCTCATTGAGTTTATGTGTATATACATTTAAGCTTAAATAGATATTAACTAACTAAATTTAAGATCACTGGAGTATTTTTGACTTGTGCATCAGTTTGGTTTGGTAATTACCTAGAACTATGAGTTGCACTGTTTGAATATGTGCCCAAATTTGTATGTATAAATTTTATTGAGAGATTGATATCATCAAATTTAAACAGTACATTCCAACTGTTTAATTAAAGAAATGGTAATGCAAACAATATTGATTATATTATTAAGAAACCTGGAATTTTAAGTGAGAACAATTTATCCCCTGATGTTTGCATGAACAATGAAACACCCTCCTTTATACATGTTCTGGTCATTGCAAATAAGAATAAAAAGAAATTTCCACTGAGAAACTTGTTTTTTACCTACTAATAAAATGGCCAGTTATGAGCTAATGTTTGCAAGATTAATAATGGCCATCCCTTTTAATATTTAAAAGGTTAGAGTGTATGGTGACCTTTAACTAATTATCAATCAAGTCATTTAAATTATCGAGGTTAAGACTCAAGAATTTCTTTATATGTAGAACTAATAAAACAGTTGCTAGAGTTTTTCAAAGGCAATAACCTCGATAACTTTACCCGAGACTGGAATGCAAGGGCTGGCTCACTAGCTAAATATGAAAGCTCCTAAGATTTGGAGATAGATATATTCCATGTACTTACCCACTTGATTTCCTAGTTAGTGAAATTTGGAATGCATGTTTGGTTCATTGTTATATTTGCGTGAACCTCTATTTTGATATGCTGCCTTGTCTTAATAAAGGAAACTTAAGCATTTATTTGACATGAACGCATGTAATCTACTAGTATATATCTAGTCTTGCATTGTGCCATTTACTTACTGTCCTATTCAAATTCGAATACCGAGTTCCCTATCTTGTTCGAGATGAAAACTAAATTGGAATACTGAACACCATTTACTTCCTACAATATTTAATGTTGTTTATTTGTTGGACATCTACATTGAACCGTCCCACTTTAATTGAGACTGCTGCTTTGGTTTGTTTCATAGCTTTCTTGAACTTGAGGCACATTATTGCCACATTTTAATTACTGCACCTATGCCATTGCATCTCTTTTGGCCAAGTCTTATATCTTGTCTCATACTCCGTTGTGCATTTCTTGTTATTCGGAGCATGATTTTGTATATATGTGGTGGCCGATACATATGTGTATATATATATACTATCGTGTGTGTGTATACATATCATCGACATACGTATATACATAAAATATACATGCTGTCAGAATATGTGTCATGCCAAGTTGTTATGCTATGTTTCGGCAGTTATCACGAGTACGAATGTACTGGAAATTTAATAATTTATAGGATTTACTATTATATTTCAGTTTCTATTGAAATCAACTTACTTGAACTATGATTAAATCCTGACTCGAGTGTTTTACTTTTTTGCATGGAACGCTCGGGTCAGACCCGAATTTTACGGATTTTAGAGATTACAGCTTAGGATTCGAAGATTGGCAAAGTTGGGGATTCCAAAGACAAGTGCACTCTGAAGATTTTAAATAGTAAATATTTTTTTGTATTCAAATGATATTTTCATTTTGCTGTATAGAAAAATCTTTGTATCAAAAATTCTGATTAATATAAATAAAAGATTTTATTCCACTGTTCAATATTGTGTTATTTATTATGTACTTTCTGTATTAATTTTATTTTTAAACTCTATAAGCTAAATAACGATCCGTCGATTTGAACGTTTTAAGTTAGTTTGATTACCGATTTGAAACGGTCAAAAGGTGGGGCGTTGCAGGGGCAGTTAGTGCTGTGAAGCTTCAACTTCCAAATTCTATTGTGTTTTGGATCTTGTCTCCATTTTCTAGCTACACTTTTATTATAGTTGCATTATACATTGCATTTAAAAAATGTACCTCTAGTGTTGGTGCAAACTGGCATGTAACATGCAGTGAAGTGCAACAATGATACAATTATAATATATAGACTCGGGACACGGCGTCGATCACCGCTTCTTTAATTTGTAACCATCGTCACCATCAGCCGATATCGTCAAACTCGAGTCGAGTCGCGGTCACGTCGTGATTGAAATCGGGAAGCAAACTAAAGTCCAACATCTAAGTTCTTGTCCATAGTTCGAGTTATATGCTCTAAACCCTACGTGTAAAATATGATTCTAGTCCAATCACGAAACGGCGTGAACGCAACGTGAGGTAAGGCATTTCGCATCAAACTGATGCGAAAAATCGCATCATCCAAGTGATGCGAGATATCACAACATTTAAATGCAAAATCTCGCGTTTATTGTGATGTGGGATCTCTCATCACCTAAGTGATGCGGAATCGCATCGCCCAAGTGATGCAGAATCGCATGGCCAGGGTGTGAGTTATCGCGTCACCAGGATGCGAGACCTCGCATCACTCTGAAACAAAATCTCGTATCCATCATGATGCGACATCTCGCATCAACTAAGTGATGCGAAATCAGATCGTCAGGATGCGAGAAATCGTATCACTCGCTGATGTGAAATCTCGCATCAGCCTGATGCTAGAGACAGCATGACATCGATGCGAGTTACCACGGCGCAAGAGAGGCGATGCGCCCTCTGCCATTTCTCCTCTCCGTCGTCTTCTCCAACACCTTCCTCTCCACCTACTCTCCTTCACCGCCATTAAAACAGAAGCCGAGCTTTAATCGATACCCAAATCTCGTGCTCAACACTCACAAGCATGGATTCGATCTTGATCGAACTGCCACAACCAAATCACTGTTTCAAGGATCCATCGCCCACATTTTTTGGTTCGAGTCCGAATTCGGTCATTGTGGGCAAAAGCACGACAATCTAAGGATGAAAAATTAGCAGGTGAAAAAGTGATAAGATGGGGGAGGAGTCCGGTTTTTATAGGGGCAGAGGGGAGTGGGACTTGGCCCACTCCGATCGCATCCCATAGAGGATGCAAGGAAATCGCATCCCTTCTGGGATGCGAAATCTCGCATCCCACTGGGATGCGAATTTTCGCATACCCCATCGCGATGCAATATAAAAAAATAGAAATAAAAAATATACATATATATATATACTGATAATATATATACATATGTGTATTATGTATACATTTATATGTATTTATGCATACATATCTCTATATCACATATACATATATTGCACGTTTTATACGTATATGCATATATGAATTGTATGTACACAAAGATATGTATGATTACCAAAGCAATGGAAGGTCGAGAAAGATATTTCTGAACCTCGAGAAGTTTCTAACTGGCGATTCCAGTTACGACCATGCGCAATAGTTTTCGACGTCACGATAATCGATGCCGATTCGAATCGCTAACCAACCGTACATTCATAAGTCCCAATGACTCGATAACATACGACGAGCGATCGAATATGTTGGAGAATGGAATTTTGATGACAACAACCGTGTCTCAATCATTTTTTTGCAAGGCTTACGGGGTTAAGTGGACCCCTACCACTTTATTAAAAAACCGGAGAAAAAGAATAGAAAAAACAACACATACAAGAATACATAGGAACACGATTCTTCAAACCTGAGAAGACAAACACAACACTAACGAAACTATTACATAAGGTTATTCAGTGTCCCAAGGTCAAAAGTGATTGACTATAAAGTATATACTAACACCTTTATCCATAATATATATGCAGGAATTATACATAGGTGATATAGAAGAATGTATAGTTTAAGAGATTTAAGATTTCAAAGGAGATTCAAGACTCATGAGTATAAGGTATCAAGATTTCAAGAGTTCAAGATTATCAAAGTAATAGATTCTAGTTAGTATGTTAAAACTTTGATTAATACTCTCAAATTTCTGTTTTCAAATTATTCTTTAAATTGTTTTCAAATCATTTCAAACTCCTTTCAGAATGTTTTTAAATTATCCAAAGATGTTTTATGATTTCAAATATATATATAAGTTTCTTATATAGTTTATATAAATTTATATAATTATATTATATATACCAGTACATTTGGCATGTCCGTTGGACGTGTGCAAAGAAATACATTCACCAGCTCTTTTTAGTGTAAAGAAACACGTGATCTAACCTTTTCCCATTTGATAATTATAACAACGCAATGTGAATTAATTTATGTTTTGGTATGTACTTCAGTCTGTTGGAGGTATGAAAGGATGTAGTAGCACAAACTCATGTTTTCATGTGAAAGCAAGTGAAAATCTAAGCCTGTGATTTGAGACACTTTTCAAGTCTATTATCTTTTTTGCTTTCATTTCATTAGTTGCAAATAGTTAAGATCAATTACAGTTAACTCTACTTCGAGAGATCGTAGGAATCAATGTTCGCTAATTAGTTGAATTTCAAATTAAGATACAATAGCATGTATAATGCGCTTAATCTTATCTTTGAGCTCCAGCGATCTCATGTTCTTTTATATTACCTAAGCTAGTCTTTAAGGCATGGTCATATACTATCATTACTTTGTATGAAACATGCACTTTAGAGTAAACCATAATGTAAAACATAGGGTTTAATATCCACCATCAAATAAAACTGCAGCAGCTTGAAAAGCCCATATATTTTATATAGTTATCACTATGAGAAAATGTCTCATTATTATAGTAGTTCATGTCTTTATATTAGTTGACCCATTTAATAATACCGCATGGTCACATACATTCATCAATTTTTTTATGAATATACAAAAACAAAACAAAAAATGAAATATACAGTACGATATTTGATGTTTTATGAACGACAAAAATAATAAATCCAAGGTAAACATCAATGTGGGTTTCATTATTGAAAAGAACATACATAAACTCTACTGATATCTTCGTTAGCAGTATTTCATCTTTTAGAACTATCACTATTCGTTTAAACAACCTGAAATGGCAAATCAAAACACGTTTGTGGACTTTGCTGTGTTGCATCAGGTCTTTTAATCATAATTGCAACAGGTTTGTGGTCTAAACAACTTTTGAATACAGGTCCATAGCCAACTTTGCCAGTGCTGATATAGTCAGCAAAATTTTGTGTAGCTGCTTCAATATCGCCATATGATACCGCATCGAATGTTTTCCTTTTCTCTTCCACCTCCTGCCTTACATTCAATTTTGCGCTCATTCTCTTCCTCGTCTCTATTTCTGCAACTTTCTGTGCTGCCTCAGTTGCTTTAACAGCTGCTTTGGAACCGACTATTTCAGTTTCAGCCATTGCTAGTGCAACATCCTTTATGGTTGTGACTTCAGATTCGGAATCGGGAGAGAGCACTGGTGATACATCAAGCGACCATGAGGGTGGAGCCGGTGGTGAATTCGGCATCGGCTATGACGACTTCGTTTCTGGTGCTGGGGTAGGAGCGTCTATTGCCGGTGATGGCGCTTCCACTGGAGAATCCGTTGCATACCCCGGCGCAGGTGCTAGAGCTTTACCAAAAATAGGAAAAACATAAAACAATGCCATACTCCTTAGCTATATTCCTAACAACAGGAGTTGAAAGAACCTTTGCTTCAGCTGTTTTTATATTTTCCACGATTTCTTTTATGATTTCAGGAACAGATTCCAACTCACGTGCTTTAGGAATTTCTGATACGTTTTTGAATTCTCCATCTAGTGTCAACAATTGTTGTGCATCATAAACATGTATCCTCAATAATGTTTCACCAACCTGCAATTTGGATAGGTTTGTCAACATTTTTTATAACCAAAAGAAGTAGATAGCATATTGCTTATTTGAAAAAATTTATGTGATAGATCATAACAATGATTCTCCGGTATATCTCCATATGTAAATTCACATATTTACCCTAAGTATATCTTCGAAAACGTTGTGTCGTCGGCCTCCTATACTCTGCAATCGTGGTTGAGCATTAAATCTTGAAAATGTATGATAGTTTACTACATGCTCAAATTAGCCACACAAATGGACCTTATCCTCAAGTATGTCAATGCATTTCAGCAGCAAAAATTTTGAAAGGTGAGACAGACACGCCCAAACATATAGCTGTAATGCATCTAATATAAATTATATTTATATAGCATAATTATAATTAACATACCATCTTTAGGATATTTATATGCTATAGAACATCATCTTCATTACCACCAAATTTATCTCCTTTGTTTGCATAAGAGCTTATTTCAGATGTCATTCCTTTGCATTAACAGTACATATGGTTTACTACAACATACACTATGCATCATACACATTGAGTTCGAGTTACAGCATTAAATAGGACCTGGAAACTAAAATGGTATTTGGAAAACAAATGATAGGTTATAATAGCAAGAAAAACAACTGATATGTTATAGTTGAAATAACAGTAAAAAGGAACTACACAAATTACATCTCCACTCAAATTCCAATACTTCATTTAGTATAATGTAATCGAAAACATAAGTATTCCAGTATTTCATAATTGTAGGATCATTTACCGTACAATTTTGAACTAAATCAAAAGGCTTACCTTCCTCAAAGTAGACCCAGAGCCTCCTAAAGTGCCTATTACTGCTCCAGAACTTCCTTTTAGTATGTTCAATGGTGCTTAACTAACTAATTATTTGAGCAAGTTCAGTGTTTATAGCAAAGATGACTTGAAATCCCAGGCACACTGCCGAAAGCAATGAATCTCTAATTCCTGACAACTTCAGTTTGGATAAATTGTCAACATACACTCAAATCTCTAAATACTGACTAAATTTCTAAGCCTTTAAGATAGGAACCATAGTTAACAATCCAGAGCATGAATATATATTCGAAAACCAAAATTATACCATATAATCAAATGAAGCAGATGCAAGACAAACGGCAATCTTCATCGCTGTAGAAGAAAACAAAAGTGCAGGATACACGAATTGAGAATTTGTAGAGAAATAAATTAAAATTAAAATAGAAATTAAATTATGGAATAAATTACCTGTTACAAATAGTTGTCGGCTTGGAGGCTTTGCTTTGTTGAATCGTCATCGCTCTACAGAAAAAACCATATTGGTTACTTGGGGTTTGCATGGAATACTCACGACAACAAATGTACTAATTGAAAGTAGAACCTACAAGGTTTATACAGTCAATAAAAATTAAATTTACCAATTGTTAGTTGAAGCGAAGAGGTTGTTGAACTAAAATTTAATTTATTACATGGCTAAGAAACGAACAACAAAGAAAGAAAATTGAAACAAAAAATCATTTGTAAATATCACAAAAAAAAAAAAAAAAAAAACTAAATAAGTAATAACTGACATTAAATTCAAGGAAAACAATTTATGCATAAGTAATTATTTGCATTGAATACGTACGGCAACAAAAGTACTAACTGAAAGTAGAAACTGCAGGGTTTGTATCAGTCAATAAAAATTAAACTTACCAAGTGTACTACACTATCCTACTCTCTTGTGCACTTTAGCATGTGTCAACAAATTTTAGTTGCTGACACATAATTATTGTAAGTAAAAAGATAAAAGATCAAAAAATAAATAAATCAAAATCAAACAAATTATTGTTGAATAAGGCTTAAAGCAGTACCTAATAAAAAAGTATATTATAATGACTATTCCTATAACAATAGGTTGACAAATAAGAAGTATTATTTAAAGAAAATAGTGAAAAATACCTAAATTTGATGTTTTGTGTCTTTTTCTTCCTCATCTCAACCTATAGTTTGCTGGGGAATTTGCGCAAAAGAAGAGTATCATTAAAGAGGAGTTATTTTTTAAGCAGCTGTAGAATAAAGTTGAATGAATGCATACTTAATAGTTAATATCTCTCCACATGTGACAACCTTTAACCCTACGTTAGTGAACTTGCATATATATATACATATATATATATATACATATATATATATATGCACACACACACACAAACATACACACACACACACACACAAACACACGCACACACACATCTTCTTTTGCATTTTAGTTTTTGCATTTGGCTTCGTCATATTGACATTCTTTAAGTTGTTTTGCCTTGTCCTTGTTCAAACATTGAAAATGTAAAAAGGTTAGAGCCTGACTATACTATTTTGCGCACTTGATATCTCTGTTTTGAAAAGAAAACGGACATCATTAACATTTAACTCATTGAGCTTCAGCCATCAACTCCTCGCTTTTCTTACGTTTATTTAACAAACTAAATTCCAAAGTGCTACTATTGAAGCCAAGAGGTGCAAGCTAGCACACTAATATATGCTTGGCTTTATGATCTCCTGGGTGTATTCCCAACCCACAGGCTGCCAGGATTATATGTATGCATGTGTGCATGCAAGAGAAAGAGAACTTGGTAAAATGAATGGAAATCTAGCTTGTAGTAACCTCTCCTCTACACCATCATATTTCAAACTCAAACCAACGTTGTCCAATCCACGACCATCTGGTAACTCTACCCTTTAAGAAATAAATTTAACTAAGCCTAATGTATTTAATTATGCGTTGCACATATTGATTTAAGGATGGAAATATCAGACGCGTATACTATAATTAAACTTGAATAGCTGGAAAAATCATTAAAGAAATAAGCTACCACAATGGTTCATAAAATTATATCGAAAAAGCTTGTTTCTACGCAGCTGAAAGGTAGGTTATGTGATATTCAAATATTAGAAAATAAAGAAGCATGCCTAAATTTTTATGTGCATTTTAACAAAAAAGGAACATGTTGATTTATTATTCTAAACTTTTTTGAGACTCGAGTGTCCTAATACCAACAATATTGTGATATAAATGAACGGTTTTCTAAACGAATTTATTAACTGATTACACCTATAATTTCACTTAAATATAAAAAATAATTCTACAACAAAATAATAGTTAAACAACATCAAAATCGTTAAGCAAAAAAAGACCACCTGGTTATAATCTATGTAAGATGCTTCAAGTCTGGGCATACATGAACCTCTGTTGCTTCATGCCCTAAAAAATAATCAGAAATCATGTATGACTAATTATATGATAGACACAAATTATAAAAATACCATTACTTTGTCTTGATTTCCAAATTAAAAGATAAATACAGAAAGGGTATACGTAGAAGGATAAAACTGAAATCCAATATTTCATTTTCTAATAGTGTTTTATTTTTATCGGTCGTAAACAGAGGCGGATGCAGTCATGGCTTAGTTGTCAAAGCTTCCTTGTTTAAATATAACGTAATCCCTTACCACTGTACGAAACATAACTTGAGTCATATGTAAATCAAAACTTAGGAAACAACAGAATAAACATAATTCTAGCTCATCCTGATATTTTACAGTCAAACTAAGCTAACAGTTACAATTATCCTAAACTCTAGTATAATATCTAATGCTAAATCACTAATTATCACACAATATCAATTCTTTGATTTGAGTTTTAGTAAGTTACCTCGGTCAAGGTACTTCAACTGAACCATTGTAAAAAAAAATTGGGATAATCTTTGTCCTTCACCATCTACAGAAACATAAGTTGTAGGAGAACTAAGAGAAAAGGATATATTAATAAACTGGTATAAAAAGTTACAAATTGTGTAGTTGAAAAAAAAACTACTAAAAAAAGCAAAACTTATAGCCAAGTTAATCAACTAGAACTTCTCTTTGCAAGCGATACCTAGTTGAATTGCCAACTATTTTGAAAATGTTTACCACAATAAACATACAAAATCAAACTAAAATAAGAAAACAGAAAGAAGGGAAATAAATTAACCGAAACTTCTCTGTCGTGACCAAACTTGTAGTTAAATAGACCTTCTTGATTGCTTCTATACGACCCTGCATCGTTTTAAAATGAGCATTATCGATCAAAATTAAGATTGTAAGACGGATATACGAATATTTTATAATTTAATCCTGTATGACAGAGCATGAGTAACTCAGATCCACGCGTTAGCGTGTTCAACTGAGGTACGAAAAATTGAGGTTTGGAGAAATTCAAAATTAAATTAAGAAAAAAGTAAAACTGTGAATTGTATTATGATCGACGTACCAAAAGTGCAGTGTTTGAGATCTAGGAAGCGGCTTCATGAGGAAGCGGCGGTCGAGCTTTAGTTCTTGTTGCCCTCATAAAGCCTGTCTTTGAATATTTGTCTCGTTTGGATTAAGAAGGGAAATGAATAATGAAAGTGGAGCTAGTGCGTGTGAAGGGCGATTGTGATTTTGAGAGAAAAAGAAGAGTACCAACAGAAATGAAGGAGAAAGAGGAGGAAATGGATGAACTGCTTGGGTAGTGGATTACGTGGGGAGTGGAACTGTGTTACCGCACGTGTTTGAAAAATTACACAACTACCCCATTATCGAAGTGTAAAAGTGTAAGGGTGTTTTGGGAAATTCAAAAGCTTCCTTTCAAGGTATTCTCTTTATAATATAAATGTAAGTTTATAGTTATTTCTGTGTTATTCTGTCAAGCTAGGTTCTAGGAAAGAATGAACAGGTTGATATTATATAGGTTTATATCATTCATATATATATATATATATATATATATATATATATATATATATATATATATATATATTGATTTAAATACTTGAAAATGATTTAAATTCAAATTTACACATGTATGTCGACATACACATATATGCATGTCAACATATAACTGTCACAAATTTTACGTTCAAATAGACGCGTCTTTTCATATTTAAAATGTTTCAAAAATGGTCGTGTCCCTTGGAACACTATATAAAGAGTATGATTTCAAAAAAAAATCATAAGATATCATCTCCTTCTTCCCTACTTCAAATTCCACTATTATTCTATTTTAAATTTCAAGTTTCTACATTTATACTATGCCAATTTCAATACAAATTATATCATTCTCTTTCTATTATCAATCTCTATCAAATACTCTCTTTTTGGAAGTGTTATTCGAGAGTTCTAGGGCAATTGTAATCGTTAAGGAAAGGGTGTGTTCTATGTAGCCCTGAAATCAAGGGAAAGGAGCGGTGTTAACCACTTATCCGTGAAATCAAGGGTGTTGAATCAGTGTTAACCTTGTAGCTGTGAAATCAAGGGGGTTGTAATTGGATACTGATATTAATAAAACTTTGTGCAATCCACCTTTGCAAGGGACTGGACGTAGGAGTAATCCGAACCAGTATAAAATCTGGTGTGTTCTTCCCTTTTCTGCATTTTATTTCTATTTATATCTACATCTATGATTTTTTCTATTATGATATCTATTCTGTGATTCATATAGTTGTTTAAGTAATTGTTTATTGTTTAAGATTTCTATAAGTTCTTTAAAACACTATTCACCCCGCTCTAGTGTAAGTTTTTCCTTAATATTCGTAATTTTCATCCCTAACAATTGGTATCTGAGCATTGGTTTTCAAAATTTCATCATCTGAATTTTGGTAATATTAAATGGAAAATTCTGAAATGATTTATAACGCTAGTTTAAATTCGTGCATTGCATCAGTATTTAAAGAGTCTGCATTATATTCTGTTGAAAAAACAAGTTATCAATTGAATTGTTGTTCTACCATGGAAAAGGTGTGTTACATGGCTGTTGAAAATTTAATTCTTCATGGTCAAATGGTGGAAATCAAAAGGGACAACTAGATATTGGATAATGGTTGTTCAAGACATATGACGGGAAATCCAGAATTACTGAACAATCTATTATATGAAGATGGAGGAATGGTCAATTTCGGCGATAACTCTAAAGGATATGTGGTTGGCATCGACAACGTCGGTAATTCTAAAACTCCTACTATTTATGATGTTTTATTAGTTAGGAATTTAAAACATAACTTACTAAGTATAAGTAAACTATGCGATAAAGGCTATAAAATCAATTTTGAAAAAGATAAAGGCTTTGTAGAAGATAAAAATTCAAAATTAATATTCGATGGAATGAAAAAAATATCTGGATACTAATTATGAAAATTTCTAATGATAATTTATGTCTTATGGCCAATACAAGTGACCCTTGGATTTGGCATAAGAGATTCGGTCGTATAAATTTCAAACATATTTCTAGAATTTCAAAATTAGAGGATTAGCCAAAATGAAATTTAAGTTAAATAATTTATGCGACGCTTGTCAATTCAAGAATTTGAAAAAAATTCATTTAAATCAAAAGAAGAAATTACAACCTCAAAACCATTAGAATTAATTCACATGAATTTATTCGGTCCATCCCAAACTCAATCGATAAATCATAATAGATATGTCTATGTAATAATTGATGATTTCAGTAAATTCACTTGGAAACTAAGCGATGCTTTTGATAAATTTAGAACCTTTTACGAAAGAATTGAAAATTTACCATCTTTAAAAATTAAAACAATACGTAGTGATCTTGGTGGAGAGTTCGAAAACGAGAATTTTGAAAATTTTTGTAAAAAAAGGGGATAACCCATAATTTTTCTTTCTCCAGAACCCCTGAACAAAATGGAGTAGTTGAACGTAAAAATAGATCAATTCAAGAATGTGCTAGAACCATGTTATCAGACAACAACTTACCAAGAAATTTGTGGGTCGATGCAGGTTGCAACAGCTTGTTATATATTAAATAGAATTTTAATAAGACCTTTAATTGATACAACACCGTATGAACTTTTATATAATAAGAAACCAAAAGTATCGTATTTTAAAAACTTTGTAAGTAATTGTTTTATTCTTAATACTAAAGAAAATTTAGACAAATTCGATTCCAAATCTGATAAAGGAATATTTATTGGATTTTCAGAGAAAAGTAAAGCATATAGAATTTTTAATTTAGGAACTAATACCATAGAAGAAACTTTAAATGTATCTTTTGACGAAAATTGTAACACCCCGTAATTTTCATTATTAATGTTCACAAATTAAAGAACAACTAATCTCAGATGTGAGAATTAAGGGAAACGGGTTGCGCCATTGTGTTCGTCTCAGAATTCTGGTTGAGATAAAGTCCAAGTTTGCGTGAATTGGACTTCGTATGAAGAAGTTATGGCGATCGGAAGTTTCAGAAAATTCAAAACAGGTTTCAAAAATTCAAATTTCAGAGTCAGATTGGGCTAGGCGGGAAATTTCCCGCCAGGGCCAGGTCGACCAGGGGGTCGACCTACCCACACGTCGACTAGGGGGTCGACCTGCCCCCACCCCCCCCCCCCCCCCCCCGGGCAGATTTGTTTGATGACCTTTTAATGACTGTATGCTGAGTCATTAGGGTTTCTGATCTGGTCTGAATGGATGTGGTTAATTCTGGGTTAATCAGACGCCCTAAATTAATCTTAAACTCTATAAAAACACATGTAGACTCAAACCCTAAAATCAAATAAAAATTAGAATCATAGCCTCCGTGCCGTCACCTTGCAACCTAGAATAACCGCCACTAATTAAAGAGGAAGAAAAGCTAATCAAATTCAATTCTAATCTAAACCGCAACAAATTGTCTTCTTCAAAGGAAAGCTAAATCAGTTTTAGAACTCAAGACCTTCTTTGAGTTGTGAATTTGATTTCTTTAATAAGATAATTAGCAATTTAATTGGAATGAGCTATGATTTGGATTATATGGTTATGTTGTGAATCATTGATCGTATGTTATCATCTATGTTGTAAAATTGTGATGTTATTATCTATGTTGTAAATTCTATGATGTTATCATCTATGTTGTAAAGTTGTGATGTTATCATCTATGTCGTAATTCTATGATTGGCTTATGTATAATCAATTCATAATGATGTTTCATATGCTAGTTTGGTTATGTTGTTGGAACTAATTCATATGATAAATCATATGTATGTATGCAAGTTTAGATGATAATTTAGATATTAATCATATGCAAGTTAGTGAAAATTATATACAACCTTACATGTTTCATTACATCTATTTTATTTGTAAATTGGATCTAAAGTTAGGTTAAGACATGTGTGAGTTATATGCTAGTATACGAAATTCTATATGCTAGTTTACAAGTTTAGATGTAAGTTTACACCATCGTTTATGTTACATAAATCACATATGCAAGTATATATATATATATATATATATATATATATATATATATATATATGTTTGGAGTATGAATCATGTAATGAAAGTTTGTGGTTATTGCCTATGCAATTTACACCTTATGATTAGATCTATGACATATGTAGTTTTATGCAAGTTTGTGACTATTACCTAAACAAGTTTACACCTTTAGATGTAGATCTATGACATATGTAGTTGTATGCAAGTTTGTGACTTTGGCCTATGCAAGTTTTAGATGAAGAACCTCATTCACACATGCAAGTTCACCCCTTATGTTTAGATCTAGTTTTATTTGTATGTATGTTGTAATGTTTTCTCCTTATTCCATAAATTAGACTATTCGAGTCTAACGTATATTTTACGTTAAACAAACGAACGTACAGCATGGGGCAATGGGATAATATTAAAAGATTTAATATTGAGAATTGGCATAAATGCCTTAAATGGCATAGAATAAATTTATGGTGATAATTGGTATAATTTTACATACCATAAATAGATGGACATAATTGAGTCAATTATGGACATAGTTAAATTTGGAATTGATTGATAATTTGAAGAGGGAAATTAATTCAAATTGGGGAATAATTAATTTTGTGTAATTAATCATCTAAGACATGAGGTTAGGTTCTTTTGTGGTGTAAGACTGCCCGGACTCGCCCGGCAAATCCAGCTGACACAAATGCCAGTCTAATGTGGGAGGTCTTAGGCATAAATTAAATGCGTAACAGTTGAAAAGACGCGAGGTTAGGCTCGTTTGTGGTGTAAGACTGCCCGGACCTGCCCGGCAAATCCAGCTGCCACAAGTGCCAGCATAATGTGTGAGGTCTTTACAAGGTTACGGTGTTAATGAATTATGAAACACTTAACCAGATAAACATGTGGTGGGACATGGGGGTTAAGTAGGTGCCTTGGGTGGCTTGTGAAATACGATTAGAAACACTTAACCAAAATTTGAAACATGTAAGTGAACATGAATAAGAAGAGGGTTAAGTGGGATGTACTAGAGGGGACCAAGCTTAGGTGGATAGCTTGTGTCAAGTAATGGGGGCCCGTTTCAACCAGTAACCCATAAGTATCTTTGTGGGCTCGACCCAAGTCGAGGACGGGACACGCATACTGGGCTTAACTGTAAGAAGCCAAAACGGGTTAGCGGTGGCAAACGCAAGTCCAACGGGTTCATGTGCGTATGTGGGCCCGGGCTGGTAGGTAAGACGTTGTTGCATCGTGTAGGTATATGTCGAGCATTGTTGGTGGTATCGGGTTGCCACTTTTGGGAGTGATACACCCCACTGTGGGGCCAGCACGGGTATCTACGAGTTAGGGAGCCGATCGCATGGGGGTAGTGGGTACACCTAGTGGAGATAGGGGAAGGTGGCACCTATGAAGGCAACTAGGGGTGCATGAGACTACCATTATCATTATTAAGTTTTGTAGGTGGGATCAACCTTTAGGGTGACTAGTGGTGGTGCAGTATAGTAATTATCTTATAGTGGTTTAGGTGCGCCTTTAACGTTATCTTTGTTCATCTTATTTCCTTGTTTACTCTGTCATACCCAATTGTTCACAGTCATTTCCTTGTTTTCCAACTTATGCCTTAGCCTAGTTATTTTGGTAATTATATTGTTAAAGTTATCGCACTCGCCAGACTTTATGTCTGACCCCCTTTGTTTCCACCTCTTTTCTTCTTTTCCCCCCCAGGTGCTCAGGGTGGAACTAGCACCAGTGGAGCTTGATTTTGGATAGCTGTATCTCTTGCTTTTAGAATTTACTTGGATCACTGAAGTAAAAGTTCAGCCCATCTTATTTATGGCTATTTTGTGTTGGGGTTATGTCTTTCAATTTATGTACTCTGATTTAGTCAAGATAGATGTTATGTACTTTGACTCTGGTTTTTGATGATGTTATCAAACCTATGTGTTTACCGCTGTAATGAATAAAATTTTAAATTTTTAAGTACTGTTTATATTTGTCTTGTTGTTAAGTTTATGTTCTATACACACTTAAAACGCTCCATAGAAGTTAATGCATTCCCTTTATGAGTGACATTAATGGACGTGGGGTGTTACACGTGGTATCAGAGCTGAAGGTTACCAGAACAGATATAAATTTTGAAAAACTGTTTTTCAAAAACACTTTTATAAAGAAGTACCTTCAAAAGTATGCTTTAAGGAAAGTATTTTCAAGAGAAAAGGTTATTTTAGAAAGCATAACCCCAAGAGCCATATATCCTTCCTTTGGATCTTTTGTATTGAATCTTTCCTTTTTCGTTTCAGCATGTCTGGAATTCCCGAGATATCCGAGGGGATACCGATACCAGGATGGTTTAGGAGGTATTTGGAGACTTGGGCCACCACCGCAGGTCCATCAAATGCTCCTCCTCCTCGTGTCGATACTTTTGCAAAGATATGTAAGGACTTTCGGGCAATGGGTGGAAAACCTTTTCATGGGACGGAGACATTTGTTGAAGCTCGAAATTGGCTAAAGGAGGTGGAAGAATTGTTTGGGATCTTTGAAGTGGAAGATGGAAGAAAGATCCAGTTAGCTGCCTGGCTAATGAAGGATGAGGCCTCGTTTTGGTGGGAGGTCACTAATGGAGAGTGTCCAGTTGATACATGGCCCGATTTCAGGCGGAGGTTTGAAGCAAAGTTTCTCTCACGGGCTGAAGAGAATTTATACATGGAAAGGTCTTTGGCATTGAAGCAGGGGAATCTGTCAGTGAAAGAATACGTCAACAAGTTCAATCAGTTGGCGAGATTTGGCTTGGACTTGGTGAATACACCAGAAAAGAAGGCCCTGAGATTTGTTAAGGGTTTGAACGAGCCACTTCATGGGTTAGCTATGACCTACATCCCCATGTGGACTACCTTTGAGAGACTAGTTGACATGGCGCTTATGCATGAAGAGAAAACGGGCGCAAACGCTAATAAGGCACCCGAGAAGAAAGGGAATCAAAAGAAACCGCAACAGCAACAACTGAACAAGAAAGGTGTTAAAGGCAACAATGGTAAGGGAAAGAAAAGATGCTTTAACTGTGGGACCCCAGGCCATCTAAGCAAAGATTGTAGGAAGAAAAGGAAGACTGGTTGTTTCCACTATGGCGAAGCGGGACATCTGATTAAGGACTGCCCAAGGAAAGGGCAGAGGGCAGGGTCTACCTCGGGAGGACAGGTGCAGGCTCTTATGGCACCAGGGCAGGTAAGGGGGCAAGTTCAAGCTCTCGTGGTCCCACCGCTGCAAGAACGAGGTAGAGCAATTTTCGTTGAAAGTTTAGTATTTTTGTTTGATCATCCTATCCGTACTTTATTCGATTCTGGCGCATCACATTTGTTTATCTCTACATCATTAGTTGAAACACTGCACATATATAGTAGTTTAGTTACAGATCCCTTAGTAGTCTCAAATCCTATTGGTGGTTCGGCTCATCTTTCTATGATCTATCGGGATTTGAGAGTGTCTATCTTGGGCGTTGGGTTTGAATGCAACGCCTTTGTTCTTGGCTTTATGGGCTACGGCTTGATTCTAGGTATGGATTGGCTAACTAGATATGGGGCCATCCTAGATTGTGAAAGAAGGGTAGTTAGATTGTTGACTCATTGTGGAAAGACCCTTGATATTTCTTGTGACCCTAGAGGTCAAGTAATGCTTAGCTACCTAGAATCCCTTGACGCATCCAATGATGATTTACATTCTGTTCGTATAGTCCGTGAATATGTTGATGTCTTCGATGAGGTGAGGGGTCTACCCCCAAAACGTGAGATAGACTTTCGATTATATCTAGTAGATAATGCAAAGCCAATTGCATTTCCAGTGCGCCACATGGCTCCAAGGGAGAGAAGAGAACTCAGGAAGCAAGTGAAAGAATTGCTTGAGAAGGGGTTCATAAGACGTAGTATATCGGAGTGGGGTGCTCCAGTAGTATTTGCCACGAAGGCAGATGGGCCCTTAGACTTTGTGTGGACTATAGAGAACTTAATAAGTTTACTAAGAAGAATAGGCACCCACTGCCGAGGATTGACGATATCTTCGATCGGTTAGTTGGCGCCTCAGTGTTTTCGCAGTTGGACTTAGCCACGGGTTTCCATCAGTTGAGAGTGGCTGACGATAGCATAGACAAGACTGCCTTTAGGACTCCGGACGGCTTCTTCGAGTGGCTTGTGATGCCCTTCGGTTTGACAAACGCCCCTGCATACTTTGTTGACTTGATGAGTAGGGTGTTTAGGGAGTACCTTAATAAATTTGTGGTAGTCTTTATGGACGACATCTTAATCTTTTCTAAGAGCGAGGAAGAGCATGCCCTACATCTTAGGGAAGTGTTGGAGACCCTTCGAGCGCATAGCCTTAAAGCTAAATTTTCTAAATGTCACTTTTGGAGGAAGGAAGTGCGATTCTTAAGGCATGTGGTTTCCAAAGGGATAGATGTGGATCTCGCGAAGGTAGTGGCCATCCAAGATTGGAAGGTCCCTAGAAATGCTACCGAGGTGAGGAGTTTCTTAGGGTTGGCTGACTACTATAGGAAGTTTATCAAAGACTTCGCAAAAATATCAACCCTATTAACATGCTTGATGAAGAAGAACCTAGTTTTCACATGGGACGTAGATTGTGATGATGCGTTCCAACGTTTAAAGAGAGCTTTGACCACAGTCCTAGTCTTAGTGTTGCCAGATGGGAGTAAGCCATTTACCATTTATACCGATGCTTGCAGGACAGGACTAGGCGCAGTCTTAATGCAAGAGGGCAGGGTAATAGCCTATGGTGGAAGGCAATTGAGAGCGCATGAGAGAAATTACCCTACACATGACCTAGAGTTGGCCGCTATTGTTTTCGCGCTTAAGTCTTGACGCCATTATCTTCTTGGCGAGAAATTCGAATTGTTCACTGACCACAAATCGCTAAAATACTTGTTCTCTCAGAAGGACTTGAACTTAAGGCAGCAAAGGTGGATGGAATTCTTAGCGTCCTACGATTTTGAGATAGCATATACCCCTGGCAAGGGTAAGGTGGTGGCAGACGCCTTAAGTAGGAAAGGTTGTCCTTGAGTTCGTTGTTTGTTGAGCGGCGAAGCTTAGAGTTCATCTCTACGTTTGACTTTAGACCTTCCATTGACTTTGTACCTGGTTTGCTAGCATCCTTAGAGGTCAGACCTATGCTTTTGGGACGGATTGGTGAGGCACAACGAGACGACCCACAGTTGGTCGAGTTAGTAGAGAAGCTCAGACGGGGGGAGTCATCGAGCCATCTCAGTAGATATACCCTAGATGATAAGGGTTGGTTGCGTAGGGACAATAGACTTTGTGTACCAGGGGACGAGAATTTGAGGAAGACCATTCTTGATGATGCACATCGTTCGAAGATGACCATCCATCCAGGCGGGGACAAGATGTACATGGACATGAGACGAGTTTACTTTTGGGCCGGCATGAAGAGGAATGTGGCTGAGTTTGTCGCTAGAAGCTTGGTGTGCCAACAAGTAAAAGCAGAGCAAAAGAAGCCCGGTGGGTTGCTTCACCCATTGGAGGTCCCACAATGGAAGTGGGAAAGTGTCTCGATGGACTTTGTTGATGGGTTACCAAGATAGAGGAAGGGTAATATGGGGATTTGGGTTGTGGTAGACAGACTTACTAAGAGCGCCCATTTCATTCCCGTGAAGAGTAAGAGGACTGCTCCATGGTTAGCCTCCGTATACATTCGAGAGATAGTTCGTTTGCACGGTGTTTCTTCTAGCATAGTAAGCGACCGCGATCCTATATTTACTAGCAAGTTTTGGAAGAGCTTGCAAGAGGCGGTAGGGACTCGGTTATGTTTGAGCATCGCATATCATCCTCAGACGGACGGCCAGACCAAGAGGGTGAATCGTATTATAGAGGACCTATTGAGGTTGTGTGTCTTAGACTTCGGAGGTACATGGGAGGAACATCTTCCTTTAGTGGAGTTCGCATATAATAATAGCTTTCAGTCTAGCATTGGCATGGCACCGTTCGAGGCTCTTTATGGATGGTCATGTCGTTCGCCTACATGTTGGTGGGAATCTACAAATAAGATCTTGCTTGGGCCCGATATGATTAGAGAGACTTCGGAAAAGATCGATTTAATTCGAAGGAGGATGAAGACGGCGCAAGATAGGCAGAAATATTATGCGGACAAGAGGAGGACAGATCTTGAGTTTGATATTAGGGACATGGTCTTTGTCAAGGTGTCTCCATTACAGAATGTTGTTCGCTTTGGGTCCGTTGGGAAGTTAGCACCAAGGTTCGTAGGGCCGTTTCCTGTTAAAGAGAGGATTGGACAGATGGCGTATAGAGTGGAGTTGCCCGAGAGACTTAGTGGTGTACATGATGTATTCCATGTATCACATTTGAGGAAGTGCTTGCACGAGACCGCGGAAGTGGTAGAAACGAGCTTGATTAGAGAGGTGGAGATAGAGCGTGATGCGACGATTCGACGAGTTCCTAAGTGCATTCTTGGGTCGGAGATTAAGAAGTTGAGGAACCGAGAGGTCAAGCTAGTCAAAGTGCAATGTGGAGATGATGAGAGCGACGCTACTTGGGAGACGGAAGAGAATATGCGTTCATTGTTCCCTTTTCTTTTCGAGGGTATGTCTTTTAATTTCTCCTTTATCGCTTAGCTTGTACTTATTTTATCTTTAGTATGTCCTCTCGCTAGTATCTTTGACCTTTAGATAGGGTTGTCCTATGGTTGAAACATGTGTTTGAGACATGTTATGTATGATGGATGCATGTGGATGCAAGTGTTTGCTAATGGTTGCTCGTGGATGCATATACACACACTTTAGGCACTAGATCGGCTCAGTCACTTCATATTGCATATTGCATATAAATGTGTGTGCATATTCATATTAATGGTTGTATAATGGTTGTAGTATCATATGGATGCTGCATTTTGGTGAATGGTTGTGCACACATGTAGAAATAATATATATCGATAGGATTCTTTCGCATACATAATGGACGCATGGCACTATCATGGTTTTCATTAAGGAGGTCAACTGAATCAGTAGACAACCTGATTTTGCATTAGATAAAGAACATATACACACACTTCTTGCATATGTTCATACAGCATTAGGAATTTTATAAGGACAATGGATGCCTGTGTTTGATGGATGAGTAGATGGTTGTTTGGATGTTTGGATATGCATCCTCCTTAATTTAGAGATTTCGGGGGCGAAATCCTTTAAGGAGGGGAGAATGAAACACCCCGTAATTTTCAATATTAATGTTCACAAATTAAAGAACAACTAATCTCAGATGTGAGAATTAAGGGAAACGGGTTGCGCCATTGTGTTCGTCTCAGAATTCTGGTTGATAGAGTCCGAGTTTACGTGAGTTGGACTTCGTATGAAGAAGTTATGGCCATCGAAAGTTTCAGAAAATTCAAAACAGATTTCAAAAATCGAAATTTCAGAGTCAGATTGGGCTAGGCGGGAAATTTCCTGCCAGGGCCAGGTCGACCTACCTACACAGGTCGACCAGGGGGTCGACCTGCCCCCCCCCCCTGCCCGGCAGATTTGTTTGATGACCTTTTAATGACTGTATGCTGAGTCATTAGGGTTTCTGATCTGGTCTGAATGGCTGGGGTTAATTCTGGGTTGATCGGACGGCCTAAATTAATCCTAAACTCTATAAAAACACATGTAGACCCAGACCCTAAAATCAAATAAAAATTAGAATCATGGCCTCCATGCCGTCACCTTGCAACCTAGAATAGCCGCCACCAATTAGAGAGGAAGAAAAGCTAATCAAATTCAATTCTAATCTAAACCGCAACAAATTGTCTTCTTCAAAGGAAAGCTAAATCAATTTCTGAACTCAGATTTCAGAACTCAAGACCTTCTTTGAGTTGTGAGTTCGATTTGTTTAATAAGATAATTAGCAATTTAATTGGATTGAGCTATGATTTGGATTATATGGTTATGTTGTGAATCATTGATCATATGTTATCATCTATGTTGTTAAATTGTGATGTTATTATCTATGTTGTAAATTCTATTGTGTTATCATCTATGTTGTAAAGTTGTGATGTTATCATCTATGTTGTAATTCTATGATTGGCTTATGTATTATCAATTCATAATGATGTTTTATATGCTAGTTTGGTTATGTTGTTGGAACTAATTCATATGATAAATCATATGTATGTATGCAAGTTTAGATGATAATTTAGATATTAATCATATGCAAGTTAGTGAAAATTATATACAACCTTACATGTTTCATGACATCTATTTTATGTGTAAATTGGATCTAAAGTTAGGTTATGACATGTGTGAGTTATATGCTAGTACACAAAATTCTATATGCTAGTTTACATGTTTAGATGTAAGTTTACACCATCGTTTATGTTACATAAATCACATATGCAAGTATATATATATATATATATATATATATATATGTGTGTGTGTGTGTGTGTGTGTGTGTGTGTGTGTGTGTGTGTGTTTGGAGTATGAATCATGTAATGAAAGTTTGTGGTTATTCCCTATGCAAGTTTACACCTTATGATTAGATCTATGACATATGTAGTTTTATGCAAGTTTGTGACTATTACCTAAACAAGTTTACACCTTTAGATGTAGATCTATGACATATGTAGTTTTATGCAAGTTTGTGACTTTGGCCTATGCAAGTTTTAGATGAAGAACCTCATTCACACATGCAAGTTCACCCCTTATGTTTAGATCTAGTTTTATTTGTATGTATGTTGTGATGTTTTCTCTTTATTCCATAAGTTAGACTATTCGAGTCTAACGTATATTTTACGTTAAACGAACGAACGTACAACATGGGGCAATGGGATAATATTAAAAGATTTAATATTGAGAATTGGCATAAAAGCCTTAAATGGCATAGAATAAATTTATGGTGAAAATTGGTATAATTTTACATACCATAAATAGATGGACATAATTGAGTCAATTATGGACATAGTTAAATTTGGAATTGATTGATAATTTGAATAGGGAAATTAATTCAAATTGGGGAATAATTAGTTTTGTGTAATTAATCGTCTAAGACACGAGGTTAGGCTCTTTTGTGGTGTAAGACTGCCCGGATCCGCCCGGCAAATCCAGCTGCCACAAATGCCAGTCTAATGTGGGAGGTCTTAGGCATAAATTAAATGCGTAACAGTTGTAAAGACACGAAGTTAGGCTCGTTTGTGGTGTAAGACTGCCCGGACCCGCCCGGCAAATCCAGCTGCCACAAATGCCAGCCTAATGTGGGAGGTCTTTACAAGGTTACGGTGTTAATGAATTAAGAAACACTTAACCAGATAAACATGTGGTGGGACGTGGGGGTTAAGTGGGTGCCTTGGGTGGCTTGTGAAATACGATTAGAAACACTTAACCAAAATTTGAAACATATAAGTGAACATGAATAAGAAGAGGGTTAAGTGGGATGTACTAGAGGGGACCAAGCTTAGGTGGATAGCTTGTGTCAAGTAATGGGGCCCCGTTTCAACCAGTAACCCATAAGTATCTTTGTGGGCTCGACCCAAGTCGAGGACGGGACACGCATACTGGGCTTGACTGTAAGAGGCCAAAACTGGTTTGCGGTGGCAACGCAAGTCTAATGGGTTCATGTGCGTGTGTGGGCCCGGGCTAGTAGGTAAGACGTTGTTGCATCGTGTAGGTATAAGTCGTGCATTGTTGGTGGTATCGGGTTGCCACTTTGGGGAGTGATACACCCCTCTGTGGGTCCAACACGGGTATCTACGAGTTAGGGAGCCGATCGCATAGGGTAGTGGGTACACCTAGTGGAGATAGGGGCAGGTGACACCTATGAAGGCAACTAGGGGTGCATGAGACTACCATTATCATTATTAAGTTTTGTAGGTGGGATCAACCTTTAGGGTGACTAGTGGTGGTGCAGTATAGTAATTATCTTATAGTGGTTTAGGTGTGCCTTTAATGTTATCTTTGTTCATCTTATTTCCTTGTTTACTCTGTCATACCCAATTGTTCACAGTCATTTCCTTATTTTCCCACTTATGCCTTAGCCTAGTTATTTTGGTAATTATATTGTTAAAGTTATCGCACTCACCAGACTTTATGTCTGACCCCCTTTGTTTCCACCTCTTTTCTTCCTTCCCCCAGGTGCTCAGGGCGGAACTAGCACCAGTGGAGCTTGATTTTGGACAACTGTATCTCTTGCTTTTAGAAGTTGCTTGGATCGCTGAAGTTAAAGTTCAGCCTATCTTATTTATGGCTATTTTGTGTTGGGGTTATATCTTTCAATTTATGTACTCTGATTTAGTCAAGATGGATATTATGTACTTTGACTCTGGGTTTTGATGATGTAATCAAACCTATATGTTTACCACTGCAATGAATAAAATTTTAAATTTTTAAGTACTGTTTATATCTGTCTTGTTGTTAAGTTTCTGTTCTATACACACTTAAAACGCTCCATAGAAGTTAATGCATTCCCTTTGTGAGTGACATTAATGGACGTGAGGTGTTACAAAAATTATAGAAATACAACACAACACAACGAAGATGAAAGTGAAAATGAGATCGATGAAGTAAATAATGAAATTAATCAGCCAAATAAAAAATAGACTTCTAAGAGACCACCCTGTAGAAAATATCTTAGGGGACATTGAATATGTCGTTAGGACTAGAAACCAATTAAATAATATGAGTAATTCAGCATTTATTTCAACTGTTGAACCTAAGAATCAAAAGGAAGCATCGTCCGATGATTCATGGATCCTTGCTGTGCAAGAGGAATTAAATTAGTTTACCTTGAATGATGTATGAGAACTTGTTCCTAAATCATAGGATAATACTGTAATTGGAACTAAATGGGTTTATAAAAATAAAATGAATGAACTCGGTGAGGTCGTAAGAAATAAAGCTCAACTAGTTGCACAAGGATATAGTCAAGAGGAAGGAATAGATTATGATGAAACCTTCGCGCATGTAGCAAGACTAGAAGCAATTAGAATTTTACTAGCCTTTGCTAATCATAATAATTTCAAATTATTTCAAATGGATGTTAAAATTGTCTTTATAAATGGATATGTTAAAGAAGACATATACGTAGAGCAACCTCCACCTTTTGAAGACGAAAAATTTCCAAACCACGTATATAAATTAAAAAAACCATTATATGGATTAAAACAAGCTCTTAGAGCATGGTATGATAGATTAAGAATGTATTTATTACAATCTAACTTTGAAACTGTTAAAGTAGATAATACACTTTTTATTAAAAGAGATAATAACGATATTCAATTCGTACAAATTTACGTTGATGGTATAATTTTAGGATCAACAAATAATCAAATGAATAAAGAATTCTCAAATATTATGACTTGAGAATTTGAGATGAGCCATATAGGTGAACTTACATTTTTCTTAGGCTTACAAATAAGACAATTAAAGAAAGAAATACTTATTAATCAAGAAAAATATGCTAACTATAATTTAACTACAAACAATGGAAGACCTACACCTGTGGAAACAAATATAGCCCTAAGTAAGGACGATAAATCAAAAGACGTTGATCAAAAATTATATAGAGGAATGATATGATCCTTATTATACATAACCTCTAGTAGACCAGATATAATGCATAGTATATGTCTCTGTGCAAGATATCAATCTAAACCTAAATAAACTCATTTCAAAGCCGTAATACGTATTCTATGATATGCAAAACATACATCATATTTTGGATTATTTTATCCTAAAAATTATTCGTTTGATTTAATCTCCTATTATGACGCTGACTATGCGGGATGTAAATCAGATCGAAAAAGCACTAGTGGAACATGTCACTTCTTAGGTCATTCTCTTGTCTCCTAGTTTAGTAAAAAAACAAAATACAGTATCTTTGTCAACAACTAAAGCAGAATATATATCTGCTGCTTTGGCTTGTTCACAAGTAATATATATGCAACAAACTCTAAAAGATTTTGGATTAAATATAAATAAGTCACCAATATACTGTGATAATACAAGTGCTATAAATGTATCTAAAATTCCAACTCATCATTCAAGAACTAAACATATTGATATAAGACATCATTTCCTTCGGGATAACATAAGTAAAGAGAAACTTTTACTAGAATTCATAGAAACAGAAAAACAAATAGCCGATATATTAACCAAGCCTTTAAATGAAGCAACATTTACTAAATTTAGAAGATAATTAGGCGTATGTTCTTCTAGTGAAATAGAATAATTGAATATATATATAATATAAAATTTAATAAAAGTCAGAAGAAAAATATATATATATATATGTCGACATACATGTTTATACATGTCGACATATACTTGCTATATTTTTTAAATTATTTCACACCGAAAGTTGGTTACAACCTATTTTAAACTCTTTAATTCGAAATTCCTTCTTCTTCTCATCATTTCTTCTTTGAATAAACTTTAAAATAAAATAAACAATGGCCTCCTCTAATAATTCAAACCAAAACAACGCTATTTTCTCCTCCGGATCTTTTCCTGGTCCGTTTAAACGTACTGCGCTTGCAAGAGTCATGAAATTTGAAGAGTATATGAATTATATATCACAAATCCTCGACTGTCAAGAAGAACTAAATGTTTAGGGAATTTCATATATTTGTGTGTTCGTAGTGTACGTAAAAACGAATTACGAATATTTGATTTGCTTATTTTATTTGCTTTTTAAGTGTGTATTACTTTTAAACTTGATTGAATTGCTTGTACTAGTTATTTGATAACTTAATTTATGTATTGATTTAGATTACTTAGTAGGGTTACACTAGTATAGTCATTAAATTAGGAAGAGTTCTAAGTTTATAGATTTAGAATTATAATTTTGGATTAGTCACTAGGATCATTATTGACAAAAATTTAGGGGGAGTATAGTTAGGTATACTTTTTGTTGATGACAAATGGGGAGAAATTATAAAATAGGTATATGTAGAATAGGTATAGTTTAAGGGGGATTTAGAAAGGATTAGGACTCATATTAAAATGGGGAGTAATCGAAGAATCATTTGACAGGTAATATTAGGTATGAATATATTTTATAAACCAAGGTTTTCATCATCAAAAAGGGGGAGATTGTCGAAGAATGGAATTTTGATGACAGCAACTTTGTCTCAATCATTATTGACTATAAAATATATACTAACACCTTAATCTAGAATATATATGCAAGAATTATATACTGGTCATATAGAAGACTGTATATAGTATAAGAGATTCAGGATTTCAAAGGAGATTCAAGACTCATGAATATCAAGTATCAAGATTTCAAGAGTTCAAGATTATCAAAGTAATAGAGTCTAGTTAGTATGTTAAAACTCTAATTAGCACTCTCAAAGTTATGTTTTCAATATATTCTTTTAAATTATTTTCAAATTATTTCAAACTCCTTTCGAAATGTTTTTAAATCATCTAAAGATATTTTATGATTACAAATATATATAAGTTTCTTATATAGTTTATATAAATTTATGTAATTATATTATATATATGTTCATAATTATATTATATAGGTTTATATCATTCAGATATATATATATATATATAGTTTTAAATCATATGTTTAAATATGTTTTTATACTTAAAAAATTATGCTTTAAACAACTAGTTTTATTTTAGGAAATTCAAGAATATACATTGATTTAAATACTTGAAAATGATTTGAAATTCAAATTTACACATATATCTTGACATACACATATATACATGTCGATATATAATTGTCATAAATTTTAAATTCAAATAGTTATGTCTTTTCATATTTAAAACATTCCATGAATGGTTGTGTCCCTTGGAACACTATATAAAGGGTCCGATTTCAATTTTTTTTCATAAGATATCATCTCCTTCTTCCCTACTTCGTATTCCACCATTAATCTACTTTAAATTTCAAGTTTCTACACGTATACTCTATCAATTTCAATACAAATTATATCATTCTCTTTCTATTCTCAATCTCTATCAAATACTCTCTGTTTGGAAGTGCCATTCAAGAGTTCTAGGGCAATTGTAACGTTAAGGAATGGGCGTGCTCCTTGTAGCCTTGAAATCAAGGAAAAGGAGCGGTGTTAACCTTGTAGCCGTAAAATCAAGGGTGTTGAATCGGTGTTAACCTTGTAGCTGTGAAATCAAGGGGGTTTTAATTGGATACTAATATTAATTAAACTCTACAGAATCCAGCATTGCGTTGGACCAGACGAAGGAATAATCCGAACCAATATAAAATTTGGTGTGTTCTTTCTTTTTCTGCATTTTATTTCTATTTGTATCTGCATCTATGATTTTTTTATTGCGATATTCATTTTGTGACTCATATAGTTGTTTGAGTAATTATAATTGTTTAAGATTTTGATAAGCTATTTAAAACACTATTCACCCTCCTCTAGTGTAAGTTTTTCCTTAAGATCTGTAATTCTCATCCTTAACAGAATCCACAACTATATATCACTTCTTGAAATCTCACACACATAGTCGTAAACCTACGATCGCATTGCGTGAAACCGCGTGAAAGTGTGTGAGCACACGTGCAATACAGTGTCGACAACGACTTGTTTACGTTACGACATAAATAGGAGTCGACAACTAACTTTTAAATTCATGAGTAGACATGAATTAAAGGTCCAAGCAAGCTACCGATGAACAGAATTCTCAACACGCACAACGGAATGATCGCGACCAAATGATCAACAGCTTAGGAAATTGTAACGTCCCGCCATTTTGACCGCTTTAAATTGGTATATAGACCAACTTAAAACGTTCAAACCGACGGATCGTTATTTAGCTTATAGAGTTTAAAAATAGAATCAACACAGAAACGCAGAATAAAGAATAACACGGTATTGAATGACAAAATAAAGCTTATATATATATATATCAGAGTTTGAATACAAGATTTTATTTCTATACAACGGAGTATAAAATACTGTATGAATACAGAAAAATATTTACTAGTTTAAGTCTTCAGAGTGCGCCGTGCCTCTAGAATCCCCAATTTTACCAATCTTCGAATCCTAAGCTGTAATCCTTAAAATCTGTGCTGCTCAGGTCTGACTCGAGCGCCCATACAAAACATAAAACACTCGAGTCAGGATTAATCATAGTTCAAGTAAATTAACTTCAATATAAACTAAATGTAATAGACCATTCTAACTTCAAATATGCCATACGAAAAATGTACGGTATTTCCTCATATCAATGTTTAATCAAGTGATCCTGGAAGCTTGCATATACACACGTGTACACCTACCCGTGTGTACTGCCCCAGCATTCCAAGGAATCAGGAAATAATAAATGCAAACCCACCATGCTGACAGCTCAAAAGATAATGTACTGAAATCATTTTTGCTGTGTGAATTGGTGCGCAGCAAGTCATAGGCCAACCAGAAATGAGAAGCATCAAATAATTAACAACTCAATTTAACCATTAGACAATATAAGGTACATGGTGTGTACAGGGGTTAATTGGATATATTGCAACACAAAGGAATTTTTTTATTTTTTCGAAACCTGATAAATGTATATCCATGGAACCAGCTAATATTAAAGTCCTTGTTTCAAGTAACAAGAGGCGTAAAATATAAATTAATGTGTCTAACTTCCATATTCTTGGTTAGCGTAATGACTTACATAGAAATTCAAGTAATGCTAGTAGAAGTTAAACTAAATCATAGTTCAGGTTTCTACCGAGGCAAAATCAAACATGCAGGCGTAGCAGCCTATATATGTGTATTCCAGTCTCGACAATATTCAAGGTTTTTGCATGAAATCTTATAAATGATTCTCAAGTAAGTGCAGAATCATTATATACAGCAGGTATCAACCCGTAGTACATCCGGGCCGACATCGATAAAGGTTTTGCAAGGCAGGTAAATATTTTGAAATACATTGAAATGTTTTGCAAAACCGTATGTGAGTTATTCACAAATGTTTGCAAGGAAAGTGACAGTATCAACAAATGTTGTGCAAGGGAAGTGGAAGTGAATTACTACTGGTGGTATAATGTATAAAATGTGTCTTTATTTAGAGTAGCATGGCAGTACTATTCAAGACTACATGGCAAGGAATGATATTTCTTTCATATGCATAACATCATCAGGGAGAGGGTGTATCTTTCCGATTTTGCAAAGCCCAATACTTACGGTATATATAAGGTCAAGTGTTTCCACTAAATACTCATGCATGACTATTTAATCTTCCCACTTCTATCAAGTATTTTTAGATGATATCCAACAGTTTGACTTCAACCATAAGCATAGTCTAGATCGAAGCAACCAAGGTGCGTATACATTCATTTTAAATATGCAGAGGATACTTCAGTGTAGTATTTTACATATTTACCTAGAGATTTTAGGAGGATTGTGCCATTGCTAATATAAATGAGTTATACACACTGGTTTCTATAAATACACATAGCATGACAAAATAGGCATCCTATAGGGTAGTATTGCACACATTCGAACATAGGTCACCATGTAAATGTTCAGGGGCAAATTGAATGACAGAGCCATGTATGAATTATTCAGGGTCCATGGGAATTTATTCATTTCTACTAGTGGGAACATACCAATATCAAGGCTGCATAAATAGTCACTAACCCATTTTAAAGCAAGGGACATCCCAAAATAAACACTATGCTATACTGCAGTAGATTTTTTGATCAATATAAGGAGGTACAAATATGTGGACTGCATACATATGACATGGCCATTTCATGGCACAGATTTTAAAAATACTGAGTACATAATCTAAACTTTCTTTGGTTTTTAAAATAGAGAAACCGGGTATGTTTTCAAGGCAAATGCGTATGTATGTATTTATTTATTTATTTACCCAAAACTTGGCATGCAAAATGCTAAGGTAGAAGATAAGTTTAATTACTTAGTATACATGGATGCCTATAAACATACATCTAAACACACATATATATACACACGCAAGCGGGCCAGATGTTCAAAAGAATTATACATATATGTATAACCATGCATATAAGTATACAGTCAGCACATACAACAAGGCATTCAGTTTTAGTCCAAAAGCAAATAGTAATGAGATGAAAACCATACTTGTATACTCAATAGTGTACTAAAGTGGCACCTTCATATACTGCAATCTTATATGTTTCCAAATTTAACTTGGTACTGTTATTTTGATATCAGCCGATGCATAATACTACGTTATTTTAAACCAGCTCCATAATGCTTTACAACTGGTATGACTAAAGTAACATATAAAGATACAAAAGTTATATAAAAATATATGTTAATATATTCTCTTGTTTTGAGAAATACAGTTATGATCGTAAATTTTATGCAGGACATAAAATATACTTAGTATTTCCTTTGCTATAAAAATTGATCATTGTATTAGGTTGCGTCGTCGCATGGCATAAGTTCTACACACATACATTAAAGAAAGAAAAAAAAAAGTGACAACTAACAGTCTCGCATCACCAGTTCAGGAACCCATTTGGTAATGTGTCGGAAACTATATGAACTAAAGAACAATAACAGTAGTCAAGGGTACAATCCCAGCAATCAGCAATATTTAGTGTCAAATACCCATTCATACGCAGGCATCCAGACAAGGCACTAATAATCCCAACATTTACTAATATACTTAGTTAATATTAAGTCAAGATACTTGATTCTAGATTAATTAATCGTGAGTGAATCAACACTCACCTGCAGCGGTAACATAGGCGTAGAAGCCGACTAGCGACGGGTATCAGCAGCGTCGACGGAGCTTGGTTGAGCTGCAGGCAGAGGTTGGTGCGCCTCAAGCGATGTCGAGAAGGAAGTGGATGAAAGGCTTCAAAGCCTCCAGCTTTTATGATGCGAAGGGGATCTCAGAGCTGACATGACTCGAGTAGGGTGGAAGAGCAAGTCACGGTGGCCATTAGGGTTTTAAGGAAACTTGGATTTGGGGGAAACAGTTAGGGCTTCGGCTGATTTAAGACTAAAAGGGGAAGAGGAGGGAGATGATGATGGAGGAGCTTCAGCCATTAATATTCAGAAGAGAAAATAAATTTCTTTGATTTGGGAATTCGGCCATTAAAGGGGAAAAGAGGAAGCAAATCGTGTTGAAGAAACTGGGGAAAACAGTTTCAATTTATAATGAAGAGACCGTGGGTAGCAAGGCAACGAAATACGTATTAACTGAGGAAGGTGATTTCCAATGACTTGAGCGTGAAGGAGTTTACAGTATGGTGTTTAAATAAAAAGAGTGATCCCTGTTTTGTTCTACTGCATATTTCATTAAACGTTTAATTTATTTTTCCGCCTCAAATAAACTCCGAACATAACGAAATTTGACATGCTATTACGTCTTCATGCTCTGGATCCAATAAAATTTGTTCGATTGTAAACCGACTTTGTTGGTATACAACGTCATTTTATTTTTAAATTATCTACGTTTCACTGATTTTATTCTATTTGTCCACCAACAACTTTGTTCGACTCAAAATGTTAAACTCAACCTCTTTATACGCATGAATATACACATATCCAAACCGAATTCGAATATTCAACAAAATTTTATTTGATTTTCAAGTAGCCATTCGGAATTAATTATTGAATACAATTCATGCACAAACAATATATTTTTAAATTTCAAACTCCGGTATTAATATAAAAATAAACATCAATAATTAAATCTTCAATTAATCTCACCTTCCAATTGTCGAAATTTCTGGGATGTTACAATCTATCCCCCTTTAAAACTTTTCGTCCTCGAAAAGGAAGGCTTGGCAGAGTATACTTCATATTTTCATATTCGTGAGAAATTTTTCCATATTATTATAAATATCAAATTTAAGTCATCAACCCTCTTTGTTTATTCATCATATTCAATTAACTCCGAAAATCAAATTCCCTTTTAAAACCAATCCTTTATTAAATTCCAAATCTCTGCATAAATGGGATTTATGTATCTCAAATTATTCCATATTTCTTTATAAACCTCATCGGTCAATGTTTACTTATCCACCGTTCCACTTACAATCCCAGTTCAACCAATTCAATTTTTCCAAACACTCATCGAAGAGTATAAATGATATCTTCTCTCCAAGTTACAATTTGTCGTTTTGACAATTCTCAAATCCGAAATCCTTTATAACTTAAATTTGTATAGAAAATATTTGTATTATTACTCCAATGCTATAGAATAGAAAACACTTCGAAGTCTTTTTCTTAAGTTAATTACATTTTAATTTTAAATTATGAGTTTAAAAATACTTATAACTCGAATTTTGACAAGTCTATTGTCCTCCTCACAGATGTTAGGCATACGCTGGCCAGGCGCACAACTAAAATCTCCAAGTACTAAATATCCTTGTTTCAACTCCTAGTGAAAATATTTCAAAAATCCTTTTGAAAATAGATACGGAAAGTACCAATGTGATATTGATTTGTTGATTGTTCATGAATCGCAGATACACAATGGTTCCGTCTGGGTCCCCCAGAAAACATCTGTACCCATAGGAAATCACTTCCTTGCGAATTTCGTCATGGATAGATCAATAGAAGATATTTAAGAATCAAAAGACATTATGAGGTCATTGAGCGTTAGTTGCTCTATCTCAGGATCACAAAATCAAATCATCAAAAGAAATTAACTCAAGTGATGAGGACCAATCCAATCACGAAGACAAATCCAGTCACAAAGACAACCTGCTGCATTAACAGGTGGCTCGCTATCACTAGGATATCTCAAATACTGTGGACCGCAGGTACACAATGGTTACGCCTGGGTCCCCCAGGAAACTTCCATACCCGTAAGCTTTCACAGCTCTGCGGATTACGCCCTTATAATTCGACTATAGATTGCAGCAGTCACAATGGTTACGCTTGGTTCCCCCAAGAAACATCTGTCCGCCGTAGGCTATCTGCAGCCCTGCGAATTTCGCTACCCGGTCGAATTCCCACGACTCCAGATCGCAGCGATCACAATGGTTACGTCTTATTCCCTCAGGAAACATCCGACCGCCGTAGGCTAACTACAGCCCTGCGAATTACGCTGGCAGTCATGCTCAATTGGCAAATCATGAGTTTTATGTCCGGACAACCTACTGCCACTAGCAGCATATCTCAACTAAGCTCGAAGTCAAAGATAAGGAAGGTACTTTCCTTATTTTTACTTTGAAAACATATAATACAATATACATGAAGTATTTTATACTCCTTATAATCATACTAGTGTCACTTTTACATAAGATTTTCTTTTCAAATCCCATTTTCAAAACATCTCTTTCTTATATAAGTCCTGTTGTATAAAATTTATCTCAATTCATTACCTTCCAAATCAATGGTTTCCGGATTCGCTATATTCATATTTATCTCTTTCAAAATTTCTATATCCAATATCTCAAATCGAATATCCTCAAGTTTCCATTCAAATTTCCAAAATTTCAATTTGATTTCTTTATCAATTCCGATATTTAATATCTTTAAACTTAGATTTATGAATCAATTGGTGATAAACCAAAATCTCTTTCAATTTCTCCATTATCAAGTTCATCGCCTTCTTTAAATTTTTACTCTCAAAACTTCAAAATTTTACATTTTATATCCAATTCCCATTCACGCATTATTACTCCCCCCATATTCACACTCTTCGACCGTAAATTAGCAAGCGAACAACTCCCTAAGCATCAATCCCGAAGGCCGAAACCAACCTCAGATTAATACTCAGGAAATTATTTAGCTTAACTAATCTCCGGTCAATTTTTAAATTTCTTAATTGCATTCTTAATTTCCTTTTATTTATTATTATATATATATATTTAAATTTAATTATAAACTCATCCCATCAATATTTACTTATTTACCAACTTGGTTATCAAACAGATACTGGTCTTCCTTGTTCAAGATTCCTAAATACTTCATTTAATGCAGTTAAAACACTAATCAAAATTTTCCACACCCATTCTAGTCAATTAATTATACATAGTCTCAACTTATTCAAAACCCCTATATAGGGGATTACAAAGGACAACACAAAGTTAACTTAATTAGGATCCACAATCATTGGTGATTTTCCGCTTTTCGATCCATAATCGACTACTTCACTTATTCATCATTCTAGAGCCTCCACAAAAGGATTAGTGCATTCCTCATCCGCATGACCCCACTTCTTTTAGTTTTTACAATAATATGAGATGGATCCATCTTCATCTACCTACTTCACTGTTTTCTCTCTAACGGAGCACAACACTGCCTGTCTTCCTTGTTGTCTCTTGGAACAGTTTCGAGCTATATGTCCAACTTGTTTACAATGATAACAAAAGATTGGTTCATCGGGCTTCTCAAAGATGGCAGTCTTTTTCGTTTTCACCTTAAGACAACGACTAGGGAAATGTCCCCTCTCTCGGCATTTAAAACAGAAAATCTCATATCGGTATTTTTTTCCTTCCTTTTTCTTTCCCTTGTCTCTCTCTCCACACATAGCCGCATAATGTCCTTTTTTCTGACATCTGTAACAGACGACATTGTCATAGGGGCCAGCCGTCTGTTTTTCCTTAAACCTCTCCTCGTGTTCCAGTATTAATTCTTCCCTCCTTTTACGTTCTGCTGCTCTTCGTTCTCGACGTGCGGCTATTTGTTCTTCAGTTCTTGCCATTCTAATTTATCAAAACCTGTTAGTCTCTCCCGATCTTTTGGAAAACATTTACAATTATCATATTGAATTTTTTTTACAATTTTACGAAATCTCTTATTATTATTGGGAAAACATTTCAATACATTCACACATCTTCATTTCCTGACGAAAATATACTTTATTCTCATGAAAACATTTATAAATTTGGATTCAACAGATGTTAAATACAACATCGTTATTCCCACTTAATTGCTGACACTTATTAGCTCCCTTTACTTAACCCCTTTTTATTTTATTTTCATCAACTTATATTATTAATTTCAAAATAAAATTCATCGTTTCTTCTTTGAAACGATTTCAAATTTTCCTTTTCTATTCAAATTGAATTCTTATTTCAATAAATTTCAGCTCTCTTTGATTACTACAATACATGATTAAAGAAATTAAATCATCGATTCTATTACACTCATCTTCCTTTGATACCATTCGGTGATGGATTCTAATTTCAAATCTAAAAGGGCCTTACCGAAGATTAGTTCTTGCATACCTGGATTCGAAGATTTCCGAAGACTGGGGATTCCGAACAAAATTTTCAAATCTCAAAATAAATTTTTATTTCCGCTGTATTAATTTCAAAACACTAGTTTCAAAATATTTGATATTTCAAAAATAATTATTTTTCAAAATCTCTTTATTTTCAAGATCCGTTTTTAAACTCAATAAGCTAAGCTTTGAATAAACCAAAGCTCTGATACCACTTGTAACGTCCCGCCATTTTGACCGCTTCAAATTGGTATTTAGACCAACTTAAAACGTTCAAACCGACGGATTGTTATTTAGCTTATAGAGTTTAAAAATAGAATCAACACAGAAACGCAGAATAAAGAATAACACGGTATTGAATGACAAAATAAAGCTTATATATATATATATCAGAGTTTGAATACAAGATTTTATTTCTATACAATGGAGTATAAAATATTGTTTGAATACAGAAAAATATTTACTAGTTTAAGTCTTCAGAGTGCGCCATACCTCTAGAATCCCCAGTTTTGCCAATCTTCGAATCCTAAGCTGTAATCCTTAAAATCTATGTTGCTCAGGTCTGACTCGAGCGCCCATGCAAAACATAAAACACTCGAGTCAGGATTAATCATAGTTCAAGTAAATTAACTTCAATATAAACTAAATGTAATAGACCATTCTAACTTCAAATATGCCATACGAAAAATATACGGTATTTCCTCATATCAATGTTTAATCAAGTGATCCTGGAAGCTTGCATATACACACGTGTACACCTACCTGTGTGTACTGCCCCAGCATTCCAAGGAATCAGGAAATAATAAATGCAAACCCACCATGCTGACAGCTCAAAAGATAATGTACTGAAATCATTTTTGCTGTGTGAATTGGTGCGCAGCAAGTCATAGGCCAACCAGAAATGAGAAGCATCAAATAATTAACAGCTCAATTTAACCATTAGACAATATAAGGTACATGGTGTGTACAGGGGTTAATTGGATATATTACAACACAAAGGATTTTTTTTATTTTTTCGAAACCTGATAAATGTATATCCATGGAACCAGCTAATATTAAAGTCCTGGTTTCAAGTAACAAGAGGCGTAAAATATAAATTAATGTGTCTAACTTCCATATTCTTGGTTAGCGTAATGACTTACATAGAAATTCAAGTAATGCTAGTAGAAGGTAAACTAAATCATAGTTCAAGTTTCTACCGAGGCAAAATCAAACATGCAGGCATAGCAGCCCATATATGTGTATTCCAGTCTCGACAATATTCAAGGTTTTTGCATTAAATCTTATAAATGATTCTCAAGTAAGTGCAGAATCATTATATACAGCAGGTATCAACCCGTAGTACATCCGGGCCGACATCGATAAAGGTTTTGCAAGGCAGGTAAATATTTTGAAATACATTGAAATGTTTTGCAAAACCGTATGTGAGTTATTCACAAATGTTTGCAAGGAAAGTGGCAGTATCAACAAATGTTGTGCAAGGGAAATGGCAAGTGAATTACTACTGGTGGTATAATGTATAAAATGTGTCTTTATTTAGAGTAGCATGGCAGTACTATTCAAGACTACATGGCATGGAATGATATTTCTTTTATATGCATAACATCATCAGGGAGAGGGTGTATCTTTTCGATTTTGCAAAGCCCAATACTTACGGTATATATAAGGTCAAGTGTTTCCACTAAATACTCATGCATGACTATTTAATCTTCCCACTTCTGTCAAGTATTTTTAGATGATATCCAACAGTTTGACTTCAACCATAAGCATAGTCTAGATCGAAGCAACCAAGGTGCGTATGCATTCATTTTAAATATGCAGAGGATACTTCAGTGTAGTATTTTACATATTTACCTAGAGATTTTAGGAGGATTGTGCCATTGCTAATATAAATGAGTTATACACACTAGTTTCTATAAATACACATAGCATGACAAAATAGGCATCCTATAGGGTAGTATTGCACACATTCGAACACAGGTCACCATGTAAATGTTCAGGGGCAAATTGAATGACAGTGCGATGTATGAATTATTCAGGGTCCATGGGAATATATTCATTTCTACTAGTGGGAACATACCAATATCAAGGCAGCATAAATAGTCACTAACCCATTTTAAAGCAAGGGACATCGCGAAATAAACACTATGCTATACTGCAATAGATTTTTTTATCAATATAAGGAGGTACAAATATGCGGACTGCATACATATGACATGGCCATTTCATGGCACAGATTTTAAAAATACTGAGTACATAATCTAAACTTTCTTTGGTTTTTAAAATAGAGAAACCGGGTATGTTTTCAAGGCAAATGCATATGTATTTATTTATTTATTTACCCAAAACTTGGCATGCAAAATGTTAAGGTAGAAGATAAGTTTAATCACTTAGTATACATGGATGCCTATAAACATGCATCTAAACACACACACATATATATATACACACACACATATATACACACACGCAAGTGGGCCAGATGTTCAAAAGAATTATACATATATGTATAACCATGCATATAAGTATACAGTCGGCACATACAACAAGGCATTCGGTTTTAGTCCAAAAGCATATAGGAATGAGCTGAAAACCATACTTGTATACTCAATAGTGTACTAAAGTGGCACCTACATATACTGCAATCTTATATGTTTCCAAATTTAACTTGGTACTGTTATTTTGATATCAGCCGATGCATAATACTACGTTATTTTAAACCAGCTCCATAATGCTTTACAACTGGTATGACTAAAGTAACATATAAAAATACAAAAGTTATATAAAAATATATGTTAATATATTCTCTTGTTTTGAGAAATATAGTTATGATCGTAAATTTTATGCAGGACATAAAATATACTTAGTATTTCCTTTGCTATAAAAATTGATCATTGTATTAGATTGCGTCGTCGCATGGCATAAGTTCTGCAAACATACATTAAAGAAAAAAAAAGTGACAACTAACAGTCTCGCATCACCAGTTCAGGAACCCATTTGGTAATGTGTCGGAAACTATATGAACTAAAGAACAATAACAGTAGTCAAGGGTACAATCCCAGCAATCAGCAATATTTAGTGTCAAATACCCATTCATACGCAGGCATCCAGACAAGGCACTAATAATCCCAACATTTACTAATATACTTAGTTAATATTAAGTCAAGATACTTGATTCTAGATTAACCAATCGTGAGTGAATCAACACTCACCTGCAGCGGTAACGGAGGCGTAGAAGCCGACTAGCGACGGGTATCAGCAGCGTCGACGGAGCTTGGGTGAGCTGCAGGCAGAGGTTGGTGCGCCTCAAGCGATGTCGAGAAGGAAGTGGATGAAAGGCTTCAAAGCCGCCAGCTTTTATGATGCGAAGGGGATCTCAGAGCTGACGTGACTCGAGTGGGGTGGAAGAGCAAGTCGCGGTGGCCATTAGGGTTTTAAGGAAACTTGGATTTGGGGGAAACAGTTAGGGCTTCGGCTGATTTAAGACTAAAAGGGGAAGAGGAGGGAAACGATGATGGAGGAGCTTCAGCCATTAATATTCAGAAGAGAAAATAGATTTCTTTGATTTGGGAATTCAGCCAATAAAGGGGAAAAGAAGAAGCAAATCGTGTTGAAGAAACTGGGGAAAACAGTTTCAATTTATAATGAAGAGACCGTGGGTAGCAAGGCAATGAAATACGTATTAACTGAGGAAGGTGGTTTCCAATGACTTGAGCATGCAGGAGTTTACAGTGTGGTGTTTAAATAAAAAGAGCGATCCCTGTTTTGTTCTACCTCATATTTCATTAAACATTTAATTTATTTTTCCACCTCAAATAAACTCCGAACATAACGAAATTTGACGTGCTATTACGTCTTCATGCTCTGGATCCAATAAAATTTGTTCGATTGTAAACCGACTTTGTTGGTATACAACGTCATTTTATTTTTAAATTATCTACGTTTCACTGATTTTATTCAATTTGTCCACTAACAACTTTGTTCGACTCAAAATGTTAAACTCGACCTCTTTATACGCACGAATATACACATATCCAAAACCAATTCGAATATTCAACAAAATTTTATTTGATTTTCAATTAGCCATTCAGAATTAATTATTGAATTCAATTCATGCACAAACAATATATTTTTAAATTTCAAACTCCAGTATTAATATAAAAATAAACATCAATAATTAAATATTCAATTAATCTCACCTTCCCAATTGTCGAAATTTCTGGGATGTTACAGAAATCCCCCATTTTCTAGATGCAATATTTTCAATTCAAAGAACATCATGTCAAGACAAGACGTACTTTGGAGGGCAAATGTTAACCAACATTTTCGTTTGATTCCAAAAGTATACATGACCCACTCGACTCGACCTGTCACGTGGCACTAAAGCTTGAACTGTCGCCAAAAACATTGAAGGTTCAAATCCAGGAGGAATCGAGCAAGCGATAGCCTCATAACTTCTCAAAACACACATATCGCATCACATACCTCGCCACCTGGTTCCATCGCATCAGCTACATCGCCACCTGGTTCCATCGCATCACATACCTCGCTAACTGGTTCCATCACATCACCTATATCGCCTTATGGTTCCATCGCATCGCCTCCACCGATCAGCTTGGCCACACCCATTAGAACACATCGCGCTGCACTTCATCCTCTTTGATGCGCTATTGCATCCACCGGATGCAATACAATTGCATCCCTCAGACGCGATGCACTTGCATCCCTCGGACGCGAAGCATCCGACTCCATTAAAGGCAATGCATTCCCGTGGGATGTGATTTTCCACGTACGAACATGATATGATGTGATTTTCTGGTGTGCGTGTTTCTATGATGCGATTTCCTGTTGTGTGGTCCCCAAATCCTACCTACTCCCACCTAACCCTCCAACCATAAATACCCCTTTCTCATTCTTTACAAGGTTTGGATTTTATGCTGATTTGACATCTCTTCAAGCTCCTAGAACTCATTAATGGTGGCCTAGTACTTGAGGAAGAAGAAGCATAAAAATCACTTTTTCCCAAGACTCATATATGACAACTATGACTCCAAAATACATGGAAACACGGTGTAAACGAATGCTACGATGAAGCTGAGAGCTTGTAATCTATTATTATGAATAAAATATCAGAAAACTCCTTCAAAGTGGGCATAGTTCCTCATGGACCAGACCATTATAAATCTCCGTGTTATTTTCTGCTTTATGCACTTATTATTCCATGCGAAACGATATTTTTAAGTGATTAAGAGTCTTTGGGTGTTATGACATTTTTTGCTGTCAACAAAGTTACATTTTGAAGTTAAATATTTTGGAAGCGGGGATTTGTAACGCTGTCATTATAATCAATATTTTTCGTAAAAGAAGTGGATTCTTAAACCGTATCCAAGAATTTTGTAAGAAATGTTTTTTGAAGATCGAAGTTGTGAACTTTTTTCGATTTCAAAGTTAAGAATATTGTTCAGTTAAGGTCTAAGAGGTAATTATACCCTAACTTGATTGATTTCATTTTTGACTAAGGAATGGTTAACATTCGATGGCTAAGATTGGTTAGAAATACGGTGAGTTAATGAGTGATTAATGGGTTAAGTTGTCGTAATGATGGTTTATATAACTTTCATTTAAATTCATATAAATTGATTTTGGAAATGTTTTCCAAATAAAATCAGAGATGTTTTCTAAACATAAAAAAGACATGATTTGGAATTTGTGAATATACGAAAATGTTTCCAGTGATTAATAACATATATTTTCTAAATATAGAAAATAAGAAATGTGAAGAGAAGGAAATGTTTTCCAATTTTGATGACATATGTTTCTTGGAATATAGAAAATAAATTGTTTGTGAATATATGGAAATGTTTTTCAAGAATCATGAGAGGCCAAATGAGTTTCGAGAGAAGTATCTAGGGATAGATATGGAAAACGGAAAATTAGGAAATGATAAATTAATTTAAAAGGGATCAATGTTGCTTGATTCTTGATTGGTAGAATTTCCGTTTGGGAATAGGATCGTTGGTTGTATGGACGTTTCCTTTGATAATTAAATAACCGACTATCAAAGTTTTGGCCCGTTTTATATTTCCATTATCAATACGAGGAGATCAGGATCAATTTTATTATCTGAAAACCACTCTGTATAGGCATAAACGTTGCGAATCAAATATGCTTAAGATAATTGAAGACTGAGTAAAGTGCAAGGATTGTTCTGCTAATCCTAGGATAAAATTGCCTAAGATGGATTGATAGGATGGTGCCTTTGATTTGTCCAGTCTCAGGACAACGTATATGGACGGATGTCTGACGGAGTATTTCTAGATGGTCACGTACATTGATTTCTTCAAACATACCGTAGTTGGTGGCGGAGAAGGAAACTTCTTTTAGCTTAATACCCAGTATATTTTTTTAGGACTTCAATAGTGATTTGATGGATCTGATGATGTGACATTTAAAGTGAATGACACTGTGATGTTATAAAGGTACGACGTAGCCTCAAGCCTCATCATCCAGGGAATGAAAAAAAATCAGTTTGGTAGTATGGCTATATGGGTTGCACCCATTAGGGTGTATTATCACCCGATCTTGAGAAAATTTAATTGCTTCTTATTTTATCATTGTTGTATACTTTCGTAAACGGTTGTTCGTCATAACCATTGGTGATAATATACTCGGTATACTCAAGTGAAATGAGTGGCCGGTCATGTGTGGCCCGGGTTGCAAGATGTTCTTGTTGAACCCAGTGTATTCCTCTCTAGAGATACACTATCGAAGGTGGTTCCATTATATGTCTTGTTGGAAATCCATACCCAATAAGATCCCAGGTTTTTGATTATATGCTATATATGTGGAGCGTGAGATGTAAGCATTTTGTTAAATGGTTATTGATTTGATTAGACACTATTATAATATCAAATAAGTGTTGATACAAAGAATATTTTGGGTTATCATAGGGCTGTCAATGAATACCTGAAAAATCCGATATCTGTCTGAATCCATATCGAAATATCCATTATTCGGCATTATCTAAAAAGCGGATACGAATATCCGATATTCGAAAAGCTTTTCGGATACGGATATGGTTATAGTGGTATCCGTATCCGAAAAATATTTGTCCGACTAATTGATGTGATATATATAAATCAAAACTTAAAAATAGAGTTAATAATTATTTTGTAACTGTTGGATGTTACTATGATATATATTTTTGTCCATTTTCAGTGAAAAATGGTAGTCTTAATGTTTAATTTTGGAATATTTTTAGATATGTTTATGGGTATTAGTATAAAAAAAAGTTTCAATATCACATTCCTTTATTTTTTGATTTTTATAAACATTAGTATAAAAATAATTTTATGTCGATCCAAACATTTTTATTTATACACTTTAAAGTTCATTAATTACTGGCGGAGTGGATAAATATCCAGTATCCGTTCGTATCTGAAAATTAAGCGGATACAGATATCCAATATCCGAATATTAAGTGGATACAGATATCCAGTCCGAAAATAATTTCGAATACAGATACAAATATGGCACTATCCGTATCCGAAAGCATCCGTTTATAGCCCTAGGTTATCATAAGGTAGAAACCATCCGTGTTTATGTGTGGATTGGTCTTACAATAATATTTTCTTTTGAAAGGATTTTTACAAGTTAAATCAAGTTGTTGGAGTTTACACACACTAGTCCCAAGACTGGCCTAGAGTATATTTTGTTTTGTTTTACCCTAAACTCTTGGGTGCCCAAATTTGTATGGGCAACCAAGTACTTAGGATTTTTCATATATAGTTGGATGAGCTCAGAGCAAGAAGCTTCAGCATTAGATAGCTACTGTTTATTTCCGCTGTGTTGTATGTGTTGTACTCTGATGATGGTATGTGTATACAGTTACAGATTTGTAATTCAAAAGAAATGTTACATAAAATATATTTTTACTTCATTGTGAGATTTGTGTCTGCTCTAATTCTGTTGTAATTATGTTCTTCTTGTTCTTCTATTCTAACTTTTTCCTTTCTATTTCTCACCCTCTAATTTCTTTCTTTGGCATCTAGATTGTTTTGCCTTTTGGGTTGGATTTGTGTTATATTTGGTCGACTTAGATAGTACCGAAATTCGGGTCGCTACATTTACATTTGTGAGCTTTAAGAAAAACATAACGAATGTTAGTCCTTCAAAAAGTGACAAATAGTGGAAATTTTAATTTTGTGATTGTTACAATTTCCAAGCGGCAAACTTTAAATTTCAAAGTCTACAAGAATTTTTAGTTTTCTTGTTTAATTCCACATAAAATTAAATAAATTATAAAGTTCTTTCCTTTAAAATTTTGAAATGCATATTTAGAAATGCAAATAAATTAAAATGAATGGTTATGTATTTAAAGAAACATTCATGTATAATAAAGGTTTTTCAAAATTTGAATTAAGTATGAGATTTGAAGTTTTATGTGGCAATAAAAGCTCTAATAAAACTGCACGAAGGGGCTATTCAAACTTTATATTTTAAAAAAAGGTACAAAAACCTTGAGTAATGTTTCAAAAGTACTTTTTTGAAAAGTGACAATATATTTTTAAAATATAAAAATGAATGTCATTAAATATTTAAGAAAACTTAATTATCATCTAATTAAATTTTGATATTCAACTAGGATTATATTTCCAAAATAGAATTAGCATTTGTTTTATTAGCCATTAAAATGTTCCTATGTAAAACTTAAAACGTCTATCATTCTTGAAAAGTGTTAATGGATGACATTCAACATATTAATAAATGTAAGTGTTAAAAAGGAAATTCATTTTGCTCTTACTTTAGGACATTTAGTAAATGTTTCCAGAACTTTAAAAGCTTGAAAAAAAGAATCTAATTACTTATTGTAACATTTTTGGAACTCTTGAAAAAGAGTGTTTTATTAAAAGAAAGCATGTATTAATATTTAGTTTAGTAAGCATTAGCATGTGTGAGGGATTTATGAACGTTTAACTAATGTTTTTGAAACATTACAAATCTAAAAAGAGGCATTTATTGGGTGTCAATGAAAGGTTTTGTAAGGAATAAAAGAACAACATTTTAGAAAAGAAATCCAAAATTTTAATACTTTGGCATTTAATAAGACGCTAAAATGTGAATATATGAACTTAATAAACTTTAGTGAGTTGTTATAATAATGAGATATATATATATATATATATATATATATATATATATATAAATGACTGCAGTGTACAAATAAATTTATTTGGTATCACTACTGAGATTTTTACTTTTACAAAAGAAGTAAATTTAGTAGTAGCAAATTATGTGAGTTGAAATTAGGTTCTGGGACTAGGTAAGAATAAGTTGTACAACCCAATCTGGAAATTTGAATATTAGTCCCGAAGACATATATTGGAAAAAGTTAGTAAAGTAAAGGGTCTTTTAGAATCAAGATTTGGTTGTAAACTAGATTGCCTTAAATATTTTAGAAGTTAGTACGATTATGAGCGTATATAGCAGCTAGAGACATATAAATAATGTTATAATGTAAGTAATGTAATTTACCGTAATTAACGATTTCAAAAATAAGATTCATATATATTAATTACAAATTTAGTGGGCAACAAATTTGCAATTAATAAGGTCAAATGAAAATTTTGAGGACTGATTTAAAGAATAAATTAGTTTGGAGAAATGGAAATGTTTTCAAACTTGAAGGAGTTCAAAGGAATTAAACAAGTATTAATGGAATGGTCGGGTTTGATGCATATGTCAAAAAAATGGATTGACCGCATTTATGAAAAAGACAAAAATGGAAGATTTATAGGAATGGATTAGCATCTCAAGGATTTGCAATGAAATATTAAGACCTTAACACTATATAGACCACTTAATTACAGTGGAAACTTCCAAAAAATTTTTTAGTTATGGTCGCTAGTGACTCCCCATATTGATTGAATGAGGGTACAAAATGATATAAGTAATAAATCACTTTTATGTCGGTGTTGTTGGGATTTAAAACCTTTATTAAATTTTTAGATAAATGGGTAAGAGAGAGAATTTCATGGGAACACTTAACTTAGAGATTTACCATATATGGACTTTGGAAGTCAATAGCGGTATTAGATTTAGAACCTACAAGGAGGAAAGTGTGTGGGTCTGGTGATTTTTGGAATTTTGAAAAAAGTACAGGTATAGCCTTAAAGAATGTCATCCTCAAAAATAAGAACTTAAAGAATGAGATTATGAATAAGCTTAAATATTATATTTGTGATAATAAGCCTTTTTAGTTGAATATGACTCTATTTTAGTTTGTTTAAGGATATTTATTTAATTTCTATCAATTAGCCCTTCTATTATTTTTCACAAAGAAAGAAAAAAAACTCTATTTGAAATTTAAGGAATGGGAAAAAAATAAAAAGGATGTGATGTGTAATCTTACACGTCTACATGTAGATTACACTATCCATTTAAATTAAAACAATACCTATTCCATGTAATTTTAAATATGTCAATATTATTGTTTGGGAAAATTTATGAAAATTATAACAAAAGATCTTATTAAGATTTAAATCCCAGCAAATTGGAGCATAGGCAAATATTCTAGTTATTAGTATAAACTAGATGTTAATTAATTAGATTTAGAGAATTTTGTTTAAGAAAATTTTATGTCAAACTTCATTTAAAGACAAGAGGACAAACCGAAGACAACCATAACTTGGGGATAAGGGGAAGAAGCTGCATCATGGATCTCTTAGAAAATAGGAAATATATTATTCTTTTTAGGAGTAGCATAATCATTTTGGAAACTAGTGGGCGCATGTGACGACCCAACTTTCCATATCGTTTAAGTTGACATTTAACTATTTATGTCCAACTCAAATGACACAGAAAACTGGATAGTTAGTAGAAAGAAGTTAGGGGGTGAGAAGAAGAAAGAAAGAAATATTAGAATAGAAGAATAAGAAGATCAAAATCTCATAGCGAAACAAATAAATAAAATATATCAAACTCTTTATACAAAGAAAAAACTGTATCTATATGATTATAAAACATCAGAGTACACAATACCACACACACATCGGAAATAAATTTATACCATAATATACAGGAATACGTCTCGGCTCCAGCTCCTCCTCTGAAGTTCCAAGCAATACCTAACCTTGAAATATACTCGGTCTGACCCGAGCACATATTAAGCAAAGCAAAATTCACCAGGATCAGTCTAGAATACTTTTAGTGATAAATTCATATAACAAACATCTTGCTTAACTTTTAGAAAATCATTTGAAAGAAAAGGGTAATCGTAAGATTAATCCACATATAAACACAGAGTGTTTCTACGTTACAATAACGCAAAACATTTTTGATATCAAAACTCAGGGATATTATAATATGTCTATCAAACCGCAAATAAGTAACAAATTAGCATAATGCTTGCATCTCATGCTCCACATATTTAGTATAAAAGAAAAATCTGCATGGTGCTTTTTGGAGATTAGATTTCCAACATGACAAGGTATGGGACCACCTTCCGATCAGTGTACTCTAGAGAGGATACACTAGGGTTCAATAAGAACATCTTGCAGCCTGGCCACACAAGACTGGTCACTCATTTAACTTGAGTGTATCGAGCATATTATCACCCCATGGTTGTGATTAGCAACCGTTACCGAAAGCATACAGCAGCGAATAAAATAAGAAGCAAATGAAAAATCTCTAGATCAGGTGACAATACCCCTAATGATAATAACCCACTTGGCCATACTACCTGTCTGATTTTTTTCATTTCCTGGATGATGAGTCTTGAGGTTACGATTATTTTTCACAACATCACATTTCATCTTCGAATGCCACATCGTCAGATCCATCAAATCACCAATTGACGTCTACAAATACACTCTGGGTGTTAAGCTGAGAGATTAAATTCCCCGCCACCAAACTTGGTACATTTGTAAAAATCAATGTACATGATCATTTGGAAATACTATGTCATACATTCGTCCATACAAGTTGTCCTGGGACTAGACAAACTGAAGGTATTATTCTATCAATCCATCTTGGGCAATTTCTACCTAGGATTAACAGAACATCCCTTACATTTTACTCCGTTTTCAATTATCTTCAGCATAATTTAATGTGCAATGATTATGCCTATATGGAGTGGTTTTTCAGATGATAAATTCGATCCCCGTCTCTCCATGTTGACAACAAAAATATAAAATAAATCAAAACTTTGATAGCCTGTGATTTAACTGCCAAAGGAAATATCCATATGACTGACATTCCTATTTCCAAACGGAAAATTTTAACGATCAACGATCAAACAACATTGGCCCCATTTCAATTAATTTGATATTAAATTACCATTTACAAGTTTCTTTCAATATCATTACTTCGATATTCTTCAGAACCTACTTAGCCATTTCACAATTTCTTGGAAAAACATTTCTAAATATTATAAATTTTATTTTTCCATATTCCAGAAATATCCCTAATCATAATTGGAAAACATTTCCAAATATAACCATTAAATTCTTATTTTCTATATTTAGAAAAAATATGTTATTAATATAAGAAAACATTTCCATATTCCATCTCTTAACTCCTCATCAACCAATTCATTTCATTTTGAATGCCTAGAAAATATCTCTGATTTTTTATTTGGAAAATGTTTCCAAATCCTTTTATAGGATTAAACTAATGTTATATAAAACATTGTAATTATAACTCGATCCATTAATTATTTATTTACTAATTATATCACTAACTAACCTTCGCTACTGAACCTTTATCCATTCCTTAGTTAATCAAGAAGTCAATCAAGTTGGGGTATAGCCTCTCAGACCTTAACCAAACAACATTCTCAACATCGAAATAGACAAGGCTCATAAGCTCAAATTCCACAAACATTGCTTATGCAATTCTCGGATTCAATTTAAGAATCTACTTCTTTTATGTAAAACATTGGTAATTTTAAAATATATATTTTTCCCATTAGTTTGAATGAATGAATAAATAAATAGTTAAATAATTAAACCATAATTAAAATGGAAAGTAAATGTTACTTTCCTGAATTCGATATAATTGAATTTCAATAAATGACTCTCTTTCTAATAATCTATATTCGATTAATATTCCGAACTTCAGAATAAATTTCCCATTTTAGGTTAACTCAAATTGCCTTATAATATTTCCATTCTCAAACATTTTCCTTAAATTATTATTCACTTCAATCGTTAATGATATTTCTTTATATAACATAATCCATTTGATTTTGTACTTATAAATAACATCTCAAATCCAAATTCCATTTATTAACTTCTATTAAGAATTATTCATAGCAAAACTCTTTTTTTTCAATCATTTATAATCTCGTTCACTATTTCCTTTATAACTGCTAATTTCAGTCCAATTACAATTATCGATTTCAAACCCGATTTCCACTTTCTATATAAATTCAGACTTGAATTTATATTTCAATTTATCCAATGATAAATATTTTACTAAATTTACAAATGTTGTTTATAAATTAATTCTCTCAATTTATCTGTTAAAAACATATTTCTGTCTAAAATATCCTTTTATTTAAATTTATTATTTTCTCAATTTTAATATTAAGTGTTAACGATATTTTTCAACACCGAAGATGGGTTAGCATTGACGGCTCTAAAGGAGAAATTGGTGGATTGGCTATTTTTTGGGTTAAATCGGGTTACCTCCCTAGATATCGAAGCTTGGAGGTGTGGGATCGCCAAGGACTATCAGAACGGATTTGAACTTGGAGAAGGAGGTGTATTCTCCTATTCAGGATCATGTATGGATGGGAATTCGTGCTTATCTGGAGAATGAACAATATTCTGCAACAGTGATGATTGGAAAATAACAATATAAACTTACAGAGAAAATTTCTCACATAAGAAGATCTTTTTTTATTGGACTTTCATTGGGAGTACGTAGGTATAATTGGGAGAATTCCTGGATTAATCCCAGCACCAAGCTTCTTTTTAAGAGTACAAATACAGAAGGAAAAAAAGTCACCTAAATGTGACCCCTGGGGTCGTATTTATAGTGGCTCAGGACCCCTTCCGCTGGTGGGCTATTGGGCTTGTGGGGGCCTTTGCTGGTCGCTTTTTCCTTGGTTTTGGTGCTTTGCTTCCGGCCTTCTTTGGAATATTAGTTACGGTCTTTGGATGGTATTTGAGCCTTTGGCACCAGTTCCTAAAAGTAGGCTTTTGGATGTAGGCCTACGACTTTATCGTGAATACTTAGAGGGGTCTGCCCTCATGATGCATGTGGATAATTGCCGGTTCGAAGCCGATGTGGATCTGGTACTAGGTAAATCAATACGGGTAGCCTGTATCCCTGCTTGGGTCCCGGGTAACCCTTCGGTGGAGCTTTTTTGGTAGCATGTATTCTCGGAGGGTGGTTTCTAGTGTCACTTCTGTTCAATCACAGATGTGGCCCTTCGGTATTTGTATGGTAGGTGCTCCGGAAGTTGGTTTTGGGTGATCCTTGCATTCTCTTGGTTTAGTACCTTCGATGCTCTAGCCTTCAGATGTGTCGGTATTTAAGCAAGTTGTAACACCCCACCTTCGTTAAGGTCACTCACAAAGGAAATGCCTTAACTTTATTGGAGCATTTTAGTAAACAGAACAGAAACTTACAAGACAGATAAAACAGTACTTGAAAATTTTTAACTTTATTATAGCGGAAACAGAAATTAATATGGTTACATCCTTTCAATTTCAGAATTCAAGTACAAAATATCAGTCTTGTACAAAAGCCTTCAAAATGCATAGTTTAAAATCATAATCCCCATGGAACGGAAGCTATACAGAGCCAAGCCATACTTTAAGCACTTCAAGCAAGGAGAAATCCGGATCAAGCTAAAGTATTTCCCTCCTTGGATAACCTGGGGGGGGGGGGGAAACGGAAGAAAGGAGGCGAAACAACAAGGGTCAGACATAAAGTCTGGCAAGTCCAGTGACTTTCAGCATATGAACAGATAATAATAATATGATATGAACATAAAACTGGATGTGAGATAACTATCACAGGTGTAGCAGATATAACAGAAAAACAGAATGATATAAACTATTGTTTTACACTTCTCTGCACTAATACTAGTATAACAGAATTAGGTGTCACCCTAATGTCTAAATTGAAGCAGGAACAGGTACAGAATACTTTAACAGAAACAGAATGCTAATAATGGGCCTTTACTACCCGATCAGAAACAGACAGAAGAAGAAACAGATTTATCCCTATGGAGACAGAATGTGGAATTAGGTGTACACTAGTAATGGGCCTTTACCACCCGAACAGACGGTACCACACAGAAACAGACAGGTGTTACCACCCAACAGAAACAGACGGTACCAACAGAAACAGACAGAACTAAGCGTACCCTAAAACCCTACCCCAAGCGATCGGCTCCCTAATACATAAATATCCTGTGTCGGCCCCACAGTAGGGTGTATCACTCCCTAAAGTGACAACCAATTGGCACAGACCTATTTACAGATGTCACGGCGTCTTACATCCTCAGAGGCAGACTGGGATCCATGCACGCACATGACCCGGTTGGAACGCACCATCAACACCCCTCGCCATTATCAGAATGAACCACTTATAATTAGTTCAGTAAGCGTGCCCGGACCCTACCTACTGTTGGGTCAAAGTTTTGATACCAGAAAGGGTTACTGACTAATATGGGTCCCAAACAACAGATGACACAAGTAATTCCCCTCCTAACCTTGTGTCCCCAAACTAACAGATTTCAGATTTATTTGTTTACAAGTTCAGACATACAGAATTCAGATTTACTAGTTCACAAATTGAGTTAACAAGTTTTCAGACTAACGGATCAGATGTACAGATTTTTCAGATTTGTCTAACTTTGTATTGGGCCTACAGATTCATGGACGGGTTTTACTACATCTATTAATCCCTTTGGTTTAACCCTATTTTCCCCCAATACGTTTTAGACATCATTCTTATCTTAGATTTGCATTAATTAATTATTAATGCACAGACCTCTCACATTAGGTCGGTAGCTTGTGGCCGCTGGATATGCCGGGCGGTTCCGGGCAGACTTCTGCCACAAGCCAGACCTAACCTCGTGTCTTACGCATGTTATGACTAACTTCTCACATTAGAACCTATTGTTTGCGGCCACTGGATGTGCCGGGCGGTTCCGGGCAGATTTACGTCGCAAACTCATTCTAACCTTGAGTTAGCCATACTCATCTTTGCGGCCAATTAATTAATTATTTACCGTTTATGCGCACACCCAATATATATGCCAATTCAGATTATATCAATAACAGAATGATCACATCAACTCAACTGATATAGCAGATAACAGATTTAACCGATTTAGCACTTAGCAGATTTTGGCATATAACAGATTAGGCATCTCAACAGACATATTTAACAGATTTGGCATTTCAATCTAATTAGTAGTCTAGGCAATATAACAAAACTAGCAGTTTAGGCAACTTAGCAAATTAGCAGATTTAGCAAACCTAATAATTCTAAAGGTTCTATTTACATGCCTTGCCTAGTCATAAATTAGGCCTAAATTCATATGCCTACATAATTTTTTTCATGATTCACAACATATATTCCATGTTTGCTTAAGCGCAGAATATGGACATAATTTGCCCTATAACATATGTTCCAATATAGATTATACCAAATATAACCATTAATTTCAATGCATGTCATATATCCAAAAATCCCTATTTAGGTGTAATTACAATAATAGATATCCTAATTAATGTAAATCTTAAGTTTCCATATCTTCCTTCTTTTCATGTCATGAATTATTATGCAAACTATCCCCAATAATATAAATCTTTAAACCATATCTTCTAAAAATCAGATCTTGCCTTTTTATATGCATTTTGTCCAAAGTCTCAAATCATATGTAATCTTTACAGTGGTTCCTCTTCTTCTTTTATCACAAAATATGCATAGGTCTAAAACTAGTTTATAACATATGCTATTTTTTTTTCTAATTAATTACAGGTCTAAATTACAACATAACTATGCATACAACATGCATAAATTATATGTTCATAGTCAAATTTATGCATCCAATCCCAAGTCATATGTCCAATATATTTTATGCCTCAGACCTAAAGTCATACATTCAATTTGGTTTTGTCAAATTTCTCATCATTCATCCCAAAACTTGCGTTCATACGTTCATCTCTTATGAGATTAGGCACAGGTTCGTGGTAGCCTGGCTATAGAAACAGAAAAGAAGAAAGGAATATAGAACAGTCACAGAAAACAGATCTAACAGAAGAGAATACAACCTCAAACTCAGATTTAAATGCATATCAAAATTATAATTAACGTTTATAGCGGAGAATAACTGTACTTGCCTTGATTGGATTAAAGAAAGAACTTTTAACTTGTTGTAGAATCTTTTGCAGAACTTTAACCTCTAGTTTGAATTGAGTTGCTTAGGCTGATGTTGATTATCTTCTAGTTTTAATTCCAGCAGAGCAGAGACGCCATTTTTATTTTTTTATTAGAAGAAGAGAGCAATGGAGGCTAGAGAATTGTGCAAGAAACCTAGGTAGAGTCTAGGGTCCTTTTTATAGAGGTTAGGAACTGATTAGGACCATTGATGTTGCTTGGATTGATCGTAGCCATTCATCCTAAGGAGAGACCAATTAGAGCCTGCCACCTAGCCCTAATGACAAAGCAGACCACAGAAAATCGACCAACATAGAATAGGCCAGCCAGGTTAGACTGGGTTCGACCTGGTCTGGACCAGGTCGACACCCCTGTCGACAGCCCTGTCGACAGGCCTGTCGACCTGGTTAGACCAGGTCGACAGCCCAGTCGACCTGGGTGCGTCTGGCGGGATTTTTCCCGCCCTGGCCAATTGGGCCCGGTTTTAATTTTAAACTGTTTTATTCTGAGCTGTTCGAATTTTAAACTTAATTCAGAAACTTCCAGAGGCTATATCTTCTTCATACGGACTCCGTTTTTCGAAAACTCGGACTCTATTTCGCGTATTTTTCCGAGACGAACGCAATGGCGTATCCCGTTTCCCTTAGTTCCTTGATTTCAAATTAATTATACTTTAATTTATGACTTTCACGGTTATAGAATATACGGGGTGTTACATTCTCCCCCACTTAAAAGGATTTCGTCCCCGAAATCTTCAAGTTAAGAAGAATGTGTCCTACCATCCAATCATCCATCTACTCAATCATCAACCACAGGCATCCATTGTCCTTATAGACTTCTAATGCTTTCATGTTTAAATGCACAGTGTGTGTTCATGTCCGTATCTAATGCAAAATCAGGCGGCCCACTGATTCAGTCGACCTCCTTAATGCAAATCATGTTAGTGCCATGAGTCCAATATGTATGCAAATTTTCCTACTTGAGACATATCATTTCTATATGAGTGCACAACTGCTCATTCATATGCAACATCCATATGCTGATTCGACCATTTTGCATCCATAAAAATTTAAAAATGCTCACACATCCATATGCAGTATGAGAGTGCTTTCGAGCCGATCTAGTGCCTAGTGTGTGTATATGCATCCACGAGCAACCACTAGCAACCACTTGCATCCACTTGCAACCATCAAACATAACATGTCTCAAACACATGTTTACACCTACCTAAAGTTCAAATATTCGATCGATAGGATACAGTCGAATGATGGAAGCGAGTACAGATAGAACGAAAATTTGGTTCCCATTAGACATGGGTCCTAAGTATCGGCCCCAAAGACCGGAACCAACATCAAATTGATACCCCACGAAAACTCAGAATGTATGCGTCATACTTGACGCCTAACACAGATATCCCTCAAACCCCAGTCCCAAACAGATGATCCATAACCCTTATGGGTCTGAGTCTACAGCGGAATTCAGAAATAATACTAGTATTAAAGTGCAGAGTATCGATTACAAAATCAAAATACCAGAATCAGAAAAAGTCTTGACTTCATAATCAGATAAATAAATTAAACCTACTATAGAAAATTTCCTATTTCTATCCTAGCCACTAGCCTCAAGAGTGTTCGCCTGCCCTCCTTGTCCTCGTCTCTTCGGGCAGTCTCTAGTGAAGTGTCCCATCTCCCCACAGTTGAAGCAAGCGCCCTTCCTTTTTCTGCAATCCTTGTTCAGATGAGTTGAGCTCCCACAAGTAAAGCACTTTTTCCCCTTCTTATCTTCAGGCTTCTCATCCTTCTTTTGTGTTTCCTTTTTGGGCCCCGCTTTCTTATTCTGTGGTTCTTCCTTCTTTGTCTCTTTCGGGCCCTTGTCTTCCTCGTGCAGTAGTGCCATATCCACCAATTTCTCGTAAGTTGCTCCCATGGGTACATGGGTCATGGCTAGGCTGTGCAGTGGCTCATTCAATCCTTTAACAAAGCGCAGAGCCTTTTTATGCTGAGTGTTGACTAAATCCAATCCGAATCTTGCTAGTTGGTTGAACTGGTTGACGTATTCCTTGATCGTCATACTTCCTTGCTTAAGAGACAAGAACTTTTCCAATTGTAAACTTCGTTCAGCTTGCGAGAGGAATTTTGTCTCAAACCTTGTTCTGAAATCCATCCATGTCTCAACCGGCCTCTCGGCGTTAGTGACTTCCCACCAGTAGGAAGCTTCGTCTTTGAGCAGCCATACTGCCAACTGTACCTTCTGCCTATCATCCACCTCGAAGATAACGAATAGATCCTCAGTTTCTTTGAGCCAATTCCTTGCTTCTACGAATGATTCAGTTCCTTTGAAATCCTTCCCACCCATGGCCCTAAAATCTCTACAGATTTTTGAGAAAGCAATAGCACGAGGAGGGGGTGGAGGAGGGGGATCATTTGCTGGACCTGCAGCGGCGGTCCTAGCCTCAAGATATTGACGAAACCAACCGGGTACATGAACACCCTCTGGTATCTCAGATGCTTCAGACATGCTGGAACGAAAAAGGAAAGGTTCAATACAAAAAAAGGACTGAAAGAAAGATATATGGCTCTTGGGGATCATGTTTTTTCAAAATAAGCTTTATTTTTGAAAATACTTCCTTTCCAAAACCTTTTTGAAAATAGTTTTCAAAAACTTTACCCAATCTGGTAACCTTCAGCTCTGATACCAAGTGTAACACCCCACCTTCGTTAAGGTCACTCACAAAGGAAATGCCTTAACTTTGGTGGAGCATTTTAGTAAACAGAACAGAAACTTACAAGACAGATAAAACAGTACTTGAAAAATTTTAACTTTATTACAGCGGAAACAGAAACTAATATGGTTACATCCTTTCAATTTCAGAATTCAAGTACAAAATATCAGTCTTGTACAAAAGCCTTCAAAATGCATAGTTTAAAATTATAATTAACGTTTATAGCGGAGAATAACTGTACTTGCCTTGATTGGATTAAAGAAAGAACTTTTAACTTGTTGTAGAATCTTTTGCAGAACTTTAACCTCTAGTTTGAATTGAGTTGCTTAGGCTGATGTTGATTATCTTCTAGTTTTAATTCCAGTAGAGCAGAGACGCCATTTTTATTTTTTTATTAGAAGAAGAGAGCAATGGAGGCTAGAGAATTGTGCAAGAAACCTAGGTAGAGTCTAGGGTCCTTTTTATAGAGGTTAGGAACTGATTAGGACCATTGATGTTGCTTGGATTGATCGTAGCCATTCATCCTAAGGAGAGACCAATTAGAGCCTGCCACCTAGCCCTAATGACAAAGCAGACCACAGAAAATCGACCAACATAGAATAGGCCAGCCAGGTTAGACTGGGTTCGACCTGGTCTGGACCAGGTCGACACCCCTGTCGACAGCCCTGTCGACAGCCCTATCGACAGGCCTGTCGACCTGGTTAGACCAGGTCGACAGCCCAGTCGACCTGGGTGCGTCTGGCGGGATTTTTCCCGCCCTGGCCAATTGGGCCCGGTTTTAATTTTAAACTGTTTTATTCCGAGCTGTTCGAATTTTAAACTTAATTCAGAAACTTCCAGAGGCTATATCTTCTTCATACGGACTCCGTTTTTCGAAAACTCGGACTCTATTTCGCGTATTTTTCCGAGACGAACGCAATGGCGTATCCCGTTTCCCTTAGTTCCTTGATTTCAAATTAATTATAATTTAATTTATGACTTTCACGGTTATAGAATATACGGGGTGTTACACAAGTCATTACTGAAGATTCACTTGAGCTTCACCCAATGGGTTTATTGCTTTTGACTTTCTTGGATTAGGATAACTCTTTGCCATAAAATCTTCTGTTGGACTGACATTATCGAAGGGATCTTGTCGGATTGACCCTGGCGGACATATCCCGCCGGTTATATCTCGCAGATTTCACGATCCCTCCGCCTAGGAGCGTTTCGGTTGATGCAGCTTTTCGGATTATTTCTTCCTACTCTTAGTTCTTCCTAGTGTTTAGACCCACTTGCTGTTGAGCCTTCGGTAATCTGATAACCCTTCACTGCTAGCTCACTTCATTGTTGATTTTTGGTAGTAACATTTGCCCCCTAGTGAAGGGGTGTTTTTGACTTTTCAAGTCAATCTCTTTTTTTCCTTGAAATGTCACTTCAAAGCCTTTTGATCTCCCTCGATCAGAAACATTGATTGGTCTTCACCTGTACGATCTAGATTGATCTTGAAATTTGAACATAAACTCTCCTTCTTCCCATTTTGAAGATACAAACTCGATTATTGGTGAGTATTTTTACTTCTTATATGAATCACAACCCTAAAACGCGTCAACATTGATAGTAAAGTTGGTTAGGACTATGTTGTTCATAGAATAGGTTCGGGCGTCAACCTTACTGCCATTGCAGAAATGATTCTAATGTTATTAGGGTTGATTTCCCTTCATTAATTGTGTTGGTTTGTCTAGGTTTCTAGGGAGATTATGTTTGGCTTAGTCATAAGTTATCTAAGGTGTAAAAGATATAATCTTTCTCACACTCCCTATTTGAGTTTGATTTAGGTTTTCGCCTAACCAACCTTTGTTAAGCGGGGCATAATGATACCCAAAAATGTTTGATAGTGATAGTGGTATGTGTATTTGTGTAAGAGATATGCATACTAACCGCATTGTTATGAAGCGATGTTACCAGGTAGAATCATGCCTCACAAAAGCCCAATTAAGGAGAGGATCAAAGATTCCAAGGTCTCCCGTCTCAAGAAGGCATTCTCCCCTAAGCCATCCTTAATTGTATCTCAATAATCTGTAGATGACATATTAGTGAATTTTGGCATAGTGGGTACGGATGCTATGATAGCTGCTACTCCAAATTTCTTCAAGAATCCTCCAGAAGGGTTCTTTGCGTATTCGGATATTCATATTTGACATGGAGGATTTCTACCTTTCCCACCCTTTCTACACTGGCTTTTGGTTGACTTGAAAGTCGCCCCTATTCAACTCTCGCCTAATACATACACGATCCTTTTGTGTTTAGAGGCCCTGGTGCTTGCTTCGGGTCAGGGTTCTTTGAGTCCCAAGCTTATCCGTCACATGATCCGGTTCTATAAGACTTCAGAATTGCCGGGCTAACCCCATAAAGAGGATTATAACCAACGACATTAGAAAAACTAGGTCATAGGAGGACCAATAATTTCTTGTTTAATGTCCACCCGGCATATCAGGACAATTTAGTGACGACGGTAGGTATCTTGCTTTTAGAAAGTAACTATCTTCTGGTTGTGTTTTTTTTGAACCTTTCCTCTTTTGCAAAACCCCTCTCGAAAGATGTGATCTTAACTCTAAAGGAGGCTTTAGTGGTTGACGCTATCTTCAATATACCAGTGGAGCACATGTGCAGGTCATTTCTCCTGACCATCGATAACCTTCGTGAGTATGGTTTGCTTCCTACTGCACAAAAGGTATTGGGGCAACCTCCTATCCAATTTTCTGGCCCTAAGGGATTGTTGTTAGGTTCTGACACATTTAGTTCCAGCTCTCATATCTATCTAGGTGTTTTAGAGGGGATTCATTCGTTTGTTTCGGAAATACTCATCATTCTTTCTCTTATTTTCCGGTTGTTGCATTTTTTAATTCATCCTTCTCTTTGTTTAGGATCTTCTGTTTCCCAGGATGCAACTGTCATTACTGCTTATAGTCGGGCCAGTGTTCAGGCCATGAAGAGACTTGCTCAACCTATCGTTGATCCCCCATCGAAGAAGCCCAAGTGTGATGAGCCGGTTAGCCTCTCAAGAGATACTGCCGCTACTTCGAGAACAAGGCGGACTTTTGATCCTTCTACTATAGCTGTCGAACAGTTAGCGAACATTGATGCTTCCCCAAAAGTCTCCCCGAAAGGTAAATCCCGAGTGACCCTGCCCTTTCAATGCAGTTGGTGAAATAGATAAGGGAAGGCTCAATTTTTCGACACCGTCTTCCTCCCAGGCTGTTTCTCACACCTATGCCTCCTACGCCAGCCTTGGATTTTAATAAGCTAGTGGAATTGTTTTTTTTTTTTCGCTTGAAGTAGCGGATATTTCCTCAACTTCTGCCCCCTTGGACTCGGTAGATTTCTACAGGCAACAAATCATGGATTCCCATTTGGTATTATACATGCATACATCCCCCCTCTCTCTCTCTCTCTCTCTTTTCCTTCTCTTTTTTTAACCTATTTATTCTCTTTAGATGATGAAAACTTGGTTTTTTTCTCGGGAATTAGCTTCCATTTCAACGACTGAGGTCAACACTCTAAGTGAGGAGAATAAGGTGTTGTCAGATAAAGTAAATGCTTTGCAGTAGGAGAAGACAGAGGGAGATAATGAACGCTAGTGGTTGGTGGCCTCATTAGAAGAGGTGAGGAAGGCAAACGAGGAGTTGACGAAGTAGGTTGAGGACCTTAAGGCATAGAAGACGGAATTGGAGATCGATTATGCTGCCAAGATGGACAAGACAAACACTCAGCTTTCCACTGTGAAGACAATTATTTATGAGGCCGATAATAGAATCTCAAAAAATTTGAACGTCCACCTCAACAATATTGCCATGGAATATTATGAAGATTCCCTCATCCTTTCCTTTTCAGACAACTATGAAAGACTTTCAGAATTTAACTTTTCTTCAACTGATCCTTATATTCGAGATAGAGTCCTAAAGAAGATCGAGCAGGTGAGACGGGAGAATAAGGTTCCCCCAACGAACAAGATAGATCCCCCATCGCTGTATTTTATTGATGAATTGGATGAAGATTATGAGGAAGAAGGCGAGGAGGACAAAACAGCAGAGGGAGAGGTAGAATGTCATGTGGGTCAGCTAGATGGATCCGGAAAAGGCTCTAGAGGATATACTCTTGCATCATAGAAGCTTCCCCCTAAGGATGGAGCCTTTTTAGATTCCGGGAAGAAGAGGGCTCTCGATTGGTCCGATATTGATGTCGTACAGGTATGGCTTTCTCTTTTTGAAGTGCTTTCCTTCCCTTGAATTCCACTAATAATAAGGTTTCCTATATTACAGCAATTCTCCGCTTCTCCGAAGGCGTGAGTTGCAGTTAAGTTTTTAGACCTTGCATTTAGAAATTTAGGGGAAAAATAACTCAAGGAGCCTGGCTTAGTGCGAACAATTTTAATAAGGGACCTTGAATGTTATTGTATTAAGCGTACGTTTTTTTATTCTGCCCGTGAATTGTGTTGATTTTGATATTTGATGGTTTATGGTGTTATGGTAAATTACTAGTGTGGACGTGGTATCTATGGTGTATGTGACTTGATAAAAGTTATGTGGTCTTCCTTCTTTCCATGGGACGAGTGATGTAATTGGCATATACTTGATCTTTGTAATTTACATATTACGGTGTTTTGTCTTGTCTATGGCTAGGAAGACTCGTTTCAGACCCCCTCTTCACAACTTGGGGAGGAAAGTTTGAACGTCATTGGTTGTAAAGGTATTTTTGGTGATGCTCCCCTGTCGGGCTGTAAAAAGATGTATTACCTCCAGAAGATGACAATCACAAATTTCAAGGAACAAGTGTCCTATTTGCATTGCAACGTAGGTTAGAAACAAAATCCTCCAAGAGCTCAGATGCGGTGGTTGGTATATTATATCAACAAACTGATAAGTTAGAGGATGAGTTGAAGAAAGCAAAGGAGGACTGCGCTTCTTCAGAATTTGCTTTATGAAACCCTAATTCGGAATGAGAGATTTTTATCGTATGTGTGGGATGTGAAAAAATTCTTTTCTTAAAACGATGATTATGTCTGTGTAATGGTTTACGTCATGACCTCCGTTGGAGCTATCAGTGTGTCATGTGATTTCTATGATGTATCGCTTTTGTCATAAACAATATTATTGTATCCCAGGGTATTGTAATACCTACTTGTGCTAAGTGTCAGTAAAAAGTTTCTTTATAAAATAATCATCCTTGGGAAATTCCTAATGAAAAATAGCTTAGAACAAAGAGGGATAATAAGTCATAGGATGCTATTAGAAATGTTTGTGATCTTCATTCCAGCTCTTCCTTGAACCGGTGTTATGATATGATGTCATTTTTCAAAATTACGTAAAGGATTGATATGTTGAACATAAAACCAACTAATGAACGTAGATGTTAAAGACACTTCCACTAGAGGATCATAAACTCAGCGTTGATAGCAAACCTTGAGTCCCCACTTGAATTTCCGAGAGGGGTCAGAACTTCCCTCTTGTTTGTATCAGGAATTGGGTTCTTCTTAAGTTTGGGGTAAACGTGATGACGTCAAAACCCTGTATCTGGCTGTGATTTTCTTTGGGATCGTCCCGGGTTTAGGTATCGGTATGTAAGACCATAGGTTTTCTGTAGGACTTTGTTGAGAAACCAATTCAACCCAGATTCAGGTATTAATATAGAGAGAAACGAAACCCCTTCCAGTATTTGTGAAGAGTTGAATGGACCCAGGTTCGGGTATTGATATGTAGAGGATCGGAACCCCTTCTGGTATTTGTAAAGAGATGAATTAACCCAGATTCGGGTATTAATATAGAAGACCTAAACCCCCTCTTGTATTTGTGTAGACCCGAATCTATCCAGATTCGGGTATTTAAAGATTTAAGACCGGGAACCCTTCCAGTATTTGTCGTTTTGGTATCCCTTTTGGATTCGATTGGTGAAGCAGAGGTTGTACGTGCTTCTTGAGCCTTTCCTTGGGCATTTGAAGTCAAATTAGAGGATGTACATGTTTTTTTGGCCACTCTTTGGACCCGTGCGTCCAGAGCGCTTGGCTAGCTTATCCACAAGCAGGGCCCAAGGACTTACCCGACCTCCCTCCAAGAGGTGCCTTACCCTGACCATTGTAGGCGATGATAAGGTCTTAGAAACTTAGACGGGGCCATCGTAGAAACAAAACTAAGGTTTACTCTTTTGATGCTCTATACGGACCATTGTAGGTACTGATAGAGGCTTAAACGCCAACCCCTCCAAGGGTTGCCCTATCCTGACCATCGTAGGCGATTATAGTTGTTTGCACTCCCTTCTACGGGTAACCGGAACATAAGCAGTGGTAGGATGTGCTTAGTTCTAGCAGAGGCAAGGCGTACTCTTCTACGAGCAGAGGCAGGGCGTGCTAAATTTAGATGCACCGCCACGACCATTTCCGGTGTGAAACGGAGGCTTATGTTTTTGATTCTTTAACCCTGCCCCCTCTGATTTGGGCATGGAGAAAGACTAACACGTCACCCCCTCCAGGGGATGCCTTGTCCTGACCAATTTGGCGTTTACGAGGGATTTAATCCGTTTACATTCTGACTCCCTTTTGGGTTTTCTTGTGACTTCTAAGAAGAGGGTTTTCCATACCCTTGAATCATGTTTGGTAATCTTTTTCCTAAGTCTTCTTACCGAATTCATCTTGATCTTTTCATAAATTCTCGTAATTGCCCTTGGCTAACAAATCTAATGATGGTTTCCCTGAGGGTTCTGCAGTGATTAGTCTCATGTCCATTCATCAGGTGGTAATGGCAGTAAGGCCCTCCCATTTTCCTTTCATATTTTGGCTTCTTCTTCATGAATGCCCAATAGTCGAGTTCATGTTTGGTTAGGAAGTAAACGTTCACCATCGAAGTAGTGAGGTAGTATTCTTTGGGTACCCCGGGCATACATTCTTCTCTTTGCTGCTGAGGTCTAATCCTTCCGTGGCCTAACCTAGTTGTGGTGTTCATTCTTTCGTTCTTTCCTCCTGGAACATACTGAAATTGGGGTGACATCTCTTTAAGCCATTTGTTGGTGAAGTGGTTGAAATCGTCTATTATCACTCATTCGAGTGTCATTCCTTTAACTTGCCCGTAGAGAGCATTCTTTAGGTGAGAGAAAACACTAGTACCCTCTGATGTAGATCCATCAGGTAGGAGCACTAAGGTTTGTCCTATATGGGAAAAGCTATCATGCTCAGTATCGTGAGCATGTAGTTCCATTTTTCTCTTCTGCTTTATCACCTGCAAGACTTCTGCTCTTAACTTTTGCTCCTCCAGCACCCCATGGCGGGTGGTTCTTGACTTATCCACTCGAGATCTTGAAAACCTTTGTCTGGGTCTCTTACTCATAACTTTTCTTCTTCAAAGCTAGTCCAATCAGTGACAGAACAATCCAGGTAGATATGTGATGGGGTTAACCAAATGATCGGAGGTTCAGGCCCTCCTTCTAGCATCAAAATGTTAATGATATTTTTCGTCAACACCGGAGATGGGTTAGCAAGGACGGATCTAAAGGAGAAATAGGTGGATTGGCTATTTTTTGGGTTAAATTGGGTTACCTCCCTAGATATCGAAGCTTGGAGGTGTGGGATCGCCAAGGACTATCAGAAAGGATTTGAACTCAGAGAAGGAGGTGTATTCTCCTATTCGGGAACATGTATGGATGGGAATTTGTGCTTATTTGGATAATGAATAATAATCCGCAACAATGATGATCTGAAAATAACAATATAAACTTACAGAGCAATTTTCACACACAAGAAAATCTCTTTTTTTTTATTAGACTTTCATTGGGAGTACATAGGTGTAATAGGGAGAATTCCTGGATTAATCCCAGCGCCAAGCTTCTTTTTAAGAGTACAAATACAAAGGGAAAAAATCCCCTAAATGTGATACCTGGGGTCATATTTATAGTGGTTCGGGGCCCCTTCCGCTGGTGGGCTATTGGGCTTGTGGGGGACTTCATATGGTATTTGAGCCTTTGGCAACAGTTCCTGAAAGTAGGCTTTTGGACGTAAGCTTTCGGATGTAGGCCTCCGACTTTATCGTGAATACTTAGAGGGGCCTGCCCTAATGATGCATGTGGATAACTGTCGGTTCGAAGCTGCTGTGGGTTCCAGTACTAGGTAAATCAGTACGGGTAACCTGTATCCCTACTTGGGTCTCGGTTAACCCTTCGGTGGAGCTTTTGTGGTTGCCTGTATTCTCGGAGGGTGGTTTCTGGTGTCACTTCGGTTCATTAGCGGATGTGGCCTTTTGGTGTTTGTACGGCAGATGCTCCGGAAGCTAGTTCTGGTGATCCTAGCATTCTTTTGGTTTAGTACCTTCGACTCCCTTGCTTTCAGGTGTACCGATATTTAAGCTGGTCATTACTGAAGACTCATTTGAGCTTCACTCGACAGGTTTATTGCTTTTGACTTTTTTGGTTTCGAATTAGAATAACTCTTTGCCATAGAATCTTCTGTTGGACTGACACTGTCGGATGGATCTTGTCGGATTGACCCTGGCGGACGTATCCCGTCGGTTATATCTCGCAGATCTCACGATCCCTCCCCCTAGGAGGGTTTCGGTTGATGCAGCTTTTCGGGTTATTTCTTCTTACTCTTAGTTCTTCCTAGTGCTTGGACCCACTTTCTGTTGAGCCTTCAGTCATCCGATACCCCTTCACCGCCAGCACACTTCATTGTTGATTTTTGGTAATAACATTTAATAACTGCTTTTTTAAACACAACATACATGTTTTACATACTTCCTATAAACCAAATCCTTTCATGAATTCTTTATCCAATTCAGTTCCAACTTGATTGCTTTCTTAATTGGTTTATCAATTAAAAAGGTAATAACTTTAATAATTATTAATTAAAATAATAATCAATTTCAACATTAACTACAGTGGATGTAGTTAACTTCTTGATTAACTAAAAATAGAATAGTTAAACCTTTTAAATAATTATTAAAATAATAATTAACTTTATTAATAATAAACAGTTCAATGATACCTTGAAATACAATACATTAAAGGATTAATTAACTTTTAAGAACACTTATTTTGTTAGAATAACTATTCGTTAAAACCATTTCTATTAGATTAATTTAAAACAAATTAATACAATAATAAATTTCAATTCAAAACAGTTGACTTGGTCAACTGAAATCATTAGTTAACTTGTTAACTGGTTCCAACTAATTTCTTTCCTTGAATTAATTAATAATATAATTAATTCAATAAATCGCTTAATTGTTCCATACAAACAATTGTTTCGAAGGATTAGCTCGTAGGCTAGTTTCTATCTTACTTACTTATAATAACTTATTAAACGATAAGAATTTGCTATAAATATCATTTTATAGTATTTTATAAAAATAAATGATAAAACTTTAATTTTAAATAAGTTATAAAAATATAAATTAAAAATATAACTTCAGTTATAAAAGTAAACTTTATTACTTCAAAACCTCATCAATTTGCCTAATGGCAATCGACGTATTTTAACCGATGAATTTTTTGGTCATCTGCTGTTAATACCGTTTACTGGTTAATAACATATCAACGCTGAATTTAAATTCAACAACCAATATACAATTCAAACAATCAACATCCAATTCATCCATTAACATTCGAACATGATTTAATATTACTTGCGATAAACAATTTATATAAATATATGAAATAAGTAACATGCAATTATTTGTGGAATCCTGTTGGATCCCTCCAACATGTTCTTCCCTTCAGAAAGGATTATAATATCAATTTATAGATGCATATTGTTGACGGCAAAAAAATGTCGTAAACACCCAAGATTCTAATTACTAACAATTATTAATTTGGTCGTGTAGACAAGAGCAGAGAGCAGTAGATAACACGAGAGATTTATAATGGTTCGCCCTCATAAGGGGCCTACGTCCACTTTGAAATGTTGTTGGAATATTATTAATCACACAAGGTTACAAGGTCGAGACCATCTCATGACACCTCATTACATTCATCTCTCATCTATGTGATGTCATAATTACCATATATAATGTCATAATTATCATATATTTAATATATTAGAAAAAAGGCACTTTTGCCCTTCTTCTTCCTTAAAGAGGAGATGCCATTAATAGAGCTCTCTAGAGGTCCCAAGGTCTCAAATTCTAACCCCCTTGAAGTTTGATGCCATAGGGTATTTATAAGAGAGGGGTTAGGTAGGAGTAGGTAGGAGCAGGTAGAAATGGGGGACCATACCTAGAATTTCGCACCCAGCCCTGGGGTGTGAAATTCGTACCCCAAGAGGGTGCGAAATTAGTACCTTCCAGGGTGCGAATTTTGCACCCCGAGGGGTATGAAGATTGCCTTTATGGGAGGTGCGAAGGCCATGGTATGGGTGTTTTGGTGGTCCGAGGTTCAGGTTCACGGCTCGGACTGTGAGATCTTTCTTAGCGCGATTTCTCTCCAACATGTCTCCTTCGCTCCTAACCGTCTTCCTTGGCCTTGACTCCATGCGTTGATTGAGTTGAGCATGTCCTGTGTACTTTTGGGAACCGGACCAAAAGGCCAGTTAGCATTTGCCTCCCAAAGTACGTCTTGTCTTGACATGATGTGCTTTGGATTGGTGGAGGTAGTAGTTGAGTAGTTGATTTGTCGTATAAGCTAAAAGAAAACAAACGTTAGCTGTCGGGCTCGTTCGCTGTGGAATTGCGAGCAAGCTACCGTTGGTGCGGCGCTATGTGTGCGTTTCTGAGTATTCGCAGTAGATTGCCTCTGCGTGTCCGCGATGATTGGTATGCGTACGTAGGGAGCACAGGCACATGAACATAAGGTGTGATGCTTCGAACCCGAGGGTACTATTTTTCTTTCCCTTCTCTCTTTTTTTAGGGTATGGTATTTCGAACCCAGGGGGTACGAAATTCCGCACCTGAGGGCTCAAAATTTCGTATCCTGGAGGTGCGAAATTTCAAACCCTGGAGGTTCAAAGCTTGGAACCCGAGGTGCAAAGTTTTGAACCCTGGGGTTCGGAATGTCGAACCTTGGCGGCTGAAAATTTCGAACCTGGGAGGGGAATATGAAGAGCTTTTCTACCCTTTTCTTATAAATCGCCCCCTCTTTCATTTTACTTTCTTCTTCAAACTTCCAGGATCGACTGCCATTAAAAAGCTTCAACCCGCTATACTTCGAATTTTCGAACACAAATTAGGTGGGTCCCAAGGCTTTGCGAGGCGAGTTCGGGGGATAGGACTATTCTTAGGAGGAGGAGACCACGAGAAGACTTCGAACCCGGATGGGCTAGATCTCTCGAGCCTCGCCGAGGATCGAGCTTTCGAACCATGGTGGTTCAAATACTCGAACCCCGTGGGGTTTGAGCATCCGAACCCCACGAGGGTTTGAGCATTCAACCCCGCGAGAGTTCGAGCCTTCGAACCTCGGTGAGGCTCGAGCTTTCGAACCCTAGTGGGGCTCGAGCATTTGAACCTTGAGGGGGTTCGAGCGTTTGAACCCTAATGGGGTCCGAGCTCTTGAACCTTACTGGGTTCGAAATTACGAACCCGAATAGGGTTCGAGATTTCAAGTCCAAATAGGGTTCGAGATTTTCAAACCCTGGCTGAGTTCGAATTTTCGAACCCTGGGGGGTTCGAGTATTCGAACTCGGTGGGGGTTCGTACCTCCGGTTTTCAACGAGGGGTCTTATGTCTTTGAGCCTCAGTCGGGGTGTGCTTTCGCGATTGCCCTTACTGTTCCTGTCCTTCATTCTTCATGTTGCCTTAGTAATTGCATGATTGCATGTATTCTGGCCTTCTACATAGGATAGAGCATATACTTGAACTGTGACCGAACTGTTGGACTGTTTAAATTTCTTCTGTACATCTTAATTTTGTATGACACTGCACACACTTATTAGTTTTCACCAACATGAGGGGTACAGGTTATTCCACTTCGATATCTAATACTAGTGTGTTAAAGTATAGCTAGCGATGCAAAAAAGATCAAAGACTGGGAAGACCCTGGAAGCCGAGGCTTCCTCCCTATCGTCACATACATCTGATTCTACCAAAAGCGGTAGCTCGACCGGCAGCGAGCTTGAGACTACCGAAGATCCGTTCTTTCTCAAACGGCTAGTTCACCTGTTGTGTTTGAGCACAGTGAACACATTGAGAGATTACATTCTCCGGTAATACATGAAGAGGTCGAGAATGTGGATATTATGAGCGGGGATGCACCGGCGGACCCGGTGGCCCCAGATATGCTGATTGACACAGTTATTTTGAAGAACCCGATAGACTCGGTACCATCGCGCATGGATGCTACAGCAGTTAGGAAAATGGCGGTGCATTTCAACATACCGGTGGGTGATGTCCATGCCCCGGGAGAGGATAGCAAGGCTCATGCACCGCCCGAGGGTCTTACTGCTTAGAACAGACAGGCTTGCTTCTTCGGATGTGTGCCCCCGGCTAATGATTTCATTAGAGACATTTTAAGCTACTTCTACCTTACACCATCACAATTGCACCCAAATGCCTATGCTTCACTCTTAGGCACATATGTCCTCTACTGCGAATATCTGAATTTGGAACCCAACGGAGAGCACGTCCATTACTTTTTCTGTCTTGGGAGAACGAGTAACGTGTCACCCTCCTAATGGTTCTTGGAAGATTCCCCTGCCACAAAATTCTTCTTCGGTAAGTGGCCTAGGCTGTCAGTGTTCAAGCACAAGTGGTTCTTCGTGCGCTTCCCTCCTGGGTTTGCAAGGAGGTGGATAGAAGGGAGTGAGTATTCTTGAACTTTGCTTCTTGAGTTTCTTTTGTTATTTGTTTCTCTCCTGATAATATTTAATGATGGTGGGAAATCCTGAGGCGCCTACCAATGATGAGTATCGTCACTGCCTTGATGCTCTACGAGCAATCCCTGTCTAGTTTCAAAAAACTGAGGCCGTGATAGGTCAAGCGCATCTTCTCCGTGCAGGGTTGCTTCCTGAAGATCGGGCCATAATTAGGCCTGTAGTGGCAAGAAGCGTACTAAAAGAGGTGGTGGCGAAAGGTCCGTAGCTCCTGGTCAGAAAATAAAGTTGCCCTTTGTTGGGACCAAGCCGAAGAAGGCCGTTAAGTTCCAGGGGGATGTCGGTGGAGATGGGGATCGCGGAGAGGAAGACATGGCTGGAGATGAGGGCCCGCTGAGTGCTCCTGTCCTGTCTCTGTTAGGAGAGGCGGGAGCAGGGCGACGCTCAGGATACCGTCTCCAGTGACTTCTCCTGGAATCACCACCCTGCTCGAGGACGAGCGCCAGTTTGATGGCTTAAACAAACTTGACCTAGAAATATCCTCGTGGCCGGCTCCAGCTAGTATGGACGAGTTAGCTCTTGCTGCGAAGGAGTTAATTCCTTCGAGTAGATCACAATCTGGTTTGTTGAGAGAACACTTAGGACATACATTCATATGTATTGCATAGCCTTTGGGCTCATCTGAGTGTGTGACTCATTTGACTTTCATTCATTCCTTTAACAAGTGATATGGCCAGAGGGAAACGAGGACGAGGTTATGGATCTTGAGGTCGTCCATGCCCTAGGAATCCTTTCTTTGAGGGTTTTAGAAGAGGGACCAGCTTGTACAATACTCCACCCCCGCTGGATCACGGTAGTGAACACCGAGTTGGGGATCGATCTTGACAATCTCCTCCTCCTCCTCCAGTTCGGGTATCCAAGGGAGACTCTCAACTCAACTAAGGGGGTTCGCGGCGTCCACCTCTGAACACGGAAATAGGTGAGCCTTGCCTTTTTTGTATTGATAAATTCCCATTACTTGCCCCTGTATCTTCGAATACTAATTCATGGATCTCCTTGCTTTCAACTGAGATAAGGCAAGGATATGAAACACTCAAGAGGGAGGCCAATCACTCCAGCTCTATTTTCATGGAGACTGTACCTGACCTAACCACCAAGAACACAACCCTAAAGAAGGAAAGGCTGAGGCGGATAAGGTTTGTGCCGATCTGAAAAGGGATAACACGAGAATCTCTCAGCTGTAGGATGGCAATAATGCTTTGAGCGCGGAGAATGACAGCCTGAAGAAGCAACTCGAGGAGATGAGGAAGGCCAAGGAAGATGCAGAGGCCAGTAATCAGGATGTGCTAAGCATAGTGGAGGGATTGAAAGCGGAGCACCTGAGGGAGGTGGAACAACTGAGGTAACAATTAGAGGATACGAAGTTTCGAGTAGAATTGTCTGTGCTGGACGATATCATAAACATGTATGTTAAGGTTCTGAGGTTCTGTGGACTCTCATGGGTTGATGATTATTCTCGAGAACTGGCTCAGACTTGGGAGAGGTTGGTTCCATATGAGGCTTATTTGCGCCAAGTGGATGTGAGTACTTTGGATGAACGCCGACTCACGGTTGATCTCCTGACCGACGAGGAACGCGAAAAGTTAGAGGAAGGTAGGAGGTTGCTGCTAGAGGATGCTGAGAGGGAGAGGTTGGCGAAGCTCTCCGCTAAAAAGGGGAAGGATGCCAAGACTGAAAATGTGGTTGTTGCAGAGACATTCGCGGAAGGGAGCTCCTATTGGCCATTGGCCTCTGGATCTATTTTGGCAATTGATCCCGTAGCTTCGACTAGGGTTTCAACAGAATATGACCCTAAGCATCCGGATCTAGGAGAGACCGAATTCACTTTATCTGCCACCACGTGACCCCTCCTGTCCTTTCTATGCCTTCCCTGACCGGAGGTAAATTTCTTTTTCCATGCATCCCCGAGGATGACGTAATTATCGAATTTGCAAACTAAAAGGTTGCGTTTTTATTGTGCAGCCATCCCTAGATTGAACGTGACACATATTCCTGCCCCCGTGCTCCCACAAACAACTAAACCTGGGACAGGACCTACGGCAATACAATTTGGAGAAAGTGGCGATCTATTGGACACCTACTCTAATATAAGGATAACGCCCAGCCTTTATCAAAGCCTTATCGAGGATGGAGAGGTGATCGACGGACAAAGCGCTCATGCCAGAGGCCCAGTGGAAGCCGATGTGCCTTCGATGGCGGCTATGGTAGAGGCCTAAAAAGCCAAAATGGTGGCTAAGTGTGAAGAGGTGGAGGAGAAGCAGAAGCACGACGAGGCTGCCAGGCAGGAGGTCCTAATGAAGATGAAACTGGATGCAGAGCCGAGAGCCGCTGAGACGGTTGCGCAGAGGATGGCCGATGAGGAGGTGGAAAAGAAGAGGGATGCTGACGAGGCCTAGAATAAAATGGAAGATGAGGAAGCCTAGCAGAGGGCCACCGAGACCCTTGAGAAAACCAAGGCTGGTGATGTCATGATGCATTAGCCCTAGAAGCCTGCTGAGCGATGGGTCGCTAGAGAGGCCAAGGAGAGGGCTAAACGAGAAGGCAAGCAGATCCCAAAGAAGAGTGACGTTGTAGTAGGCCTTGCTGCTGGAAGTTCCCCCATGCCTACGCCGCATACCACCCTTGTTGATATCACTAATATCTCTAGCGGCGAACGTGTGGACGAGAAGCGCCTCTCGGCTTCTCATGAATAAGATACTTCCCAGAAGGGTCGCGGTGGAAGGAGCGGATCTAGTAAGAAGAGGCCTGGCACAAGGATGAACCGTCGAGTGCCGAATCTGCAAAGAAAAAACACAAGAACAAAAATAAAAGACATGATTAGAGTTAGCAACTTAGGTAGAAGTGACCGTTTATTTTGGTAGTGTAGGCCGATACTTTACACGAATACGACCCTCGCTTTTGGTTTTTCAAGACATGGTGTGGTTTTCATGTACACGCTGTCATTGGAAAGAAAGTTGTTAATCATGTAGTTTGTCAAATGTGTGTGTATGGAAGTGGAATATGAATTATTAAAGGTTGCGATTTGTGTTGAGTGTTCGGACGTTCTTCTCATGTTTTCCAGCGTCCTATACTTGTATAAGCGTACTTATCGTTACACCTAAAAAAAAAGCGATCGGGGGCCGCGCTTTGGGTCAATTATTCCAAATGAGTGTAATTGAGCATAGGCTTCTAGTAAGTTTCTCTCAGCTCAGGAAACCCGTAGTTTGTAAAGCCAGGCTGAGTGCCTTCTGTTCTGGGTTGCCCGGGGTTAATCACAAGTGTAGCGAAGGTGTATGACATCGCGTTATGCAGTCCATCCGGTGTGTGGCTCTCCCGACATTCATCGGGTTGAGGCGACCCATAGATGTCATTTATTCGCCTAAGAGGAGAAGCCTGGATCATCAGCCCTTAAGGTCTTATCGTGGCCATAGGCTACCCCTTAGCCTTGAGAGCTTCGGGAAGAAATGATTTAAGGTCGTTCTTGGTGTTGTGCCAAGATTCGACCGACACCCATAGCCAGGAGAGAAATTTACATCGCTTCTTGCTGGCTATCGGGTGGCCCTAATTCGCTTAGGACTTAGGCGCGGAACGATTTATCCTCGGTCTCGGCACGGGGCCGAGGTTCGAGTTCTTGGTTATTTATACTCAGTCGCGCCACGGGCTGGAGACTCGAGTAGCATTCCCGACTCCCGTGCTCGGGGTGCCGGTCGTAGCCAGTGTAGTTTGACCTCGAGGTTGGCTCGAGGTTTGGGTGGCGGTTTCGGCTCCCGTGCTCGGGGCCGATACGGCGATCGACTGTTCACACACAAGCTGTGTAATGACCCGGATTTCCGGTTCGATTTGAGCTGACCAAAAACACAAGTCCAACCCCAAATTAAACTGAAAATCAGGAAATTAATAGAAAGAAAACAGAGGGTGAGAATATATAAGATAGAAACTTAGAATATAAGAAGAAGAAGAACACAACATCAGAGTAACACAAACCTCGCAGCGGGACGAATAACATATATTTCATAACATAACTTTGAAATAAAATCTGTACTTGAATATACATATCATTATCAAAGTACAGCACTTACAACACAGCGGAAATAACTATAGCTATATAATCCTAAAGCCTCCTGCTCCAAGCTCTTCCAGTATATCTGAAAAACCCGACTACTTGACTGCCCATACAAATTTAGGCACCCAAGAGTTTAGGGAAAACAACAAAATAAACTCCGGGTCAGTCATGGGACTGGTATGAGTAAAACAGTTTTAAAACAGGTTGAACAAGTAAACGATATCTCATATGACCACGCCGTATAACGTAACGGGTTTTTCCCTTATGAGAATCCAAATTATCTTTATATCAAAAACCTTTTGATATTATAATAATGTCTATAAACCACAATATAATAACCATCTAGCAGAAACGCGTTCATCTCACGTTCTACATATAGTATACAATCAAAACCGCAAGCACGTATTGGGTAATGGATTTCCAACTATGGCAAGGTATGGAACCACCTTTCGCTAGTGTACCTCTAGAAAGGTATACACTGGGTTCAACAAGAACATCTTGCAACCCGGCCACACATGACCGACCACTCATTTCGCGTGAGTGTATTGAATGTATATCACCAACAGTTGAGATCAGCAACCGTTTCCCGAATGGGACAGCATCAACAAATAGATTTTAGAAATAAATGAAACTCTAGATCAGGTGATTATACACCCTACTTCGGTGCGACCGACTTAGCCATGCTGCCTGCCCAATTTCTGTCATTTACCGGTTGATGAGGCTTAAGGTTACGCTTCATCATCACACCAGATTCACTTCGAACATCACATCGTCAAATCCATCAAATCACCGATTGACGTCCTCAACAATACATTATGTGTTAGCTAAAAGAAGTTTCCTTCTCAGCTTCCACTCTTGGTATGGTTGGAGAAATCAATATACGTGATCGTCTGGAAATACTCTGTCAGACATCCGTCCATACAAGTCATCCAGGAACAGGATGAACCGAAGGCACTATTCAGTACATCCATCTTAGGCACTGTTATCTAAGACTTATACAATAGCCCTTGCACTTTACTCCGTCTTCAATTATCTTTGGCATATATGATTCGCAACTCTTATGCCAATACAGAGTGGTTCTTTGGATAATAATCCAACCGCTCTCTCCATATTAACAACGTTAAAATGGTCAAAACTTCGATAGTCTGTGATTTAACCATCAAAGAAAAACAAGTGTGCAAACAACGATATTATTTCCAAATGGAAATTTTATCAATCAATCATCAATCATATATATATATATATATCCTTATTTTCTATGTTTAGATATATACCTTATTAACACTGGAAAACATTTCCATTGTTATTTACATATCACTATCATTTCACAACTATCAGTCCATGACTGTAAACTGGTAGGAGAACAATTCTCTAAGTATAAACCCCGAAGGGCGAAACCAACATCAGATCGATATTCAGAAAACTATTCAACTTACTAATCTCTAGTCAATTTCTAATTTTGTTTAACTCTATTTCTTTACCTCTATTCGATTACTCTATTTGATTAACTCTAATCGAATAACTCTAATTGAATAACTCTATTCTGTTTTAACTTTATTTTTCGAATAACTATATTCGATTTAACTCCTTCGAATATAAACTATATTCGATTAACTACTTCTAACATAACTATATTCGATTTACTACTTGTTGATATACTCTAATCGAATAACTTTATTTGATTAACGCTATTCCCTTTTTATAATTCTATTTGTTTATGGTTTTACACTATTTCCCTTTCAATCCTATTTGTAAATGGTTTACACATATTTCCTTTATTCTATTCTAGTTATTCTAACCAATAATATCTCCCTTTATCTTTTCTATTTATTCTAACCAATAATATCTCCCTTTATCTTTTCTATTTATTCTAACAAATAAATATTTTATTTTATAAAAACCAATAATATTTCCTTTATTCTAACTTATCCTTCGATTTTATAATTATTTTCTTTTATAAAAATCCTTTTCCTTTTCTATATAAAATCAATCGATTTTATATAAATAAGTCATTTTCAAAATACCCCTTTGAAAATCCCCTTTCCCACATCCAGTATTTCTTATGGTATTTAACATACCATATACCAACGATAAATATCGTCCAAACACACACAATCAACAACAGGTTATAATTCAAATTATATATCACAATATATAAATCACAGTAAAATAAATGTTGAGGAATCCAGTTGGATTCCTCCAACCTGTTTCCCTGCATCACAGATGTTAAACAATATAGATAACATCACTTTCAGTTCCATATGATATATATTCTGTTAAATAGAATCAATATAGAAAATCAACTAACTGACTAGCAGTTCAATCAAACAGTCAACACACAGTCAATCAGCCAATATTTAACAGTTCTAAAAATACAACATGAAATTATAAACTGTTCAAAGTTAGTGAGATTTACTCACATTTCGCGTTAACCGTTATATAACGATTTGCGTCTGTTGATTCAGACGGATAATTTATTTTGCGATAAATTGTAACGAGCTTCGATTCACTCCCTGTCGGTTCCATGGTGGAGCCTACGAGCATACGATCCTAACGGATCCTGTTTCGTCAATTTCTTTTATCCTTGGCCCATCTTCACTCCTTAGAAATACGACCCTCACTACATCTCCTACCACGGTGTTCCTCCAGTACATCACGATGTAAAACTTGCCAATTTCCCAAACCTAAAGCACTTCATTCTCCCTCCACATCTTTTTTTTAAAAATCAAACCAAATTCTCCTCATCAATTCCTCTCTCACTACATACGATTTTAGCTCAATTCGATTCTTCAAGGGCCATTGTGTTCGAACATGAATTCAAGCTGTAACCTGGAAACAGTCCTCCAAGTTCTGATAAAAATCTCAAAACTACAATAGCAATACTCATCTCCATCCCATTCTCTTTGATCCTATATACCCCATCAAACATCTCGCGTCATCCATCATTTAGCCATTCATGGACTTAAATCAGAATAAACGAATCCTTAATTATACCTTAAAATAAATCATTACTTTTAAGAATCACGAGATAAGTACCCAGGTCCTCCTCCCTGTTTTCTCTCGCTTGCCAATACAACCCAAGTACTCAACATCATAATCTGACCAGACCAAATTCTCACTCATAACTCGCTCTTCCTTCCAATACAGTTCGCATCCGAACTTCCCACAATGGCCATGCTTCTCCCTTCCCTTTCCCATTCTCTTCAACATCGTAACCATTTTGTAAAGTTCGCACTCTTTCATCCAATACCCTTTATAACCAACTCGAACGCCAATCTTTGAAAACGACTTCAGCCCAGTTCGCCACCACCGAACACTTATCACACCGAAAACCCCAATTTCCAGCGAACAAGTGCTAAATCCCCTCATGAATCCAAATCTAATTCACGCTGTGTTAAAAACAACGAACCCGAGTGCTTGAACCCATTCAAACAGAATATCAAATCGTATAAGAAGTCGACGGAAACCCAAATACTTGAGTTTAGAGATTTATGGATCCTCACTTGATTTTATATGGAATTTACGATTCATGTTTTAGTGAGGATGAGCAAAACAACTGGCGGCTACAACTTTGGCCAAAAATATAAGGGAATTAGGTTTAGACTGTGAAACACGTTATATATATAAGAGAGGGTTGGATCTTTAAGTGGTGGGTTGCCTTTGTATTGATCGCGCAACATTTTAAGGAATTGGTGAAGTAGCATCGGCCACGATTTCTCCCATCTGACCGCAGAAAGAATGTATTCATATTAGGGGAAAAATTTATATAATATTCTATAAAACTCCAATGTGAAGTATCCTCTCAAACCGTTCAATACGACTTGCTATCAACTGAAATAAAGGTATTGTTGTGTCGAGCGAGGTTCCCCGATTCCAGAAATATAATAATATCGGTAGGTTGACTCATTCTATGAAATCTCAAAAATACTGATTTAGGGTGCACAATACCACAAATAAAAGTTGCTTATTTAATTAATTAAAAATTTCCATAAAATTCTAAAAATTAAATTATCGTTATGTCCCAAAAGAACCTTGTCTAAATTCAAACCCCATCTCTAGTTATATCGAATAAACCGTTAAGGTCGATAAACGATTCTATAGCGACTAATTTAAAATTTGATTTACACATATCTCAAAATCTATACAATGAAATCCTGATTTTTCTCTTCCAGTTAGAAAGATATACTTCACCAGCTCCATACGTTTCTTGTTTCACAGGAATCTGATTTAAAACGAACCCTGTACATTCAGTTGAAGTACAAATTGCCAAATAGTGAACTGCCGCGCCATTTCGAGCTCGATTTTAATTATATTATAACTCTACGTTCAAACTGTCATTTATATAATATATTCATTATTCAAATTCAATTCCAAGCTGAATTAAATATCACAGATGATCTAGTTCACACCATATCGCCATTTCAGCCAATTCTGATTATTTCAAAATTAAATATATTATTTAATTTATTATTTTAATTAAATATTCACCATTATTTAATTCCATGACCATTTAATTCACTATATCACTATTTATAAAATTACATAAATTAATTATAATACCTCTGCAAATGCGGGTCATTACAATCTTCCCCACTTAAAATAATTTCGTCCTCGAAATTGCTAAGGTAGAGAACGACCCTATCGACTGGTCAGAACATATTTGTTCACTTCTTAACTTCAGTTTCAACTGAACCAATTTAATTTCAATTAAATTTTAATTAATTCTTATCAACGAAAATTTTCAAAAATCCTGAAAATTTTCTGACGCCGTAACTCTTCGAAATTTTTTGCCAGCACCTCCTTTGTACAGCCCTATCAGTAAAACCCCAACTCGCTTCTCTGGGCCATCTCCAACCCAAAAGAAAATCAAACAGCCAAGCGGCTTGCCAATTCGGCTCAAAAATCTTATATCCAATAGAAATATAAACTTGTATGTAACATCCCAAAATTTTCAGTATATTTAAATTTCAATTTAAAATAAATAAATTGGAGTGTATTAGGGAAATAAAAATTTTGTTAATTTTAATGATGGTGATTGTTTGAAATTAGTGTAAATAGATTTTTGAAATGTAGTTTTGTTTAGAAAGGCTATTTTGAAATATAATATTTAAATAATTAAATAAATTTGAGTAGGTTAATTTAAAAAGTGAAATTCAAATTTTTAATTTGAATTTGTGGAATTTTTATTTGTTAGACGATGGAATTTAGGCTGTTTAAGTTTAACTTGAAATTCAAATTTAAATTTGTAAATAATCAAATTAAGGAAAAAAATGTGTGAAATTTATTTATAGAATTGATTTAAGTTATAATTTTATTTAATTTGAATTTTTGTGAATATTTAATTTGAATTAAAACAGCTAATCGAATAATTGAATATTTAATTATTTAATTAACTGTAAAATTTAACTGGTTGGTGACTGTCTCGGAATTCGACGAAACTGGTGCCATTGGATTCGGAACGGTGAATTATGGTAGGATTTCAGTTTGCGTTACAATCGGGTTTGAAATTTGATCGTACGGGAGGAAATGCGAATAGAATCAATGTGATAATTGTTTGTTTCCTATGTTGGGCTTATATATACATATAACTTAATCTCCATTCTATACCATCAGCCATTTACACTATATGTACACCTTCCTCCATGTATTTTTTTCCAATGGCTGAAAATAAAAAGTTCAAACCATAGATCTAAAATAATATTCAAGCTCAAAATAAAATTTCTCCAAACCCTAGCTTATTATATGTTGATTCGAAGATCTTGACGATACGAACTCGCGGGTGTTCTCATATTCAACATGCAGCGCTCCAGGTGACCGGAAATCGAAGGTCAAAGTTGGATTTTTGGAACCCTAAAGTGATTTTTGGGCGTTTCTGATTTAGGGGTCAATCGGCAAAATAGGGATCTGGGTATTGTTGAGAACATCAACACGAGTTGAACAATGGTAGCTAGGAGTTCTATTGCTCAAGGAATCATCGGGAATTGGCGTTTTAGGGTTTTAAACCCCTTTCGTTGAGCATGGTCGTGTTGCCGGAGGACGCCACTGGAGTTGATGGCTCCGACACCAGTGGATGCGCAGGAAGATGAGGTTTCGATTGCAGGTGGTTGGAGCTTTTGATTTGGTCGGAGCAGTGAGATATTGGTGGTCAAAGTTTCGGTCTTCGAGGTGATTTCCGCGTGGGTTACTATAGCAGTAACGAAGAGGAGCGGGAAGAGCCAGTTTGGGGAGCTGACGTGTCAATCAGTGGTTGGGTGAGAATAATATTTTATTAATTTTTTTATAATTAAAATTCAAATGGTAAAACACTGATAATTTTCTCATATGAACTCGGATTTGGACACGATTTGTTGCATTGGGATCGTGGCGGAATTGCCGACGTTCTGGCACTGGTTTGGTTGCGATCTGAGACTGTCAAATTTTGGACTTGTGGTTGGACGTTCGATCCACGAAGGACCCAAAGGTGAGTGATTCTTCGCTCACGAAATACTGAATTATTCCCATATTTATCGAATTAAATTATGAAATAGTTTGGTTGCATGGTTGTGATTGGCTGTTGAATTTGGTTGCTTAAATTTGATATACCAGAGTGTTAATGAAAGGACCCGTTACTTCCCCGTGAAGGAAAGAGCGGATACTTTGAGAACAACACACAAATGAACACAGACGGAAGAACATTTCATTGCTATTACAACAATTCCATCAGATACAAGAATATACAGAGTATAAATGAATAAATTACATTCAACAAATATCAGCGATTTAAATTACATTTAAATACATCGCAGCGGAAAAACAATATAAAACACAACTGAAGGCGATATACAGATACAGAGCTTTTCGGATATCATTCCAGCTGTAAACCAGGATCCTGTGAATATAAATCTGCAAAACCAAAACTACTAGCTGCCCGTGTCGAAAATAGGGGCACCCAGAGTTTAGGTTAAAACAATAAACTCCAAGTCAGTCATGTGACTGGTGTGAGAACTAAAACAGTTATTTAAAGCTTTACTTTAAAAGGAAGTAATTCAAGGGACCACGCCGTATAACACGGAACGGGTTTCCTCCCAAGAATACCAGTGCATATCAATAAACAACGCAATGCTTTTTCGAAAAATGAAGCTATTATAAGACCCAGGTCCCATCACACAATGCAACGAAAGCCGGAGGATAGGGTTTTCCCTTATAATAGCCAAACATGCTTGGTACATTTAAAACAAATCATTTGATACTATTATAATTGTATAGTGTCAAAACATTTTCAATCATAAATATCAATCCTAGGCGGCATGGGTACCATCTATCATGTCGCCATACTAGGCTCTACGAATAAAACCGAGATACACGTATTGGAAATTGGATTTCTGTCATGAGTCGAGGCAAGGGGCAAGCTCCTCTCCGCTTTCGAGACACTCTAGCAAATGTCTCAGGACTACACACTCTGGGCAATCCTTGGATCTTCAAGGTCGGTCCTCTCTTACGTTTGAGGATTAATTATTCCTGAACACACGTTTCCCGGACCTTACAGACCTAAAATTGAGGCGCCTCATCCAACAACCACATAGGGGAAAAGTATATAAATGTCAGGGCTGGTAAGTCACTGACACCACCAAAGCTAGAAAGAAACGTCGTGCTCTCCCCGTAGTTCTTATCCCGTTTTTAACTCATAGCGAGGTGTGAGGCTCGCGAATTCACGTTATACACAAAGCTGCCACGTAGGCCTTGCTTTGATCATCAACCACAAGACTTTGCTTTTCAACAGAAGCCTTGATCCATGCAACTCAGCATGCCACACAGGCAATTCATGCCATACGACTGATGTCCATCGATATACAACCTCTAAGCTCGTACGTCTCAGAGAAGGGCGTTAAGCAAGAGAATAAATTCTCCGCCGCCAAACAGATGTATATTTAACAGAAATCAATCAACACAGAATAAAATCCAATGTCGGACACACAATCCATTTACAAGTTCGTTCTGGGTCTGAACGAAACCGGTGGCACTTTCCTCACATATCCATCGATCTTCAAGTACGTCTGGACGACCACCAACTATTTCCATCCTCTTGGGTGTACATCCCAATCAGGATCGTCAGTAATTATCCAAACGATGTGAAGACTTCCGGTCTTCGACCACCGTCTTCGTCTTCGACTTATCGTCGAATCGGTTATTCAGAATGGGTATAAACCCGGACTTTCCGAACAACCCACATATATTAAAACAAATGTTTCACAAACACAACATACGCCTCTTTCCAATTCATTAGTCACTAATCGTAAATCAGCAAGAGAACAATTTCCCAAATATTAACCTCGAAGGCCGAAACCAACATCAGATCAATACCCAGGAAACCATCCTTCTTAACTAACCTACAGCTAGTTTCTAAATTTCAATTCTTAGGGAAAGGTTCCCATTAATTTTATCCAAGATGAATTCTTTAAAATTTATCCTTTAATCTTCCTTTGGATATCATTTCAAACCAGATTATGGTTTTCCAAACTAGTCGAGATTAGCGAAGCACACCGAAGTAATTATTTATTTTATTTCCCAATCCCAACCTATTCATCCCATGAAGCAAAACTGGTAATACTCCATATCTAACACCACGGTGTTATCGATAAAATTAATTACCATTTCACGTTCAAATCTAATTAAAGGTTTAACTATCGCTTTGGAGCAAAACTGGTAATACTCCATTCTCGCTCATTTTCCAAATTTGATCATTTTCATTATCAATTCACATTTCAATCTAACTGCAGGTTCATTAAAACTCCCTTTTCTGGGTTAAAGAACTAATGTCCTTTAAAACACAGTTCACGATAAACCCAAATCACATTCTATTTATTATTGGGTTAAAGAACAAGTGTTATTTAAAACACCCTTCTTGATAAACCCACAAATCAATTCTATTTAAAACCCGTTTCAAATCCAATTTATTTGTTTAAAAATAAACGGGTTTAATTTTAGTTCAAAACTAGTTCATTTCGATAAAAATCTATTTTTATCTTTACAAATGTGGGATTTTTCATCCCAATTCTTCACAAATCATTTCTTATGATTTTACACAAATTATTACTATTTTTGATAATTTTATCAAGGCCCGTACCGTCGATTTCCAACAATGGCCATCGAACTGCACTTATAGCGACCTTTTCCAAATTTGATTTGGACGTATCTCCAAATCCAACCGTTAGATTTCAAATTTCTAATATTCGTAGAAAGCTCTTTTCGATACGAACCCAACGGTTCCGGTTTTAGGAGAATCCGACGGTCGGATCTCCCGTAATGTCCGTTTGAAATAAATGGTCGAAATTCACGAACTGCCGCAGCGCAGCGCGTTCTATTCAGGCCATTATATTATATATAATATATATTTCGTCGATTTCTATTTAAAACGAACTTTATAAATATTTTTAAATTCGTTTCAAAAACAATTTCAACATCCATTCCCAATTCAAATCAAAATTGAATTTTTCCTTATAAATTCGTTTTAAATTCAATTCAATTTGAATTCATTTTCTATTCAATTCATTATAAATACGAATATAATCGATATAAATATCGTTCGCATCAAAATAGCGCATCCTAATCAACACGGCTTTATATTTTTCAATAATTCCGTTATTCTAATCAACAAATGAATATTTATTCTATTCAATACGTGAATCTATATTTTTGTCAACACATGACTAATCTCAACGAATGAGTATTGTCCACGTGTGACTATTTTTGTTATTTAATATATTTTATAAAAATTATGGCATCTATCGTTTGATTTAAATCAGACTCCAACCGTAAATTAGTAAGAGAACGATTCCCTAAATATTAACCTCGAAGGCCGAAACCAACATCAGATCAATATCCAGGAGACCACTCATCTTATCTATTTTCCAGTTAGTTTCTAATTTTATATCTAATAAAGATGTAAATTTTATTGTTAAAACATTTCGTTCAACACATGACTAATCTCAACGGATGAGTACAGTCAACACATGAACCTTTACTTTATAGTGATAAAGATATAAATTTTTTTGTTAAAATATTTCGTTCAACACATGACTAATCTCAACGGATGAGTACAGTCAACACATGAACCTTTACTTTATAATATTCTTTATCTTCTAAATTGGAATGAGGCCCAATCAATTACCATATAAAGTTAATTATATGGATTCCATACAACACATGTATATAATAGCAACGATAAATAATCAACCATCATCTAAAGTGCACTACACTGTATAAGCATCAAATATAGATATCTAACGCTTATAACAGCCTGTCAATCAATCGATCGACATACAACTAATTATTGGGATTAGTGTATGCCGTGTTTTATCCCAATACCCGTGTGGGGTTTCAAACAATCAAACACAGATTTTATTTGTGCAGTTGGGCGATGTGTAAAATTTATCGTCCCAATCAATGTCCTTCAAAAAGGTGTACATAAACAAACCGTCCGGTTTGTAAATGAATATTTATTTATTCACATTCACTATATTCATATTCACGTTAAAAATTATATTTTTAACGATAAAATATTTTATTTTAACACATGAATTTCTATTCAGTCCATTTACAAAGTAAAAATGGTATTTTTATTTTTCTAACTTATTTTAGAAAATTTCGGCGGCATAACGGCACGATACTAGAAATGGGACGAGGCCTAGCCTTATCCCCGGTCTAGTGATGGCCCACGCCATATACATATCAATCAAATCAGTTTCATTTCACCAAACAATTCAATTCAAACCAAATAATCTAACCAACTACACAACCAAACAAACAAGTCCATGGTCTATGGACGATGGTGTCGGGTGCTACTAAACACCTCTGCATCCTATATATATATATAACTAGAAAAAGGAAATTTAGAGTGAGAAGTTCTCACCGATAGCTAATCCAATTATCTTGACTCTTCTTATGTAGAAATCATCGCTGTTCTCGCCTTTTGTCACTTTCGTTGCCCGTAGCCACTATATATATATATATATAAAATCACATTTTTATTTCGCTATTCAATGTATAAAAATCGAATTTTTACTTCGCTATTCAATATATAAAAATCAAATTTTTACTTCGCTATTCAATATATAAAAATCATATTTTCACTATTCAATATATAAAAATCGAATTTTCACTTCGCTATTCAATATATAAAAATCGAATTTTCACTTCGCTATTCAATATATAAAAATCCCATTTTTACTTCGATGCTATATGGATAAAAATTCTATTTTTACACCGCTACTATATAGATAAAAATTCTATTTTTATCGACGCTACTATATAGGAAAGATTATATTTTTATCGACGCTACTATATAGGAAAGATTATATTTTTATCGACGCTACTATATAGGAAAGATTATATTTTTATCGACGCTACTATATCGGAAAGATTATATTTTTATCGATGCTACTATATAGGAAAGATTATATTTTTATCGACGCTACTATATAGGAAAGATTATATTTTTATCCTCTGTATAATATAAAAATTATATTTTTAACCTACCTATAATATAAAAATTCAACTTTCTACTTTATAAAAATTGTACCTTTCATCATTTAAAGATCATATCTTTCATATGCTATCATATTTAAATATAAAATTTTTATATTTTCGAAAATCTTATCCCTTCTATTTTAAAAAAAAACTCGCCTTTTTCTCTTTTTATTTCATATCTTAAAATATGATCTTTTTAATATTCTAGCATTTCCTATAAAAATTATATACTCCTTTACACAAAAATCATATTTTTCATCATATAAAAATCCTCCCTTTTTTATTATTAAAAATCATGTCTTTATTATAAATAAAAATCAATACTTAACTCTCATACACAAGAATAAAAATCAGATTTTATCTTACTAAGCTATCGTATATAGGACTGAAAATAAACTCAACATTAAAATAATTTAAAGCAAAACAAAAATAAATAAATAACTTACATCGATTTTTAGCAAAGGGGAGGGCTTGCGTGTAAATCGAAGAGGAGGGGAGGGTTCTGACGGGGGTGGTGGTGGTCGCGGCCTGTCAGGGAGGTGGTGGTCTTCGCGGTGATCGACGGAGTGGTGCAGCGCGGATTTGGGTCTCACGGTGGGGTTTGGAGCTTTGCGCGATGCGCTAGGGAAGAGGAGGGAGGAGAACGGAGGGCGGAGGGATGGAGTGGGAGCGGTGGCGGCGACTTCGAGGGTGGCGGCGACGCTGAATCGAGGGGGCGGGCGACGGGCGATTACAGGGCTTTTTTTTTCTATTTATCTTCTGATTCGATTTTGAAGGGGGGGCAGAGAGAAAGAGATAGGGAGAGGGAAGTTTTTTTAATTATTTTAATTATTTAATTTACAAAAACTTGACTTTTTCATACGACCTCTAAACGAGGCCCACCGCCTGTCGTCCATAGCTAAATACCCCCATTCCGAACACAATGGGATATGTATCGTAAGCTGGTTCGATTGTTACGATCAGTTTTCGTCAAAATCAACATACAACTCTATATATTGAATTTGAACGCGCATTTAAATTTACCGGGGTCACATACTAACTCTATAAATCCCAGAAAAAATATTTTCTAGCTTCGTATTGACGATATGGTCCTAACAAAACTAATTTCGTCGAATTCTGAGACCGTTGGAAAAATGACCATTTTCCAGAACTGGTCAAACGCGTTTTCCTTTGCCACGCCCACATATTGATTCGAAAAATTATGAAATTTGGAATCTAACAAAAATTTGACACTTCGGATCCAACAAAAGTGGTTTCGTCGAAATCCGAGGTCGTTTGCAAAATTTCCATTTTTAAGGCCTGAATTCCATAGCGACTATTCAGAATTTTCAACTAGACATATCTTTTGATTCCCGCTATGAAATCTTGAATTTTCAGATTCGTTGGAAAGATATTCCCAAATAGATCGTATTATTTTCGGTTTCGCTAAAATCCGGTTTATTTTGCACCCGGTACATTCATTAGAAGTTTGAAATCGAATTATCGAACTACCGCGCCATTTTCAATTCCTTTTATAATTATAAATAATTATTTATATTCTAACCACAATGTATATAATATATACGTTCTAGTTCCATTCAAAATAAATTTCTCGTTGATATTAATTAAAATAATTCATTTTAAATATTCAAAATTCGCAAAAATTGCCAAAATAAAAATTTTAAACTGGCTCAGAATTTTCGGGTTATTACAATCTCCCCCACTTAAAACTTTTCGTCCCCGAAAAGGAACGAAGCTGAAAGTGGTTTGATTAATCAGCTCTACGTTCGATCTGGCTTCCACTCTCCAACTTTTCAGTTTTTGAGAATTTTCAAATTTTCAAAAATTTGGCTAACACCCTAAATTTTAGAAAAATTTCGCCTTAACCTCCCCTGCACCGGGAGCCACTGGAAAATCCTGAAATTGCCATACAGGCCTTCTGATCTCAAAAAGAAAAAGAAAAAGCCAAGCGGCTAGCCAATAGGCTCATAAAATCATCATCACCCAAACAAAATAGTAAATTATGATAAACATGTACCTATTTGTCGGGCAAACAAATTTTATTCTCTGCTCTAGCCTCCGTACTATGACCTGTTCAATGTAAGTACATGTATATGCAAGCAAATGCAACTAATTTTCAATACAATTCAATATTTGATGCAATTAGGCATAATGGTTCAAAATTTATCAAACAACTAATCAAGCAACACAAACATCAATCAATTAGTGGATTAACGTTTCAAATTCATAAATTTGATATATAGTCAAAAATCATGTTTTTGATGCCAATTCACAACAATAAATCTATCTATATAAGTTTTGGTTCTCACACCAGCCTAATGGAAATATATAGATATCACACCTTCGTCACTCGAAAATAAATGCTGACGACGAGTACTCAACCATCAGAATCATCTTCGGGCCACTAGAGTATGATTCTATATCTATCTAGTATATTAAAACCTCGAATATACGTTCACGACGCGTATATGCAAAATCTTTATATACTCGATTGTCCAAATTCAAAATAAACAAATATTCAAATACGTAAAAAAAGATTTAAATTTTCAAAACAAAATTGTTTTCATTTGAAAAATATACTCTTCACACTCGTTCTAGGATACTACTGATCCTATCTCTAACGAGTAATTCTAGTTGGATACTACTAATCCAATATCTGATGAATTCTTTCGTATGGTTCTAATGTGTCGTGTTCTCGAGCTCTGTAAACCAAAGCTCTGATACCAAATGAAAGGACCTGTTACTTCCCCGTGAAGGAAAGAGCGGATACTTTGAGAACAACACACAAATGAATACAGACGGAAGAACATTTCATTGCTATTACAACAATTCCATCAGATACAAGAATATACAGAGTATAAATGAATAAATTACATTCAACAAATATCAGAGATTTAAATTACATTTAAATACATCGCAGCGGAAAAACAATATAAAACACAACTGAAGGCGATATACGGATAAAGAGCTTTCCGGATATCATTCCAGCTGTAAACCAGGATCCTGTGAATATAAATCTGCAAAACCAAAACTACTAGCTGCCCGTGTCGAAAATAGGGGCACCCAGAGTTTAGGTTAAAACAATAAACTCCAGGTCAGTCATGTGACTGGTGTGAGAACTAAAACAGTTATTTAAAGCTTTACTTTAAAAGGAAGTAATTCAAGGGACCACGCCGTATAACACAGAATGGGTTTCCTCCCAAGAATACCAGTGCATATCAATAAACAATGCAATGCTTTTTCGAAAAATGAAGCTATTATAAGACTCATGTGCCATCACACAATGCAACGCAAGCCGGAGGATAGGGTTTTCCCTTATAATAGCCAAACATGCTTGGTACGTTTAAAACAAATCATTTGATATTATTATAAGTGTATAGTGTCAAAACATTTTCAATCATAAATATCAATCCAAGGCGGCATGGGTACCATCTATCATGTCGCCATACTAGGCTCTACGAATAAAACCGAGATACACGTATTGGAAATTGGATTTCCGTCATGAGTCGAGGCAAGGGGCAAGCTCCTCTCCGCTTTCGAGACACTCTAGCAAATGTCTCAGGACTACACACTCTGGGCAATCCTTGGATCTTCAGGGCCGGTCCTCTCTTATATTTAAGGATTAATTATTCCTGAACACACGTTTCCCGGTCCTTACAGACCTAAAATCGAGGCGCCTCATCCAACAACCACATAGGTGAAAAGTATATAAATGTTAGGGCTGGTAAGTCACTAACACCACCATAGCTAGAAAGAAACGTCGTGCTCTCCCCGCAGTCCTTATCCCGTTTTTAACTCATACCGAGGTGTGAGGCTCGCGAATTCACGTTATACACAAAGCTGCCACGTTGGCCGTGCTTTGATCATCAACCATAAGACTTTGCTTTTCAACAGAAGCCTTGATCCATGCAACTCAGCATGCCACACAGCAATTCATTCCATGCGACTGATGTCCATCGATATACAACCTCTGAGCTCGTACATCTCACAGAAGGGCGTTAAGCAAGAGAATAAATTCTCCGCCGCCAAACAGATGTATATTTAACAGAAATCAATCAACACAGAATAAAATCCAATGTCGGACACACAATCCATTTACAAGTTCGTTCTGGGTCTGAACGAAACCGGAGGCACTTTCCTCGCATATCCATCGATCTCCAAGTACATCTGGATGACCACCAACTATTTCCATCCTCTTGGGTGTACTGCCCAATCAGGATCGTCAGTAATTATCCAAACGATGTGAAGACTTCTGGTCTTCGACCACCGTCTTCGTCTTCGACTTATCGTCGAATCGGTTATTCAGAATGGGTATAAACCCGGACTTTCCGAACAACCGGCGTATATTAAAACAAATGTTTCACAAACACAACATACGCCTCATTCCAATTCATTAGTCACTAACCGTAAATCAGCAAGAGAACAATTTCCCAAATATTAACCCCGAAGGCCGAAACCAACATCATATCAATACCCAGGAAACCATCCTTCTTAACTAACCTACAGCTAGTTTCTAAATTTCAATTCTTAGGGAAAGGTTCCCATTAATTTTATCCAAGATAAATTCTTTAAAATTTATCCTTTGATCTTCCTTTGGATATCATTTCAAACAAGATTATGGTTTTCCAAACTAGTCGAGATTAGCGAACCACACCTAAGTAATTATTTATTTTATTTCCCAATCCCAACCTATTCATCCCATGAAGCAAAACTGGTAATACTCCATATCTAACACCACGGTGTTATCGGTAAAATTAATTACCATTTCACGTTCAAATCTAATTAAAGGTTTAACTATCGCTTTGGAGCAAAACTGGTAATACTCCATTCTCGCTCATTTTCCAAATTTGATCATTTTCATTATCAATTCACATTTCAATCTAACTGTAGGTTCATTAAAACTCCCTTTTCTGGGTTAAAGAACTAATGTCCTTTAAAACACAGTTCACGATAAACCCAAATCACATTCTATTACCATATAAAGTTAATTATATGGATTCCATACAAAACATGTATATAATAGCAACGATAAATAATCAACCATCATCCAAAGTGCACTACACTGTATAAGCATCAAATATAGATATCTAACGCTTATAACAGCCTGTCAATCAATTGATCGACATACAACTAATTATTGGGATTAGTGTATGCCGTGTTTTATCCCAATACCCATGTGGGGTTTCAAACAATCAAACACAGATTTTATTTGTGTAGTTGGACGATGTGTAAAATTTATCGTCCCAATCAATGTCCTTCAAATAGGTGTACATAAACAAACCGTCCGGTTTGTAAATGAATATTTATTTATTCACATTCACTATATCCATATTCACGTTAAAAATTATATTTTTAACGATAAAATATTTTATTTTAACACATGAATTTCTATTCAGTCCATTTACAAAGTAAAAATGGTATTTTTATCTTTCTAACTTATTTTAGAAAATTTCGGCGGCATAACGACACGATACTAGAAACGGGACGAGGCCTAGCCTTATCCCCGGTCTAGTGATGGCCCACGCCATACACATATCAATCAAATCAATTTCATTTCACCAAACAATTCAATTCAAACCAAATAATCTAACCTACTACACAACCAAACAAACAAGTTCATGGTCTGTGGACGATGGTGTCGGGTGCTACTAAACACCGTCTGCATCCTAGTATATATATATATATATATAACTAGAAAAAGGAAATTTAGAGTGAGAAGTTCTCACCGATAGCTAATCTAATTATCTTGACTCTTCTTATGTAGAAATCATCGCTGTTCTCGCCTTTTGTCACTTTCGTTGCCCGTAGCCACTATATATATATATATATAAAATCACATTTTTATTTCGCTATTTAATGTATAAAAATCGAATTTTTACTTTGCTATTCAATATATAAAAATCGAATTTTTACTTCACTATTCAATATATAAAAATCATATTTTCACTATTCAATATATAAAAATCGAATTTTCACTTCGCTATTCAATATATAAAAATCAAAATTTTACTTCGCTATTCAATATATAAAAATCCCATTTTTACTTCGATGCTATATGGATAAAAATTCTATTTTTAAACCGTTACTATATAGATAAAGATTATATTTTTATCGACGCTACTATATAGGAAAGATGATATTTTTTATCGACGCTACTATATAGGAAAGATTATATTTTTATCGACGCTACTATATAGGAAAGATTATATTTTTATCCTTTGTATAATATAAAAATTATATTTTTAACCTACCTATAATATAAAATTCAACTTTCTACTTTATAAAATTGTATCTTTCATCGTTTAGAGATCATATCTTTCATATGCTATCATATTTAAAAATAAAAAATTTATATTTCCGAAAATCTTATCCCTTCTATTTTAAAAAAAAAAACTCGCCTTTTTCTCTTTTTATTTCATATCTTAAAATATGATCTTTTTAATATTCTAGCTTTTCCTATAAAAATTATATACTCCTTTACACAAAAATCATATTTTTCATCATATAAAAATCCTCCCTTTTTTATTATTAAAAATCATGTCTTTATTATAAATAAAAATCAATACTTAACTCTCATACATAAGAATAAAAATCAGATTTTATCTTACTAAGCTATCGTATATAGGACTGAAAATAAACTCAACGTTAAAATAATTTAAAACAAAACAAAAATAAATAACTTACATCGATTTTTAGCAAAGGGGAGGGCTTGCGTGTAAATCAAAGAGGAGGGGAGGGTTCTGACGGGGGTGGTGGTGGTCGCGGCCGGTCAAGGAGGTGGTGGTCTTCGCGATGATCGACGGAGTGGTGCAGCGCGGATTTGGGTCTCGCGGTGGGGTTTGGGGCTTTGCGCGATGCGCTAGGGAAGAGGAGGGAAGAGAACAGAGGACGGAGGGATGGAGTGGGAGCGGTGGCGGCGACTTCGAGGGTGGCGGCGGCGCTGAATCGAGGGGGGAGACGGGCGATTACAGGTTTTTTTCTATTTATCTTCTGATTCGATTTTGAAGGGGGGGGGGGGCAGAGAGAAAGAGATAGGGAGAGGGAAGTTTTTTTTAATTATTTTAATTATTTAATTTACAAAAAGTAGACTTTTTCATACGACCTCTAAACGAGGCCCACCGCCTGTCGTCCATAGCTAATTACCCCCATTCCGAACACAATGGGATATGTATCATAAGCTGATTCGACTGTTACGATCAGTTTTCATCAAAATCAACATACAACTCTATATATTGAATTTGAACGCGCATTTCAATTTACCGGGGTCACATACTAACTCTATAAATCTCAGAAAAAATATTTTCTAGCTTCGTAATGACGATATGGTCCTAACAAAACTAATTTCGTCGAATTCTGAGACCGTTGGAAAAATGGCCATTTTCCAGTCGATTAAAATCAACTAAAACTGGTCAAACGCGTTTTCCTTTGCCACGCCCACATATTGATTCGAAAAATTATGAAATTTGGAATCTAACAAAAATTTGACACTGCGGATCCAACAAAAGTGGTTTCGTCGAAATCCGAGGTCGTTTGCAAAATTTCCATTTTTAAGGGCCTGAATTCCATAGCGACTATTCAGAATTTTCAACTGGACATATCTTTTGATTCCCGCTATGAAATCTTGATTTTTCGGATTCGTTGGAAAGATATTCCCAAATAGATCCTATTATTTTCGGTTTCGCTAAAATCCGGTTTATTTTGCACCCGGTACATTCATTTGAAGTTTGAAATCGAATTATCGAACTACCGCGCCATTTTCAAGTCCTTTTATAATTATAAATAATTATTTATATTCTAACGACAATGTATATAATATATACGTTCTAATTCCATTCAAAATAAATTTCTCGTCGATATTATTTAAAATAATTCATTTTAAATATTTAAAATTCGCTAAAATTGCCAAAATAAAAATTTTAAACTGGCTTAGAATTTCCGGGTTATTACAGTTAACATGCAAATTAGATCGATGATTAGTTATTTGATTTAAATTTAAATTTCTAGTTGAAAATTCGAATCCTTATAAATCCTGAAACAGTTGAAACTGATCAGTTGAATGGAATGGTTGTGATGGATGTTTGGTTGAAATTATTTACTGAATTGAGATTTGACATAATTAACGCTCTGTATTCAGTATAGTGTATTTGCATGTTCTTTGTGACGATAAATCCCATTTACCCTTGATGTTACGGGCATCTAATAAACCCAGGGTTTATCGATAAAATAAATTAAGAACACAGAGTGAAATGATAAATCTCTGTGACCCTGATTTGGATTGAAATGATAGATCCATCCCTGAATATCGAGAAACTAAATTTAAGTTCACTTAGCCATAGGATAGCAAATTATATATGGACATCGGCTGGTTAAATGATTTTAAATTTATTGAATTATATTTGGTGGAAAATTTCATTTAAGGGAATGTATCGATTTTCGATAAATTTTTATTTTCCTTTAAGATATGAATTCTCGATGTTATTTGGAATGGTTAAGAAATTTCTCAAACTAATTTGGAAGTCTGTAATTTGGATTTAAATATGATTTGGGATTTATTCCAATAATTGGTGGACTCAAATTTAATAAATTCATTTTTTTTTTTGAAATTTGAATTTTGGAATAAACGTAACGAGAGTATTTGGAGTTTTTTTCAACTAAATACGAATATGGTTTGAATCCTCGAAATGGAAAAGGGGTTGAATGGTTGGAATAAGATATTGAAATGGTGTAACTCCAATTGAGACTGGAATTTAGATTCAAGTGTTGGAATTTGGAAGGAGAAACAATTTAAGGTTTTAAAATTCTATTTTTATTCTGTTCTATTTTATTTTATTTTTCTATTTTTATTTTATTTATAAACCATATATCTACTTTGTTATAAGTGAAGTTTTCTTATATATATTATTATTTAAAAATTATTTAGTAAAGCTTGTTTTTATGTATATATATAGTGATTTAAATTACCTTAGTATACTCTAATGATTATATATAGGTAAATTTTATATAAAGTTTTATTATAAGTATTTATTTTCAAAATTTTATTTTATGAATTGTAAATCTTCTTCCGAATGAAAAGTGGTTGGATTTAAAATCGTTGGTTCAAATGGAGTTGAGATAAGTTATATTCTATTTGAATATAAATTGATTTTTAAATCGATTTTGATATGGAAAGGTAGATTTTATTCTACTTGAATATAAATGGGATTTCCAAAGATTGAAATGAATAGATATGGAAATATATATATATATTCTATTTGAATATGAAGGGATTTCGAATGTAAGTCGATTTGAAATAACTGAAATCTTTTAAGATGCAGCATATTATATGTGAATATAGATCGATTTGAAATATTATACGAGTATAATATAATGACATGGAAATATATTCTAGTTTGGAATATAATCGGTTTGGGAATGATTGGGATATTTTGATATGAAAGTATATTCTATTTTGAATATAAAATGGGTTCGAAACAAAATATGATATTTTGATATGAAAGCGAACCTTTGTGAAATGTAAAAGAACCGACCGATGTGGAAAATGTAAGCGTTGGTTGTTAAAGAGACCGGAGTCGACATAAGGCATACTCTCTGTCAGTGTCGATACCACTTTGACAACTGTGAACGTTATGACGTATCCAGAATGAGTATGATGACTTGAGGCGATTGTTGAATCGAAGGAGATGAACGATGACGAAAAAGCCCTGACCTTCGGGTCAGAATTGAAATGACTAAAACAGGAGCTATACCGTGACTAATTGAGGTAGCACCTTTGATCGGACACACTTCTTCGATACTATTTCTATGACTATGATGATGATGATGATTTGGGCCCATTTATGATTTGGGAGTGTGTTCCGAGGTGGGCGGTAGTGGCTGCTATGCGTTACCACCGGTCCGGGAGTGCAATTGGTAGAATCCTACCCTGGGCGTTGCCTTGAGTGCCTTGTCATATTTTCCTTATCGAGCCCCATACGATTTTGATTTGTATCGTACCTATGGAGTGCCCTCTGATGCCATCATTTACGGTGGGTTTACGGTACTGTATAGACTACGGTATTATAAACGGTGTAAGGGTAAAAATGTAATCCCGCTTACGCTATTTTCAGTATTTATACTTTACTGAATAGACATTATAATAATAGCGTATTATTATATAGATATTAGTTTAAGGGATCCTCGAGAGATGGAAAAATCCCGTAACATCTCTGGAGTTACTGCACCCATGACACTGATGTTATTTCGTATTTTAATTTGACTAATATGAGAATGATTTAGTGCTGATCCGAGTGTTTGTTGTGTTTCTTTTATGTAATACGCTCGGGTCAGCAGACGTTGCAGTTACCGAAGATGACTGTAACTTGGAGACTGAAGACGAGGATTGGTATATATCTATCATATATATATGTATTTCCACTGCATTTTATTTCCGCAGTCATGCGATGAAACTTGTATATGTATAACTCTGATAGTCAATATATATATATATATACATCAACTGTTTTAAACTGCTATTGTGTATTGTATGTTGTCCTTCCGCTGTGAGATTCTATATTGTTTTCTCTTCTTTTCTTCTTTTTCTTCTTTCCCCAATAACTACCTATATTTGAGATTTGTTTGGGTCGACATGTGTGGTTTATTGTCGATTTTGAACGGTCAAAAATGTGGGTCGTTACATTTGGTATCAGAGCAATGGTTAGCGATAACCTTGGCTCTGTTGGGAATTAACACATTAGAGATAGGGTTAGAAACGCCCTAGAATGAGTTTGAGTGTATATATGAGAGAGCGTACTTGTATTTTGATGTAATTTGGTTTTATATTGTGTTGATTTGTTCTGTTGAATATTTATGGATTTTGGTCGATATATGGGACGCCATAGAATCGATAGGAATTTATAAACAATCAAACAGAATGATCGACATGATATGGTTTTCGATTATATTTGAAAATATATCAAAAATGTATTATTGGTTAGAGTATATACGTATTCGTTCTAGTAGGTGGTAGTATTAAGTTATTTCCCATTTTGGTTGATTGGATAATAAAACTAATAAGGGAAGTTTAATGGTTAGAAAATATTTGAAAATGAAATGATACCATTAAGTATAATAGAGTGAGAAAGATTTGTGACTGAAATAGAACGGGACTTGAGACTTGATCCTAAGGGGGGAGTACTTTTGAAATAGTTTCGTCAAATTTTGAAATAATATCGTATTATAAGTATTTTCGAAAGTAATGGTTTAAAGAATTTTAAAAGAAATAAGTGTGCATTCCCTTCTCGGACATTCAGAAATAACTTCGGTAATGAGTGCACGCATTATCGACGTTTATTCTGAAGCGTTTAAGTGGGGAGACCACTCCGTACTCCCATAACCTGTTTGACCGGAAGGATTTTTGATTTAAATTCCCTATGATAAAAATGTATATAAGGATATTGGTAAAGGTTACTTATAGTTGAATTTAAAATTTAACCAAAATTGAAAATTTCTAAGTTCTTGGTTGATTTAAAGGTTTTGATTTATATGGTGTGGTTTTTATGAATCATATAAACCTATGTTATTTTAAACCTTGGGTTATAATCCCGGAATCAAAACATTTAAGCTCATCTTACCTAAGAATATCGATTTAGGCACTAAGGCGACTTGATTCATCGGAATTTTAGACTTTGAAATAATGGAATGGACTTAAGAATTAAGCGGGGTCGTCACCTAAACTCTTAAATATGGTAATGATAAGGGTCAAACAAATTCCAACTTTGGTTGGTAAGGGTGTTAGAAGAAATTGAATTTTGGTTGGGTAGTAAGAACGATAACACTCGACTTGGCTAATTCATAAGTTAATAAGTTAGTCAAGAAGGTGTTGAAAGGAATTTATGTAGTTGAAAATATGGATTTCCGATAGATATAAATTGAAAGGATGAATGATCGATAAATTAAATGAATGGAATTTGAAAAAAAAAAAACTAAACTCGAAAACTTTAAGTTTTGAGATAAGGAAATGAAGATGTCCCGAGGGAATATATATATATATATATATATATATATATATATATATAAAACAAAAAAACCTTGGGAGATGAAGGGTAAAAGTAATGGAAAGGGAGAAATAGAATGAGTTATAAACAATAATATATTGGCAATAGTTTTGGGTTGGAATAACTAATAAGTAGATTTAAACTAGTTCGAGAAGAAGCTGAAAAGAAGTTCAGGTTAGTTAGTAAATGTGGGTGGCCGATAAGAAAATCTAGTGAGGTAAACCTCATTTGTACAATATATCGAATTTAAATCTGAAGAAAATGAAGGGAATGTAAATATTTGGTCGAAGGAAATAAAAGTTTAAGTTGAGTAGAGAATTGAATTAAATAAATTTAATTTAGAAAAGCATATAATAAAGACCATAACTTATCTCCCATTATGGATTCAAGGATTACTAAAATCGGAACGAGGAAATGAAGATAAACTTGAAATTTAAAATATGAAATAAGGTGTTGAAAATGTAAAACCAAGGAAAAGGGTGTATGAATAATAATGGAATGTAATTATAAATGGAACTATGCTTGGTGTAACGTGGATGAAGTAAATTGGTATAAGGAATGAGAGTTGGTGAATCGACCAAAGTTAATGAATTGATGATTGAGTATAGTTGAGTTAGTTGGAGAAGTTAAAGTGAATCCAAGTCTTAATGATGATTTAAATCTTGAAATTTAGCAAGTAACGAATGGAAATTTTATTAGATAAAGTAAGCGATTGAATGAAAATTTTCATTTCTTGGATTATGAAGTAAATGTATATGTAAATGATTCAATGAGCGAATGAAAACAACTGAAATGGATAAGTTGAAATGAACTTGAGTAAGATAGACGATGGCATAATATGAATAGATAAAATGAAATTTGCTTAATACAAGTGAAATGAACGAGAGTATACTTAAGCGATAAAGGGTAAACAATACTCGAATATAATGGAATGATAATTTATTTAGATGGTTAAGCTTGGCTTAAATTTTCGAATCGGAAAGTTTGAACTTGAAATGGAATTTATCAATGCTTATGCCAAAAATCTGAAATATCCGATAAGCTGAAGTAAAATAGTCGTAACTTTTGAATGGACGATCGGAATTTGATGATTTCGGACTTTTTGGAAACCTCGAAAACTGAACTAAAACTTTTGTTAATGGGGTCCTGTCTAATTTTCATGTTTATTAGGTTGAAATCCAAGTGTTAGTTGAAGTTCAGCGCGCAGAAAATAAAAATCTGAAGCGTATACTCATATTGTTTTGACCATAACTCCCTAACGGAACGTCGGATTTTAATGTGCGAATACAATTCGGAAAGGCCTGAATGTAAACTAAAACTTTCCTTAATAATCTAAGTCAAATTCTGATGTCTAAGGGGTTAAAAACTGGGTTGAACAACTCAGACCTGCAGTTTTCGTTTTACGGGCTGAGGTGTTCACCTTCACTAAAATAGTCATAACTTTTGAACGAATTATCCGAATTCGACGAATCCAGACAATTCGGAAAGCCTGAAACAAATACTACAACTTTTTCCCAGTATGTTTTAGTCAAATTCCAACTTTTAAAGGGTGATAATCAATGATTTGTTCGCTGGTCTACTATGAAAATCTTGGTTTTGTGGTTGAATTGCTTTGTATATGTTGTGTAAGCTATATAAATTTGCCATGGATTGTTATATATTTGATTCTTATGCATGTTGAAGTGTTTTAGTAGGTGAAAGGATTGGAATTACGCTTGGAGTTCGCTTGCGCTAAAGGCTAAGTGCTAAAAAAAAAAAAATTGCATATGAACGCTAAGGAGGTACGTATTGGAAATTATTTTGGGTTTTGGTTTTGTGTTTTCCCCATTTTTTTTGGGATGCCTCATCATATGATGAGATGTATATTTGAATTTTATATATGTTGTGATTTTCCGGACCTCTCCGTACAAAGGAGATGCTGCCGAAATTTTCCGTGATTTCGGGAGTTTGAAAATTTATGAGTTTTACAAATATAACTTACTTTATAAAGGCTATTTTTAAGTATGAATTTAAAATAGATATATGCTTAATATCGTTTCGTTCTCTTTTCGAGGACAAAAAGATTTTAAGTGAGGGAGAATGTAACATCCCAAAATTTTCAGTATATTTAAATTTCAATTTAAAATAAATAAATTGGAGTGTATTGGGGAAATCAAAATTTTGTTAATTTTAATGATGGTGATTGTTTGAAATTAGTATAAATAGATTTTTCAAATGTAGTTTTGTTTAGAAAGGCTATTTTGAAATATAATATTTAAATAATTAAATTAATTTGAGTAGGTTAATTTAAAAAGTGAAATTCAATTTTTTAATTTGAATTTGTGGAATTTTTATTTGTTAGACGATGGAATTTAGGCTGTTTAAGTTTAACTTGAAATTCAAATTTAAATTTGTAAATAATCAAATTAAGAAAAAAAATTGTGTGAAATTTATTTATAGAATTGATTTAAGTTATAATTTGATTTGATTTGAATTTTTGTGAATATTTAATTTGAATTAAAACAGCTAATCGAATAATTGAATATTTAATTATTTAATTAACTGTAAAATTTAACTGGTTGGTGACTGTCTCGGAATTCGACGAAACTGGTGCCATTGGATCCGGAACGGTGAATTATGGTAGGATTTCAGTTTGCGTTACAATCGGGTTGAAATTTGATCGTACGGGAGGAAACGCGAATAGAATCAATGTGATAATTGTTTGTTTCCTATGTTGGGCTTATATATACATATAACTTAATCTCCATTCTATACCATCAGCCATTTACACTATAAGTACACCTTCCTCCATGTATTTTTTTCCAATGGCTGAAAATAAAAAGTTCAAACCATAGATCTAAAATAATATTCAAGCTCAAAATAAAATTTCTCCAAACCCTAGCTTATTATATGTTGATTCGAAGATCTTGATGATACGAACTCACGGGTGTTCTCATATTCAACATGCAGCGCTCCAGATGACCGGAAATCGAAGGTCAAAGTTGGATTTTCGGAACCCTAAAGTTATTTTTGGGTGTTTCTGATTTAGGGGTCAATCGGCAAAACAGGGATCTGGGTATTGTTGAGAACATCAACACGAGTTGAACAATGGTAGCTAGGAGTTCTATTGCTCAAGGAATCATCGGGAATTGGCATTTTAGGGTTTTAAACCCCTTTCGTTGAGCATGGCCGTGTTGCCGGAGGACGCCACTGGAGTTGATGGCTCTGACACCAGCGGATGCGCAGGAAGATGAGGTTTCGATTGCAGGTGGTTGGAGCTTTTGATTTGGTCGGAGCAGTGAGATATTGGTGGTCAAAGTTTCGGTCTTCGAGGTGATTTCCGCATGGGTTACTGTAGCAGTAACGAAGAGGAGCGGGAAGAGCCAGTTTGGGGAGCTGACGTGTTAATCAGTGGTTGGGTGAGAATAATATTTTATTAATTTTTTTATAATTAAAATTCAAATGGTAAAACACTGATAACTTTCTCATATGAACTCGGATTTGGACACGGTTTGTAGCGTTGGGATCGTGGCGGAATTGCGGACGTTCTGGCGCTAGTTTGGTTGCGATTTGATACTATCAAATTATGGACTTGTGGTTGGACGTTCGATCCACTAAGGACCCAAAGGTGAGTGTTTCTTCGCTCACGAAATACTGAATTATTCCCATATTTATCGAATTAAATTATGAAATAGTTTTGTGACAACAAGGAATTTCGCTCGATCCGAACCAGTCGCTAAACCGACCCAGACCGTTCGAAACGCCTGATTGTTTTGAGAACAAGACAAAATAGAACACAAAAATACATCAGATTACAAGAATATACAGAGTATAAATGAATATTATACAGACATATCAGAGATTTAAATTACACTTAAATACATAGCAGCGGAAAATAATACAATACACAACTAGAGGAGATATACGGATACAAAGCTTTCTAGATATCGTTCCAGCTGTAAACCAGGATCCTGTGAATATAAATCTGCAAAACCAAAACTACTAGCTGCCCGTGTCAAAATAGGGGCACCCAGAGTTTAGGTTAGAACAATAAACTCCAAGTCAGTCATGGGACTGGTGTGAGAACTAAAACAGTTATAAATCTTTATTTTAAAGTTAGGTAAATCAAGGGACCACGCCGTATAACACGGAACGGGTTTCCTCCCAAGAATACCAGTGCATAACAACAAACAGCGCAATGCTAAATAAAGAAAAATGAAGCTATTATAAGACTCAGTTCCCATCACACAATGCAACGCAAGCCGGAGGATAGGGTTTTCCCTTATAATAGCCAAAGCATGCTTGATACGTTTAAAAACAGATTATTTGATACTACTATAAGTGCATAGTGTATAAAACAACTTCAAATCATAAGTATCAATCATAGACGGCATGGGTACCATATATCATGTCGCCATACTAGGCTCTACAAATAAAACCGCAAATGTCACGTATTTGGAAATTGGATTTCCATCTATGAACCGAGGCAAAAGATAGTCCTCAACCGATTCGAGATGATCTAGCCCGCCCCTCAGGACCCAGACTCAGGTGGGCCCTTGGATCGTCAGGGCCGGTCCACCGATGTGGATTAAAATGCCTGAACATGCGTTTCCCCTCCCTTTGGGGCGTAAATGAGCCAACGAATGGCTCCATCGGACCCGGATCGTCCGATCTAACCGAGGCGCCTCGCAACAGCAACAACCACACAGGTGAAAAGTATATAAATGTCAGGGCTGGTAGGTCACTGACACCACCTTAGCTAGAAAGAAACGCATGCCCTCCCAGAGGTCCTCTCCCTTTTTGGTTCACAACCAGGTTGCGAGGCTCGCGAATTCACATTACACAAAGCTGTGCCACACAGGCTGTGCTTTGATCATCACCACAAGACTTTGCTTTTCAACAGAAGCCTCGATCAATTGCCACTTAGGCATGCCACACAGGCAATTCACTCCATGCGTTTGATATCCATTAATATATAACCCCTGAGCTCGTACGTCTCAGAGAAGGGCGTTAAGCAAGAGAATAAATTCTCCGCCGCCAAACAGATATATATTTAATAGAAATCAATCACACGGACTAAAATCCAATGTCAGACACACAGTCCATTTACAAGTTCGTTCTGGGTCTGAACGAAACCGGAGGCACCTAGTACCCCGCATATCCATCGATCTCCAAGTACGTCTGGACGATCACCAACTGTTTCCATCTTCTTGGGTGTACAGCCCAATCAAGATCATCAGTAATTACCCAAACGACGTGAAGACCTCCGGTCTTCAACCACCGTGTTCATCTTCGACTTATCGCCGTATCAGTTATTCAGAATGGGATAAACCCGGTCTTCCCGAATAACTCGCGTATACTTTAAATAAGTGTTACACAAACACAACATACGCCTCATTCCAATTCATCAGTCACTAACCGTAAATTAATCAAGAGAATAATCCCCCAAATATTGACCCCGAAGGCCGAAACCAACATCAGATCAATACCCAGGAAATCACTCTGCTTAGCCAAACTACAGTTAGTTTCTAAATTTTACATTCTTAGGGAAAGGTTCCCATTAATTTTATCAAAGATAAATTCTTTAAATTTATTCTTTAATCCACTTTTGAATATCAATTCAAACTAGTCGGGATTAGCGAACCTTACCGAAGTAATCATTTATTTTATTTCCCAATCCCAAACTATTCATCCCATGAAGTAAAACTGGCAATACTTCATATCTAACACTATGGTGTTATCGGCAAATTCAATTACCATTTCACGTTCAAATCTAATTAAAGATTTAACTATCGTCTGGAGCAAAACTGGTGGTACTCCATTCTCGATCATTTCAATCTAATTAAAGATTCATTAAAACTTCACTTAGTTTTAATCGTTAACTGGGTTAAAGAATCAGTGTCATTTAAAACACGGTTCACGATAAACCCAAAATCACATTCCATTAATTATCGGGTTAAAGAACGAGTGTTATTTAAAACACTGTCCACGATAAACCCAAAAATCAATATCAATTCAATTCCAATTAAATATTATTTAATTGGTACACTTCATTAAATCTAAATAAAAAAGATCTAATCTTTTCTCAACTGGGTTCAAGAACAGTGTTAGTCAAGACACCATTCACGACAAACCTAAATCACATTTGATATTAAATACAAGGCTCTGAATAGAAAATATATCGGCTTATATTCAATATCAAATTCTATGACCAACAGATATCGTATTGGAAACAACGATATATATATCTACATCTTTAAAATTTCCATAACAACATCTGTATAATCACGAAATCCAACATCGAAATATTCCGAAGACAATTTCGATTCAAATCCATTCCAATGCAATCATTGGAAATTCTGGTTATTTTCAAAACCATTTCAAATTCAATTTATTTATTTAAAAATAAATAGAATTATAATTCTAGTTCAAAAATAGTTCATTTCGATAAAAAACTATTTTTATCTTTTCAAATATGGAGTTTTTCATCCCAAATCTTCACAAATCATTTCTTATGATTTTACACAAATTATTACTATTTTTAATAATTTTATCAAGGCCCGTACAGTCGATTTCCATCAACGGTCATCGAACTGCACTTACAGCGACCTTTTCTAAATTTGATTTGGACATAATTCCAAACCCAACCGTTAGATTTCAAATTTCTAATATTCGTTAGAAAGCTCTTTTCGATACGAACCCAACGGTTCAGGTTTTAGGAGAATCCGACGGTCGGATCTCCCGTAATATCCGTTCGAAGTCAATGGTCGAAATTCGCGAACTGCCGCGGCGCGGCGCATTCTATTCAGGCCATTATATTATATATATTATATATAATATATACTTCGTCGATTTCAATTCAAAACGTGATTTATAAATCGTTTTTAAATTCGTTTTCAAAACAGTTTTCAACTTCATATTCAATTTCAAATCAAAATTGAATATTCCAATATAAATTCGTTTTAAATTCATTTCAAATCGATTTCAATTCGAATTCATTTATATTCAATTTCAATTCGAATTCATTTATATTTGATTTCAATTCGAATTCATTTCTATTCAATTTCAATTCAAATTCATTTCTATTCAGTTTAATTCGAATTTCAATTCTATTCGATTTCAAATCTATTCAATTTAATTCGAATTTCAATTCTATTCGATTTCAAATCTATTCAATTTAATTCGAATTTCAATTCTATTTCAATTTAATTCGAATTTCAATTCTATTTCAATTTAATTCGAATTTCGATTCTATTTCAATATTCATTGAAAAATGAATAAAATCGATATAAATATCGTTCACGTCAAAATGGCGTCAATCTAATCAACACGGCTTCATATATTTCTATTTTCAAATATTCTATTTCAAATATTTCTTTTTCGAAACTGGAATGAGGCCCAATCAATTACCATATAATGTTAATTATATGGATTTTCTACAACACATGTATATATCAAAAACGATGAATACTCATCCATCATCCAAAGTGCATTCTACACTGTATAAGCATCAAATATAAATATTCAACGCTTATAGCAGCCTGTCAATCAATCGATCGACATACAACTAAACAATTGGGATTAGTGTACGTCAAATATCATCCCAATACCCGTGTGGGGTTTCAAACAATCAAACACAGATTTTATTTGTGCAGTTGGGCGATGTGTAAAATTTATCGTCCCAATCAATATCAGTCAAATGTGTGTATACAAACAAATCGTCCGATTTGTTTATTTTTATTTCATTTCATATATACGTTAAAAATTCTATTTTTAACTATAAAATATTTTCAACTATATAAATATTTTATTTCATTTCACATCACATCACACAATCAACTACACATCAAAATCAAACAACCAAGCATACAAGCCGTCCATGGTCTGTGGACGACGGGTGTCGGGTGCTACTAAACACCGTCTGCATCCTAGTATATATATATAACTAGAAAATAAAATTAATAGGTGAGAAGTTCTCACAGATAGCTAATCCAACGCCACGACTCTTCTTTGTAGAAAATCTTCGCCACTCGCCCTTTGTCACTTTCTTCGCCCGTATTCTCTACATATGCAAAAATCACAATTTTACTTCGCTATTCAATATATAAAAATCGAATTTTTACTTTGCTACTCAATATATAAAAATTGAATTTTTACTTTGCTATTCAATATATAAAAATCGAATTTTTACTTTGGTATTCAATATATAAAAATCAAATTTTTTACTTTGCTATTCAATATATAAAAATCGAATTTTTACTTTTCTATTCAATATATAAAAATCGAATTTTTACTTTGCTATTCAATATATAAAAATCGAATTTTTACTTTGCTATTCAATATATAAAAATCGAATTTTTACTTTGGTATTCAATATATAAAAATCGAATTTTTAATACTTCTACTTTATAAAAATTATATTTCACATATGATAAAAATCATATTTTTATTCTTTTTATAATATAAAAATCATATCTTTCGCTAGTTTAAAAATCTAATTAAAAAAATGAAAAAAAATCAATTCCTTTTATAGTGAAAAAAATCAATTATTTTTATAGTGAAAAAAATCAATTCTTTTTATAGTGAAAAAAATCAATTCTTTTTATAGTGAAAAAAATCTATTCTTTTATTGTGCTTCATATAAATAAAAATACTGAAAATAAAAAGTAATTTAAATTCACTTACACTATATCAGCGAAGGGAGGGGGTGTTGAGGCTTGCTGTGGCGCGCGGGGCCCAGGGTGCGGCGCAGGGGGTGCTGGAGGTGGCTAGGGGCGCGCGGCCATGGTCTGTTGGTTGGATCCGGGTGGTAGCGGCGGATTTTGAAGTGGGTTTGGGTTCGGTCTACACAGGAAGGAGAGGGAGAGAGGGTACGGGGGAGGGGGCATCGGAGGCGGCAGCTTCCCTAGGGCGCGACGGTGGTGCTCTGCCAGAAGGTGGGGCTCGACGGTCTTCCCCCCTTTTCCCCTTTTTTTTATTCTCGAGTTCGATCTGATTATAATAGGGGGGCGCTCGCCTTGACTAGGAGGGAGGAGAGAGTGAGAGTATTTTATAATTTAATTAATTAATTAATTAATTCTCCAAAAGGTGACTTTCTAATTCGAACTTCAAACGAGACCCACCGACTGTCGCGCCTAGCTAATTACCCCCATACCGAACACAATGGGATATGTATCGCAAGCTGATTCGACCGTTTCGATCGGTTTCCGTTAAAATCAACATATAACTCTATATATTGAATTTGAACGCGCATTTCAATTTACTGGGGTCACATACTAACTAGAAAAATTCTCGAAAAATATTTTCTAACATCGTATTGACGATATGGTCCTAACAAAGCTAGTTTCGTTGAATTCTGAGACCGTTTGAAAAATGGCCAATTTCCAGTCGATTAAAATCAACTGAAACTGGTCAAACGCGTTTTACTTTGCTACGCTCACATATCGAGTCGAAAAATTACGAAATTTGAAACCTAGCAATATCTTGACATCACGGACCCAACAAAAGTGGTTTCGTCGAAATCCGAGGTTATTTGCAAAATTTCTATTTTTAAGGGCCTGAATTCCATAGCGACTATTCAGAATTTTCAACTGGACATATCTTTTGATTCCCGCTATGAAATTTCAATCTTTCAGATTCGTTGGAAAGATATTCACAAATAGATTCCATTATTTTTGGTTTCATTAAAATCCGGTTTATTTTGAATCCTGTACATTCAATTGAAGTTTGAAATCGAATTATCGAACTACCACGCCATTTTCAATTCTATTTATAATTAAAATAAATATTTATATTCTAACGACGACGTATATAATATATACGTTCAAATTCCATTCAAAATAAATTTCTCGTCGATATTATTTAAAATAATTCATTTTAAATGTTCAAACTCCGCTAAAATTGCCAAAATAAAAATTTTAAACTGGCCTAGATTTTCGGGTTGTTACAATCTCCCCCACTTAAAATTTTTCGTCCCCGAAAAGGAACAAAGTCGAAAGTGGTTTGATTAACCAACTCTACGTTCGATCTGGCTTCCATTCTCCAACTTTTCAGTTTCTGAGAATTTTCAAATTCTTCAAAAATTTGGCTAACACCCGAAATTTTCGAAAAATTTCGCCATAACCTCCCCTGCACCGGGAGCCACGGGAAAATCCCGAAATTGCCATACAGGCCTTCTGATCTCAAAAAGAAAAAGAAAAAGCCAATCGGCTCATAAAATCATCATCACCCAAACAAAACAGTAAATTATATTAAACATGTACCTATTTGTCGGGCAAACAAATTTTATTCTTCTACTCTAGCCTCTTTGCTATGACCTGTTCAATGTAAGTACATGTATATGAAAGAAAATGCGACCAAATTTCAATACAATTCACTATTTGATCAAATTGGCTATATGGTTAAAATTTATCAAACAAATAAACAAACAACACAAACATCAATCAATTAGTTGATTAGTTTTTGAAATTCATAACCTTGATATATAGTCAAAAATCATGTTTTTGATGCCAATTCACAACAATAAATCCTATCTAGTTTCGGTTCTCACACCAGTCAATTGGAAATATACAGAAATCTCACTTTCGTCACTCGAAAATAAATACTGGCGATGGTGCCCCATCACCAGAATTATCCCCGGCCAACTAGAGTATGATTCTATAACTATCTAGTATATTGAAACTTCGAATACACGTTTGCAAGACATATATGCAAAATCTTTATATATCGGATTGTTCAAATCAATATAGAATAAATAATCAAATACGAATAGTTGATTTAAATTTTCAAAACAAAATTGGTTTTATTTTAAAAATATACTCTTCACACTCGTTCTAGGATACTACGGATCCCATCTCTAACGAGTCATTCTCATTGGATATTACTAATCCAGTATCTGATGAATTCTTTCGTATGGTTCTAATGTGTCTTGTTCTCTGAGCTTTGTAAACCAAAGCTCTGATACCAAATGTGACAACAAGGAATTTCGCTCGATCCGAACCAGTCGCTAAACCGACCCAGACTGTTCGAAACGCCTGATTGTTTTGAGAACAAGACAAAATAGAACGCAGACGGAAGAACATTTCATTGTTATCACAACAATACATCAGATTACAAGAATATACAGAGTATAAATGAATATTACACAGACATATTAGAGATTTAAATTACATTTAAATACATAGCAGCGGAAAATAAAACAATACACAACTAGAGGAGATATACGGATACAAAGCATTCCGGATATCGTTCCAGCTGTAAACCAGGATCCTGTGAATATAAATCTGCAAAACCAAAACTACTAGCTGCCCGTATCAAAATAGGGGCACCCAGAGTTTAGGTTAGAACAATAAACTCCAGGTTAGTCATGGGACTGGTGTGAGAACTAAAACAGTTATAAATCTTTATTTTAAAGTTAGGTAAATCAAGGGACCACGCCGTATAACACGGAACCGGTTTCCTCCCAAGAATACCAGTGCATAACAACAAACAGCGCAATGCTAAATAAAGAAAAATGAAGCTATTATAAGACCCAGTTCCCATCACACAATGCAACGCAAGTCGGAGGATAGGGTTTTCCCTTATAATAGCCAAAGCATGCCTGATACGTTTTAAAACAGATTATTTGATACTACTATAAGTGCATAGTGTATAAAACAACTTCAAATCATAAGTATCAATCATAGACGGCATGGGTACCATATATCATGTCGCCATACTGGGCTCTACAAATAAAACCGCAAATGTCACGTATTTGGAAATTGGATTTCCATCTATGAACCGAGGCAAAAGATAGTCCTCAACCGATTCGAGACGCTCTAGCCCGCCCCTCAGGACCCAGACTCAGGTGGGCCCTTGGATCGTCAGGGCCGGTCCACCGATGTGGATTAAAATGCCTGAACATGCGTTTCCCCGCCCTTTGGGGGCGTAAATGAGCCAATGAATGGCTCCATCGGACCCGGATCGTCCGATCTAACCGAGGCGCCTCGCAACAGCAACAACCACACAGGTGAAAAGTATATAAATGTCAGGGCTGGTAGGTCACTGACACCACCCTAGCTAGAAAGAAATGCATGCCCTCCCTGAGGTCCTCTCCCGTTTTTGGTTCACAACCAGGGTGCGAGGCTCGCGAATTCACGTTACACAAAGCTGTGCCACACAGGTTGTGCTTTAATCATCACCACAAGACTTTGCTTTTCAACAGAAGCCTCGATCAATTGCCACTTAGGCATGCCACACAGGCAATTCACTCCATGCGTTTGATATCCATCAATATATAACCCCTGAGCTCGTACGTCTCAGAGAAGGGCGTTAAGCAGGAGAATAAATTCTCCGCCGCCAAATAGATATATATTCAATAGAAATCAATCACACGAACTAAAATTCAATGTTAGACACACAGTCCATTTACAAGTCCGTTCTGGGTCTGAACGAAACCGGAGGCACCTAGTACCCCGCATATCCATCGATCTCCAAGTACGTCTGGACGATCACCAACTATTTCCATCTTCTTAGGTGTACAGCCCAATCAAGATCATCAGTAATTACCCAAACGACGTGAAGACCTCCGATCTTCAACCACCGTCTTCATCATCGACTTATCGTCGTATCAGTTATTCAGAATGGGATAAACCCGGTCTTCCCGAATAACTCGCGTATACTTTAAATAAGTGTTACACAAACATAACATACGCCTCATTCCAATTCATCAGTCACTAACCGTAAATTAATCAAGAGAATAATCCCCCAAATATTAACCCCGAAGGCCGAAACCAACATCAGATCAATACCCAGGAAACCACTCTGCTTAGCCAACCTACAGTTAGTTTCTAAATTTCACATTCTTAGGGAAAGGTTCCCATTAATTTTATCAAAGATAAATTCTTTAAATTTATTCTTTAATCCACTTTTGAATATCAATTCAAACTAGTCGGGATTAGCGAACCTTACCGAAGTAATCATATATTTTATTTCTCAATCCCAACCTATTCATCCCATGAAGTAAAACCGGTAATACTTCATATCTAACACCATGGTGTTATCGGCAAATTCAATTACCATTTCACGTTCAAATCTAATTAAAGATTTAACTATCGCCTGGAGCAAAACTAGTGGTACTCCATTCTCGATCATTTCAATCTAATTAAAGATTCATTAAAACTCCACTTAGTTTTAATCGTGAACTGGGTTAATGAATCAGTGTCATTTAAAACACGGTTCACGATAAACCCAAAATCACATTCCATTAATTATCGGGTTAAAGAACGAGTGTTATTTAAAACACTGTCCACGATAAACCCAAAAATCAATATCAATTCAATTCCAATTAAATATTATTTAATTGGTACACTTCATTAAATCTAAATAAAAAAGATTTAATCTTTTCTCAACCGGGTTCAAGAATAGTGTTAGTCAAGACACCATTCACGACAAACCCAAATCACATTTGATATTAAATACAAGGCTCTAAATAGAAAATATATCGGCTTATATTCAATATCAAATTCTACGACCAACAGATATCGTATTGGAAATAACGATATATATATCTATATCTTTCAAATTTCCATAACAACATCTGTATAATCACGAAATCCAACATCGAAATATTCCGAAGACAATTTCGATTCAAATCCATTCCAATGCAATCATTGGAAATTCTGGTTATTTTCAAAACCATTTCAAATTCAATTTATTTATTTAAAAATAAATAGAATTATAATTCTAGTTCAAAACTAGTTCATTTCGATAAAAATCTATTTTTATCTTTTCAAATATGGAGTTTTTCATCCCAAATCTTCACAAATCATTTCTTATGATTTTACACAAATTATTACTATTTTTAGTAATTTTATCAAGGCCCGTACAGTCGATTTCCATCAACGGTCATCGAACTACACTTACAGCGACCTTTTCCAAATTTGATTTGGACATAATTCCAAATCCAACCGTTAGATTTCAAATTTCTAATATTCGTTAGAAAGCTCTTTTCGATACGAACCCAACGGTTCTGGTTTTAGGAGAATCCAACGGTCAGATCTCCCGTAATATCCGTTCGAAGTCAATGGTCGAAATTCGCGAACTACAACGGCGCGGTGCATCCTATTCAGGCCATTATATTATATATATATATTATATATAATATATACTTTGTCGATTTCAATTCAAAACGTGCTTTATAAATCGTTTTTAAATTCGTTTTCAAAACGGTTTTTAACTTCATATTCAATTTCAAATCAAAATTGAATATTCCAATATAAATTCGTTTTAAATTCATTTCAAATCGATTTCAATTCGAATTCATTTATATTCAATTTCAATTCGAATTCATTTATATTTGATTTCAATTCGAATTCATTTCTATTCAATTTCAATTCGAATTCATTTCTACTCAGTTTAATTCGAATTTCAATTCTATTCGATTTCAAATCTATTCAATTTAATTCGAATTTCAATTCTATTCGATTTCAAATCTATTCAATTTAATTCGAATTTCAATTCTATTCGATTTCAAATCTATTCAATTTAATTCGAATTGCAATTCTATTTCAATTTAATTCGAATTTCATTTCTATTTCAATTTAATTCGAATTTCATTTCTATTTCAATTTAATTCGAATTTCAATTCTATTTCAATATTCATCGAAAAATGAATAAAATCGATATAAATATCGTTCACGTCAAAATGGCGTCAATCTAATCAACACGGCTTCATATATTTCTATTTTCAAATATTCTATTTCAAATATTTCTTTTTCGAAACTGGAATGAGGCCCAATCAATTACCATATAATGTTAATTATATGGATTTTCTACAACACATGTATATATCAACAACGATGAATACTCAACCATCATCCAAAGTGCATTCTACACTGTATAAACATCAAATATAAATATTCAACACTTATAGCAGTCTGTCAATCAATCGATCGACATACAACTAAACAATCGGGATTAGTGTACGTCAAATATCATCCCAATACCCGTGTGGGGTTTCAAACAATCAAACACAGATTTTATTTGTGCAGTTGGGCGATGTGTAAAATTTATCGTCCCAATCAATATCAGTCAAATGTGTGTATACAAACAAATCGTCCGATTTGTTTATTTTTATTTCATTTCATATATACGTTAAAAATTCTATTTTTAACTATAAAATATTTTCAACTATATAAATATTTTATTTCATTTCACATCACATCACACAATCAACTACACATCAAAATCAAACAACCAAGCATACAAGCCGTCCATGGTCTGTGGACGACGGGTGTCGGGTGCTACTAAACACCGTCTGCATCCTAGTATATATATATAACTAGAAAATAAAATTAAAATGTGAGAAGTTCTCAAAGATAGCTAATCCAACGCCACGACTCTTCTTTGTAGAAAATCTTCGCCACTCGCCCTTTGTCACTTTCTTCGCCCGTATTCTCTACATATGTAAAAATCACATTTTTACTTCGCTATTCAATATATAAAAATCGAATTTTTACTTTGCTATTCAATATATAAAAATCGAATTTTTAATACTTCTACTTTATAAAAATTATATTTCACATATGATAAAAATCATATTTTTATTCTTTTTATAATGTAAAAATCATATCTTTCGCTAGTTTAAAAATCTAATTAAAAAAAAAGAAAAAAATCAATTCCTTTTATAGTGAAAAAAATCAATTCTTTTTATAGTGAAAAAAATCAATTCTTTTTATAGTGAAAAAAATCAATTCTTTTATTGTGCTTCATATAAATAAAAATACTGAAAATAAAAAGTAATTTAAATTCACTTACAGTATATCAGCGAAGGGAGGGGGGTGTTGAGGCTTGCTGTGGCGCGCGGGGCCCAGGATGCGGCGCAGGGGGTGCTGGAGGTGGCTAGGGGCGCGCGGCCATGGTCTGTTGGTTGGATCCGGGTGGTAGCGGCGGATTTTGAAGAGGGTTTGGGTTCGGTCTACACAGGAAGGTGAGGGAGAGAGGGTACGAGGGAGGAGGCATCGGAGGCGGCAGCTTCCCTAGGGCGCGACGATGGTGCTCTGCCAGAGGTGGGGCTCGACGGTCTTCCCCCCTTTTCCCTTTTTTTTTTATTCCCGAGTTCGATCTGATTATAACAGGGGGGCGCTCGCGTTGACTAGGAGGGAGGAGAGAGTGAGAGTATTTTATAATTTAATTAATTAATTAATTAATTCTCCAAAAGGTGACTTTCTAATTCGAACTTCAAACGAGACCCATCGACTGTCGCCCTTAGCTAATTACCCCCATACCGAACACAACGGGATATGTATCGCAAGCTGATTCGACCGTTTCGATCGGTTTCCGTTAAAATCAACATATAACTCTATATATTGAATTTGAACGCGCATTTCAATTTACCGGGGTCACATACTAACTAGAAAAATTCTCGAAAAATATTTTCTAACATCGTATTGACGATACGGTCCTAACAAAGCTAGTTTCGTCGAATTCTGAGACCGTTTGAAAAATGGCCAATTTCCAGTCGATTAAAATCAACTGAAACTGGTCAAACGCGTTTTCCTTTGCCATGCTCACATATCGAGTCGAAAAATTACGAAATTTGAAACCTAGCAATAACTTGACATCACAGACCCAACAAAAGTGGTTTCGTAGAAATCCGAGGTCGTTTGCAAAATTTCTATTTTTAAGGGCCTGAATTCCATAGCGACTATTCAGAATTTTCAACTGAACATATCTTTTGATTCCCGCTATGAAATTTCAATCTTTCAGATTCGTTGGAAAGATATTCACAAATAGATTCCATTATTTTTGGTTTCATTAAAATCCGGTTTATTTTAAATCCTGTACATTCAATTGAAGTTTGAAATCGAATTATCGAACTACCGCGCCATTTTCAATTCTATTTATAATTAAAATAAATATTTATATTCTAACGGCGACGTATATAATATATACGTTCAAATTCCATTCAAAATAAATTTCTCGTCGATATTATTTAAAATAATTCATTTTAAATGTTCAAACTCCGCTAAAATTGCCAAAATAAAAATTTTAAACTGGCCCAGATTTTCGGATTGTTACAAGTTCGGTTGCATGGTTGTGATTAGCTGTTGAATTTGGTTGCTTAAATTTGATATACCAGAGTGTTAACAAGCAAATTAGATCGATGATTAGTTATTTGATTTAAATTTAAATTTCTAGTTGAAAATTCGAATCATTATAAATCTTGAAACAGTTGAAACTGATCATTTGAATGGAATGGTTGTGATGGATGTTTGGTTGAAATTATTTACTGAATTGAGATTTGACATAGTCAACGCTCTGTATTCAGTATAGTGTATTTGCATGTTCTTTGTGACGATAAATCCCATTTACCCTTGATGTTACGAGCATCTAATAAACCCGGGGTTTATCGATAAAATAAATTAAGAACATAGAGTGAAATGATAAATCTCTGTGACCCTGATTTGGATTGAAATGATAGATCCATCCCTGAATATCGAGAAACTAAATTTAAGTTCACTTGGCCATAGGATAGCAAATTATATATGGACATCGGCTGGTTAAATGATTTTAAATTTATTGAATTATATTTGGTGGAAAATTTCATTTAAGGGAATGTATCGATTTTCGATAAATTTTTATTTTCCTTTAAGATATGAATTCTCGATGTTATTTGGAATGGTTAAGAAATTTCTCAAACTAATTTAGAAGTCTGTAATTTGGATTTAAATATGATTTGGGATTTATTCCAATAATTGGTGGACTCAAATTTAATAAATTCATTTTTTTTTGAAGTTTGAATTTTGGAATAAACGTAGCGAGAGTATTTGGAGTTGTTTTAAACTAAATACGAATATGGTTTGAATCCTCGAAACGGAAAAGGGGTTGAATGGTTGGAATAAGATATTGAAATGGTGTAACTCCAATTGAGACTGGAATTTAGATTCAAGTGTTGGAATTTGGAAGGAGAAACAATTTAAGGTTTTAAAATTCTATTTTTATTTTGTTCTATTTTATTTTATTTTTCTATTTTTATTTTATTTATAAACCATATATCTACCTTGTTATAAGTGAAGTTTTCTTATATATATTATTATTTAAAAATTATTTAGTAAAGCTTGTTTTTATGTATATATATATATATAGTGATTTAAATTACCTTAGTATACTCTAATGATTATATATAGGTAAATTTTATATAAAGTTTTATTATAAGTATTTATTTTCAAAATTTTATTTTATGAATTGTAAATCTTCTTCCGAATGGAAAGTGGTTGGATTTAAAATCGTTGGTTCAAATGGAGTTGAGATAAGTTATATTCTATTTGAATATAAATTGATTTTTAAATCGATTTTGATATGGAAAGGTAGATTTTATTCTACTTGAATATAAATGGGATTTCCAAAGATTGAAATGAATAGGTATGGAAATATATATATATATATATATATATATATATATTCTATCTGAATATGAAGGGATTTCGAATGTAAGTCGATTTGAAATAACTGAAATCTTTTAAGATGCAGCATATTATATGTGAATATAGATCGATTTGAAATATTATACGAGTATAATATAATGACATGGAAATATATTCTAGTTTGGAATATAATCGATTTGGGAATGATTGGGATATTTTGATATGAAAGTATATTCTATTTTGAATATAAAATGGGTTCGAAACAAAATATGATATTTTGATATGAAAGCGAACCTTTGTGAAATGTAAAAGAACCGACCGATGTGGAAAATGTAAGCGTTGGTTGTTAAAGAGACCGGAGTCGACATAAGGCATACTCTCTGTTAGTGTCGATACCACTTTGACAACTGTGAACGTTATGACGTATCCATAATGAGTATGATGACTTGAGGCGATTGTTGAATCGAAGGAGATGAACGATGACGAAAAAGCCCTGACCTTCGGGTCAGAATTGAAATGACTAAAACAGGAGCTATACCGTGACTAATTGAGGTAGCACCTTTGATCGGACACACTTTTTCGATACTATATCTATGACTATGATGATGATGATGATTTGGGCCCATTTATGATTTGGCAGTGTGTTCCGAGGTGGGCGGTAGTGGCTGATATGCGTTACCACCGGTCCAGGAGTGCAATTGGTAGAATCCTACCCTGGGCGTTGCCTTAAGTGCCTTGTCATATTATCCTTATCGAGCCCCATACGATTTTGATTTGTATCGTGCCTATGGAGTGCCCTCTGATGCCATCATTTACGGTAGGTTTACGGTACTGTATAGACTACGGTATTATAAACGGTGTAAGGGTAAAAATGTAATCCCGCTTACGCTATTTTCAGTATTTATACTTTACTGAATAGACATTATAATAATAGCGTATTATTATATAGATATTAGTTTAAGGGATCCTCGAGAGATGGAAAAATCCCGTAACATCTCTGGAGTTACTGCACCCATGACACTGATGTTATTTCGTATTTTAATTTGACTAATATGAGAATGATTTAGTGCTGATCCGAGTGTTTGTTGTGTTTCTTTTATGTAATACGCTCGGGTCAGCAGACGTTGCAGTTACCGAAGATGACTGTACCTTGGAGACTGAAGACGAGGATTGGTATATATCTATCATATATATATATATGTATTTCCGCTGCATTTTATTTCCACTGCCATGTGATGAAACTTGTATATGTATAACTCTGGTAGTCAATATATATATATATATATATATATATATATACTTCAACTGTTTTAAACTACTATTGTGTATTATATGTTGTCCTTCCGCTGTGAGATTCTGTATTGTTTTCTCTTCTTTTCTTCTTTTTATTCTTTCCCCAATAACTACCTATATTTGAGATTTGTTTGGGTCGACATGTGTGGTTTATTGTCGATTTTGAACGGTCAAAAATGTGGGTCGTTACATTGTACCTTTTGTCAGCATATCATTATATCCTTTCCACCTGTTATCAATTCAGCGGATACAAGGGTCATCCCAATCAAATTCCAATCTGCTTTTATCCACAACACAACCATTCGTTTATATCCGAGCCAAATATCATTTCAACTCGAGTTTCTTCTCGATTCTCGACTCTTAACTTGATTGTCACATTACACTTCAAATTTGAATCTCACAATCTAATTTGTCTTGATATCATTCTAATTCAATCTCAGTTACCACTTTACTGGCTTTACTTTAATTCAATTTTGCTTTCACAAATTTCTGTTAAATTTGTTTTTTAATTCAAACAGTCTTTCCCTGGGAGTTTTTAAACAGTTTACTCTTTTCAAAAATCAAATTTTCCTTTTGAACATGTCACTGAGCCCTTAATTAATATTCCATTAGTTAAATCACTTCTCTATTTCTTTATCAATATTTGTTAACCAAATATTTTCAATAACCATATTGGCCTTTTATGTTATTTGGAAAACATTTCCGAATATCGCCTTCCTTTATTTTCTAATCTTTAGAAAATATATGCAATTTATAATTGGAAAATATTCCAATTACTTATCTCTTTTCCGATCTCGTTTATTTCTATACTTAGGAAATATTCTTTATTATATTTCCAAGCTTACACTTATTTGGGTTAAAACGGATGTTGTGTAAAACATCGTTACGACAACCCAAATACTATATTCAACTAACTCTTATTCAACATTGATCTTCGAGCCTGAAATCTTACTATTTATTTGTTAATAATGAAATCAATCAAGTTGGGGTATAACTACCTCTCAGACCTTGACTGAATAACATTTATAACGTCAAAACAGATATGGCTACTTACTCTAATAGTCAATACCATACAACTACTTATTCACTTTTAAACACGTATACGCTTCCTCTTTCTATTCTTACTAGATTTTATTCTTAGTCTTCCTTTTTGATTTTACTATTCTATTTCTAAGTTCGTTTCCTTATCGACTTCTATATATATCGATACGTTAAATTATCGGAAAAATTCGCCATAACCTCCTTTGTACCAGGAGCATCGGGATATTTCAAATAGCCTCCCATGGCCCTCACCAATCCAAAAGAAAAAGAAAAAGAAAAAGCCAAGCAGCTAGTCGATACGGCGCATAAAATCTCATATATGAATTAAATACATACCTTTCGTCGAGCATTCTATTTATATATCTTCATACCTTATCCATACCTATCTCATGTATATTTATACCTGCCAAATCTATTTTAACTATACCTGATCGTTTTAACTCAATTCGTTAATTAATTTGTTAATGAACTCTTTAGTCTATTTCACTTTTATATTTGAACATGACATGTTCAAATATATTTTAACTTGCTTATTAACTAATTTGAATCCAAATTTCAAATTTAAGTTCTATATTCGATTTCGAATATCCATTTACAAATCCAATTCATCTTTCAAAGTTCAACTTCAAATCCAAAACTCGATTAACTAATTCCTCTTCGACTTAGTTAATTCTATTAAATTTCTATTCAATTTTTTTATCACTTCTATTATTCAAATCTATATATCAAATTCTATTATTCAAATTCTATATATCAAATTCTATATTATAAATCCCATTTTGAAATTCAACACAACATGTCTTTCCCAAAACAAATTCAAAACAGTATCTCTGGTAGTAATTCGTCACTTACAACTCGAAAATGAATATTTATGATGCAGCTGTCATCATCAGAATCTATTTTCCAGTGATTGAAGTGAGTTCAATACTATAAAATCATTTCTAAACATTTCCATTTTGAAATTCATTTCAAAATATAATTCACACTGCTTGTAAAACAATTTAAAATCTCCCAGGATCTTAAATTTTCCTAATTTTTATTCCAAATCCATTTACAAACACTTATCCAGTTTTTTTCTAGAATTTTAATTCAATTTTTGTTTTAAATTTCAGATTTAACTCATCTAATTTCACGTATTTCAGTTATACGAATTCTGATTGGTTATTTACATAACCATTTATTTTATAATCTTACTCGATTATAATAACAACCAATATATCCACTATATTATAATTTTGATATATATATCTTCTCTATATCAAGATATACTTTGGGTAAACTTATTTTAATTTACCCTCTTTTCAAAACATACCGTGTCGACCCATCGTATTCAAGTGTTTATAAACTCCTACCGATACAGTGGATTAAACTGATCGACCAGAACCCATAAACGACTCAACCAATAAATCTCCACAATATAAAACAAATTTTTATATCAATAACAAATACGTTCACTCGTATATATACATTCAATCTCAGTCTAGGGTATTACTAACCCTATCTCTACCGAGTCACGCCACAGAGCCAAGGTAATTCACTTAACTTAAGCTCTGATACCAACTGTAATGACCCGGATTTCCGGTTCGATTTGAGCTGACCAAAAACACAAGTCCAACCCCAAATTAAACTGAAAATCAGGAAATTAATAGAAAGAAAACAGAGGGTGAGAATAGATAAGATAGAAACTTAGAATAGAAGAAGAAGAAGAACACAACATCAGAGTAACACGAACCTCACAGCGGGACGAATAACATGTATTTCATAACATAACTTTGAAATACAAATCTGTACTTGAATATACATATCATTATCAAAGTATATCACTTACAACACAACGGAAATAACTATAGCTATATAATCATGAAGCCTCCTGCTCCAAGCTCTTCCGGTATATCTGAAAAACCCGACTACTTGACTGCACATACAAATTTAGGCACCCAAGAGTTTAGGGAAAACAACAAAATAAACTCCGGGTCAGTCATGGGACTGGTATGAGTAAAATAGTTTTAAAACAGGTTGAACAAGTAAACGATATCTCATAAGACCACACCGTATAACGGAACGGGTTTTTCCCTTATGAGAATCCAAATTATCTTTATATCAAAAACCTTTTGATATTATAATAATGTCTATCAACCACAATATAAAAACCATCTAGCAGAAACACTTTCATCTCACGTTCTACATATAGTATATAATCAAAACAGCAAGCACGTATTGGGTAATGGATTTCCAATTATGACAAGGTATGGAACCACCTTTCGCTAGTGTACCTCTAGAAAGGAATACACTGGGTTCAACTAGAACATCTTGCAACCCGGCCACACATGACCGACCACTCATTTCGCTTGAGTGTATCGAATGTATATCACCAACGGTTAGGATCAGCAACCGTTTCCCAAATGGGACAGCATCAACAAATATATTTTAGAAATAAATGAAACTCTCGATCAGGTGATTATACACCCTACTTCGGTGCGACCGACTTAGCCATGTTGCCTGCCCGATTTCTGTCATTTACCGGTTAATGAGGCTTGAGGTTACGCTTCATCATCACACCAGATTCACTTCGAATGTCACATCGTAAAATCCATCAAATCACCGATTGACGTCCTCAACAATACATTATGTGTTAGCTAGAAGAAGTTTCCTTCTCCGCTTCCACTCTTGGTACAGTTGGAGAAATCAATATACGTGATCGTCTGGAAATACTCTGTCAGACATCCGTCCATACAAGTCATCCAGGAACAAGATGAACCGAAGGCACTATTCAGTACATCCATCTTAGGCACTGTTATCTAAGACTTATAAAATAGCCCTTGCACTTTACTCCGTCTTCAATTATCTTTGGCATATATGATTCGCAACGCTCATGCCAATACAGAGTGGTTCTTTGGATAATAATCCAACCGGGCTCTCCATATTAACAACGTTAAAATGGTCAAAACTTCGATAGTCTGTGATTTAACCATCAAAGAAAAACAGGTGTGCAAACAATGATATTATTTCCAAATGGAAATTCTATCAATCAATCATCAATCATATATATATATATATACTTATTTTCTATGTTTAGAAAATATACTTTATTAACACTGGAAAACATTTCCATTATTATTTACATATCACTATCATTTCACAACTATCAGTCCCTGACTGTAAACTAGTAGGAGAACAATTCTCTAAGTATAAACCCCAAAGGCCGAAACCAACATCAGATCGATATTCAGAAAACTATTCAACTTACTAATCTCTAGTCAGTTTCTAATTTTGTTTAACTCTATTTCTTTACCTCTATTCGATTACTCTATTTGATTAACTCTACATGAATAACTCTAATTGAATAACTCTATTCTGTTTTAACTTTATTTTTCGAATAACTATATTTGATTTAACTCCTTCGAATATAAACTATGTTCGATTAACTACTTCTAACATAACTATATTCGATTTACTACTTCTTGATATACTCTAATCGAATAACTTTATTTGATTAACGCTATTCCCTTTTTATAATTCTATTTGTTTATGGTTTTACACTATTTCCCTTTCAATCCTATTTGTAAATAGTTTACACATATTTCCTTTATTCTATTCTAGTTATTCTAACCAATAATATCTCCCTTTATCTTTTCTATTTATTCTAACCAATAATATCTCCCTTCATCTTTTCTATTTATTGTAACAAATAAATATATTCTTTTATAAAAACCAATAATATTTCCTTTATTCTAACTTATCCTTCGATTTTATAATTATTTTCTTTTATAAAAATCCTTTTCCTTTTCTATATAAAATCCATCGATTTTATATAAATAAGTCATTTTCAAAATACCCCATTGAAAATCCCCTTTCCCACATCCAGTATTTCTTATGGTATTTAACATACCATATACCAACGATAAATATCGTCCAAACACACACAATCAACAACAGGTTATAATTCACATTGTATATCACAATATATAAATCACAGTAAAATAAAGGTTGAGGAATCCAGTTGGATTCCTCCAACCTGTTTCCCTGCATCACAGATGTTAAACAATATAGATAACATCACTTTCAGTTCCATATGATATATATTCTGCTAAACATAATCAATATAGAAAATCAACTAAATGACTAGCAGTTCAATCAAACAGTCAACACACAGTCAATCAGCCAATATTTAACAGTTCTAAAAATACAACATGAAATTGTAAACTGTTCAGAGTTAGTGAGATTTACTCACATTTCGCGTTAACCGTTATATAACGATTTGCGTCTATTGATTCAGACGGATAATTTATTTTGCAATAAATTGTAACGAGCTTCAATTCACTCCCAGTCGGTTCCATGGTGCAGCCTACGAGCATATGATCCTAACGGATCCTGTTTCATCAATTTCTTTTATCCTTGGCCCATCTTCACTCCTTAGAAATCTGACCCTCACTACATCTCCTACCACGGTGTTCCTCCAGTACATCACGATGTAAAACATGCCAATTCCCCAAACCTCAAGCACTTCGTTCTCCCTCCACATCTTTTTTTTTCAAATCAAACCAAATTCTCCTCATCGATTCCTCTCTCACTACATACGATTTTGGCTCAATTCGATTCTTCAATGGCCATTGTGTTCGAACATGAATTCACGCTGTAACCTAGAAATAGTAAATGTTTTGGTACTGAATTCCTCCAAGTTCTGATAAAAATCTCAAAACTACAATAGCAATACTCATCTCCATCGCATTCTCTTTGATCCTATATACCCCATCAAACAACTCGCGTCATCCATCATTTAGCCATTCATGGACTTAAATCAGAATAAACGAATCCTTAATTATACCTTAAAATAAATCATTACTTTTAAGAATCACGAGATAAGTACCCAGGTCCTCCTCCCTGTTTTCTCTCGCTTGCCAAAACAACCCATGTACTCAACATCACAATCTGACCGAACCAAATTCTCACTCATAACTCGCTCTTCCTTCCAATACAGTTCGCATCCGAACTTTCCACAATGGCCACGCTTCTCCCTTCCCTTTCCCATTCTCTTCAACATCGTAACCATTTTGTAAAGTTCGCACTCTTTCATCCAATACCCTTTATAACCAACTCGAACGCCAATCTTTGAAAACGACTTTAGCCCAGTTCGCCAACGCCGTACACCACTGAGCACTTATCACATCGAAAACCCCAATTTCCAGCGTACAAGTCCTAAATCCCCTCATGAATCCAACTCTAATTCACGCTGTGTTAAAAACAACGAACCCGAGATGCTTGAACCCGTTCAAACAGAATATCAGATCGTATAAGAAGTCGACGGAAACCCAAATACTTGAGTTTAGAGATTTATGGATCCTCACTTGATTTTATATGGAATTTACGATTCATGTTTTAGTGAGGATGAGCAAAACAACTGGCGGCTACAACTTTGGCCAAAAAAATAAGGGAATTAGGTTTAGACTGTGAAACACGTTATATATATAAGACAGGATTGGACCTTTAAGTGGTGGGTTGCCTTTGTATTGACCGCGCAACATTTTAAGGAATTTGTGAAGTAGCATCGGCCATGATTTCTCCCATCTGACCGCAGAAAGAATGTATTCATATTAGGGACAAAATTTATTTATATAATATTCTATAAAATTCCAATGTGAAGTATCCTCTCAAACCGTTCAATACGACCTGCTATCAACTGAAATAAAGGTATTTTTGTGTCGAAAGAGGTTCCCCGATTCCAGAAATATAATAATATCGATAGGTTGACTCATTTTGTGAAATCTCAAAAATACCGATTTAGGGTGCACAATACTCCAAATAAAAGTTGCTTATTTAATTAATTAAAAATTTCCATAAAATTCTAAAAATTAAATTATCATTATGTCCTAAAAGGACCTTGTCTAAATTCAAACCCGATCTCTTGTTATATCGAATAAACCGTTACGGTCAATAAACGATTCTATAGCGACTAATTTAAAATTTGATTTGCACATATCTCAAAATCTATACGATGAAATCCTGATTTTTCTCTTCCACTTAGAAAGATATACTTCACTAGCTCCATACGTTTCTTGTTTCACAGGAATCCGATTTAAAACGAACCCTGTACATTCAGTTGAAGTTCAAATTGCCAAATAGCGAACTGCCGCGCCATTTCGAGCTCGATTTTAATTATATTATAACTCTACGTTCAAACTGTCTTTTATATAATATAATCGTTATTCAAATTCAATTCCAAGCTGAATTAAATATCACAGATGATCCAGTTCATACCATATCGCCATTTCAGCCAATTTTGATTATTTCAAAATTAAATATATTATTCAATTTATTATTTTAATTAAATATTCACCATTATTTAATTCCATGACCATTTAATTCACTATATCGCTATTTATATAATTAAATTAATTAATTATAATACCTCTGCAAATGCGGGTCATTACAAGCTGGTTGTCAGGATTAATCAAACGTGTCATGCGCAAAGTAAACATAGAGAATAGATAGAAATTTGAACATCATTTCTACTAATAACTTTGGCAGTAAGAGCCTTTACAATGCCTTGAATTTCTAGAAGACAAAACATCGTTGAAAAGCATAAACAACTGTGTACAAAGTTATGTAAAGTAATGGTTGAGATGTTCACTGTTCCATGCCCTTGGGAGTTCGGCTCCATCCACGGTTGCAAGTTTGAAAGTTCCATCGCTTAGCCTTTGTTGTATGGAGTACGGGCCTTCCCAACGAGGAACAAGACCTTTTGGTGAAGGGAACACCCATTTTAAGATGAGGTCGCCGATGTTGAGGTCCTTACGGAGGACCCTGCAATTGAAACATCAGGCGACTCGTTGTCGTTGGGCGGCGGCTTGAAGATCAGCTTCGTTCCTTTTTTCTTCTAGCAAGTCGAGTGACCCCAAAAGTAAGTCTTGGTTTGTTTTTGCATCGAAATAGGTGACTCGATGAGATGGAAGCTTAAGCTCGATGGGAATGATCGCTTCGGATCCGTAGGAAAGGGCGAAAGGAGTGTGTCTGGTCGCTGTCTTGTGGGTGGTTCTATAGGCCCATAGGGCTAGAGGAAGTTCGTCCGCCCACATGGCCCCAGCCTTCTCCAGACGTTTCTTGATAATGGATTTGATGGCCTTATTAACCGCCTCAACTTGCCCATTGGCTTGGGGATGAGCTACCGCCGAGAACCTTTTTTCGATGTTGTGCCGCTGATAGAAAGCTTTGAATTCGGTGCTCTCGAACTGAGTGCCATTGTCGAAAATGAAAGCTTGAGAGTGATGATGTTGCATACGACGAAGTTGATCATCTTCTTGGTGGTGATTGTGGTAAGAGATTCGGCCTCTGCCCAATTGGTAAATAATCAACTGCGACGACAGCGTACCATGCCCGCCCCTGGCCATTTGAAGAGTTCCAATGATCTCGATTCCCGACATGGCGAATGGCCATGGGCTGATCATTTGTGTCAATTCTTTAGGCGGGGATCTCGGAATCTTTGAGAAGCGTTAGCACTTGTCACACTTGCGAGCATAGTTTGTGGCATCTTAGTCGAGTGTAGGGCAATAATAGCCATATCTGAGTATTTTTCTTGATAGTATTTGACCTCCAATATGGTTGCCGCACTCACCCTCATGTACATTAGTGAGTACTTGGATGGAATCATCACAGGCTACGCATCTGAGCAATGGGTCAGAGAAGCCTCTATGGTAGAGCACCCCATCCATAAGAAGGTAGCGAGCTGATTGACGGGTGAGCACTCATCTTTCCTTGTAGCGTCCTAGGAGGGTCCCGTGTTGCAGGAAATTCTTGATCGGCGTCATCCAGGATTCAGGCTCAGAGTCGGCGTTCATGGTCACCTTAGTTTGTATTTGCTTGATACTTGGGGAGTTAAGCATTTCGACAAGGGAGAACCCCAAGAGTTACGGATCCTCGGAGCTTGATAGTTTGGCTAGTGAATATGCTTTTTCATTTTACTCTCGAGGAATGTGCATGATGACGAAATGGTCGAAGTGAGTGAGTAATTCCTGAACCTAGGTTAAGTACAGGGCGAGTCGTTCCCCCTTAGCTTGATATTCTCCTTGCACCTAGCGCACGATGAGTTGTGAATAAGAGAAAATTTGAATTGTCTTCAGTTTGAGCTCGATCGCAATTCTAAGTCCAGCTATCAGGGCCTCATATTCTGAATCGTTGTTGTTAGCATGAAAATTTAGTTTTAGTGTGTAGCATATCGGGCGTTCTTCGGGGGAGAAGAACATGACTCTGGCTCCGGAGCATTTGCTGTTGGAGGAGCCATCTTCGAACAATTTCCATTAAATGTTGGAAGCTTCAGGGTTCTCTTTTGAAATCTCCTCGAGGGTTGTGAATTCTGCTATGAATTCAGTGAGGGCTTGCCCGAGGGTGGCTCGACGGGGAATGAATGTTATCTCAAATTGACTTAGCTCTATATTCCATTTTCAGAATCGTTCGGACGCCTCGGATCGCTGTAGGACCAGACATAGCAGCTGGTTGGTGAAAACTTTTATGCGGTGAGACTGAAAGCATGGTCGAAGCTTCCGAGAGGAAGACAATAAGCAGAATGCCAGTTTTTCCAGCTTTGGATAATTCTTTTCTACCCCCGTCAATCGTTTTCTTACGTAGTAGACGGGCCGTTGGATGCGGTCTTCGAGGCGTATTAATGCCGAGCTGATTGCCTGTGCAGAAAAAGCCAAATAAATGTATAAGTCCTCATGGTCTATGGGCTTAGAGAAGATAGGTGGTCGCTTTAAGTGATTCAAAAGTTCCTTGAACGTACAAATGCATTCTGGGGTCCACTCGAATTGTGTTTCCCCTTTCGAAGTAAATCGAAGAAAGGAATGCACTTGTTGGTGGCCTTAGAGATAAACCGACTTAACGCGGCGACCTTTCCGTTTAAACTTTGGACATCTTTGATGTTTTTGGGGATTTGGATGTCCCGAATAGCTTGAATTTTTTCTGGATTGGCTTCGATTCCCCAGGAGTTGACGATGAAACCTAAGAATTTTCCTGAAGCGACACCGAAGGAGCACTTTAGGGGATTGAGTTTTATGTCGTACCGGCGAAGGATATCGAACATTTCAGAAAGGTCATGGACGTGGTCGCTGGACACTTTTGATTTGACCAACATGTCATCCACATACACCCCCATGGACTATCCAATTTGGTTTTTAAAGAGTCGATTAACCGTTCGATGATAAGTGGCGCTGGCATTCTTGAGGCCGAAGGGCATGACGCGATAGCAGTGAAGTCCAAGGTCGGTTATAAAAGAGGAATGATCCTGGTCGTGAAGATTCATCGAGATCTGATTGTATCCTGAGTATGCGTCCATGAAACATAGTAGCTGGTATCCAGTAGTTGAGTCGATTAGTCGGTCGATCTTCGGGAGTGGGAAGCTGTCCTTGGGACATGCCTTGTTTAAGTCGAAGAAGTCGACACACATCTGCCATTTACTTTTGGCTTTTTTGACCAGAACTGGATTGGAGACCCATTCAGGGTAGTCGGCATCGCGGATGAATTTGTTGTTGAGTAGACGATCTACCTCTTTCTCGAATGCCTTGGACCTCTCGCATCCTAAGAAGTGGCGTTTCTGCTTGACTAGAGGCATCATAGGATCCATACTTAGAAAATGGCAAGCAATTGCAGGGTCGATGCCTTTCATGTCGGAGTGAGTCCACGCGAACACGTCTAGGTTAGCCTTCAAGAAATCCATGAGATCCTCTTTGATTGCTGGATAGAGGTATGATCCTATCTTTAACACCTAGATGGGTCATCGGGATTAACTGGAACATCCACTGTGGGTTCAACCGGAGTAGCCCTCTCGTATTCGGGCTCTTCGTCCTTCCGTGGGTCGAGGTCATCGGAAAGACGACAGTGGTGCCTGAGCCAAGGCCTAGACATCGTTGATTGCTATGCAGAGGCGGTCTTAGCGCAGAAAGGTGTAGGCACGACTTTGCCCTTGTCCTTATTGCGTGCGTTCTTCCGTTCTACTGCGTAGCATTCTCTAGCATTGACTTGGTCTCCTATAACCGTTCCGATCCTGTTTTCTGTCGGGAATTTCATTAGGAAGGACCATTGTGACATGCTAACTCTAAATTCTATAAGGAAAGGACGTCCGAAGAAGAATTGTATAGGGAGATAATGTCAATAACCACAGAGGTGAGGATTCGTACTCGGCTTCGGTCCCCGTTCGTGAGTTTGACGGGTGGGTCAATGATTCCTACTAGACAATTGGAAGCTCCGTTGAAGTCGTGGATCATAGCATGGCATAGTTTGAGATCCTTTGCTTCTAATTTCATCTGGTCGTAAGCCACATTAAAAATGATGTGGACCGAGCTTCCTGAGTCAAACAATATTCTTCGGACGGATGCGACACCGATTTGGGCCATGATCACCAGAGGATCGGTGGTCAGGATTTCAATTCCCGTAGAATCCCTTTCATGGAAAACAATGTCGTCCTGCATAGTTTTTTGGAGCTTGGCTAGGACGGATTCATCAGGAGTGGAACAAGCTTCATAAGTAGCATGCTTTATGGAACTTGCGTATTCTTCCATTTTCCGGAAACTGTCATGTGTGAGGCGAGGTCCACCGCATATAGTGTTGATTATGATCCCTCGCCTCAGATTAGATGGACCCAGAGCTATCTTGGCGGTCGCCTGAGGTGCTACCGCCGGAGGTTTTGAATTTGTTTCGGGAGGAAAGTGCTCTTGGACGTATTGCTCAAGGTATTTCTCACGGATAAGCTTCTCAATTGCATCCTTGATCTGGCGGCATTCATTGGTGTTATGCCCATATACGTCGTAGTATCAGCAGTACCTTCCAGTATTTTTCTCGAGGTCGGTTGATTCCCTGGTGCACGACTTTCTGTATGGCAAAGTGTTGCATGTCTCCAAGTAAATTGTTTTTAGGTCCTCATTCAGTGGAGTGTACGACTCGTAGGCTCGGTAAGGGCCGGACTTCCTTGGTTCAGTCGGGGCCTAACTGCTATTCCGGCCACCTTGCCTACCGTTATTTGGTCTTTGCTTGGAGGGACCAACCCACCTGTTCTAATCGGAGGGCTCTCCCACTTGCCTTCCTCTAAGGTGGTTATTTGTAGTGTGTGCTTAAGAGTTGTAGGGCGACTGGTCTCGGAGAGCCGGTTCTATAACGACACGCATTCTACGCATCGGAAGATCGTAGAATATTTATTTCTTTTTCGTATGAGGTCGTATAGCCGTGTAACTTTGGGGAACGACTATTGGGGTCATTTCCCATGTTCACAATTTTTGCCGATTTTTAAATGATCGTTTTACCCCTAGGTGATCTTATTTCGGCCATAATTTTTGATTGGTAAGGAGTTTTGACCTGAAACCACTTCCATTAGATTCGGATGATGGTTTACCTTTCTGTAGAGTGGTCACATTAGCCAAACGGACTCACCGTTTGGTAGGTATGGCTGAAACAAGGTTTAGAAGGTGAAAAACTGCTTAAGTGGGCTGATTAGGGTAATTAGCAAATGGGCCCATAACCCATTTCAGGATTAGGGTTATCCCGAGGCTGAAATGAGTTATGTTTTCATTCTATTTTAGTTTTCTGGCCGCCATTTACCTCTTAGAAAACCTAACAATGGCCTCTACCTTCTAATTTCATCCCAAATCGCTCTCTAATCAAGGATTAAGCTAATCTACATCAAATCAAGGCAAATCAACACCAAATCAGAGTTGGAGCTGCTGCTATACATTGGAATCTGACCCAAAACAGTAGCATTTCAGATCTAAAGTTTTATTTGTGGCTAAGGTGAGTGATTTGCATTGTTTTTCACTAATTACGGTTAACTAGGGGTGATTAATGATGATTAGCGAAATTATAACTCAGAAAAATCTGGAAAAAATTGTAAAATTCTAAAATATTATTTTAGGGCTCTAATAAAAATTTAGGTTAATTTGGACATGTTTTGCTAATCGTATGGTTAAATCATGATTAAGGGGATTAAGGGAAAAACATGGGTTTTGGGTATGTTTCATCCATATAAACATGTTAAATTGTTGTTTTGATGTTTATGGTTGATTATACATGTTGCTATGACTGTTTGAAATGTTTTGTGATTGTATAGAAAAGTTAGATTGGTTGAAAACGTCGTCGTATGGCGTAAATTGCTTGCTGGAAAACTTGTAGGAAATTGGTCAAATTCCATTCGTGAAGCACCTATGCGACCCGACTCCCACTCGTGAACACGTATCACGATCTAACCCGAATCGTGGGCCACCTATTCTTCACGAGCCAAAGCATGAACCGACCCAATGGAGCTCGCCATGAAGCAATTCACGAACTATGCTAAAGCACCCTTCACCACGAACCGAGCATGATGTCACGGCCCGAAGCTTGGTCACGACCGAGCCTACCATCACGACCAGGACCCATGAGTGGAGCTCACGACCCCGATCTAGGAGCATCTTCACAAGCCGAGGATAGGAGGGCGAGCCACGAACCGATGTTTAAGGGGATCCACGATCCGTTCCTCGAGCTTGGACAACGAATAAACTGAAAGGAAAATGAAGTGCGAACGGGATGATAACCAAAACCAAAGATGGAAAGGTAGTCCAAATAGGAAGTAGAACTCAAGATCCAGTTGGGAACCAATGAGTTAACTTCATGAGTTGGGCTTTGCTGCGGGACGTGTGCAAAGGGGTTATTGACGTCTATAGATTTGATTCACCACCAAGGAAGATGTTAGGCTACGGATCAGTGCAGTGGGGTAGCTATTACCCCATGGGGCAGAGTGATCATAACATGGCTATGATCCAGTGCAGTGGAGTTGTCATGACTTCATGGGGCTGAGCAGACATAGCAAGGGATTAGTGGCTATGGATCAGTGCAGTGGAGCCATCATGACTCCATGGGGCAGAGTGATCATAGCAAAGGATTAGTGTGGTCAAAGCGGTGGATATCGTGTGCTTTACGCACTGAGTGAGAGATGTGAGGATGGTTGCTATGCTTGATTGTTTGATATCACTATGACATGCACACCCCTCCCCCGTATCTTTACACCATATGTTAGTGTCATCTTAGAGTATTGTACATCCTGTTGTGCTAACTCTTTGGTTACAGGTCCAGGTTCAGGTACGGTTATGTATACCTGTTATTGTTCCGTTTTGCTGCTTATCGCTCATACCAGACTTTTGTCTGACCTAGAGTTTTATGTCTCTTCTTATTACTTGGGGTGCTCTTAAACGGGCAGACTAGAGACGTGTTAGGTAGTATGCACGAGTAACTATACCGGAGATGAGCAGGAGGCTTCCACGTATGATATATATATATATTCTTCCTGTGTCGCTGCTATTCACTACTTTGGGCATTAGTAGTGTACCTTTCTTATTTTTCTTTAGAGACAGTTTTAAAAGTTGTAATAATGATGATGTGGAACATAAGCTATATTTTGGATTTTCCGCTGCTATGATGGTTTAGTTTTCAGCTTGTGCATTGTCTCGCCTGTCTTATGTCATGTATGTTATTATTATATTTTATTCCATGCATTGTGAGACATTCTACAGGTTCCTTGTTAGTTGAAATTCCTTACATTTCCTTTCTTTAGTGACCGTCTCGTGCTGGTTGGATATCTGTACAACACACTTTCAATGGAAATGTCGGCTGGTGCGGGGCGGGCCATCACACTTGGTATCAGAGCCAGGTTGCGTAGTTAACCTAGGAAAAGACGCCAGGGAGAGATATTATACGTATATGAGAGCGTGTATTTGTGATATTTTGGTTTTCAGAAGATATATATATATATACTATTACTATATCTAAGGATGGAGTCGTACTGCACTGGCACCACTGAAGAGATGGTTAATCGTTTTCTCCTTACAGATTGAATGATGAGCCAACATGCGAAGGGTACTGGTAGAGGAACTAATAATGGGATGCTCCTGATATGAGGACGATGTTTCAGTGACTTCATGAGAGAGATACTTCGAAATGTGCAAGGAGCAGTTCCTAATGCTGCTAACGGTGGTGGCGCAATGGTGCAGGTTCCTAGATCCAATTTCGCCAAGGTATGCAAGGATTACACTAGTCTTGGTGGGAAGTCGTTCCACGGAACGGAGTCGGCTACAAAAGTTCAGGATTGGCTTGATAGCTGTGAGAGCATCTTCGAAGACTTGGGTATCAAGGCTGCGATGAAGAGAAGGCTAGCATCCCGCCAGCTGCAAGGATGGGTAATGAATTGGTGGAATGTTATTAAGGCAGCTACCCTCGAGGATCAAGTTACTTGGGATCAGTTCAAGGCCCGATTCAGTGATAAGTTTATCCCAGCTGCCTAGAAATCAGAATTGTTTAGGAAGTTCTTGGAGCTTAAATAGAATGGTAGGGCAGTCTCGGAATATATTGCCGAGTTCGATACTTTTTTGAAGTATGGATTATCCCTTATTGACACTCCCGAGAAGAAGAATGAGAAGTTCATAACTGGTTTAGATCAGTACTTGGGAGAAAGGCTTATAAATCATATTGATGAGACTATTGAATCGATTGTTGGGAAAGCATTGAGATCGGAGAGTCTTTACCCTAAGTCAAAGACCGAAGTTGTTGTTGCATCTTCAGGAGAGCCAAAACCGCAAGCAGGCGGTGGAGGCAAGAATAATTCTCAGAATAAAAGGAAGTAGAGTCATACCAAGGATGGTCAGAAAAAGAAAGACAAGAAAGATGTTGAGTGCTTTAGCTGTGGCAAGAAGGGCCACTATGCGAAAGAATGTCGAGCAAAGCTAGCTAACAGGAAGTGCTTCAACTGTGGCAAAGTGGGACATCACAAGGATAAATGTAACACCCCACCTTCGCCAGTGCCACTCTAGCAAGGGCACTGACTTTGGGGGGGGGGGGGCGTTTAAATAAGGTAAACATGCATGCAGCTATCACAAGGCAGAACATATAAAACAGAGTAAATATAGCAGCTGATAAAAACTAGCATATCAAAACCATAAGTTAAGTTACAGTACAGTACTTGATCATTATTTTCCATAAACAAAGTCTAGAAACATAAAACTGGAATCTGGAAAGGAAAACATAAAGTAGCTATCCCCAAGGTAGAAAATCATAGCAAGCTCAAGTCCCAAAGCATACATGAGCTATCCAAGAAAAGCGGCTAAGATCCAAGCTAAGTGCCGGTATTCCCACCCTGTAAACCTGGGGGGGGGGGGGAAACGAAAGAAAAGAGGCGAAAGAAAATGGGTCAGTCAAAAGACTGGTAAGTCCTACCTACTATTGTACAACAACTAATAAAGTTAACTGTATATGTAAACAAGGATGAGTCATAGGATGATAACTGGCATGGTGAAAAGTCAACAAGATAGACTAAGTGTGGCATCGCATATACAAGGTTGAGGTTTGCACCAAGTGTACTAGTATTACAAGTCATGTCAACTGTAACCAAGAAGTGATCCCCAGGCCCAAGTTTGGCCCAACATCATGAATGATCCAAAACCAAGGTCCAACTAGCACGGTCTAGTCGATCGGCTCCCTAAAGCCTAACTCTCAAGTGTCGGTGTCATACGGCCCAACTACGAAGTGTAGCTAAACTGTGCTAGGTCCACCCTAGGGTGTATCAAGTCCTAGGGTGTCAACCACTGACACAAATCAAGCACGCACAGTTTAAACCTACGGGTGCCCGTGCCTGCTTTTTCAACTCCGGACCATGTGCACGACCATGGCCCGCCTGAACCTACACCGGTGCACTTACTCAGCCGTCGTTTTGGCCGCTTACATGTCATCCCAGTAATCGTGCCCCACCCTAGCCTAGTCCCTAGGGTATCATGATACAACCAAGAGGGTTACTGGTGCAAAGGACCACGTAACTAGGGTTTCCTTAATGGGTTAAACGTGGTTAACCCAACTCATCCAAGTACCAAGTTGGTTAAGTACACCCAAGGTTCATGACTTAACCCTACCAACCCATCGTGTTTAATTGGTTAAGTATTCAAGCGGCCCATGACTTAACCCTACCATGTGGCATTAATTAATTTAATGCACCCAACCTCTCACATTAGACCTTGTTGTGGTTACTAGTTAGGCCGGGCGGGTCCGGGTAGGTTTACACCACAACTTAGTCTAACCTCGGGTTTCACGTGCAACATGACCAACTACTCACATTGGGTCCTATTGCTTGTAGCCACTAGTTAAGCCGGTCGGTTCCGGGTAGGTTTATGCTACAAGCTCAACACAACCTCGAGTTGGCCATCAACATGTTTTCTAAGTGTCATGTCCACCATGTTTCCAAAACACATTACAAGTTTTCAAGCAATTGGGTAGACCTAACTTAATAGGTAAATTCCCAATGGGTAGACCTAACTTAATAGGTAAATTCCCAAGCTTATGTTTTTATGTCTTTTAAGTTTACCCAACCCCAAACGCAATCCCATCGCTTACATATCGCAATAGCGCATAAAGGATAGAAAGAGGGAAAACCATGACATAAAGGTGTTGGAGCCACAAGTTAAACATGGTGGCATATGAGACAAAGATGTGATCATAAAATTGCATGTCATGTTATCAACTTGCAAAATATTCATAAGCATGCATAACATCATTTTAACTTGCATAGTGTTCATATGCATGCATAACATCATTTTAACTTGCATAGTGTTCATATGCATGCATAACATCATTTTAACTTGCATAGTGTTCATATGCATGCATAACATGGTTTTCAACTTGCATAAGGTTCATATGCATGCATAACATCAAACTTGGCAAATAGGCGGAACATGGCCATAGATAGCATGAGATAAGGACTAGTAACATGCATATAACATTATATGCATGTCAATACAAGGTTTATAAGAGTTTCAAAGTTGCATCATGCAACATTTCCAACCAAAGATCATATCTTTCTATGCATAAAGCCAAGGTAATGACTTTACTAACATGCATAGAGTAAGCTTATGCATAAAATCATAAGATCAAAGCACAAATCATGATTAACCCCAAACTCAACTTGCAACATAACATATTAACTTCATAGTTAAAATACAAGGGTAGAAATAGGCTTACAATGCTTATGTGGACTCAAATGAGTATAGCAATTGTAAGAAAACCCTTATGCAACCAATAAAACCCCAAAATGCAAGCAAGATTGATCAAGACTCTTCCTTTATGATGCAAATCTAGCAACTTGAGTTGAATGCAAGATAAAGAGGATCATACAAGTCTAAAAATACTTGTATGCATGGAAAATCACTTAAAAATTGATTTAGGAATTTATGAAGAGAGTGGAGGCCATGAGAGGATTGATTTTGCCATAGTTTAGTTGTAGGATAGATTAATGATGATTTAGGGTAGGTTAGGGTCTTATTTATAGATTAGGCAAGTGTTTTAGACCATAGGATTAAACCCTAGTTCCAATCTCAACCCTCTAAACCGAATCTGGCCCCCTAGCTCAACACATTCTCAAAATGGTGCACCAGGCAGGACTGGGCGTCTGAGCCAAGTCGACAGCCAAGTCGACAGGGCTGTCGACCTGGTCAGACCCAGTCGACTCCCAAGTCGACAGGGCTGTCGACTTGGGTACTGTGGCGGGAATTTTCCCGCTTGGCCCAACTGGCCCAATTTTCCAAATTCAAGTTTGAATTTGAAATCTGTTTTTACTTAGAAATTTTCTGAAAACTTCGTTGGGCCTTAATCGGGTCATACGGACTCCGATTTTCGAAAACTCGGACTCTATTTCGCGTATTTTTCCGAGACGAACGCAATGGCATAGCCCGTTTCCCTTGATTCAGATTTATATATTAAATTCTGCCTCGATTTATGTTATCACAGGTTATGGAAAATACGGGTTGTTACATTCTGCCCTCCTTAAAAGGATTTCGTCCCCGAAATCTTCAAGTTAGGAAGAACATATCCTACCATCCAATCATCCATCTACTCAAAACATCATCCACGAGCAATCATTGTCCTTACAAGATTCCAAATGCTGTATGAACATATGCAAAGGTGTGTGTATATGTCCTTATCTAATGCAAATATCATTAGTGCAAATTATGTTAGTGAAATGAATCCATATGTATGCAATTCCTAACATAATGTATAACATCTATATGTGTGCACATCACATACATCCATATGCAACATCCATGTGATAGCATAACAAGTTTCAGCCATGAATAAGTATAAGCACTCATGCATATGCAATATGAAAGTGTGTGAGCCGATCTTAGTGCCTAATCGTGTATAATGCATCCACGAGTAACCACTTGCAACCACTTGCAGCCACTTGCAACCATCAAGCATAACATGTTTCAAACACATGTTTCATCCAAAGGGTTTCTACCTAAGGTTCTCATGACAAGATTAGCACGATAACTAGATGAACATGGATAGCAAAGAGAAAGATATGCTAACAAAGAAAAGAGATTGAGAGTGTACCTTCAAAAAGGAATGGATAAAGCCCACGCATCTTCTCCTCGGTTTCCCAAGTTGCGTCTTCTTCGGCTTCACCCCATTGAACCTTCACTAACCTGACCTCTCGATTCCTTAGCTTCTTGGTCTCCGTCCCCAAGATACGAATCGGAGCTCTCCTCAAAGTAGCTTCTTTCTCCACTTCCACATCTTCCAGAACACTTGGCTCAACAACCTCTGCTGACTCATGTAAACACTTCCGGAGATGCGAGACATGAAAAACATCGTGTACTCCGGCAAGCTTCCCGGGCAATTTCACTCTATAAGCCATCTGCCTGATCCTCTCTATAATAGGGAAGGGTCCAACAAATCTCGGTGCTAACTTCCCAACGGCTCCAAATCGGACCACATTCCGCAAAGGAGAAACCTTCACGAAAACCATATCTCCAACATCAAACTCCAAATCAGATCTTCGCTTATTAGCATAGGATTTCTGTCGGTCTTGGGCAGCTTTCATCCGTCTTCGAATCAACTCGATCTTCTCGGATGCGTCTCTGATCATATCAGGCCCAAGTATAAGCTTATCTGTAGTCTCCCACCAACATGTAGGTGACTTGCACGGCCTCCCATATAAAGCTTCAAATGGTGCCATCCCTATGCTTGCTTGATAACTGTTATTATATGCAAACTCAACAAGAGGAAGATGGTCTTCCCAAGTACCACCAAAATCCAGAATACAAAGCCTTAACAGATCCTCGAGTACCCTATTCACCCTTTCGGTTTGACCGTCCGTCTATGGGTGATAAGCAGTACTTAGATTCAACCTCGTGCCCATGGCTTCTTGCAAGCTATTCCAGAACTGACTTGTAAAGATTGGGTCACGGTCACTGACTATACTAGAAGGGACTCCATGAAGTCTCACAATCTCACGAAGATATACAGACGCTAGCCAAGATGCGGTCCTCTTGCTCTTTACCGGAATGAAATGAGCACTCTTTGTAAGTCTGTCCACGATAACCCAAATGCTCGTATTCCCTTTCCTTGACCTTGGTAGCCCATCAATAAAATCCATGGAAATACTCTCCCACTTCCAAAGTGGAACGTCTAGAGGATGCAATAGCCCACCGGGCTTCTTTGACTCGGCCTTAACTTGCTGGCAAATGATACATCTAGAAACAAACTCTGCCACATCCTTCTTCATCCCAGGTCAAAAGAAAATACGCTTCATATCTTGATACATCTTATCTCCGCCTGGATGTATAGTCAACTTAGAGCGATGCGCTTCCTCAAGGACTTTTCTTACTAGATCTTCTACCACTGGAACACATAACCTTCCATCTCTCCTCAGCCAACCCTTGTCATCAATAGAATATCGAGCGAGATGACTAGATGTCTCTCCTCGAATCAGCTTATCCATAATCTCAACTATCTGAGGGTCTTCTTTCTGCGAAGCCCCAACTTGATCAAGAAGGGTAGGTCTGAGTTCCAGAGATGCTAAAGAACCGGTCATCGACTCAATCGCCAAAGAGAAATCGAAGGTTGCCACATACTCTAAATTCTTCATCTCAACGAATAGAGGACTTAGGGTCAACCTCTTTCTGCTTAGTGCATCAGCCACAACATTACCCTTGCCAGGGGTATAAGCTATCTCGAAGTCATACGATGCCAAGAATTCCATCCACCTTTGTTGCCTAAGGTTCAGATCTTTCTGCGAGAAGAGATACTTGAGTGATTTGTGATCAGTATACAACTCAAACCTTTCGCCTAAAAGATAGTGGCACCAGGACTTGAGTGCAAAGACAATCGCCGCTAACTCCAAGTCATGAGTGGGGTAGTTCTTCTCATGAACTTTAAGTTGCCTACCCCCATAACATATCACTCTTCTCTCCTGCATAAGTACAGCGCCTAACCCCGTGCCACATGCATCGGTATACACGGTAAACATCTTACCGCCATCGGGTCATGCCAAAACTGGAGTTGTGGTAAGGGCCCTTTTGAGCCTTTGAAAAGCAAGCTCACACTCCAAGTCCCATGCAAAGACTAAGTTCTTCTTTGTCAATCTAGTGAGAGGGGCCGAAATCTTGGCGAAGTCTCTAATGAACTTCCTATAGTAGCCTGCCAGACCAAGAAAGCTTCGCACTTCGGTTGCATTCTTAGGAGTCTTCCAGTCTTGAACTGCAACCACTTTAGCGGGATCCACAGCTATACCCTGCTTGGAAACTATATGCCCAAGAAACCGGACTTCCTTTCTCCAAAAGTGGCATTTGGAGAACTTGGCTTTCAACTGATGGGCTCTAAGCGTATCCATCACCTCCTTGAGGTGTCTAGCATGTTCTTCCTCGTCTTTTGAAAAGATCAGAATATCATCCACGAAGACAACAACAAACTTGTTAAGGAACTCCCTGAACACCCTACTCATCAAATCTACGAAGTAGGCGGGTGCATTAGTCAAACCGAATGGCATGACAAGCCATTCAAAGAATCTGTCTGGAGTCCTAAATGCAGTCTTATCAATGCTGTCTTCGGCCACTCTAAGCTGATGGAATCCGGTGGCTAAATCAAGCTGAGAGAAAACAGAAGCACCAACAAGCTGGTCGAAGAGGTCATCTATCCTCGGTAATGGATGTCTATTCTTCTTGGTCAGCTTGTTCAACTCTCGATAATCAACACATAGACGAAGCGAGCCGTCCGCCTTAGTGGCGAACACCACAGGAGCACCCCATTCAGAAATGCTTCGCCTAATAAAATTCTTCTCAAGAAGCTCCTTGATTTGCTTACTGAGCTCTCTCCTTTCACGCGGGGCCATGTGCCTAACCGGTAAGGAGACTGGCTTAGTATTATCAACCAGATAAATGCGGAAATCTATCTCTCGCATAGGGGGTAACCCCTTAACTTCTTCAAAAACATCAGGGTATTCTCGAACCACCCTTACAGATTCCAGATCATCGATGGACGAGTCAAGAGATTCAAGATAACATAGCATGACGGGATCTAGCGGGTTGCAAGAAATCTCTAGGGTATTACCAAGGCGAGTCATGAGTCTCACCACCCTATGCTCACAATCGAGAATGGCCTCATAGCTGGACAACCAATCCATGCCCAAGATCAACCCGTATCCCGTAAACCCGAGAACATAAGCATCACACGAGAATTCCACGGTCAAGATAGAAATCCTCAAATCCATACAGATCATAGATAAATGGGCTGAACCCCCAATCGGATTTGAAACACTAACGGGATCCTCAACAAGACTAGTACTTAGGTGCAAACTTTCAACAATATCAGAAGAAATAAAGGTATGCGATGCGCCTGAATCAAACAAAGTACGAACAGGGAAACCAGAAATATAAACAAGACTTTCCACAGAAATAGTACCTCGGTCCTGAACTGGAGCGGCGTTGAGAGCATGTACTTGCCCTCCAGATGTACCTGCACGTTGAGTTTGCCCATGCCCCTGCTTCCTAGGGCATTCCTTGCTAAAATGTCCCATCTCTCCACAGTGAAAGCACCCTCCTAACTTCCTTTTCTTCTTCCTACAGTCCTTGACTACGTGCCCAACAATCCCACAGAAGTTGCACTTTCTCGTTTCCTTTGCCTTGTTCTTGTTGCCCTTGTCATTCTTGTTGTTCTTATTGTTCTGATTACTCTGATTCCCTCCCCACTTGGAGTCTGTCTTCTTAGGCTGAGTCTCATTGGGCTTGACTTCTTTCTTCCCATTCTTATCCTCTCCCTGCAGCAATGCCATGTCTACCAGGCTCTCGAAAGTGGCCCCCATGGGTATGTGTGACATGGCTAGACCTTGTAATGGCTCATTTAACCCTTGTGCAAAACGTAGAGCCTTCTTCTCGGGAGTATTGACCATGTCCAAACCGAATCGGGCAAGCTGGTTGAACTTATTCACATATTCTCTCACCGTCATGTCTCCTTGCTTCAAAGCTATGAACTTCTCTAGTTGCAAATTCGCCTCTGCAGATGATAGAAACTTAAGCCCAAACCTTGCCCTAAAGTCGGCCCAGGTTTCTACGGGCCTAGTAGCATTGGTGACCTCCCACCAATAAGAAGCTTCCTCCTTTAGTAGCCAAACCGCCAACAGAACCTTTCTACGGTCCTTTATATCAAAGATGGCAAAGAGATCTTCGGTCTCCTTTAACCAATTTCTTGCTTCCTCAAAAGTCTCCATCCCAATAATTTTTTTACCACCCATTGCCTTGAAGTCCTTGCAAACCTTGGCGAAATCGGCTTGTGGTTGCTGAGGAGGAGGAGGAGGGGGTGGAACCTCAGTGATAGTGGGAGTGGTTGCTGGACCTGCATTGTTGGCCCTAGCTTCCAAGTATCTCCGGAACCATCCGGGAATGGTGACTCCCTCAGGAAGATTGAGATCGGCCATGCTGAAAAAGGAAAAGATAGATTTAGAACGAGGAAACGAAGGATAGTGCTTATGGCTCTTGGGGGATAGCCTTTCAAAATAAACTAGACTTTTCTTTGGAAAATACTTAATTGGTTTTGAAAATAGCTTTTAAAAGTAACTTTAAAACCCTTTTTGCTCCAATCTCGTAAACCTTATGCTCTGATACCAAATGTAACACCCCACCTTCGCCAGTGCCACTCTAGCAAGGGCACTGACTTTGGGGGGGGGGGGCGTTTAAACAAGGTAAACATGCATGCAGCTATCACAAGACAGAACATATAAAACAGAGTAAATATAGCAGCTGATAAAAACTAGCATATCAAAACCACAAGTTAAGTTACAGTACAGTACTTGATCATTATTTTCCATAAACAAAGTCTAGAAACATAAAACTGGAAACTGGAAAGGAAAACATAAAGTAGCTATCCCCAAGGTAGAAAACCATAGCAAGCTCAAGTCCCAAAGCATACATGAGCTATCCAAGAAAAGCGGCTAAGATCCAAGCTAAGTGCCGGTATTCCCACCCTGTAAACCGGGGGGGGGGGACGAAAGAAAAGAGGCGAAAGAAAATGGGTCAGTCAAAAGACTGGTAAGTCCTACCTACTATTGTACAACAACTAATAAAGTTAACTGTATATGTAAACAAGGATGAGTCATAGGATGATAACTGGCATGGTGAAAAGTCAACAAGATAGACTAAGTGTGGCATCGCATATACAAGGTTGAGGTTTGCACCAAGTGTACTAGTATTACAAGTCATTTCAAGTGTAACCAAGAAGTGATCCCCAGGCCCAAGTTTGGCCCAACATCATGAATGATCCAAAACCAAGGTCCAACTAGCACGGTCTAGTCGATCGGCTCCCTAAAGCCTAACTCGTCAAGTGTCGGTGTCATACGGCCCAACTACGAAGTGTAGCTAAACTGTGCTAGGTCCACCCTAGGGTGTATCAAGTCCTAGGGTGTCAACCACTGACACAAATCAAGCACGCACAGTTTAAACCTACGGGTGCCCGTGCCTGCTTTTTCAACTCCGGACCATGTGCACGACCATGGCCCGCCTGAACCTACACCGGCGCACTTACTCAGCCGTCGTTTTGGCCACTTACATGTCATCCCAGTAATCGTGCCCCACCCTAGCCAAGTCCCTAGGGTATCATGATACAACCAAGAGGGTTACTGGTGCAAAGGACCACATAACTAGGGTTTCCTTAATGGGTTAAACGTGGTTAACCCAACTCATCCAAGTACCAAGTTGGTTAAGTACACCCAAGGTTCATGACTTAACCCTACCAACCCATCGTGTTTAATTGGTTAAGTATTCAAGCGGCCCATGACTTAACCCTACCATGTGGCATTAATTAATTTAATGCACCCAACCTCTCACATTAGACCTTGTTGTGGTTACTAGTTAGGCCGGGCGGGTCCGGGTAGGTTTACACCACAACTTAGTCTAACCTCGGGTTTCACGTGCAACATGACCAACTACTCACATTGGGTCCTATTGCTTGTAGCCACTAGTTAAGCCGGTCGGTTCCGGGTAGGTTTATGCTACAAGCTCAACCCAACCTCGAGTTGGCCATCCTCATGTTTTCTAAGTGTCATGTCCACCATGTTTCCAAAGCACATTACAAGTTTTCAAGCAATTGGGTAGACCTAACTTAATAGGTAAATTCCCAATGGGTAGACCTAACTTAATAGGTAAATTCCCAAGCTTATGTTTTTATGTCTTTTAAGTTTACCCAACCCCAAACGCAATCCCATCGCTTACATATCGCAATAGCGCATAAAGGATAGAAAGAGGGAAAACCATGACATAAAGGTGTTGGAGCCACAAGTTAAACATGGTGGCATATGAGACAAAGATGTGATCATAAAATTGCATGTCATGTTATCAACTTGCAAAATATTCATAAGCATGCATAACATCATTTTAACTTGCATAGTGTTCATATGCATGCATAACATCATTTTAACTTGCATAGTGTTCATATGCATGCATAACATCATTTTAACTTGCATAGTGTTCATATGCATGCATAACATCATTTTAACTTGCATAGTGTTCATATGCATGCATAACATGGTTTTCAACTTGCATAAGGTTCATATGCATGCTTAACATCAAACTTGGCAAATAGGCGGAGCATGGCCATAGATAGCATGAGATAAGGACTAGTAACATGCATATAACATTATATGCATGTCAATACAAGGTTTATAAGAGTTTCAAAGTTGCATCATGCAACATTTCCAACCAAAGATCATATCTTTCTATGCATAAAGCCAAGGTAATGACTTTACTAACATGCATAGAGTAAGCTTATGCATAAAATCATAAGATCAAAGCACAAATCATGATTAACCCCAAACTCAACTTGCAACATAACATATTAACTTCATAGTTAAAATACAAGGGTAGAAATAGGCTTACAATGCTTATGTGGACTCAAATGAGTATAGCAATTGTAAGAAAACCCTTATGCAACCAATAAAACCCCAAAATGCAAGCAAGATTGATCAAGACTCTTCCTTTATGATGCAAATCTAGCAACTTGAGTTGAATGCAAGATAAAGAGGATCATACAAGTCTAAAAATACTTGTATGCATGGAAAATCACTTAAAAATTGATTTAGGAATTTATGAAGAGAGTGGAGGCCATGAGAGGATTGATTTTGCCATAGTTTAGTTGTAGGATAGATTAATGATGATTTAGGGTAGGTTAGGGTCTTATTTATAGATTAGGCAAGTGTTTTAGACCATAGGATTAAACCCTAGTTCCAATCTCAACCCTCTAAACCGAATCTGGCCCCCTAGCTCAACACATTCTCAAAATGGTGCACCAGGCAGGACTGGGCGTCTGAGCCAAGTCGACAGCCAAGTAGACAGGGCTGTCGACCTGGTCAGACCCAGTCGACTCCCAAGTCGACAGGGCTGTCGACTTGGGTACTGTGGCGGGAATTTTCCCGCCTGGCCCAACTGGCCCAATTTTCCAAATTCAAGTTTGAATTTGAAATCTGTTTTTACTTAGAAATTTTCTGAAAACTTCGTTGGGCCTTAATCGGGTCATACGGACTCCGATTTTCGAAATCACGGACTCTATTTCGCGTATTTTTCCGAGACGAACGCAATGGCATAGCCCGTTTCCCTTGATTCAGATTTATAAATTAAATTATGCCTCGATTTATGTTATCACAGGTTATGAAAAATACGGGTTGTTACAATAAATGTCTGCAACCCCCCAAAGATAAGCAGATTGTGAAAGCGTACGCTATTAATGCTGTTCCTTCTTCGTCGAATGCCCCAACTGCTGCGGAGAAAGGAAAGAATGTCGTCATTCAAGGTATGCTTTCTGTTTATGATGTTCCTGTTCGAGTATTGTTTGATACCGTGGATTTCCGTTCCTTCATATCTAGTGACCTGGTAGATAGGTCGGAATTGGACCCCGAGATAGTCGATAAACCTTTAGTAGTGACGAACCCGATTGGTGGTTCGACTAGCCTTAGCATGATTTGTCGAAATTTGGTCCTATCGAGTCATGGATGTATGTTTTTTTGTGACTGCTTTGTTTTGGGCTTTACTGGGTTTGGCATTATTTTGGGAGTCGATTGGCTCCAAAGGTACGGGGTGGTGGTAGTTTGTGAGAGCTTTTGGTGACAGTTAGAGCGGATGATGGGCGGAGGGTAGTGTTTGGTGTTCTACCCAGTGATGGGGTAATGGCTAATTTTCTAAATTCCCTCAACATCCCGCATGATGAGTTATCAGATATGCCCATGGCTGGCCAGTATCCGGACGTCTTCGAGAAAGTGACCGGACTTCCACCACAACGAGAGATTGAGTTCCGTATTGATTTAGTGAAAGATGCCAGGCCTATAGTGATGCCACTTTGTCGTATGGCACCAAGGGAGCAGAGAGAGCTCGGGGTGCAAGTAAGCGATCTTTTGAAGAATGGATTTATCAGAATAAGTGTTTCTGAGTGGGGAGCACCAGTTGTGTTTGCTACCAAGGCAGATGGTTCCCTTCGATTGTGTGTGGACTACCGCAAGTTGAATAAGGTGAGGAGGAAGAATAAGTATCATCTTCCATGGATAGATGATTTGTTCGATCAATTGAGTGGAGCGAGAGTGTTCTCCCAGTTGGATCTGGCGATAGGTTTTCATCATCTTATAGTGGCAACTGAGAGTATAGCTAAAACGACATTTCGGACGCTGTCTGGATTTTATGAGTGGTTGTTTAGGGCAGACCAATGCGCCAACATATTTTGTGGATCTAATGAATAGGGTATTCAGAGGTCAGTTGAATAAGTTTGTTCTTGTGTTCGTAGACGATAACTTGGTTTATTCGAGGACAGAGGAAGAACACAAGGAACATTTGAGGATAGTGATGGAGGTGTTGAGAAAACACTAATTGAAAGCAAATTTTTCTACGTGTCACTTCTGGAGGAGGGAAGTGAGATTCTTAGGCCATGTTGTTTCAGAGAATGGTATTGCCGTGGATCCTGCGAAGTTGGTTATGGTACAAGATTGGTCTACGCCCAAGAATGCAACAGACGTAAGAAGTTTCTTGGGATTAGCTGGATATTATCGTAAGTTTATCCATGACTTCTCCAAGGTAGCGGCACCGTTAACTCAATTGACTAAGAAGAATCAAGCTTTCGTTTGGGACGAAAGGTGTGAAAATGCATTCAAGATTCTAAAGGAAAAGTTGACGTGTGCGCCAGTGTTAGTCATTCCTAAAGGGAATGAAGAGATAACAATATATACAGATGCATGTGATACCAAACTTGGTGTTGTATTGATGCAAGGAGGTAGGGTTGCAGCATATGCAAGTCGGCAACTAAAATCGCATGATAAAAGATACCCCACCCACGATTTGGAATTAGCAGCGATCGTGTTCGCGTTGAAGATGTGGAGACATTATCTCTTGGGCGAAAGATTCGAGTTGTTTACCGATCATAAGTCATTAATGTATCTTTTCTCCCAAAAGGATTTAAATCTCCGACAGCAGAGATGGTTAGAAATCTTGGCTTCCTATGATTTCGATATCACATATATACCGTGAAAGGGCAATGTGGTAGCTGATGCATTGAGTAGAAGACATGCCAGTTTAGGGGGTATGTTTCTTGAATGGAAGCAACTAGAGAATATCGTAGGGTATGATTTTAGACCAAACTGCGAATTGGATCCAGAAATGTTTGCAAGTTTGACGATCAGACCTACTTTGATTGAGCGAATTGGTTCCAGTCATAGGGACAATCCTAACCTATTGGAAATCATCTCTAAGTTAGAGATGGGTATCGACGAGGAGATGAACAAGTATGGGCTTGATCGAGATGGATGGCTCAGAAAGAATGGGAGACTCGCTGTACCCAATGTTAATGGATTGAGAGATGAAGTGCTTAGAGAGTGTCATCACTCAAGACTGACTATACATCCCGGTGGTAATAAAATGTATCGAGACATGAAGCAGACCCACTAGTGGGAAGGGATGAAAAAGGATGTTGGAAAGTTTATATCCAAGTGCCTGAATTGTCAGCTAGTTAAAGCTGACCAAAAGAAGCTGAGTGGTTTGTTACAACCATTGGAAGTTCCCGAATGGAAATGGGAGCAAGTCTCAATGGATTTCATTGATGGTTTACCAAGGACTAGATCGGGCCATGATAGCATTTGGGTGATTGTGGACCGATTGATCAAGAGTGCGAAGTTTATACCCATCAAGTCGAATATAACGGCCGCTAATTTAGCAGAACTGTATTTGAAGTGGTAGTGAGATTTCATGGAGTACCCAAAGGCATTGTAAGTGACCGAGATTCGTTGTTCACTAGTGGATTTTGGAAGAGCTTACAAGAGGCTTTAGAATTAGAATTACATCTCAATACCGCATATCATCCTCAAACTGACGGTCAGACAGAGAGGGGTGAATCGATTATTAGAAGATCTCTTGAGATCATGCATATTAGATTTTGGTGGATCATGGGATGACCATTTGCATTTAGTGGAGTTCACATATAATAATAGTTATCAGTCCAGTATTGGTAGGCTCCATATGAAGCTTTGTATGGAAGACCGTGCAACTCACCGTCATGTTGGTTAGAAACCGGTGAGAAATTTGTGCTTTGACTAGATGTGATAAGAGAAACCTCAGATAAGATCAAGGTTATCCAACAGCGAATGAAGGCTGCTCAGGATAGGTAGAAGAGTTATACTGATAAAAGGAGAAGGGATTTAAAATTCTCCATTGGCGACTTGGTGTTTATCAAGATTTCTCCGTTAAAGAGCGCGATTCGATTTGGTAGGAATGGCAAGTTAGCACCAAGATTTGTTGGTCCATTCCTAGTTCTCGAACAAGTTGGGAATTTGGCATATAAAGTTGAGTTACCTGACAAGATGGAGGGAGTTCACAACGTATTTCATGTTTACCAGTTAAGGAAGTTTGTGCACGACCCTAATGTGACTATTTAACCAGATCAGTTAGACGATATCTAAGTAGAACCCGAGGTGGTTGAGAACCGCCGACCGATTCGTATTGTTGAGCACGATACGAAGCAGCTTCGAAGGAAGTTGTTGAACTAATCAATGTTCAATGGGGAGAGGATGAGAGTGACTGTACTTGGGAAACAGAGGAGAGCATAAGAAAATCGCATCCAAAAATCTTTGCCTGGTAAGATTTCAATAGTGATAGTTTCTTCCCTTGTTTGTAAACCTCATGCTAGAGTGGGCTTTTTGTGTTTGTTGTGTATGTTTGATTGTTTGTGAATGATTGATAGGCATGCAGAATACCTTTGTATGGTTTTTGGTTAAGGAATTTCGGGGGCGAAATTTCTTAAGGGGGGAGAGTGTAACGACCCGCATTCTATGCATCGAAGGATCATAAAATATTTATTAATTTTTCGTATGAGGTTGTATAGCCGTGTAACTTTGGGGAACGACTATTGGGGTCATTTCCCATGTTCACGATTTTTGTCGATTTTTAAATGACCGTTTTGGCCCTAGCTGATCTCATTTCGGCCATAACTTTTGATTGGTAAGAATTTCTGACCTGAAACCACTTCCATTAGATCCGAATGATGGTTTACCTGTCCGTAGAGCACATTAGCCAAACGGACTCACCGTTTGGGAGATATGGCTGAAACAAGGTTTAGAAGGTGCAAAACTGCTTAAGTGGGCTGATTAGGGTAATTAGCAAATGGGCCCATAACCCATTTCAGGATTAGGGTTATGGGAGGCTGAAATGAGTTAGGCTTTCATTCTATTTCAGTTTTCTGGCTGCCATTTATCTCTTAGAAACCCTAACAATGGCCTCTACCTTCTAATTTCATCCCAAATCGCTCTCTAATCAAGGATTAAGCTAATCTACATCAAATCAAGGCAAATCAACACCAAATCAGAGTTGGAGCTGCTGCTATACATTGGAATTCGACCCAAAACAGTTGCATTTTAGATCTAAAGTTTTATTTGTGGCTAAGGTAAGTGACTTGCATTATTTATCACTAATTACGGTTAATTAGGGGTGATTAGTGATGATTAGCGAAATTATACCTCAGAAAAATCTGGAAAAATTTGTAAAATTCTAAAATATTATTTTAAGGCACTGATAAAAATTTAGGTTAATTTGGACATGTTTTGCTAATCATATGGTTAAATCATGGTTAAGGGGATTAAGGGAAAAACATGGGTTTTAGGTATGTTTGATCCATATAAACATGTTAAATTATTGTTTTGGTGTTTATGGTTGATTATATATGTTGCTATGACTGTTTGGAATGTTTGATTGTATAGAAAAGTTAGATTGGTCGAAAACGCCGTCGTATGGCGTAAATTGCTTGCTAGAAAAGTTGCAGGAAATTGGTCAAATTCCGTTCGTGAAGCAACTATGCGACCCAACTCCCACTCGTGAACACGTATCATGATCCGACCCGAACCATGGGCCACCTACTCTTCACGAGCCAAAGCACGAACCAACCCGATGGAGCTCGCTATAAAGCAAGTTACGAACTATGCTGGAGCACCCTTCACCATGAATCGAGCATGATGTCATGACCCAAGCTTGGTCACGATCGAGCCCACCATCATGACCAAAACCCACGAGTGGAGCTCACGACCCCGATCCAGGAGCATCATCACGAGCCAAGGATAGGAGAGCGAGCCACGAACCGATGTTTGGGGGGATCCATGATCCGATCCACGAGCTTGGACAGCGAACAAACTGAAAGGCAAATGAAGTGCGAACGGGATGATGACCAAAACCCAAGATGCAAAGGTAGTTCAAATAGGAAGTAGAACTCAGGATCCAGTTGGGAACCAACGAGTCAACTTCATGAGTTGGGCTTTGCTGCGGGACATGTGCAAAGGGGTTATCGACGTCTATAGCTTTGATTCACCACCAAGGCGGATGTTAGGCTACGGATCAGTGCAGTGGGGTAGCTATTACCCCATAGGGGAGAGTGATCGTAGCATGGCTATAAGCTAGTGCAGTGGAGTCATCATGACTTCATGGGGCAGAGTGGACAAAGCAAGGGATTAGTGGCTATGGATCAGCGCAGTGGAGCCATCCTGACTCCGTGGGGGCAGAGTGATCATAGCAAAGGATTTGGGTGGTCAAAGCGGTGGATATCGTATGCTTTACGCACTGAGTGAGGATATGAGGATGGTTGCTATGCTTGATTGTTTGATATCACTATGACATGCACACCCCTCCCCCGTATCTTTACACTATATGTTAGTGTCACCTTAGAGTATTGTACATCCTGTTGTGTCAACTCTTTGGTTGCAGGTCCAGGTTCAGGAATGGTTAAGTATACCTGTTATTGTTCGGTTTTGCTGCTTATCGCTCATACCAGACTTTTGTCTGACCCAGAGTTTTATGTCTCTTCTATTTACTCTAGGTGCTCTTAAACGGGCAGACTAGAGACAGGTTAGGTGGTATGCACGAGTAGTTGTACCAGAGACAATCAGGAGGCTTCCACGTATGATATATATATATATGTTCTCCCTGTGTCGCTATTGGTCGCTACTTTAGGCATTAGTAGTGTACCTTTCTTATTTTACTTTAGAGACAGTTTTAAAAGTTGTAATAATGATGATGTGGAACATAAGCTGTATTTTGGATTTTCCGCTGCTATGATGGTTTAGTTTTCAGCTTATGCACTGTCTCGCCTATTTTATGTCATGTATGTTATTATTATATTTTATTCCATGCGCTGTGAGACATTTTACAGGTTTTTTATTAGTTCAAATTCCTTACTTTTCCTTTCTTTGGTGACTGTCCCGTGCTGGTTGGACATCTGTACAGCGCACTTTCATTGGAAATGTCGGCTAGTGCGGGGCGGGCTGTCACAGGTTCCGTCTTGCTTCCTCTTGGCATATGTATTGCCCCGCTTTCTCATAGAAAGCATCAAGGCTTTTTGGCTTTTTCCGGTCGATCCATGCCCCGAACTCGGAAGCAGGGAGGACGCCCTTTGCTAACTAAAAGACTATGGTACGAGGGTCTGGATCCTCGACCTCGGCGGGGACAATGTTGAACTTGGAGAGGTAGCTTTTGAGCAACTCAGCGGGCCCTTGGTTTAGGTTGGAGAGAGTGAGGGCGTTCTTGGGAATTGTAATATGCATTCTGAACTGCTTGACCAACTGTATCGCTAACTGGCCGAAGTTGTTAATGGAATCAAGTGGAAGGCGAGAGAGCCATAACAGAGCAGTTCCTGATAAGAAAACTGGAAAGCACTAGCATTTGACTGGATCATTGCCCCAGCTCTAGTCCATTTTCCATTCATACTGGTTTAGGAAGGCACAGGGATCGGTGGTGCCGTCGTAAAGCGACATCTGTGGCATGTTGAAGCGTCACGGCCACTAAGCTTCGTTTACCCTTCTTGTGATGGGGTTTCGCCTAATGTGCGCTTCTCATGAATCATGCACATTCCCTCGCATTTCCCTCATGATTCTTCGGACCATGTCGGGAAGATAAGTCGGATAGGGATCCGCCATCGGGACCCATGGATTTTGGCGAGGTTACGGAGTTCTGTTGCGAGGGCGTCTTCTATGGTGGATGTCCGAGTCATCTTCTTCCATGTCCTCGACATCTATAATTGGATCCTAGTGTGGATGATGATGCGGATCCTGTTCTGGAAGAGTGCAGGCCGCGAGAATAGTAGGTCCATCATCTCGATGGGCGACCTTCGGATTTTGTCGAGGAAGGGGTTGGTTGGTCGGACCCGGTCCATCATTGATGACCAAGCGAGAGAGATCTCGGTATTGGGCCCCCTCACTATATGTGATTGTAGTTCGGTCGCCGTTGTCATTGGCGTAGCCATTGTTGTTGCGGTTGTCGAGGGCGTTAGGGGGGACGGCGACATTGTTGATGAGACTAAACCTCCTTCTTTGATGTGGGCCCCTCGACTCGGAAGAAGAAGTTTCCGAGACAATTGGTCGAGGTTGAGCGTTGTTACGAGCTAGTTGAAGTCGCGTGACGACTCGCTGACTTTCTTGAAGTGACCGCATAATGTCGATGTTATTCCTTACTGCTTGATTGAGCTCGAACGCTGTGTTCTCATATATTTCATTAAGCGCGCGGATCTGAGCTTGTGTTGCAGGTGCTTCGGGGTCCACAATAGGAGGGACGTCTTCATTAGTGGTCGTGATATCCGCCGGTTGAGGTTGTTGGGATGTCCCAGCCTCGGCTGCGGCTGAAGAGCCAACCATTGCGTTTTTTGGTCGCTTCGCCATTGTAAGCGGACTCGACGGTAGGTTTAGCAAAAGAAACTAAAGCTCGTCGAAGTCGAGGTGACAAGGTGCGACAAAGGCGTAAACTTAAGTTCAATTCTCAGTGCAAGCACCAAATGTCGATGGCAAAAAATGTCGTAAACACCCAAGATTCCAATTACTAGAAATTGTTAATTTGGTCATGTAGACAAGAGCAGAAAGTAGTAAATAACACGAGAGATTTATAGTGGTTTGGCCTCGTGAGGGGCTACGTCCACTTTGAAACGTTGTTGGAATATTATTAATCACACAAGGTTACAAGGTTGAGACCATCTCATCACATCTCATTACATTCATCTCTCATCTATATGTTGTCATAATTATCATATATTTAATATATTAGGAAAAAGACACATTTTCCCTTCTACTTCCTCAAAGAGGAGATGCAATTAATGGAGCTCTCTAGGGGTCCCAAGTATCTCAAATTCCAACCCCTTTGAAGTATGATGCCATGTGTTATTTATAGAAGAGGAGTTAGGTAGTAGTAGGTAGGAGTAGGTAGAAATGGGGGACCACACACAGAAATTCGCACCTGACACCTGCACACGCCAGAATTTCGCACCTAGGCCTAGGGTGCGAATTTCGCACCTCGTGGGGTGCGAATGAAGTACCCCAAGTGGGGTGCGAAATTCGTACCTCTCGGGGTGCGAAATTCGCACTCCACGGTATGAATTTCACACCCTGCTGGGTGCGAAATTTCGCACCCCTTAGAGGTGCGAAATTCGCACCCCAAGGGGTACGGAGATCGCCTTTATGGGAGGTGCGAAGGCCATGGGTATGGGTGTTTTGGTGGCCCGAGGTTTGGGTTCACAGCTCGGACTGTTAGATCTTTGTTAGTGCGATCCCTCTCCAACCTGTCTCCTTCGCTCCCAGCCGTCTTCCTTGGCCTTGACTCCATGTGATGGGTTGAGTTGAGCATGTCCTGTGTACTTTTGGAAACTGGACCAAAAGGCCGGTTAACACATATAAAATAGAATTTCTATTCTAAATCATTTAAATGATGGAATATAAATCACGACAATCAACAATTAAACAATGAACATCCAAAGCAATCAATGACCAATAATCAATCTAATTCATCCAATCACAAATGTTAAATTATCAAAGATAAATGTGAATTTAACACATCATAGTATTTCCAAAAGCGTGAGAGTTAACTCACAATTTGTTTCGATCATCGATTCAGGCCGGTTTATATAATATCAAATGGGCATTTGAAACTGTATAAAACTCAAGTTGGTTCCGAATCTTTTTAAACCAGTTCGATGGCGTAGATAACATTCATACGATTCCAATGGATCTTGTTTCACGAATTTGTGTTAACGTATGAATTAGATATAAGCATTACAAGTTATAAATCAAATTAAAATTAATATTTATTAACTAATTAAAAATTTAAAAACCTTAATTACCCTTGTTATTCCGAGATATTTGGAAAAACTCCCATTTTAATTAAGTGAATATTAGGCTCAGGTCCCTAATAAGTTTGGAAATTAGGCTCACATCATGAATTAGGTCCCTATTTTTCGAAAATTCATTAAAAAAATTAAAAAAATCATGCAAATTTGTATTTAAATAAAACATGTAAACATAAAAAAAATTCAGGCGTTAAAACTATTGAAAAACACATCAAAACCCAAAATAACAACAAAACATCGAAACTGCAGTTAATTGCATCAAAAAATGCATATATACGAAATTTTTGCATACAGGTATGCAACTATTGCAATGATGCATCTGTGTTAACTTTTATGCATACATGTATGCATGTAATACAAAATAAATACTTATAGGTATTCAAGTATTCATGCCCATGCATATCAACTCATACTTATTTGCATACATGCATGCAAGTATTCAAGGATGGACCGATGATTAAAAAAAGAATTAAAAAAAAAAGTATTCAAGGATGCCGATTGAAATTTGAGAGTTTCCAAGGATGTAAATACGTGTTTATATCTCGCGTTATGATCAAAATAGCTCCAGTTGACCCCAAACTGGAAATATTACAATAATTTAACATTACAGATCCAATGAAACTAATTTCATCGAAAATGGAGGTCACTTGCAAAAAAGCTATTTTTAAGGCTTAAATAAATCGATTAAAATATTAATTAACTCAAAACCAATTCAATTTAATAATAATAAACTATTATTATCATATATATTTGATTAGAACATCATATATCTCCAAAATAACATATCTGGATTTTAAATCTGATATTTCAAATTATAATGTCGTTCGGATTATTCAAAATCGGTTTATTTATAAAATAAATCGTTCTAATTTATAAACGATTCCATAGTGACTTTTTGAAATTTTGATTTGGACATAACTCACAATCTAAAAGATGAAATCTCGAATTTTCTCTTTCATTAGAAAAATATAATCAATTAGATACCAACATTTCTTGTTCCAAAGAAATCTGACTTATATTGGATCTTGTATATTTAGTTGAAGTTCAAACCGTTAAATAATGAACTACCGCGATGTTACGAGCTCGTTTTAAATTTAGTTATAAATTGTACATTCAAATCTCGTTTTTAATAAATAAATTTTCTATAAAAATCATTTTATATTTCCACTGTTCTAAAATTAACGGCTAAAAATCTGGGTCGTTACATTCCTTCCCCCTTAAAAGAATTTCATCCCCGAAATTATTAAGGTAGGGAAAATGTTTCAACCCCATCTATCCAAAAACAACTTAGTTAAAATTTTAATTCTAACTAATCCAGTTTGTTTCAATCAAAATATCAATTCATTTTTTGTTTCACAAAAATTTTCAAAAATCTTGAAAATTTTCTAACACCTTAAATTTTCGGAAAATTTTAACAGAGTCTTCCCTGTATGGAGGGACTTTTGTCATATCGCAGGAACAACAAATATATATACATCGACCCACATGGTCCAAAAACAAAATACAAAACCCAATCTTTATATTTTTTGCTTAAACATACCTTACATGAGTATTATGAAACGAACTCGCCTCATATTTTTGTAACTTATGCGAGCAAACCGAGCCACACAGCTCTGTGTACCAGTACTTACACAATTTAACAAGTAAATTTTAACAATCATTCATTTCTTTAATTCATACCATTTCACTTGGTTTCCAATGATTTCCAATCCATAATCCACATACAAGCATTCACATACATCCAAATTGATTTAAATAAATTTATTCACTTTCAATTTATAAGCTACCCAATTTAATTTCCAATCCGATACAATTATATTTAACTTATATTAAGTTAAATTTCAATCCATTCGATTCACTTTTATTATTTCAGTCTATTTAACTTCACAAGTTAAATTTTAAATTTCATAATTCAAATTCCCATAATTTTATTTCAGACTCTTTCAAATTAATATAAACATGTTCATATATTTATAACTGTCTGTAAACTCAAAACATTTGAATTTAAAAAAACAACTTGTTTTTCTCAAACAAAATCACATTAGAAATTTACTATGATAGCAATCCGTCACTTAGAAACTCGAAAATGAATACTAATGATGTGGTCATCATCATCAGAACTTATTTTCCAGCAACTGAACTTAAAAAAAAATCCAAAAACCTTTTTCAAAGTAATGTTATATTACTCTATGATACTTCTGAAAATATTTTTTTAAATATCCGGGATTTAAATCCTAAATTCTTGTTTGAATCCAATCTTATTTCATCTCATTTGTATATTTCATTTGTATACAAATTCAATTTGGTCATATATGACCGATTTAATATTATAACCTCATTTGATTATAATAACAACCAATACATCCATATATTATAATACTTCCAGAAAATTATTCTTGTTATATCAAAATAGAAATTTGGGCAAAATTATTTCATTTACCCACATTTTCAACAATATTATGTCGAATTGCCTTGTTCAAGCGTTTATAAATTCCTATCGACCACGTCAGTTAAACGTATTGATGTGAAATTTATATACTACTTAACAAATCAACAACACAGTATAAAACCATTTTTGTTTAAATCTACAAATACGCTCTCTCATAGGTATATACACTAAAATTCAATCTATGGTATTACTAACCCTATCTCTATTAAGTTACGCCACTGAGTCAAGGTTACTACTCAACGTTCAGCTCTGATACCACTTGTAACGACCCAACTTTTCCGTATCGTTTAGCTGACATTTAACTACTCATGTCTAACTCAAATGATATAGAAAACTGAATTGCTAGTAGAAAGAAGTTAGAGAGTGAGAAGAAGAAAGAAAGAAATATTAGAATAAAAGAATAAGAAGATCAGAATCTCACAGCTAAACAAATAAAATATAATACATCAAACTATTTACACAAAGAGAAAATTGTATTTATATGATTATACAACATCAAAGTACGTAATAACACACAGCGGAAATAAATTTATACCTTAATATATGGGAATACGTCTCAATTCCAGATCCTCTTCTGAAGTTCCAAGCCATACCTACCCTAGATATATACCCGATCTAACCCGATCACATTTGAAGCAAAGCAAAATTCACCCGGATCAGTCTGGAATACTTTCAGTGATAAATTCATATAACAAACATCTTGCTTAACTTTTAGAAAATCATTTGAAAGAAAAGGATAATCGTAAGACCATTCCACACATGAACACTGACAAATTTTACCTTATGATAACTGTTATTACCAAAATCAACTCCGAAATAGACTAACAGTGAAGGGGCAGTGGATCGTCATCAACACAAGAAAAGTCTTCGAAAGTAAAGCCAAATACTAGAAAGAACCAAGAGCATGAAGGGATAATCCGAGAGTTTCATAAACCGACACCTTTTTAGGAGAATGGAGCTCGAAATCTATAGAATACTGTTAGGATATATCCGGCAGGGTATGTCCGGCAGGGGGTTCCGTAATGAAGGGTCACCTAGGATAGAAGACAAGCAGGGATAAGTCAAAGAACTCTGCTAATCAAAAACCAAAAAACGGAAGGGTTGTTGGTGTTAACCTGCTTAACACTGACACATTAGGAGATAGAGGCATTAAAGATACCAAGCCTAAAGCACCTAAGGGTTATCCAGAACTAGCCCCCGAAATAACCAAGCACTGGGAAGTCGTTCTATTAAACAATAGGTAAAACACCGGAAGTTACCCTCTGGAAGGCTAGACATCATCTGAAAGCTCCACCGAAAGGCAAACCGAAACCCAAATGGGGATATTGGCTATCCATACTAATCTTCTTAGTGCCGACACCGACAGGGGTTCCGAACCGGTAGCTATCTACATACATCACGAGGGAAAGCTCCTATAAGTATTCATGAGAAAGAAAACCGAAAGCCTACACCCGAAAGCTACAACTAGGAGCATAAGTGCCATATGAAAGTAGTTTACATCGACAAAGTCATATCAATCTCGAAGAAGCTTCGATTGACCGAGAGCCTCACTTTGGAAGCTATAATCAGAACCACAAAGGTAGCCGGAAGCTAAACATCCGAGACCAAGGAGAAAGAGGCCGATAGAGTCTTATGCTAGCCCAATAGCAGAAGGAGCCCCGAATTCTCTATAAATAAGACCACATGGGTCACATTTGGAGGGACGAATTTTTCATTTCTCAATCTTATTTCTTCTTCTCTAAGGAGCAAATCCTAATTTTCAAATATGATTGGGGATGTAACGTCCCGGAAAAAGTCGATCTTGGTTATCTGATATACAACACATATCGAACATCCAAGGATCGAAAATACCAGTAGTTAATGAAAGAAATTAGAGGGTGAGGATAGATAAGATAGAAACTTAGATTAGAAGAAGAAGAAAAACATACAACATCAGAGTAAACACAAATCTCACAGCGGAACGAATAAATATATTTCATAACATAACTTTGAAATATAAATCTGTACTTGAATATACATATCATTTCCAAAGTACAACACAGCGGAAAAACCATAGCTATATAATTCTGAAGCCTCCAGCTCCAGCTCTTCAAGTATCTGTAAATCCCGACTACTTGACTGTCTGTACAAAATTGGGCGCCCAAGAGTTTAGGGAAAACAAAACAAAATAAACTCTGGGTCAGTCATGTGACTGGTGTGAGTAAACTCTAATCATTTGTTTAACTTTAAAAATCCTTTCAAAAGAAAGAATAATCGTAAGACCAATCCACTCATAAACACGGATGGTTTTTACCTTACGATAACCCAAATCATTAGTAAAACAAAATTATTCAGATATTATAATAATGTCTAACACAAGTAATATCAGTCTAGTAGAAACGCTTGCATATAACTTTCTACATATATAATATACAATCAAAACCGCGGGCTCTTATTTGGGGAATGGATTCCAACTATGACAAGGTGTAGATCCACCTTCCGCTCAGTGTACTCTAGAAGCAATACACTGGAGTTCAACAAGAACATCTTGCAACTCGGCCATACATGACCGACCACTCATTTCGCTTGAGTGTATCGAATATTTTGTCACCTTACAGTTGGTAAACCAACATAACCATTCCCGGGAGCTACAGAATTGAAAGAAGTAACAAATATGAATTTTCTCTAGATGGTGACAATATACCCTACTTGGTTGCGAACCACTTAGCCATGCTTCCTGCCCAATTTTAGTCATTTCCCAATTGGTGTGGCTCGAGGTCAAAACGTATCTTTTAACAGATCACTCCTCCATTTACTTCGAATGCCACATCGTCATACCCGTCAAATCACAAATTGATTTCCCCAAAAATACCACGGGTATAATCTAAGAGAAACGAATTCCGCCGCCACCAACATAAATACGTTTGAAACGATCAACTTACGTGATCTACTAGATATACTCTGTCAAACATTCGTCCATTCAAGTTGTCTTAGGACTGGACAAACCGAAGGCACTATTCCGTACACCCATCCTAGGCAATCTCTACCTAGGACTTATACAACAGCCTTTGCACTTTACTCTGTCTTCAAGTTGTCTTCGATCTATTTGATTTGAAACGCTAACGCCCATATGGAGTGGTTCTTTGGATAAGAATCCAACCGGTCTCTCCGCATTGACAACAGAAAAATGGTCAAAACTTTGATAGTCTGTGATTTAACTATCAAAGAAAAACACATGTGCAAACAACGATATTATTTCCAGATGGAAATTTTATCGATTAATCATCATTTAACATTTATCTCTTTAGTTCATTAATTTACTATCTCCTGTTTCCATATATTCTAAATTCTTATTTTCTATTATCAGAAAACATTTCTGATTCTTATTTGGAAAACATTTCCAAAACTCCTTCACTGGATTTAAACTGATGCTTAAATCAAACATCGCCATGCCAACTCAAACCATTTCACTCATTAACTAAATTCACTTAACCATCATTCACTATCAAACCTTACCATTCCTTAGTTAAGAAGGAAGTCAATCAAGTTGGGGTATAATTACCTCTCAGACCTTAACTGAGCAACGTTTTAACTTCGAAATAGTCAAAGTTAATCTTTAAAATCTTTAACAAATTTCCTTACGTAACTCTCTTTCGAATAAATCTCTATTCGATAACTCTTTCCTTCGAATAAACTACATTCGGTAATCTCTCTTCTTCGAATAACCGTTATTCGAATAACTCTATTCAATTAACACTATTCGATTAACTCAAATCGATTTACTCTTATCTGTTAGCTCTATTTGATTAACTCAATTCTATTAACTCTATTTGATCAACTCTATTGGATTAACTCTATTTGATTTACCCTACTGGATTAGCTCTATTCAATTAACTCTAACTAATTTACTCTTATCAATTAACTCCTTTGATTAACTCTTTTCGAATAACTAATATTCGATTAACTCCTTTCGAATAACTAATATTCGATTAACTCCTTTCGAATAACTAATATTCGATTAACTCCTTACGAATAACTAATATTCGATAACTCCTTTCGAATAACTAATATTCAATAATTTCCTTTGAATAACTAATATTCGATAACTCCTTTCGAATAACTAATATTCGATAACTCCTTTCGAATAACTAATATTCGATAATCTCTCTTTGAATAACTAATATTCGATAATTTCTTTCTTCGAATAACTAATATTCGAAAATTCTAATCTGATTAACTCTAATTCAATTAACTCTATTCGATATAACAAATATTTTACTAACTCTTTTTTGATTAACTCTATTCGAATAACTCTAGTTCGATTTAACTCTAATCGATTAACTCTAACTGGTTAACTCTAACCGATTAACTCTAACTCTAATCAATTAACTCTAACTCTAATCGATTAACTCCTCTAACTCATTTTGAATAACACATTTTGATTAACTCCTTTGATTAACTCTACGTCCATATCCAGTTTCAAATATCGATGTTGAAATCAATTCTTACTTCTCTATATAAGTCCTGACTTATATATTCTATTTATCCAATGATAAATATTTTATTTATAAAATATTATTTGTAAATTAATCTTCTTAATCTATCGGTTACAACAGATTCTATTTAAAATGTAATAACCCGGAAATCCGAGCTAATTTAAAATTTTTATTTTGGCAATTTTAGTGAATTTTGATCATTTAAAATGAATTATTTTAAATAATAACGACGAGAAATTTATTTTGAATGGAATTTGAACGTATATTTTATATAGATCGTCGTTAGAATATAAATATTTATTTATATATATAAAAGGAATTGAAAATGGCGCGGTAGTTCGATAATTCAATTTCAAACTTCAAATGAATGTATCGGGTGCAAAATAAACCGGATTTTAGTGAAACCAAAAATATTAGAATCTGTTTGTGAACATCTTTCCAACGAATCCGAAGAATCGAAATTTCATAGCGGGAATCAAAAGATAAGTCCAGTTGAAAACTCAGAATAGTCGATGTGGAATTTCGGCCCTTGAAAATAGCCATTTTGCAAACGACCTCGGATTTCGACGAAACCACTTTTGTTGGATCCGCAATGTCAAGTTATTGCTAGGTTTCAAATTTCGTAATTTTTCGAATCAATATGTGAGTGTGGCAAAGGAAAACGCGTTTGACCAGTTTTAGTTGATTTTAATCGACTGGAAAATGGCCATTTTTCAAACGGTCTCAGAATTTGACGAAACTAGTTTTGTTAGGACCGTATCGTCAATATGAAGCCAGAAAATATTTTTCTGGTTAGTATATGGCCCCGGTAAATTGAAATGCACGTTCAAATTCAATATATAGAGTTATATATGGATTTTGACGAAAACTGATCATAACGATCGAATTGGCCTACGATACATATCCCGTGGTGTTCGGAATGGGGGTAATTAGCTATGGACGACAGGCGGTGGGTTTCGTTTCGTGTTCGAAATAAAAAATTACTTTTTGGATTTTAAAATAATTAAATATATATATATATTATATAATAAGGCCTCACCCCTCCTTTCTCTCTCAAAGTCAACGTTAAATTGAAAATAAATAAAAGGAAATAAAAAACCTATCAGCTCCCCCAAATGGATCTCGACCGTCGTCGTCGTCCTCTTGGCATGCCACTACCATCGTCGCCCCCCTGTGCTGCGCCTCCTCCTGATCCTCTCCCCTTCCTCCTCACGTGGGGCGCGATCCCCCCCCCCCCCCGTTTCAGAAATCACGTAGCCCCCCAAGCCACGCTGGCCACCGCAGCGCCTCCACAGGCGGCGCCCTCCCCCTTCTTCCCCTCCAGCGCCTCTTCTCCCTTCCCTCCTCTCTGCTTTAAACCTGAACCACTGTGAAAGCCCCCCCTCCTTCTGACGCGTTCGAGCACCTCCCCAGACCTCGAGCGCTGCTTCTCGCAACCCCTCGCTCCTCCCAACGACTGTAAGTCATTATTTGTTATTTATTTTACTTAGTTAATGTAATTAGTTTTAGGAAAAAGAATTTCAGTTTTTTTAATAAAAAAATAAAGGGTTCGATTTTCTATATGTGAATGGAGAATAAAAATCCGATTTTTCTATATATGGATTCAATATAAAAATTCGATTTTTACCTATATAGAATAGCAAGATAAAGATTGAATTTTTATAATGTTAAAGATTGAATTTTGATAATGATTAAAGGAGAAATCTTTATATTAAGAATAGCGTGATAAAAGTAGAATTTTTATCTATATAGTAGCGATGTAAAAATAGAATTTTTATTCATGTGGAGTGATTATAAAAATGTGATTTTTATTTACATAGCAACAATATAAAAATGTGATTTTTATTTATATATGAACAATTAAAAATGTGATTTTTATTTATATCTGAACATTTAAAAATGTGATTTTTATTTATATCTGAACAGTTAAGAATGTGATGTTTAATATAAAAATCGTTTGAAACAGACTGCGATGGAATTGACTGGAAACAAATGCAAATCCAAACGGTTCAGAATAGAAGTGGCGGAGTGGAGCCCCTCGGTGAGAACTTCTCACTTTAAATTTTAATTTCTAGTTAAAAATATATACTAGGATGCAAACGGTGCTTAGTAGCAACCGACATCCGTCGTCCACAGACCATGGACGGCTTGTATGCTTGTTTGTTTGATTTTGATGTATAGTAGATTGTGTGATGTGATGTGAAACGAAATAAAATATTTTATAGTGAAAAATATTATATAGTTAAAAATATAATTTTTAACGTGTATATGAAATGAAATAAATTAATATAAACAAATCGGAGATTTGTTTATATACGCTGATTTGATTGATATTGATTGGGACGATAAATTTTACACATCGCCCAACTGCATAGATAAAATCTGTGTTTGATGGTTTGAGACCCCACACGGGTATTGGGATGATATATGACATACACTAATCCTAATAATTAGTTGTATGTCAATTGATTGATTGACAGACTGTTATAAGCGTTAAATATTTATATTTGATGCTTATACATTGTAGAATGCACTTCGGATGATGGTTGATTATTCGTCATTGTTGATATATACATGCGTTGTATGGAAATCCATAGAAGTAAAATCTATGGTAATTAATTGGGCTTCATTCCAGTTTTGAATAGAAATATTTGAAATAGAAATATTTAAAATAGAAATATTTGAAAAAAAGAAATATTTGAAATAGAATATTCGAAAATAGAAATATATGAAGCCGTGTTGATTAGGTTGACGCCATTTTGACGTGAATGATATTTATATCGATTTTATTCATTTTATAATGAATATCGAAAGTGATTTCAAAATCTGATATTTTGAAAAGAAATGAATTCGAATTGAAATTGAAAAGAAATGAATTCGAATTGAAATTGAAAAGAAATGAATTCGAATTGAAATTGAAAAGAAATGAATTCGAATTGAAATTGAATAGAATAAATTCGAATTGAAATTGAATTGAATTGAAAACGAACTGAAATTGAATTAGAAATCAATTTGAACTGAAATCAATTTGGAATGAATTTGAAAGGAATTTATAAGGAAAAATTCAATTTTGATTTGAATTTGAAAAGAAGTTGAAATCATTTTGAAAACGAATTTAAAACGATTTATAAAATACATTTTAAAAGGAAATCGATGAAGTATATTATATATATATATATATATTATATATAATGTAATGGCCTGAATAGAACGCGCCGCGCCGTGTCAATTCGTGAATTTCGACCATTGACTTCGAATGGATATTGCGGGAGATCCGACCGTCGGATTCTCCTAATACCGGAACCGTTGGGTTCGTATCGAAAAGAGCTTTCTAACGAATATAAGAAATTAGAAATCTAACAGTTGGATTTGGAATTATGTCCAAATCAAATTTGAAAAAGGTCGTTGTAAGTGCAGTTCGATGGCCGTTGATGGAAATCGACTGTACGGGCCTTGATAAAATTATTAAAAATATCAATAATTTGTGTAAAATCATAAGAAATGATTTGTGAAGAATTGGGATGAAAAACTCTATATTTGAAAAGATAAAAATAGATTTTTATCGAAATGAACTAGTTTTCAACTAGAACTAAAATCCATTTATTTTTAAAATAAATAAATTGGATTTGAAATGGTTTCAAAATATAGTCAGAATTTACAATAATTGAATTGGAAGGGATTTGAATCGAAATTGTCTTCGGAATATTTCGATGTTGGATTTCGTGATGATACAGATATTGTTATGGGAATTTGAAAGATATATTAATATGGTTATTTCCAATACGATATTTGTTGGTCGTGATATTGAATATAAGCCGGTATATTTTCTATTCAGAGCCTTGTATTTAATATCAAATGTGATTTGGGTTTGTCGTGGATGGTGTCTTCATTAACACTATTCTTAAGCCCAGTTGAGAAAAGATTAAATATTTTTGTTTAGATTTAATGAAGTGTACCAATTAAATAATATTTAATTGGAATTGAATTGGTGTTGATTTTTGGGTTTATCGTGAACAGTGTTTTAAATAACACTTGTTCTTTAACCCAATAATTAATGAAATGTGATTTTAGGTTGTCGTGAACGGTATCTTCAATAATACTGTTCTTAGACCCAAAAAGAAGTTAAGAAAATCAGAAACTAACTGGAGGTTAGTTAAGTTGAATGGTTTCTGGGGTATTGATCTGATGTTGGTTTCGGCCTTCAGGGTTAATACTTAGGGAATCGTTCTCTTACTAATTTATGGTTAGGGACTGATTGAAATGTGATGTGATTTTAGGGTTTATCATGAACCGTATTTTAAATGACACTGATTCTTTAACCCAGTTAAAGATTAAAACTAAGTGGAGTTTTAATGAATCTTTATTTAGATTGAAAAGATCGAGAATGGAGTATCACCAGTTTTGCTCCAGGCGATAGTTAAATCTTTAATAAGATTTGAACGTGAAATGGTAATTGAATGTACCGATAACACCGTGGTGTTAGATATGAAGTATTACCAGTTTTACTTCATGGGATGAATAGGTTGGATTGGGAAATAAATGATTACTTCGGTGTTGTTCGCTAATCCCGACTAGTTGAATCGATATTCAAAGGAAGATTAAAGAATAAATTTAAAGGATTTATCTTTGATAAAATTAATGGGAACCTTTCCCTAAGAATGTGAAATTTAGAAACTAAATGTCGGTTAGCTAAGTAGAATGGTTTTCTGGATATTGATCTGATGTTGGTTTCGGCCTTTGGGGTTAATATTTGGGGAATTATTCTATTGATTAATTTACGGTTAGTGACTGATGAATTGGAATGAGGCGTATGTTGTGTTTGTGTAACACATATTTATTATATACGCGAGTTATTCAGAAAGACCGGGTTTATCCCATTCTGAATAACAGATACGACGATAAGTCGAAGATGAAGACGATGGTAGAAGACCGGAGGTCTTCACGTCGTTTGGATAATTACTGATGGTCTTGATTGGGCCGTACACCCAAGAGGAGGGAATCAGTTAGTGGTCGTCCAGACGTACTTGGAGATCGATGGATATGCGGGGTACTAGGTGCCTCCGGTTTCGTTCAGAGCCAGAATGAACTTGTAAATGGACCGCGTGTCTGACACTGGATTTCATTCTGTGTGACTGATATCGGTTGCATAGAGTGGTTTGCCTGTGTGGCATGCTAAGATGCAAATGATCAAGGCTTTTGTTGAAAAGCAAAGTCTTGTGGTTGATGATCAAAGCACGGCCTTTGTGGCGTAGCTTTGTGTAGCGTAGATTCGCGAGCCTCACACCCCCAGTGTGAACCAAAAATGGGAGACGGACCTCAGGGAGGACATGCATTTTCTTCTAGCTAGGAGTGGCGTCAGTGCTTGAACTGGCTGACGAGTTTGACTCATGTGGTTGTTGGAATTGGAGGCGCCTCGGATATATCGGTCGATCCGGGACCGATGGAGTAGTCATTCGTTGGCTTACTCACGCCCCAAAGGGCGGGGAAACGCAGTGTCCAGGAATTTTAATCCACATCGGTGGACCGGCCCTGACGATCTAATGGCTTGACTGAGTACTTGCCTGAGGGGCGGGCTAGAGCGTCTCGAATCGGTAGAGGACGATCCCTAGCCTCAGTTCGCAGATGGAAATCCAATTTCCAAATACATGACTTTGCGGTTTTAATTGTAAAACTAGTATGGCGACATGATATATGGTACCCATGCCGTCTATGATTGATATTTATGATTTGAAATTGTTTTGACACTATGCACTTATAGTAATAATAAAACATGAAATTTCACGTATCAAGCATTCTTTGGCTATTATAAGGTAAAACCCTATCCCCCGGCTTGCGTTACATTGTGTGATAGGACCAGGGTCTTATAATAGCTTCATTTTTCTTTATTTAGCATTGCGGTGTTTGTTTTATGCACTGGTATTCTTGGGAGGAAACCCGTTCCGTGTTATACGGCGTGGTCCCTTGATTTACCTAACTTTAAAATAAAGATTAATAACTGTTTTAGTTCTCACACCAGTCCCATGACTGACCTGGAGTTTATTGTTTTAACCTAAACTCTGGGTGCCCTTATTTTGAGACGGGCAGCTAGTAGTTTTGGGTTTTGCAGATTTATATTCACAGGATCGTGGTTTACAGCTGGAATGATATCCGGAAAGCTTTGTATCCGTATATCTCCTTCAGTTGTGTATTGTATTATTTTCCGCTGCTATGTAATGTATTATAATCTCTGATATTTTCTGTGTAATATTTATTCATTTATACTCTGTATATTCTTGTAATCTGATGAATTGTTATAATTAACAATGAAATGTTCTTCCATCTGCGTTCTATTTTGTCGTGTTCTCAAAGCGATCAAGCGTTTCGAACGGTCTTGATCGGTTTAGTGACTGATTCGGATCGAGCGAGATTCCTTGTCGTCACATAAAATCTTTGATTTAAATCCATATCATGTTATACCCGTGTGAGAAGCACGGGTCTAAACTTTCCTGATGTTAAATTCTTGTAACGACCCAGAAAATCTGAACCAATTTAAATTTTTTAAATTGGCTAAAATAACGGATTTTAAATATTTAAAATAAATATTTTAAATAATGGCAATGAAAAGTGAGTTTGAATCGACAATTGAAAATGAATATAATTAATTCTAATTATAAACAAGGCTTGAAAAGGCGCTGCAGTTTCAAAAATTGGATTCAAAATTTGTCGGACTATACCGGGTGCAAAACAAAACGGATTTTAGTGAAACCAAAAATATTTAAATCTGTTAGTGAATACCTTTCTAACGAATCTGAAAAATCGAATTTTCATAGCGGAAAGCAAAAGTTATGGCCAAATGAATTTTCAGAAAAGTCGCTATGGAATTTATATAGCCCGTGAAATTGGCCATTTTGCATACGACCTCGGAATTCGACGAAACCACTTTTGTTGGATCCGGGATGTGAAGTTATTGCTAGATTTCAAAATTCATAATTTTTGAAGCTAATATGAGAGCGTGGCAAAAGAAAATGTGTTTGGTCAATTTCTGTTAAATTGGATCGACCAGAAATGGACATTTTTCAAACGATCTCAGAATTCGACGAAACTAGTTTTGTTGGGACCGTATCATCAAAACATAGCTAGATTTATTTTTCTGGAATTTTTCGAATCAGTTTGTGGCCCTGGCAAATTCAAATGTACATTCAAAGTTAAAAATTAAATGTTTTATACTTTAATTTGAAAAATAACTGACTGTAACAGTCGACTTGGCCTACGAAACATATCCCATTGTGTCCGGAATGGGGTTATTTAGCTAGGGGCGACAGTCGTTGGGTTGGAAAAGGAGTTCGTTGGTGAAAACCCTATTTTCTGAACTATATATATTCCGGCCAATCAAAATTTTTCTTTCATAATAAAAAATAAATAAAAAAAATGCGAAACCCTCGAAACGAACGGCGACGCGTGCTCCAGACTTCCCCGAACGATCACCGTCGCTACCGCCGCTTCCAGCCTCCGCCACCACCGCCGCTCGACGCACCTTCGCCTCCCCTACAAATCCGACCAACTTCCTCTGCCCCTCGTCGCCTGTGCCTCCTGAATCGAGGCCAGAAAGCCCTGACCTTCCCAGCGCCGCCGCCGACGATCCTGACCACCGAACGCCACCAAACCACCACCGACAGGAATCCCTCTCTTCCCTCTTCCACGTCCAACCCGCCGATCATCCCCTCGTGCCTCGATTCTCACGAAAACCGTAAACCTAGTTTTGAACCATCGTGAAAGGTGTGTTCTTTTTGATGTTTACACTTTGAAAAATCATATCTTTTTAGTGTGTTGACGAAATTCGATGAAACATGAAACATCGGGACCGCAAGGAAGCTCTCTACCCAATAGAAGAAGCCGCGGATTTTTCTGACATCGTATCTATTTTTAGCGAAGCAACAAACCAAGGTGAAAAATTTAAATTAAATAAATTTGAATGGAAAATGTCGTGTATAAATTATATTAGCGAAATATAAATTACACACGTGTCATATACCTCATGTACATGCGTGGTGTAAGCTATATAAGCGAAGTATGAATTATACATGCATAGAATAATTGATATATGTGTTGAAATGCAAGTGAAATATAGCAATTATATATATATATATATATATATATATATATATATACATACTCCCCTCGTCCACAAACCATGGACGATATTTATTGTTATGAATTGGTGTGAAACATTGGATGAAAAATACGAATGGGTGAATTATTGTTTGTGGTTTATATTGTTTGGTTGTGGTTGAAAAATACCCATTGGTGATTGAAATGAATTGGAAATATTTGTGGAAATAAAAATAAACATGCCGCCTGCGTGCGAACTAGATGCATGATCCCCATTGTCAAAAATCGCGAGGTTTTAAGGTAGAGCGAGGAGCCGTACTAGGGACAGTCCCGGTTTTAACAACCCTGCCGTTATGCTGCCGAAATTTTGAATAATATTCATGTGTTTGAATTATTTTCATTTGCTAAAACTATATTTATTCGTTGAATAGAAAACCTTCATGTGTTGAATCGATATTCATTCGTTGATTAGAAAATCATGTGTTGAATGGTATTCGTGTTTTAAATATAAAATCACATTTTTATCTATATATAGAAACTATAGAAAACCTTCATGTGTTGAATCGATATTCATTCGTTGATTAGAAATTCATATGTTGAATGGTATTCGTGTTTTAAATATAAAAATCACATTTTTATCTATATATAGAAACTATAGAAAACCTTCATGTGTTGAATCGATATTCATTCGTTGATTAGAAATTCATGTGTTGAATGGTATTCGTGTTTTAAATATAAAAATCACATTTTTATCTATGTATAGAAACTATAGAAAACCTTCATGTGTTGAATCGATATTCATTCATTGAATTGAAATTCATGTGTTGAATGGTATTAATATTTTGAAATAAATTGTTTTATAGTAAAAATCACCTTTTTATCATCTATATGAACTATGTAAATTGACCTTGTTTTAAAATAAATTGTTTTACAATAAAAATCCTTTTTTTATCACTTATATACACTATATAATATAATAGTGTTTTGAAATGAATTGTTTTACAATAAAAATCATGTTCTAATTATATACCTGAATTGTTGAAATGTGAAGTGTTAAAAATAGCCACTCGTTCAAATAAATATGCATGGGTTGAAATATTCATTAATTAGCTAATGATATGACTTTGCCTATGCATGCAACATTAGAATGAATGGTGCTTTTAAACCAAATGGAATCAAATATGAAGTTGAATGGAAAATGATAAGTGATAAGAACTATATATATGTACATGCATATTTATTGAACAGGTTATAGCAAAGGGGCTAGAGAAGAGAAATAAAATTTTGTGCCCGACAAATAGGTACACATTTACTGTTTTGTTTGGGTGATGATTTTATGAGCCTGTTGGCTAGCCGCTTGGCTTTTCCCTTTTCTTTTTGACATGAGACGCCCGTGTGGCTATTTGGGAATTTTCCCAGCCCCTCCCGTACAAAGGAGGTTATGGCGAAATTTTCCAAAATTTAAAGGCGTTAGTGAAATATTTGAAGTGAAAACGATATTGAAATTGTTGAATGAACTATATTTATATAAATATATAAATATAAATTAAATTAAAACGAAACGTGGCCATGCAGTTCGTGTTTTGAAACCGTGATTTCAAACGATTATACCGAGAGATCCGACCATCGGATTTTCCTGAAATCACAACCGTTGGGTTCGCTTTGGAAAAATCTTTCCAACAGAACCAACTTTGTAAAAATCCAACGGTTGAATTGTCTGGAATGTTTAATTCAAATCTGAAGAAAAACAGCGCCAGAATCGATTATATATATATATATAATTATATTTAATCGAATAACGACGCTGCAGTTCGTATTTTGGAATCGAAATTTCAAATGATTATACCGGAAGATCCGACCGTCGGAATTTCCCGAAACTGGAACCATTGGATTCGTTTGGAAAAGAGCTTTCTAATGATGTAAATTTTGTGAAGATCCAACGGTTAGATTTTCAGATATGTGTAAATCAAATCTGAAGAAAAACAGCGCCACGGCCGCGTTATGGCCCGAAGCATCGTTCTGAATAAATTGGCTATTTTAAAATAAATAAAAATAGCGATAAATCGTTATAAAATATCATAAACGATATGGAATGGAAATAAACTGAATTTGCTCGATTTATGTGGTATTTGATGGTTGAATGTGTTTGGTGTGAAAATTACATTAAAGAACAAAATTGGTGTTATCGAATGATTTAACCATTGAAATAAATTGATTTGAAATTCTAAATATACATGAATTATTTGAAAAGGCCGAGTTAATTCTCATTTCAAATAATTGACTGACGATTGAAAGTCGAAGATGAAGATGGTGGTCGAAGACCGGAGATCTTCACCTTGTTTGGATGGTAACCGAGGTCCTGATTGGGAGGCATCCCGAAATATGGATAATGAGTGGTGATCGTCTAGACGTACGTGGTGATCGATGGGTTTGCGAGGTATTTAGTGCCTCCGGTTTTGTTCAGACCCAGAACGGACTTGTAAATGGACTGTGTGTCAAACATTGGATTTTATTCTGTGTTGATTGATCTCTATTAAATATTCATCTGTTTGGCGGTGGAGAATTTATTCTTTTGCTTAACGCCCTTCTCTGAAACGCACAAGCTCAGAGGTTGTATATCGATTGACATCAGTCGCATGGCATGAATTGCTAGTGTGGCATGCCAAAGTGGCAAATGATCAGGGCTTCTGTTGAAAAGCAAAGTCTTGTGGTGATGATCAAAGCACAGCCTGTATGGCGTAGCTTTGTGTAAAATGTGAATTCGCGAGCCTCACACCCCGGTGTGAACTAGAAACGGGAGAAGGACCTCAGGGAGGGCATGCATTTCTTTCTAGCTAGGGTGGTGTCAGTGACCTACCAGCCCTAACATTTATATATTTTTCACCTGTGTGGTTGTTGCTGTTGCGAGGCGCCTCGGTTAGATCGGACGATCCGGGTCCGATGGAGCCATTTGTTGGCTCATTAACACCCCAAAGGGTGGGGAAACGCAGTGTTCAGGAATTTTAATCCACATCGGTGGACCGGCCCTGACGATCCAAGGGTCACTCGAGCTCTGATCCTGTGGCTCGGGCTAGAGAGTCGCGAAGTCGGTAAGGACTATCTTTTGCCTTGGTTCATGACGGAAATCCAATTTCCAAATACGTGACTGTGCGGTTTTGATTGTATATATATATGGCGACATGATATATGGTACCCATGCCGTCTATGATTGATAGTTATGATTTGAAATTGTTTTCCAAACATATAAACACTAGCAATAATATCAAATGCCTTTGTTTTATTCGTATCAAGCATATTTTGGCCGTTATAAGGTAAAAACTCTATCCTCCGGTTTGCATTGCATTGTGTGATGGGAACTGAGTCTTATAACGGTTTCATTTTTATAAAAAGCATAGCGATGTTTAAAAGAAAGATTTGTTTTAAAGCACTGGCAATACAATGGAGTAAACCCGTTCCACGAAAGTGGCGTGGTCCTGTGATTAGCCATATTATAAATGTGTTGAGTAGATTTCTCATACCAGTCCCATGACTGACTCGTAGTTTGTTTCACTTTCAAACTCGGGTGCCCCTTTTTCTACACGGGCAGCCTTGTATTCAGGTTTAGATGGTTCTTTCTGGATAGCTGGAGCTGAAGATGGATTCTATCATTTATCTCTTTTTATGTTGTTCAGCTCCTATTGTACATATTTTGTTTGTTTTCCACTGTAGACATTTATGTATAGTCGAACTGTATTTGTACTAAGTATGATCCTGTATACTGTGTAACTCTGATGATTACTCTTATCCAGTATATTCTATTATTCATTATCTGGTGGTTTATTTATTTCTGTTCTGCTATTATCTGTTTCTGTGTTATATTCCAAAGATTACCCTTGTCTCCGTCTGTACGGGAAATGGGGTCGTCTCAACGTGGTATCAGAGCTTTGGTTAAGCTTAGTTCTGGAATATAACATTTGAACGAACTCGTCAGATATAGAACCAGTAGTGTTCTAGGACGGGTTACTCTATACAAATAGGATCAGCAATATCCTAGTATGAGTAAAGCAAAATGAAATTACACCTCGATAGACACATTTACATTTGAAGTATATGTTTCTATGTTTTAAAGTACCCTTTCTGTGACCTGACACTTAATCTGCTGTTTGCAGAAGTACTAGAAAAATGAGTGCCAGAAACAGAAGGAATACAGAACCCGATCTAGAGGCTATATTAAAGAGATATCGAAATCTGAACGGAGCACAGTTCTTGGGCAATGAATCTATAATTCAGACTCAAGCTTGGATGAGTTCTGTCGAAAGAATATTTGAGCGCATCCAGTTGAGAGATGATCAGAAAAGATTAGTAGCCTCTTGGGTGCTCAAAGAAGAAGCTTTAATCTGGTGGGAAACAATCATCCAAGATAATCCAGAAGGTGATATCACCTGGGACAGATTCAAAGTGATTTTCCTGGAAAGATTTACTCCTCCTGAAGCGACGGAGCGATTATGTGATGAATTTTATTATTTGATACAAGGTGATATGACCATCCCAGAATATCATAAGAAATTCAACGAACTTGCTCACTTTGCTCCTCATCTGATTCAAGATCCAAAGAGGAAAAATCTGAGATTTATTCATGGCCTGCAAAGGAGATATCAGAATAGTGTACTGAGGAATGTGAAGCTTCCTTTTTCTGAAATGATATACATGGCTTATCAGTATGAAGATCTCCATAAGAAAGGAATGTTGCGCGACGAAGAAGAAGGTTGTTGTAGTGACAAAGAAGAGTCGGAAACTGATATTCCAGAAGCCAGTACGAGTTCTGAGGTCAGTAAGAAGCCCAGTGCTAATCGAAAAAGAGCCAGATCCGAAAAAGAACTAGTAACGACAGCTGTATGCAGTAACTGCAATAGGCAAGGACATCTCTCGGTAAGTTGCAGATCTCTAAAGAAACGATTAAAGGATGGGTCTAAATCCGGTAAGAAGTTTCAAGAGATTAGAAAGTGCAGTCAATGCCTGTAGACGGGTCATCTTTCAAAGGCTTGCCCGCTATTCAGAAAGCCTGAAATAGTTCAAGTGAATGAGGTAGCAGAAACTTCCGAGCCCTCAGCTAGTCAAGAAAGGGCTGATGGTTTAGAAGGAACGCTAACTGTCAAAAACATTCCAGTTAAAGTACTGTTTGACACAGGCGCGTCACAAAGCTTCATTGCAAAGGATGCAGCTAAGAAGCTGGATTTGAATTTGAAGAAGCTCAAGGAACCAATGACTGTCCAGAATCCGGTTGGGGGTTCCATTGATCTCAGTTGGGTTTGTGGAGTGCCGGTTTCCTTTTCTCGTTATCGGTTTCCTACCATCGCAGTCGTCATGAATTTTAAAGAGTTTGATCTTATCTTGGGGTTAGACTGGTTGACCAAATATGAAGCAGAAGTTAAATGCGCCGAAAGAGTCGTAAAGGCAAAGATTAAATCAGATGATTATATAACCATTCCCTGTGAAGGTCAGAATGCTAATAGGAAAGACTTCTGGGCAGCTTTGAATGTTTCTCCAGCCCAAATAGAAAATGTCCCTGAAGTCACAGAGAATATTCCTGATCTAGTGAAGGATATTCCTGTCATCAAAAACTATGCGGATGTGTTCGAGGAAGTTGTTCACTTACCTGCACAGAGAGAAATAGATTTCAAGATTGCTTTGATTCCCAATGCAAGGCCGGTAGTTCACGTTATTCTAAGGATGTCCTTGAAGGAGAAAGAAGAACTTGACAATCAAACACGACAGCTAGTATGGAAGGGTCTGATCAGGCCCAGCTTCTCTGATTGGGGTACAGCAGTGATATTTGTCCAAAAATCTGACGGTACTCTACATCTGTGTGTGGATTATCGTGATCTGAACAAACAGACAATAAAGAACAAATATCCATTGCCGCGGATTGATAATTTGTTGGATCGATTAAATGGCGCACAAGTATTCTCAAGGATGGACCTAGCTACAGGCTTCCATCAACTTCGAATTGCCGAAGAGTGTGTTCCAATGATAGCATTCAGGGGTCCCGACTTATTCTACGAGTGGTTAGTAATTCCGTTCGGCCTATGTAACGCTCCTGCTTACTTCGTCGATCTGATGAATAGAGTGTTCAGAGGGGTTTTGAATAAATTTGTTCTGGTTTTTATTGATGATATTCTAATCTTTTCTAAGTCAAAGGCCGAACATTAAAAACATTTGGAACAAGTGTTAGAAATCCTCAGAAGGAATGTATTGAAAGCAAAGTTTTCCAAATGTATATTCTGGCAAGATGAAGTGAAATTTCTGGGCCACGTCGTATCGAAAGAAGGAATCGTTGTGGATCCAAGTAAAATCATCGCTATTCAGAACTGGAAGCAGCCCAGTACCCCTACTGAAGTCCGTAGTTTTCTCGGATTGGCTAGCTATTACCGGAAGTTCGTTAAAAACTTTTCGAAGATATCTGGTCATTTAACGAAGCTTACAAAGAAGCACTCTAAATTCAAATGGACTCCAGAAAGTGAAGAGGCTTTTGAAGAGCTAAAGTTAAGACTAACGACTGCTCCAGTATTAACCATCATCGATGGTAACCAGAATTTAAAAGTCTGGACTGATGCTTCTAGAGAAGGCCTCGGCGCAGTATTAATGCAGAGGGGCCAAGTGATTACTTATGCTAGCCGTCAGCTGAAGCCGCACGAGAAAAACTATGTCACTCATGATCTGGAGTTATTGGCTATAGTATTCGCCTTGAAAATCTGGAGACACTATCTTCTGGGTGAGAGATTTGAACTGTTTACAGATCACCAGTCGCTAAAGTATCTGTTCACCCAGAAGGACCTGAATCTGAGGCAGCAACGTTGGATGGAGTTTCTTGCAGCATATGACTTTGAAATTATATACACTCCAGGGAAAGCCAATGTCGTGGCCGATGCGTTAAGCCGAAAGAATGAAATGATCGCCAATTTTATTATCACGACTTCACTGATAGATAAAATATCTGCTCTTCGGGAGGATGATCACTTCATTCAGAAGATCAGAGAGATAATTCAACAAGGCGAACCCTCGAGTTTTCAAGTTGATAATGAGGGGATTCTAAGGCTGAAAGGTCGAATCTGCGTTCCTAACATTGCTGAGCTCCGAAAGGAAGTACTGGATGAATGCCACAAGTCAAAACTCAGTATCCATCCAGGAGTAAGCAAAATGTATAATGACATCAAACGCACTTTCTGGTGGAAGTCGATGAAAAGGGAAATTTCCTTATATGTTAGCCGATGCCCTACTTGCCAGCTAGTCAAAAGCGACCAACAGAAATTGGCTGGATTGTTACAACCACTAGAAGTTCCTGGTTGGAAGTGGGAACATATTTCTATGGATTTCATTGATGGTGTGCCCAGAACCAGAAAAGGGAATGACAGTATTTGGGTGATCGTAGATCGCTTCACGAAGACCGCCCATTTCATACCTGTCAGATCAAACAGAACTGCTCAGAGTCTGGCGCAGATATACTTCAGGGAAATAGTTAGACTACATGGAGTGCCGCTCGGTATAGTCAGTGATAGAGATACAATATTCACTAGCAAATTCTGGGAAGCATTTCAAGTCGAGCTGGGAACGAAGTTGAACTTGAGCACCGCTTATCATCCTCAGACAGACGGTCAGACTGAGAGGGTGAATCGAATTTTAGAAGATCTATTGCGGGCTTGTGTTATAGATTTCGGTGGATCATGGGAAGACCATCTGCATTTGGCTGAATTCTCATATAACAACAGCTACCAGGCGAGTCTGACAATGTCGCCATTCGAAGCATTGTATGGTAGACCGTGCCGATCTCCTGCTTGTTGGGTCGAACCAGGTAATAGACTTGTGTTGGGTCCTGATATGATTCGAGAAGCTGCCGACAAAGTCGATTTTATTAAGAAGCGATTACTTGCCGCTCAAAGCCGACAAAAGAGCTATGCCGATAGGAGAAGGAGAGATATATCCTTTGCTGTTGGCGACTATGTATATTTGAAAGTATCGCCGATGAGAGGAGTTATCCGGTTCGGTAAAACTGGAAAGTTGGCACCCAAATTCATTGGTCCGTTTCCTATTCTGGAACGGATCGGGACTCTCGCTTATAGGGTTAAATTGCCAGATTGGTTGCCTGGAGTTCATGATGTATTTCATATATCTCAACTTCGAAAGCACGTTCATGATCCAGACTTGATCGTGGAAGAAGCAGCTCAACAGGATATTGAAATTACTCCAGAAGTAGCTGTGAGAAGAGAGCCGCTAAAGATTATCGGCAAAGAAACCAAAGAGCTGAGGAACAAGAAGGTTCACTTAGTCAAAGTGCAATAGAGTGGAGATCCGCGAGATTGTACTTGGGAAACTGAGGAGAGCATTCAGAAAGCCTATCCCAGATGCCGAGTAGATATCTCTAATTGACTCCGGTGCAAGGTACATTTACCCTACTTTGCATTACCATTTAATTCTCTACTCTACTGTTATATTCTTTCCATGGATGTGAACTTTTAAATTCTATAGTCTGAATGATTTTAAAAGAGAATAGGAATTAATTTGTATGGTTTTGAAAAGTTAAAAACAATTGGATTGGTTGTTGTGTTGTGCGATTGTAGATTTATCAAACCACTTTCGACTTTGTTCCTTTTCGGGGACGAAAAGTTTTAAGTGGGGGAGATTGTAACGACCCAGAAAATCTGAACCAATTTAAAAATTTTAAATTGGCTAAAATAATGGATTTTAAATATTTAAAATAAATATTTTAAATAATGGCAATGAAAGGTGAGTTTGAATCGACAATTGAAAACGAATATAATTAATTCTAATTATAAACAAGGCTTGAAAAGGCGTTGCAGTTTCAAAAATTGGATTCAAACTTTGTCGGACTGTACCGGGTGCAAAACAAAACGGATTTTAGTGAAACCAAAAATATTTAAATCTGTTAGTGAATACCTTTCTAACGAATTTGAAAAATCGAATTTTCATAACGGAAAGCAAAAGTTATGGCCAAATGAATTTTCAGAAAGGTCGCTATGGAATTTATATAGCCCGTGAAATTGGCCATTTTGCATACGACCTCGGAATTCGACGAAACCACTTTTGTTGGATCCGGGATGTGAAGTTATTGCTAGGTTTCAAATTTCATAATTTTTGAAGCTAATATGAGAGCGTGGCAAAAGAAAATGTGTTTGGTCAATTTCTGTTAAATTGGATCGACCAGAAATGGCCATTTTTCAAACAATCTCAGAATTCGACGAAACTAGTTTTGTTGGGAACGTATCATCAAAATATAGCTAGATTTATTTTTCTGGAATTTTTCGAATCAGTTTGTGGCCCTGGCAAATTCAAATGTACATTCAAAGTTAAAAATTAAATGTTTTATACTTTAATTTGAAAAATAACTGACTGTAACAGTCGAATTGGCCTACGAAACATATCCCATTGTGTCCGGAATGAGGGTATTTAGCTAGGGGCGATAGTCGTTGGGTTGGAAAAGGAGTTCGTTGGTGAAAACCCTAATTTTCTGAGCTATATATATTCCGGCCAATCAAAATTTTTCTTTCATAATAAAAAAAATAAAAAAAACGCGAATCCCTCGAAACGAACGGGGACGCGTGCTCCAGACTTCCCCGAACGATCACCGCCGCTACCGCCGCTTCCAGCCTTCGCCACCACCGCCGCTCGACGCGCCTTCGCCTCCCCTACAAATCCGACCAACTTCCTCCGCCCCTCGTCGCCTGTGCCGCCTGAATCGAGGCCAGAAATCCCCGACCTTCCCAGCGCCGCCGCCGACGATCCTGACCACCGAACACCACCAAACCACCACCGACAGGAAGCCCTCTCTTCCCTCTTCCATGTCCAACCCGCCGATCATCCCCTCGTGCCTCGATTCTCGCGAAAACCATAAGCCTAGTTTTGAACCATCGTGAAAGGTGTGTTCTTTTTTATGTTTACACTTTGAAAAATCATATCTTTTTAGTGTGTTGACGAAATACGATGAAACAGGAAACATCGGGACCGCAAGGAAGCTCTCTACCCAATAGAAGAAGCCGCGGATTTTTCTGACATCGTATCTATTTTTAGCGAAGCAACAAACCAAGGTTAGAAATTTAAATTAAATAAATTTGAATGGAAAATGTCGTGTATAAATTATATTAGCAAAATATAAATTACACACGTGTCATATACCTCATGTACATGCGTGGTGTAAGCTATATAAGCGAAGTATGAATTATACATGCATAGAATAATTGATATATGTGTTGAAATGCAAGTGAAATATAGCAATTATATATATACTCCCCTCGTCCACAAACCATGGACGATATTTATTGTTGTGAATTGGTGTGAAACATTGGATGAAAAATACGAATGGTTGAATAATTGTTTGTGGTTGATATTGTTTGGTTGTGGTTGAAAAATACCCATTGGTGATTGAAATGAATTGGAAATATTTATGGAAATAAAAATAAACATGCCGCCTGCGTGCGAACTAGATGCATGATCCCCATTGTCAAAAACCGCGAGGTTTTAAGATAGAGCGAGGAGCCGTACTAGGGACGGTCTCGGTTTTAACTACCCTGTCGTTATGCTGCCGAAATTTTGAATAATATTCATGTGTTTGAATTATTTTCATTTGCTGAAACTATATTTATTCGTTGAATAGAAAACCTTCATGTGTTGAATCGATATTCATTCGTTGATTAGAAATTCATGTGTTGAATGGTATTCGTGTTTTAAATATAAAAATCACATTTTTATCTATATATAGAAACTATAGAAAACCTTCATGTGTTGAATCGATATTCATTCGTTGATTAGAAATTCATCTGTTGAATGGTATTCGTGTTTTAAATATAAAAATCACATTTTTATCTATATATAGAAACTATAGAACACCTTCATGTGTTGAATCGATATTCATTCGTTGATTAGAAATTCATGTGTTGAATGGTATTCGTGTTTTAAATATAAAAATCACATTTTTATCTATGTATAGAAACTATAGAAAACCTTCATGTGTTGGATCGATATTCATTCGTTGAATTGAAATTCATGTGTTGAATGGTATTCATATTTTGAAATAAATTGTTTTATAATAAAAATCACCTTTTTATCATCTATATGAACTATGTAAATTGACCTTGTTTTAAAATAAATTGTTTTACAATAAAAATCCTATTTTTATCACTTATATACACTATATAAAATAATAGTGTTTTGAAATGAATTGTTTTACAATAAAAATCACGTTCTAATTATATACCTGAATTGTTGAAATGTGAATTGTTATAAATAGCCACTCGTTCAAATAAATATGCATGGGTTGAAATATTCATTAATTAGCTAATGACATGACATTGCCTATGCATGCAACATTAGAATGAATGGTGCTTTTAAACCAAATGGAATCAAATATGAAGTTGAATGGAAAATGATAAGTGATAAGAACTATATATATGTACATGCATATTTATTGAACAGGTTATAGCAAAGGGGCTAGAGAAGAGAAATAAAATTTTGTGCCCGACAAATAGGTACACATTTACTGTTTTGTTTGGGTGATGATTTTATGAGCCTGTTGGCTAGCCGCTTGGCTTTTCCCTTTTCTTTTTGACATGAGACGCCCGTGTGGCTATTTGGGAATTTTCCCAGCCCCTCCTGTACAAAGGAGGTTATGGCGAAATTTTCCAAAATTTGAAGGCGTTAGTGAAATATTTGAAGTGAAAACGATATTGAAATTGTTGAATGAACTATATTTATATAAATATATAAATAAAATTAAAACGAAACGTGGCTGTGCAGTTCGTGTTTTGAAACCGTGATTTCAAACGATTATACCGGGAGATTCGACCATCGGATTTTCCTGAAATCACAACCGTTGGGTTCGCTTTGGAAAAATCTTTCCAACAGCACCAACTTTGTAAAAATCCAACAGTTGGATTGTCTGGAATGTTTAATTCAAATATGAAGAAAAACAGCGCCAGAATCAATTATATTTATATATATATATAAATATAATTATATTTAATCGAATAACGACGCTGTAGTTCGTATTTTGAAATCGAAACTTCAAACGATTATACCGGGAGATCTGACCGTCGGAATTTCCCGAAACTGGAACCGTTGGATTCGTTTTGAAAAGATCTTTCTAATGATGTAAATTTTGTGAAGATCCAACGGTTAGATTTTCAGATATGTGTAAATCAATCTGAAGAAAAACAGCGCCACGGCCGCGTTATGGCCCGAAGCATCGTTTTGAATAAATTGGCTATTTTAAAATAAATAAAAATAGCGATAAATCGTTATAAAATATCATAAACGATATGGAATGGAAATAAACTGGATTTGCTCGATTTATGTGGTATTTGATGGTTGAATGTGTTTGGTGTGAAAATTACATTAAAGAACAAAATTGGTGTTGTCGAATGATTTAACCACTGAAATAAATTGATTTGAAATTCTAAATATACGTGAATTATTTGAAAAGGCCGAGTTAATTCTCATTTCAAATAATTGACCGACGATTGAAAGTCGAAGATGAAGACGGTGGTCGAAGACCGGAGATCTTCACCTTGTTTGGATGGTAACCGAGGTCCTGATTGGGAGGCATCCCGAAATATGGATAATGAGTGGTGATCGTCCAGACGTACGTGGTGATCAATGGGTTTGCGAGGTATTTAGTGCCTCCAGTTTCGTTCAGACCCAGAACGGACTTGTAAATGGACTGTGTGTCTGACATTGGATTTTATTCTGTGTTGATTGATCTCTATTAAATATACATCTGTTTGGCGGTGGAGAATTTATTCTTTTGCTTAACGCCCTTCTCTGAAATGCACGAGCTCAGAGGTTGTATATCGATTGACATCAGTCTCATGGCATGAATTGCTAGTGTGGCATGCCTAAGTGGCAAATGATCAGGGCTTCTGTTGAAAAGCAAAGTCTTGTGGTGATGATCAAAGCACCGCCTGTGTGGCGTAGCTTTGTGTAAAATGTGAATTCGCGAGCCTCACACCCCGGTATGAACTAGAAATGGGAGAAGGACCTCAGGGAGGGCATGCGTTTCTTTCTAGCTAGGGTGGTGTCAGTGACCTACCAGCCCTGACATTTATATATTTTTCACCTGTGTGGTTGTTGCTGTTGCGAGGCGCCTCGGTTAGATCAGACGATCCGGGTCCGATGGATCCATTCGTTGGCTCATTTACACCCCAAAGGGTGGGGAAACGCAGTGTTCAAGAATTTTAATCCACATCGGTGGACCGGCCCTGACGATCCAAGGGTCACTCGAGCTCTGATCCTGTGGCTCGGGCTAGAGAGTCGCGAAGTCGGTAAGGACTATCTTTTGCCTTGGTTCATGACAGAAATCCAATTTCCAAATACGTGACTGTGCGGTTTTGATTGTATATATATATGGCGACATGATATATGGTACCCATGCCGTCTATGATTGATAGTTATGATTTGAAATTGTTTTCAAAACATATAAACACTAGCAATAATATCAAATGCCTTTGTTTTATTCGTATCAAGCATATTTTGGCCGTTATAAGGTAAAAACTCTATCCTCCGGTTTGCGTTGCATTGTGTGATGGGAACTGAGTCTTATAACAGCTTCATTTTTATAAAAAGCATAGCGATGTTTAAAAGAAAGATTTTTTAAAGCACTGGCAATCCAATGGAGTAAACCCGTTCCACGAAAGTGGCGTGGTCCTGTGATTAGCCATATTATAAATGTGTTGAGTAGATTTCTCATACCAGTCCCATAACTGACTCGTAGTTTGTTTCACTTTCAAACTCGGGTGCCCTTTTTTCTACACGGGCAGCCTTGTATTCAGGTTTAGCTAGTTCTTTCTGGATAGCTGGATTTGAAGATGGATTCTATCATTTATCTCTTTTTATGCTGTTCAGCTCCTATTGTGCATATTTTGTTTGTTTTCCGCTGTAGACATTTATGTATAGCCAAACTGTATTTGTACTAAGTATGATCCTGTATACTGTGTAACTTTGATGATTACTCTTATCCAGTATATTCTATTGTTCATTATCTGGTGGTTTATTTATTTCTGTTCTGCTATTATCAGTTTCTGTGTTATATTCCAAAGATTACCCTTGTCTCCGTCTGTTCGGGAAATGGGGTCGTCTCAATTCTATTCATTTGCCAAATATTTCCTTATATGACATTCTTTTTCATTTCCTAATAAATCCGTTTTATAACTCTATTTATTTTCTAAATAAACATTTCATTTTTATAACTCTGTTTATTTTCTAAATAAACATTTCCTTTTTATAACTCTATTTATAAATGTTTTACCAATATTACTCTTTCTGTTTTATTTGTAAATGTTTTACAAATATTTCTCTTTCTGTTTTATTTGTAAATGTTTTACAAATATTTCTCTTTCTGTTTTATTTGTAAATGTTTTACAAATATTTCTCTTTCTGTTTGTTTTACGAATATTTCCCTTTATATTTGTTTTACAAATAATTTCCTTTATATTTGTTTTACAAATAATTTCCTTTATAAAATCCCTTGATTTTATAAATATTCCTTTATATAAAATCCTTTGATTTTATAAATATTCTATTCCAATATACAGTTTGAAATCTTCCTTCTATATAAAATCTTTCGATTTTATATAATATTTTATTTCAATATAGTTATTGAAATTTTCCTTTTTCATCCCAGGGTTTTCTTACGGTATTTAAAATATCAAACAACAGTGATCAATATCATTCAAACACACATAATCAACAACAGATTATATATCACATCATATATCACAATATATGAAACAAAATAGTATTTTATATATTGAGGAACCCAGTTGGGTCCCTCCAACCTGTTTCCCTGCATCACGGTGGTTAGACAATATAATTAACTTTGATTTCATTTCACTATGAAATATTCTGCTAAACAAAATCAATATTTGATTAACGATTTATATATATATATATATCATTATCTATAATTTCAACCAATACATAAGCAATTCAACCAAACAGTTAACACGTAGAAATCAACTGATAATTATCAGTTCTAAGAATACGTTATAGAAATATAACTATTCAAAGTTGGTGAGTTTTACTCACATTGGACGATCAACGTTAATAACGATAACCATCGCTTGATTTAGACGGACAATTTATTTTGCTATAAATTGTAACGAGCTTCGATTCGCTCCTAGTCAATTCCATTGTGGAGCCACCGTCCATACGATCCTAACGGATCTAACTGTTCGAAATTCTGATACAATATGGTCGAGATATTGAATTTACAAGTTATGGCTTATTAAATTTTGAACTTAAATTTAATATAAACCAATTTGGGATTTAGCGAAATATGCCAGCCCACTTTACCTTCTCAAAACCCATACCCGCCATAAACAGTATTCCTTCTTCTCAATTTCAGACCGACGCCTGCTGCTGAACTTTTGCTTATGCTTTTCAGACCGACGCCTGCTGCTGAACTTTTGCTTATGCTGTTCAAACTACTCCAAAGAAAAACATCATCTTCACTACATAATTTCCTAGTCATGATGCAAAAGGAATCACCACACCATCTCCCTTAACATAAAAATACAAGACTCCTCCCTGTTAAAAGAAATCGAACCCTTTCTTCCATCCTCAAGTTTCAATACTTCATCATCCACTGACCATCAAACCAAACTCAAACACAACATCAAGGACTCCCTGAAGCTTTCCACTATGACGCACCTCCCTTCCACTTAACTCCTTTACTGACATGCCTTATCACAATACACAGAACGACCCCTTTTCCATTTAACTAATTTAACCCTCGCAAAATTAGAAATTATCCGCTAATCCCTCCATTAACATGATAAAAATCCATCTCCTTCAGAAAGATAGAAATGCGAACTTGTCCCTACCACAAATCTCAACGTCGTCGGCGCTGGAGTTCGTCGGACCCCTGCTGCGCCTCACTACTGCCATCGCCAGAACACGACGAGCCACCGCCCTGACTGCTTGCCCCCTCGTCGCCATAAATCGCCAAAATCTCATGATGAACGGAAGATGTTCACGTCACCATAACTTCAACCACCAGCCACCATAGCAAGCCGGACCACCACCTATAGAACCGCCACATCTTCCTCCTCCACCGACATTTAGATGGCCAGACCCAATGATAAATGATGAAAGGAGAAATCACCAGAAACCCCAAACTCAATTGTCAATTTCGACCGCCGTTATCTCCATCCTCAGGCCACCGAAACCCACCCTACTACCACCGTTAGCTCTCCCTTAATCCCCTCTCCATTTTCATGTTGGATTGTTTTCCTAATTCCCTGTGATTTGGGAGAGAAAGATTGATTTATACGCTGAAGTAATTGTTACGGCGGCTCATGAATTTGACCAAAGGAAATGGGTTTGACTTTGAAAACTAGGGTTAGGTTGTATACTGTATTTATAGGAAATTTTTAATATTTATATATTCGATTAGTTTATCCAATTTTAACCACTCGTTTTATGTATTTATACTTTAAAAATTCCTGCTATCACATACCATATCCAAAAATCACGAAAATGAACATGTAGTTACAATTCGACATTACAGACCCAACGAAACTAGTTTCGTCGAATTTCGACTCCGTTTGCTCACATAGTGTATTTTTAACTGTCAAAATACTGATTGTTTTTTACATTAAAAATCCATACGACCACAAACTGACCCAAAAATCATGGAAATTGAAATCTAGCAATAATTTAATATTGCGGATCCAACAAAATTAGTTTCTTCGAAAACGGAGGTCGTTTGCAAAACTGGCTTTTTTTTAAGCTCTAAATAAACCTTTTTAAATATTAAATATATCTAAAAATAATTAAATTAAATATTTAAAAATAAATATTATCGTATATATTCACAATAGAATATGATACAGCTCCAATAGGATTTATAACTTGATATTTCAAAGTTCTCAGTTATATCAACATTCGATTTACATATAAAATCCTTTTATAATATAAATATATATTTATAAATTTCAAAGGAATTCCATAGCGACTTTTCGAAAATTTGATTTGGACATAAATCAAAATCTACACAATAAAATCCCGATTTTTCTCTTCCACTAGAAAAATATACTTCATAAGCCCCGACCGTTTCTTGTTTCACAGAAATTCGATTTAAAACAGACCCTGTATATTCAGTTGAAGTTCAAATCGCCAAATAGCGAACTGCCGCGCCATTTCGAGCTCGATTTTAATTATGTTGTAATTCTATGTTCAAACTTCGTTTAGATAATATAATCGTTATTCAAATTCAATTCCAAAATGAATTATATATATTTTAAATTGTCCAGTTCACATTATATTGTCAATTCACTATTTCTGACTATTTCAGAAATTAAATATATATTATTCTATTATTTATATTAATTAAATATTCAATATAATTTAATTAAACAACCATTTTCACTATTTAAATAATTAAATAAATTAATTATTATCCGTATAAATTCGGATCGTTACATTCTTTCCCCCTTAAAATAATTTCGTCCTCGAAATTGCTAAGGTAGGAAACAAACCCTACTAACTGTGTTAAAACTATTTGTTTACTTCTTAACTCCAGTTTTAACTGAATCAATTAATTTCAATTAAAATATTAATTCATTTCTATCAATGAATATTTTCAAAAAAATTGAAAATTTTCTAACACCTTAACTTTTCGAAAAATTTCGCCAGCACCTTCTTTGTACTGGTCAATAGCTCAAACTCCAACTCGCCTCTCTAAGCCTTCTCCAACCCAAAAGAAAATCAAATAGCCAAGCAGCTTGCCAATTCGGCTCATAAAAATCTCATACCATATGAATATAAACTTGTACCTTTTATCGGGCATATCATTATATCATGTCCATCTGTTGTTAACTCAGCGTATACCCATGTCATCCTAATCAAATTCCAAATCTGTTTTATCCACAAATCCAACCATTCACTTATACCTAAGTCGAATTTCATTTCAAACCAAAGTCCCATTCTTGATTCCATTATCCAATAACATTTCAAATTCAAATCTCACAAATCCAACTTGTCTCGATATCATTTTAATCCAATTCTATTTCAATTTCAATTTGCTTTTCCCAATTTCTACTTAATTTGTTTTCAATTTGAACAATCTCTTCTTGGGAGTTCTAAATAGCTTCACTTTTCAAAATTAAATATTCCCTTTCGAAATACAAAACAACTTGTTTTTCTAAACAATTTCAACAATAGTCTGTTTGGTAGTAATCCGTCACTTAGAACTCGAAAATGACACTGACGATGTGGCCATCATCATCAGGTTATTTTCCAGCTATCGAAGTGAGTTCAATACTATAACAATTTCAAAACCATTTCCAACCATTTCCAATTTGAAATATATTTCAAAATATCATTTAAAATGTTTTATACCAATTTAAAATCTCCAAGGATTTTAAAATTCACATATATTTAATCCAGATCCATTTACAATCACTTTCCCAAATTTTGGGAATTTCAATTCCAATTCTGATTTAAATTTCAAATTTAATTCATGTTGTAACACTTATACGAATTCTAATTGGTTATTTATGTAACCATTTCAATTATAATCAACCAACACATCCAATATACTATATTTTCAATATATATATTTTCTCTATATCAAAATATACTTTGGGTAAAATTATTTTCATTTACCCTCTATTCAAAACATACTATGTCGGTTCATCATATTTAAGTGTTTATAAACCCCTATCGATACAGTGGATCAAACTGATCGACCAGAACTCATAAATAACTCAACCAATAAATCTCCATAATATAAAACCGCTTTATATAAAATAACAAATACGTTCACTCATATATATACACTCAACTCAATCTAAGGTATTACTAACCCCATCTCTACTGAGTCACGCCACAGAGCCAAGGTAGTTACTTAACCTTAAGCTCTGATACCAGCTGTAACGTCCCGGAAAAAGTCGATCTTTGTTATCCGATGTACAACACATATCGAACATCCAAGGATCGAAAATACCGGTAGTTAATGAAAGAAATTAGAGGGTGAGGATAGATAAGATAGAAACATAGAATAGAAGAAGAAGAACATACAACATTAGAGTAAACATGAATCTCACAGCGGAACGAATAAATAAATTTCATAACATAACTTCGAAATATAAATATGTACTTGAATATACATATCATTTCCAAAGTACAGCACTTACAACACAGCGGAAAAACCATAGCTATATAATTTTAAAGCCTCCTGCTCCAGCTCTTCAAGTATCTGTAAATCCCGACTACTTGACTACCCGTACAAAATTGGGCACCCAAGAGTTTAGGGAAAAAAAACAAAATAAACTCTGGGTTAGTCATGTGTCTAATGTGAGTAAACTCAAATCATTTGTTTAACTTTAAAAATCCTTTCAAAAGAAAGAATAATCGTAAGACCGATCCACTCATAAACACGGATGGTTTTTACCTTACGATAACCCAAATCATTAGTAAAACAAAATTATTCTGATATTATAATAATGTCTAACACAAGTAATATTAGTCTAGTAGAAACGCTTGCATCTAACGTTCTACATATATAATATACAATCAAAACTGCAGGCTCTTATTTGGGGAATGGATTCCAACTATGACAAGGTATGGATCCACCTTCCGCTTAGTGTACTCTAGAAGCGATACACTGGAGTTCAACAAGAACGTCTTGCAACTCGGCCACACATGACCGACCACTCATTTTGCTTGAGTGTATCGAATATATTGTCACCTTACAGTTGGTAAACCAACATAACCATTCCCAGGAGATACAGAATTGAAAGAAGTAACAAATGTGAATATTCTCTAGATGGTGACAATATACCCTACTTGGTTGTGAACCACTTAGCCATGCTGCCTGCCCGGTTTTTGTCATTTCCCAGTTGATGAGGCTCGAGGTCAAAACGTATCTTTTAACATATCACTCCTCCATTTACTTCGAATGCCACATCGTCATACCCGTCAAATCACAAATTGATTTCCCCAAAAATACCACGGGTATAAGCTAAGAGAAACGAATTCCTCTGCCACCAACGTAAATACGTTTGAAACGATCAACTTACGTGATCTACCAGATATACTCTATCAAACATTCGTCCATTCAAGTTGTCCTGGGACTGGACAATCCGAAGGCACTATTCCATACACCCATCCTAGGCAATCTCCACCTAGGACTTATATAACAGCCCTTGCACTTTACTCCGTCTTCAATTTGATTCGAAACGCTAACGCCCATACGGATTGGTTCTTTGGATAAGAATCCAACCGGTCTCTCCGTATTGACGATGGAAAAATGATCAAAACTTTGATAGTCTGTGATTTAACTATCAAAGAAAAACACGTGTGCAAACAACGATATTATTTCCAAATGGAAATTTTATCGATCAATCATCATTTAACATTTATCTCTTTAGTTCGTTAATTTACTTATCTCCTGTTTCCATATATTCTAAATTCTTATTTTCTATTATCAGAAAACGTCTCTGATTCTTATTTGGAAAACATTTCCAAAAATCCTTCACTGGATTTAAACTGATGTTTAAATCAAACATCGCCATGCCAACTCAAACCATTTCACTCATTAACTAAATTCACTTAACCATCATTCACTATCAAACCTTACCATTCCTTAGTTAAGAAGGAAGTCAATCAAGTTGGGGTATAATTACCTCTCAGACCTTAACTGAACAAGGTTTTAACTTCGAAATAGTCAAACTTTATCTTTTAAATATTTAACAAACTTCCTTGTGTAACTCTCTTTTGAGTAAATCTCTATTTGATAACTCTTTCCTTCGAATATACTATATTCGATAATTTCTCTTCTTCGAATAACTCTATTCAATTAACACTATTCGATTAACTCAAATCGATTTACTCTTATCAGTTAGCTCTATTTGATTAACTCAATTCTATTAACTCTATTTGATTAACTCTATTTGATTAACTCTGTTTGATTTACCCTACTGGATTAACTCTATTCAATTAACTCTAACTAATTTACTCTTATCAATTAACTCCTTTGATTAACCCTTTTCAAATAACTAATATTCGATTAACTCCTTTCGAATAACTAATATTCGATTAACTCCTTTCGAATAGCTAATATTCGATTAACTCCTTTCTAATAACTAATATTCGATAACTCCTTTCGAATAACTAATATTCGATAATCTCTCTTCGAATAACTAATATTCGATAATTTCTTTCGAATAACTAATATTCGATAACTCCTTTTGAATAACTAATATTCGATAATTTCTTTCTTCGAATAAATAATATTCAATAATTCTAATCCAACTAACTCTAATTCAATTAACTCTATTCGATATAACAAATATTTGACTAAATCTTGTTCGATTAACTCTATTCGAATAAAACTAGTTCGATTTAACTCTAATCGATTAACTCTAACTGATTAACTCTAACTGCTTAACTCTAACCGATTAACTCTAACTCTAATCGATTAACTCTAACTCTAATCAATCAACTCTAACTCTAATCGATTAACTCCTCTAACTCATTTTGATTAACACATTTTGATTAACTCTTTTGATTAACTATACGTCCATATTCAGTTTCAAATATCGATGTTGAAATCGATTCTTACTTCTCTATATATGTCATGACTTATACATTCTATTTATCCAATGATAAATATTTTATTTAATTTATAAAATATTATTTGTAAATTATTCTTCTCAATCTACCGGTTACAATAGATTATATTTAAAATCTTTGCTTTAAATCCATATCATGTTATACCCGTGTGCGAAGCACGGGTATAAAATTTCCTGATGTAAAATTCTATTCATTTGCCAAATATTTCCTTATATGACATTATTTTTCATTTCCCAATAAATCCCTTTTATAACTCTATTTATTTTCTAAATAAACATTTCCTTTTTATAACTCTATTTATTTTCTAAATAAACATTACCTTTTTATAACTCTATTTATAAATGTTTGACCAATATTTCTCTTTTTGTTTTATTTGTAAATGTTTTACAAATATTTCACTTTCTATTTTATTTGTAAATGTTCAACAAATATTTCTCTTTCTGTTTGTTTTACAAATATTTCCCTTTATATTTGTTTTACAAATAATTTCCTTTATATTTGTTTTACAAATAATTTCCTTTATAAACTCCCTTGATTTTATAAATATTCTTTTATATAAAATCCTTTGATTTTATAAATATTCTATTCCAATATACAGTTTGAAATCTTCCTTCTATATAAAATCTTTCGATTTTATATAATATTTTATTTGAATATAGTTATTGAAATTTTCCTTTTTTATCCCAGGGTTTTCTTACGGTATTTAAAATAACAAACAACAGTGATCGATATCATTCAAACACACATAATCAGCAACATATTATATATCACATCATATATCACAATATATGAAACAAAACAGTATTTTATATATTGAGGAACCCAGTTGGGTCCCTCCAACCTGTTTCCCTGCATCACAGATGTTAAACAATATAATTAACATCGATTTCATTTCACTATGAAATATTCTGCTAAAAAGAATCAATATTTGATTAAGGATATATATATATATATATTGTTATCTATAATTTCAACCAATACATAAGAAATTCAACCAAACAGTTAACACACAGAAATCAACAGATAATTATCAGTTCTAAGAATACGTTATAGAAATATAACTGTTCAGAGTTTGTGAGTTTTACCCACGTTGGACGTTCATCGTTAATAACGAAAACCATAGCTTGATTCAGACGAACAATTTATTTTGCTATAAAATGGAACGAGCTTCGATTCGCTCCCAGTCAGTTTCATTGTGGAGCCACCGTCCATACGATCCCAATGGATCTAACCGTTCGAAATTATGATACAATATGGTCGAGATATTTAATTTACAAGTTATGACTTATTAAATTTTGAACTTAAATTTAATATAAACCAATTTGGGCTTTAGCGAATTATGCTAGCCCACTTTACCTTCTCAAAACCCATACCCACCATAAACAGTATTCCTCCTTCTTAATTTCAGACCGATGCCTGCTGCTAAACTTTTGCTTTTGCTTTTCAGACCGACGCCTGCTGCTGAACTTTTGCTTATGCTGCTCAACTACTCCAAAGAAAAACATCATCTTCACTACATTACTTTCCCAGTCATGATGCAAAAGGAAGCACCACACCATCTCCTTTAACATAAAAATACAAGACTCCTCCCTGTTAAAACTAATCGAACCCTTTCTTCCATCCTCAAGTTTTAATACTTCATCATCCACTGACCATCAAACCAAACTCAAACACAACATCAAGGACCCCCTGAAGCTTTCCACTATGACGCACCTCCCTTCCCCTTAACTCCTTTACTGACATGCCTTATCACAATACACAGAACAACCCCTTTTCCATTTAACAAATTTAACCCTCGCAAAATTAGAAATTATCCGCTAATCCCTCCATTAACATGATACAAATCCGTCTCCTTCAGAAAGATAGAAACGCGAACTTGTCCCCACCACAAATCTCAACGTCGTCGACGCTGGAGTTTGTCGGACCCCTACTGCGCCTCATTACTGCCATCGCCAGAACACGATGAGCCACCGCCCTGACTGCCTTACCCCCTCATCGCCATAAATCGCCAAAATTTAATGATAAACGGAAGATGTTCACGTCACCATAACTTCAACCACCAGCCACAATAGCAAGCCGGACCACCACCTATAGAACCGCCACATCTTCCTCCTCCACCGACCTTTAGATGGCCAGACCCAATGATAAATGATGACAGGAGAAATCGCCAGAAACACCAAACTCAACCGTCAATTTTGGCCGTCGTTATCTCCATCCTCAGGCTACCGAAATCCACGCTACTACCACTGATAGCTCTCCCTTAATCCCCTCTCCATTTTCATATTCGATTGTTATTCTAATTCCCTGTGATTTGGGAGAGAAAGATTGATTTATACGCTGAAGTAATTGTTTCGGCGGCTCACGAATTTGACCAAAGGAAATGGGTTTGACTTTGAAAACTAGGGTTAGGGTGTATACTGTATTTATAGGAAATTTTGAATATTCATATATTCGATTAGTTTATCCAATTTTAACCAATTGTTATATTATTTATACTTTAAAAATTGCTGTTATCACATACCATATCCAAAAATCACGAAAATGGACATGTAGTTACAGTTCGACATTACAGACCCAACAAAACTGGTTTTGTCGAATTTCGACTCTGTTTGCTCACACAACATATTTTTAACCATCAAAATACTGACTGTTTTTCACATTAAAAATCCGTATGGCCACAATCTGACCCCAAAAATCATGGAAATTGAAATCTAGCAATAATTTAATATTGTGGATCCAACAAAATTGGTTTCGTCGAAAACGGAGGTCGTTTGCAAAATTGGCTATTTTTAAAGCTCTAAATAAACCTTTTTAAATATTAAATATATTTTAAAATAATTAAATATTTAAAAATAAATATTATTGTATATATTCACAATAGAATATCATACAGCTCCAATGGGATTTATAACTTGATATTTCAAAGTTCTCAGTTATATCGACATTCGATTTATATATAAAATCCTTTTATAATATAAATATATATTTATAAATTTCAAAGGAATTCCATAGCGACTTTTCGAAAATTTGATTTGGACATAAATCGAAATCTACACAATAAAATCCCGATTTTTCTCTTCCATTAGAAAAATATACTTCACCCGCTCTGAACGTTTCTTGTTTCACAGAAATTCGATTTAAAACAGACCCTGTATATTCAGTTGAAGTTCAAATCGCCAAATAGCGAACTACCATGCCATTTCGAGCTCAATTTTAATTATACTATAATTATACATTCAAACTTCGTTTAAATAATATAATCGTCATTCAAATTCAATTCCAAACTGAATTATATATATTTTAAGTTGTCCAGTTCACATTATATTGTCAATTCACTATTTTTGACTATTTCAGAAATTAAATATATATTATTCTATTATTTATATTAATTAAATATTCAATGTAATTTATTTAAACAACCATTTTCACTATTTAAATAATTAAATTAATTAATTATTATTCGTATAAATATGGGTCGTTACAGGAGATTTCTTCAACTCTTATATTACATCTGCAATTTATAAAAAGTGAAGTCCGTGACTTAAACATTTTGTGATTTAATAATCATATGGTGCCATTTATGATGAAACAGAGAGTTAACACTAACCTTTCATATGAAAGAGTTGTTCGCGACACCTTCATAAAGAGGAAGGGCTTCGTATAAACCTGAAGCCTTTTCCCTTTATCTTGAGGGTTGGCAACATGAACCAGCCCTTTCATAATGAGCCTAATGCAACCTAACTTCAGAAAAGAGGTTGACTACAAGCTTATGACTCGATCACTAACGCAACCAAAGCCCTCCAGGCTTGCTCGATGCGGAAGGATCATTCGGGTCAATAAGCGTTGTTGTACCCCTACCATCCGAATATTGGGGAACATTAGCCTGTTTTCCTCTTATCATAATGTATACCATTTTATCTGTGATCTAAAAAGGTGATTGATTGCGCAAGGCTTCAGTTGGCCGGGCTAAATAATCCTTTCTTCAAGGCACTTCTGAGCTCCATAGTCCTGTAAGCGTGATTCACCCCCTGAGGGAAGAATAACTAATCTTCAGAACGGGTATCATGATACTTAAGAAACAAAAGATTTAACTAAGGAACACGGATCACAGAGTGTATTTCAGTAGCCTTAGATTGCTGCTGCTCTAATTTTCTTAAATATATGCCCCATGTAACTAATTCTGAGTGTTAATGGAAAATATCGTTAACATTTTGGCGCTAGAAGAAGGACTCGAACCTCTGACCTTGCATTTAACCCATTGAAAATTAACTTGGTAACTTATTGCTCCATGGCAAGAAAGATGAAATCAAAAGGATTAGAAGAGCGAAATAAGGAACCAATTCCTAATGCAACCCTTGAAGGAAACATGGATCTAACGTTCAATCTGGACAATAACGAAGGAGGAGCAACTTCCAACCCGATACAACCACCAAATCCAAACACCGTGGAAGAGAATGTCACAAGAATTATGGCTTTGGAGAAGCAAATCCAATAGATGCAGGCTCAAATGAATGTTGCTCAAGCGCAGAAGTCTTCAAGACTCGCTAAGTCCAGTCAAAGAGAGATGAATGAATCTCCGAAAAGAAAGGCTCCCATTCAACAATCTGAAGTGAAAGAAAAACTCAAAGTAACTTCCCCTAAGAAGAAAAAGCCCCTTTTGACAGGAATAAACCATCAAAGAAATCAATGCGAACAAGAACAATCTGGGGTTCCACTTCCAAAGGTTATGATCCTAAAAGAGTAAATTACTATAACACAAAAGCTTATCTTAAAGGCATTGCTCAGAAGACTATCAAAGACTTGTTAGGAAGCAAAGGGAAGAGGACCCAGGATGACAGAGTTAGTGACAACGAAAGAGTAGCTCTTTTCATCGTTGAAATTATGAACACCATAATACCATCTAGGGTGAAGGTTCCAACCATAAAGTACCTTGGAACAACTGACCCTGATGATCATCTAAAGGGTTTCGACAACCAGTGGATCTCTAAAATGCTTCAGTAGCCGTCAGATGTCGTATTTTCCCAGTGACCTTTCAGGGAGCGGCAGCAAAGTGGTATCATCAGTATAGAGAAAACACCATTTACTTGTGAAAACAGTTATCCTATGAATTTTCCGTGTAATTTTGCATCTGCAAAGATCTGACAGTTGACTACACAGTCATTGCTAACATCAAGCAGAGGCAAGGGGAATCTCTAGGAGATTACCTGAAAAGGTTCAACATCGAGGCATTAAAGGCCAATGATATGAATGCCCATGACAAGTTAATAGCCATGCATTCACAGTTAATTGAAAATACCCCCTTTTGGAAAGAATTATACAGCTGTAAAGACTTACAAGACTTTCACTTCTAAGCTGACAAATTTATCGCATGGACGAATTGTACTTCACAAAGAGAAAGTTTGGACCTCGAGGGGAAGGAGGAAGGTTAAACTTCGAACGAAACCCCAAGAGGGAAACCAAAAGAAATCAAGGTGGGAAAATTCTAATGCCAGCTCGGTTGCTCTAAGTAAGACCATCGCTTTTGTGTATGCTGTTGCGACAGAAATGATTAACAACTTCCCCCATCTTGTTCAAAGCCAAGAATTGCCCCGAACCTTATTCCAGTGGTAAGTAGTGCGAATATTACAAAACCAATGGGCATAAGACTGACAAGTGCAAGGTGTTACTACCAAAACTAACTCTGAAACAAGCTGACCATGTAGGGGTATCATATGAACACAAGCACATATGAGTTCTCCAAAAGCATGACCGAAACACTAGAAAGAGCCAAGAGCATGAAGGAATGATCCTAGAGTTGCATAAACCGGCACCTTCTTAGGAGAAAGGAGCTCAAAATCTATAGAATACCTGCAGATTGTATCCGTCGGATATATCCGGCAGGGTATGTCCGGCATGAGGTTCTGTATCAAAAGGCCATCTAAGTCAAGAACTAAGAAAAAGGGAGGCATGAGCTCTTGCTCCGCTAATCAGAACCCGGAAAGATGGAAGGGCTGCCAGTATTAACCTGCTTAATATCAATACATCAGAAGGCGGAGACATCAAGAATAACAAGTTGGAAGAACAAAGGAGTTATCCGGAACCAGCTTCTGAAATATCCACTACATAAGCACTGAAAGGCCGCATTCACAAACGAGAGACCAATCACCGGGAGCCACCCTCCAGAAGTCCAAGCTATGCCCAAAGACTCCATCGGAAGGCAAGCTGGAACCCTAAATGGGATACAGGCTATCCATACTTACCTGCTCAGTACCGACACCAATAGGGGTTCTAAATCGATAGCTATCTACATATGTCACAAGGGCAAGCTCCTCAAATTATTCTTCAGAAAACCGGAAGCCTACACCTGAAAGCCACAACTGGGAGCACAAATATATTCCAAAAGTCATTTACATCGACAATTTCATATCAAACTCAAAGAAGCTTCAACTAACTAGGACCCTCACTCCGGAAGCAATAATCAGCACCACAATGGCGGCCGGAAGCTAAACATCCGAGATATAGGTGAAAAGCGGTCGACAGAGGCTTCTGCAAGCCCAATGGCCCAACAGCAGAAGGGTTCACAAATTCTCTATAAATAAGATCCCAGGGGTCACATTTTGGGGACGATTTTCCTCATTCCTACACTTGTATTCTTTTTCTATAGATTAAACCCTAATTCTTAGACCGGTTTGGAATTTCTTCTATTCTATTCATGTATTCTAAATCAAGGATCAATAAAGGGTGAATCAATACTTAGAGTATTTCTTTATAGATTTGTTATATGATTTCTCAGTTATTGTTGTTGCGGTGTACTGTTTGCTTCCATCATGTACATGAGTCTATATCCAAACCTTTCTATAAGCCAAGTGAAACACCCAAATTCCTACAAATTTAGACCCTTCCGCAAGCTCAGTGCAGAACCCCTCTCTACAAGTCGTTAAGTCATTTCGTTAAGGGTTGCGCTTACAAATCCTTCATCCCAAGATAACTGTTGGATCTTGAATCACTTAAGCGTGATACTCACCCCTATTGAGGGAAGAGTAACTATTCTTTTGGATTATAAACCTTGATATCTAGGAGATGGTGAACTAACTCAAACTTGTGAAGACTAAACAACCTATTTTTCCCTTAAGTCCACTTCCATAGACCTATCTTCGGTGTTGACAAAAAAAATCGTTAACATTTCGGCGCTAGAAGGAGGGTATGAACCTCCGACCCTTTGGTTAATCTTACCACATGTCTACCTGCGTTATTCCGTCCCAGACTGGACTAAGGCTTTGAAGAAGAAAATTTATGGGTAAGAGGTCCTAACAAGAATATTATGGATCTTGAATGGATAAGTTGGAAATCACTAACCCAAGAGTGACCGAAGAACAAAGGCTGAGAGTGAAAGCTTTACGGATAATGAAGAGGAAAAGGGAAATAGAACAATATGCTTCTGATGCTTGGGATAATAGCCTTTACCACATAGGACAAATCCTAACACCTCCTCAAAGTGGCTCTACATCAAAGGATATTAACATTTTCTCTCACATAAGGAGAACTCTCCACGAGCAAATCAGAGGAATGGTATTTGAACAAGAAATAATGGATGATTTTGACCACTTCACCAACAAATGGTCTGAAAGGATAGCACCCCCAATCTCAGTGTATCTTGGGAAAAAAATATTGGTAAAACAACAAAGCTAGGTTGCAAAAGGGTTAAGTCTTAGCGGCAAGAAGAGAGGCTTACGCCAGGAATACCCAAGGGAGAATACTTTACCACTTCGATGGAAAATATCTACTTCCTAACCAAACACGAACTCAACTATTGGTTGTTTGCAATGAAAAAACACAAATACGAAAGGAAGTCAGGAGGACCCTACTGTCATTACCGCATGATGGATGGGCACGAAACTAACCACTGTAGAGTCCTTGAGGAAATGGTCATCAAATTCATCAACCAAGGCCAATTATAAGAGTTTATGAAAAGATCAGATTAAATTCAATAAAATTCCTTAGGGAAAGGATTACCAAACACAAACAAAGGTACGGAAAACCCTCCTTTTTGAAGCTTAAAAAAACCCAACAGGGGTCAAGCCACAAATGAATCAAACCCTTGTCATCGCCAAATTGGCCAGGGCAAGGCACTCACTAGCAGAGCATCTAAAATTAGCATGCCTGCCTCTGCTATGAACTAAGCATGTCCTACCTCTGTTCGCAGAAGAGCACGTCCTATCTTTGCTTATGTTCCGTGTTACCCGCAGAAGGGAATGCCAACCCCTATCATCGCCTACGATGGTCAGGATAGGGCACCTCTCGGAAGGGGGTAGTGTGTAAGCCTCTATTAGTACCTATGATGGTTAGTATAGAGCATCAAAAGATTAAGCCTTAACTCTGTGTCTACGATGGCCCAGTTTAAGTTTCTAAGACCTTATCATTGCCTATGATGGTCAGGATAAGGCGCCTTCTGAAGGAAGGCCGGGTAAGTCCTTGGGCCCTGCTTGTGGATAAGCTAGACAAGCGCATCGGACGCATAGGCCCAGAGAGTGGCCAACAAAGCACGTACATCCTCTGCTTTGACATAAAAAGCCCAGAGAGTGGCTCAAGAAGCACGTACAACCTCTACTTCACAAATAAAATCCAAGGGGGATACTAAAACATTAATTCCAAAGGTGGATTTTTGGTACTCAATCTCTAATTACCTAAACAAGGGTTGGTTCGGGTCTTCTATATTAACACCCGAACCAGGGTTGGTTCGGCTCTCGACGAAGACCAGAAGCGGATTTCTAGTCTCCTGTTTTAATAACCCGAATCATAGTTTAACCAGACCTTCACAAATATCGAAAGTGGAATCCTGGTCCTATCTCAATACCGAATCAAGGTGATTCGACATTCAGCCAAGGCCAGAAGCGGGTTTCCGGTCTCCTATCTTGATATCCAAGTCTAGGTTGACTTAAGTGTATATCACAACCGGATGTGGAGTTCTGGTCTCATCGCAAATATCCGAATTTGGATCGATTCATAATTTTAAATATAAACAAGAAGGAGTCGTTCAACCTTCTCACCACCCAATCTGGTTTGGATTACATTTAAACTATTACCAGGCGCAAACTTATGGCCTTCTCACCTGCTCAGGAAAGTGTCTTTAGCTTATACATTCATCAATTCACTATCCAAGTATGTTAAATGTTTGCACTAACACACAAAACACAAGTAAGCACTATAGACATTTCATATGTTACCTACCTCGATACTATTAACCCTACCAAGAGCAAGTGACGCTTTGCGAAGGCCTATAAGACAAACTTATAACGAAGTGTGCAGAATATGTGCACCATGTCATGGTGAAGCCATAAGAAAGAAAAATGACTTTGCTGAAATGTGTGATTGCACGTTAAGTAATACTATTATATGTCTTGTCTTTGTTCATAAGCACCATCACTATAGAATATTACATGTGATAGGAAAAATGCTAAGTACTTCACATCTTACATAATTATTTACAAAAAAAGATTGTAAGGTTAACACCTCCAGAGGAGATAACACCCATACCCCAATACTAAAGCTTCTGTATGAGAATAGTCTAACTCTCAATGAAAAGCTCCATATTCATTAGACAAGGAGGAAATTGCAGAATGATGAATCGTAGTACGTAAAAGTCCATCAATCTTTCGCATCTTTTCTATAACCACGCACGAATCGTCCAAGGATTTAGGCTACAACTTCAAAGCTCGGTTGAAAGCCTTGCCAGTTTCATGAAGACTTCTGTTTTCTTTCTTCAAATCAAAAGCATCTTTACATTCCTTTTGTAATTGCTTAATTTTGGAAGTGTAAAGATCAATACGATGAAAATTATCCCCATCGCATTTCCTGTCGTAAAAGCCTTTCATTTTGGCCTTAGTCTTTCGAAGCCACCTAGCCACAAGAGAGTGATCTAGTCCAAAGGGAAGATCCCTTATCTCAAGCTCTGGGGACTCAAACTCCGTTGAGCCTCACAAAAATCCCAGTGGGGAGGTTTAAAGTGTACATCCAAAGATAGATTTCCATTCTTTGCATTTTGTTGATACCTCGTCACGTTCTACCTCTAAATCAATGACTTGACGATAGAATTCATCCTTTTCTTTATCGAAATCAATTAGATGGATTTGTCTTTATATCCCTCTTCACCTTGATGATGTTTTTATCCTTTTGCATCATCTGAGTTTCCAAATAATTCCGCGGACAAGGCAGGTCTGTCTATAGTATCGCTAGGAGAGTTCCCCAGACAGACTCCCTGGCGTGGAGTAAATCGAACACCCTTGTCAACGTAAAAGGAAATGTCTTCGAGTGAATTTTCCTATTTATATAAACAAACATAAATACTCTTAAGCTCTCCTAAAAATCGTTCTCTGCAGGATTTATAAGAGGACTTAGTAAGAAATTCCCTCCTCAGCTTAGAGAGAGAGTGCAGGTCGCTCTTGGAAACAGGATAATCAGTGAAAACAAGATTTTTATCACTATAATAATAAGTCATTAAGGATCGTTCCCACAAGTAAAGAGGAAAATCATGAATAAAAGTTCATACATGAGGGATAGGGGAAACCGTTTGCATTATCTGTTCCTTTTCACCAGGGTCTGGGAGAACGACTTCTTCAGCAAACCCACTATCTCGACATGAAGTAACTGAAACATGTGATGAATTAGAATTTGCAAGGCCCAAGAAGTCACTTACAAATGCATAAAGCATACCTTCCTCCCTTCTATCCTTATCACGCCTACACTTGGGGACATAATCATTGTTTTGGCCACCTATGTCATCACCACTAATACCAAAAGTCGGATCTTCGTCATTACCAGCCATTGAATAATCGGGCAGCACTTCAACAAATAAAATATCTTCAACCCTTGCCTTATTCCCATTAGAAACTTCAATATCCTATTTGGCCATCCTAATTTTCCCCAACATTCTGCTCCGAAGGGATGGATTGATCGAAAGAAAATCTATGTTCGGAAACTTGCTGCAGTTATCGCGATAGGCCAAAGAGAGAGCCTTTTCATAATATTCCGCCACCAGTCTGGAAGATGTACCCTCAATAACAAGGAAATCATGTCCTAAGTTTCATAAATGATCCATTTAGCATTGGAAAGTGTTCCCTCCTTTGTTCTCAACCCCTTTACATGCTCTGCCAACATATCTGATTGCTCGTGCTTAAGGGTTGAAACTTTAGCAGCTAAAGAACTGTTTCCATCTCTTTCCCTCTCAAGAGACACTCTCAGCTGACCACATGCTTCCTCATTGTTGCTCTTTGCTAAAGTTAAATCATGGATCTTAGACTCTAATGCGGATTTCTCTTCTTTGAGCTCTTTCGCCTCACGAGATAATGGAGCCGCCATTGCCCAAGCAATGTACCGACCTTTAGATATCAAAAAAAGAACAATGAAATATTAACCCTTATATGAGGTCAACAAATGAAGAATTTAGGAGAGAAAGAGTATGAACCAAAAGTTTTCACTTAAGAAGGTGAAGACAAAATCCAGACCAATCCATAAAAGCAAACCCTGACATACTAGAAATAGCAACAGAAGGCAAGACAGATCTAATAATGCCATCAAAGTCCGAAGCTAGTAAAGGAGAATTTAAGGTGGCATATTGTCGATAAGAAACGGAAAGTGGCTCGCACTCTCTCAAATATGAAACTCCCAGGGAGTCAGATCTTAGAAAGCAAACAACAAAATCATTTCCTATGGTCTCCACTGAAGAAGAACAAGCGTTACAAGAGTTGCTAAGAAAAGGGACAAGGGGTCTGGGTAACAATTAACTACCAGGCGACTCAACGATTTCATCACCAAAAAGACGAGAGATAAAATTTGCCTTTTTATGTCTCTTGGGAGAATCACTGCTAGCAACTGAAGCTACCCTCTTTTTAGACAAAGATTTAAGATGGGTGGGAACAGTTGGAGAAATACGTGAATCGTCCCCAAGAAATACTGAATGTAAGAGGGAAGGTTGTCCAGGCATAGTCCTGCCCGGTGATATCATAACATAAACAAGTGTTTTAATCTCATTTCCTTTCGATAAATGCATGTAAACTACATATAGGCAAGCAAGTGATATAGAGTTTTATTAACCATTTAAATAATAAAATTAACTACAAAATTGATGTCAACAATTTAGATTGCTTTTTATCAACAAACTAGTTATCTATACAAAACCTTGCTTCTCAGATCCCGATAATGATTAGGGATAGACACAATTTATTATAATCACCATTAAGCATCATCCCCAAACAATTATCTGGAGTTAAACCTGCACTGGGGTCATCAAACCCCAATTCAGGCATAATCCAAATCGACGATTAAGATTAAAGAAGAATACTAACGACTAATTAAACCTGAAACCTTGAAGAGTAGCATGGTAAATTTCGATGAATGGTAACCTCGTTTGAGAAAAATGTTATGCAGGAAAGTGAAAGAAAAGAAAAGTTCTTTTGGGCAAGTGCTCACCTTGTTCATCTTTGCCACACATCTAAAATCAATTCTACAAGAAGGATCTATACTGGAAAAGTGAAAAGCCAGGAATACTGCGTGATCAAAACCTTATAGCCTCTTAGACAAGAAAAGCTTGACTTGAAAAGTCGAAAATACCCCTTCACTGGGGGGGGCAAATGTTACTACCAAAATTAAATCTAAAACAAGCTGATGGTGAAGGGGTATCGGATGAACTCAAGCATATATGAGTTCTCCAAAAGCAAGATCCAAACACTATAAAGAGAAAAGAGCATGAAGGAATGATCCGAGAACTGCATAAACCGACACCTCCTTAGGAGAAAGGTGCTCAAAATCTACATAATACCGGTAGAGTATATCCAGCAAGATATATCCAGCAGGGTATGTCTGGCAGGGGGTTTTATAGCGAAAGGTCATATAAGTTAGAAACTAAGAAAGAGGGAGGCAGGAGCTCAACTAATCAGAACCCGGAAAGATGGAAGAGCTGTCGGTATTAACCTGCTTAATACCGATACATCAGAAGGCGGAGACATCAAGAATACCAAGCTGCAAGCACGAAGGAGTTATCCGGAACCAGCTTCTGAAACATCCACTACATAAGTACCAAAAGGTCGCATTCACAAACGATAGACAAACCACCGAGAGCCACCCTCTGGAAGTCCAGGCTATGCCTAAAGACTTCATCGTAAGGCAAACTGGAACCTTAAAGGGGATACAAATATCCATACTTATCCACTCGGTAGTGACACTAATAGGGGTTTCGAACCAACAACTATCTACATACGTCACAAGGGTAAGCTCCTCAAAGTATTCTTCAGAAAACCTGAAGCCTACACCTGGAAGCCACAATCAGGAGCACAAATATATTTTGAAAGTCATTTACATCGACAAGCTCATATCAAACTCGAAGAAGCTACAACTAACTGGACCCTCACTCCGGAAGCAATAATCAGCACCACAAAGGCGACCGGAAGCTAAACATCCGAGACAAAGGAGAAAAGCGGCCGATAGAGGATTCTGCAAGCCTAATGGCCTGACAGCATAAGGGGCCCTAAATTCTCTATAAATAAGACCCTAGGGTTCACATTTTGGGGACAATTTTCCTTATTCCTATTCTTGTATTCTTTTTCTCTATAGTAAACCTTAATTCTTAGAACGATTTGGGGATTTCTTCTATTTTATTCATGTATTATAAATCAAGATCAATAAAGGGTGAATCAATACTTAGAGTATTTCTTTATGGATTTGTTATATGATTTCATAGTTATTGTTGTCGCAGCATACTGTTTGCTTCCTACATGTACATGAGTCTATATCCAAACCATTCTGTAAGCCAAGTGAAACACCCCTCTTCCTACAAATTTAGACCCTTCTGCAAGCTCAGTGCAGAACCCCTCTCTACAAGTCTTTAAGTCATTTTGTTAAGGGTTGCGCTTAGGAATCCTTAATCCCAAGATAACTGTTGGTTTTTGAATCACTTAAGAATGATACTCAACTCATTGTGGGAAGAACAACTATTTTTTTGGATTCTAAACCTTGATATTTAGGAGATGGTGAACTAACACAAACTTGTGAAGACTAAATAACCTATTTTTCCCCTTAGGTCCACTTGCATAGACCTATCTTCGGTGTTGACGAAAAATATTGTTAACAGAAGGTATTGGATGGGATTATTCAGAAGCTAATCCGAGAGGGACATCTGAAAGAGTTTGTTTTGGTCAAGACAATATCCGCTCAGCATACAAATGGACAACAAAAGGTTTTAGCAAATGCAATAGAAGCTACTATGGAAGAGGGCCACCTAGACTTGGGTCCGCCCATAAATCGAATCAATGTGATCCATGGTGGGCCACACCCTGCTGGAAATTGTCCAAGTGCCAGGAGTCAATATCTGAAGGAAGCCGTGGAAGGAATATTCTGTATTCGAAAGGAATCATCATTGAAGAATGTACGCTATGTTATCAAAATGCACAACCTGGTAGTTTCTCTAGATGAGATGAAGAAAGAGGTCCACCACCCACATAATGATCCCTTATGATAACAGCTCAAATCAGACTCTCTATCGTTTCCAAGATCCTTGTGGACAGTGGGAGTGCCATCAATGTCATCTTCAAGCATGATTTCGATCAAATGGAATTTCTGAGAAGAAGTTGGAGCCAAGCAACGAACTGATCTTCGACTTCAATAACAAAGGATCAACTCCGGTGGGACAAATCAACCTCCTGGTTCAAGTTGGGTTGTCCCCACTCCATAAAACCTTCGAAACTCTCTTTGTTGTGATCGATCAACCATCCTATTACAATTCCTTCTTTGGGCGATCTGCTTTGGAGGAGATGGACACTTTTGTTTCTTACAAGTATCTTATGCTAAAGTTCTTGACCAACCAAGGATGGATTACCATCAGAGGAAAACAATTTAGTTCTCGCCAGTTATATTTCATAACAGTTGACAAATACAAAAGGGAGAGTTCTTTGTACTTTGATTCTTCTACTGTTTGTATACCTTTGGATAGGGGATTCTTACATCCCACATTCAAAGCTAAAGTAAAAATTAATAAAGCTAACAAGCATGCAAATGGTAGGTATGAAAAGAAAAAGGAAGAGAGTCGATGATGTAAACTTGACCGAGGAAGGAGAAATTATCACAGATTTGGATTCTAGAAGGGATATTGAAAGAATGAAACCAATAAAAGATGTGAAAGAGGTAAATGTTGATTCAAAGGATAAGACAAAAGTTGTCAACATAGGGAAAAGGCTGATAGAGCCCCTTATGAGCGACCTAATTCGGTTCCTACAACTCAACAAAGATGTTTTCACTTGGACCCATACAGACATGATCGGGATCAATCCTTCTATTATGAGTCATGCCTTAAACATTGATCCTTCTGTAATCCCGGTTCGACAAAAGAAGAGACAATACAACAGAGACCGATTAGAAGCCATAAAGGAGGAAGTCAAAAGGTTAGAAACAAACGGGTTTACCTGATAAGTTCTTTACCCAAAATGGTTAGCCAATCCTTTGCTAGTAAAGAAGTCCAATGGAAAGCGGAGGACATGTGTTGACTACACGGATTTACACAAGGCTGGCCTAAAAGATTGTTATCCCCTTCCGCAGATAGACCAGTTGGTCGATGCAACAAGTGGTCACAAGATACTATCCCTTATGGATGCTTACTCAAGGTATAACCAAATTCCTATGTATAAACCTGACGAAGATCATACAAGCTTTATCACTGATTGGGGAACATTTTGCTATAAAGTGATGCCCTTTGGGTTAAAAAAGGCAGAAGCAACATACCAAAGGCTAGTAAATAGAATGTTCCAAGAACAGATAGGATGTAACATGGAAGTATATGTGGATGACATGCTAGTAAAGTCCATCAAAGTAGAAAGCCATCTAAAGGAATTAGAAGAAATGTTCAGTGTCTTAAGAAATTACCAAATGAAGTTAAACTCACAAAAGTGTTCTTTTAGAGTTCAATCTAGAAAGTTCCTAGGATATGTGGTGAGTGAGCAAGGGATTGAAGCTAGTCTTGACCAAATCCAGGCCATAAAAGACAAGGTAGAACCTAGAACGAGCAAAGAAGTCATGAGCTTAAATAGAAAAGTAGTATCCCTTAATAGGTTCATTTCCAAACCTACTGACAAATGCGTTCATTTCTTCGATGTTATAAGGAAAAAGAAGAACATTGAATGGAACGAAGAATGTAGAAAGGCCTTCCAAGAATTGAAAGTTTATTTGGGAATGCCTCCGATTCTATCTAGTCCCGAGAAAGGAGAAGATCCATACCTATATATGGCCATTTCAGAACACGTGGTAAGCTCGGTCCTTATAAGAGAAAGTAATGGAACTCAGCACCTAATTTACTACGTTAGTAGAAGGCTAAAAGATGTAGAAACTCAATACCCTATAATGGAAAAACGAGCATATTTCCTAGTACTTACCACATGAAAGCTCAGAGTATACTTACAAGCTCGCCTCGTTAAGGTTTTAACTAGCTTTCCGCTTAAGCAGGTGTTCAGTAAGCCAGAAACCTCAGTAAGGTTAGTCAAATGGGAAATTGACCTTAGCCAATACGATATTGAGTTTCATCCTCGAGCGATAATTAAGGGATAAGCTCTCGCAGATTTTGTGAACGAGTGCACAAGCTTCATTACAAAATAATCAGCTAAAGAAAATGACTTAAAGGCCAAGTGGCAACTTTTTGGGATCCTCAAACGAACAAGGAGCAGGGGCAAGTTATGTTATAATTACCCCTAATGGACATCGCTTGCAAAATGCCATGAAGTTAGGATTCCCAGCAACTAACGACGTAGCCGAGTATGAGTCAATGATGGCTGGTTTGAATTTGGTACTACAGTTGAAAATTCCTCGAATAGAAATCTTTAGTGATTCACAACTAATGGTAAACCAAATAAAGCAAAACTATCAAACCAAGGATGCACGGCTAACCCTATATGTGAAAAAGATATTGAAGATGCTTTCCCAATTTGAGGATTTTTCAATTCATTAAATAACCTGAGGAGAGAATACCCAAGCAGATTCACTAGCCAAATTAGCCAGTTCCTGAGGAGCCCCCGAAACTCGAGTAATTCCCGTGGGTTATCAAGACCTAGTATCGGGCATGAAGAATCAGAAACAGCAAAAGAATTATTAGTCCTAACTAGATCTCAAGCCTTGAAAAAGAGATAAGAAATGGAAAAAGAGGAAAACTCTGATGTGGAACCTCCTTTAACGAACACGAATTGCCATCATGAAAATGCCTGGATGACTCCCATGGTAGATTACCTCCCAAGCGGAACTTTACCCTCTAGCAGGCAAGACACAGAAAGATAAAACCCCAAGCTCCTACATTTGTGATTATGGATAATATACTCTATAAAAAGTGAAATTCACTTCCTTACTTAAGATGTGTATTAAGCTTCGAAAATGGACTTAACCTATTAAAGGAGGCTCATGAAGGATTGTGTGGAGACCATCCCAATGGAATTAAGCTAGCCAAAAGGGTCATGCGACAAGGCTATTATTGGTTGCAGATGGTTAATCAAGCGATTTAATATGTCAAAAAGTGTGGAAAATGCCATAGGTACCCCGAGTTCCCCTAGCGAGCTAACCACTATCTCAATTCCCTGACCATTTGATGTGTGGGGGATAGATCTAATCAGACCCTTACCAATCTCCAAAGGTGGAGCCAGGTAAGTCATAGTAGCCATTGATTACTTCACCAAATGGTGGAAGAAGAACCCCTTCTGACAATTGCGTCTAAAAAGGTGTTAGAATTCATAATAAAGAATATTGTTACTTGCTTTGGAATCCCTTACAAGATCATATCAGATAATGGAACACAACTCGAGAGCAAAGAGTTCACTTGGTTTTGTGAGAAAAATGAAATTATCAGAATCTTTTTCTCGGTAGCCCATCCAAGGGCTAACAGAGCTGTCGAAGATGCCAACAAAACCATAAAGATAATTATTAAAAAGCGCCTAAACCAAGCTAAAGGAAATTGGGCTGAAGAGTTAACCTTAGTGCTTTGGGAATATAGAACTTTTGCCAAAACAACAACGGGACACACCCCTTGTTCCTTGACATATGGATACGAAGCCATGCTTCTGGTTGAGGTTGAAATCCCATCACATAGAAGGATAGCTTCTGCATTTAACTCCAATTAGGAGTTAAGAAAGAAATCCCTAGACATAATATAGGGATTGAGAGATGAGGCTCCAATCAGAATAGCTGAATATCAAAGGAGAATCACGAAATACTACAACACAAAAGTCAAGACTAGAACCTTCGCAAAAGAACCCAGCGGATGGCTCGCTTGGCCCAAATTAGGAAGGATCCTTGGTCGTCCATCAAGAAGTTATGCCCAGAACATATCAATTATGCAGACCCAATGGTAATCTCGTTCCGAGAACATGGAACTCGGAACATTTAAGACCATAATTCTCAATGGCAAAAGAGTAAGAAAATAGCTTTCCTCCAAGGATGATCACAAAACTAAGGGCACGGAAACCCTTTCAAAGCTTAAAGAAACCCAAAATGGGTCAAACCATAAAAAGGATCAAATCCCTTATCATCACCAAAATTGGTCAGGACAAGGCATCCCTCGAAGGGGGATGGTGTGTTAGTCTTTCTCCATGCCCAAATCAGATGGGGATAGGTTAAAACAACAAAAGCGTAAGCCTTCGTTTCACACCAGAAATGGTCGTGGCGGAGTGTCTAAAATTAGCACGCCCTGCCTCTGCTCGCAGAAGAGCACACCCTGCTTGTGCTATGAACTAAGCACATCCTACCTCTGCTCACAGAAGAGCACCTCCTACCTGTGCTTATATTCCGTGTTACCCGCAGAAGGGAACACAAACCCCTATCATCTCCTATGATGGTCAGGATATGGCACCCCTTGGAGGGTGTGGTGGTGTGTAAGCTTCTATCAGTACCTACGATGGTCAATATAGAGCATCAAAAGAATAAACCTTAATTCCATGTCTATGATGGTCCAGTTTAAGTTTCTAAGACCTTATCATCGCCTACGATGGTCAGGATAAGGCGCCTCCTAGAGGGAGGTCGGGTAAGTCCTTGGGCCCTGCTTGTGGATAAGCTAGCCAAGCGCACCAGACACATAGGCCCAGAGAGTGGCCAATAAAGCACGTACATCCTCTGTTTTGACATTAAAAGCCCAGAAATTGGCTCATAAAGCACATACAACCTCTGTTTCACGAATCAAATCCAAGGGGGATACGAAAATATTAATTCCAGAAGAGGATTTCTAGTCTTCAATCTTTAATTACTTGAACAAGGGTTGGTTCGGGACTTCTATTAATACCAGAAGAGGATTTCTGGTCTTCAATCTTAATTACACAAATAAGGGTTGTCTCGGGACTTCTATCAATACCAGAAGATGATTTTTGGTCTTCAATCTTTAAATTAACCGAGTAAGGGTTGATTTAAAACTACTATCAAGATAGAAAATCAGATATCAGCTTCCAGTCTTTAATGGTTGAGTAAAAACCGACATGGAAATAGTACCCTAGAGGTTTCGTTAGGCAATTCAATGTTAAAATAACTAACAAATAGAATGAGAAAGAATCTAGAAAGAGAAGTTTGACTTGTAAATTCGAAAGAACACCTTCACTAGTGAGGCAAATGTTACTACCAAAATCAACTCCTAAACAGACAAACAGTGAAGGGGCAGTGGATCATCATCAACACAGGAAATGTCTTCGAAAGCAAAAGCCAAATACTAGAAAGAACCAAGAGCATGAAGGTATATTCTGAGAGCTACATAAACTGACACCTTCTTAGGAGAAAGGAGCTCGAAATATATAAAATACCGGTAGGGTATGTCTGGCAGGGGGTTCCATAAAGAAGGGTCACCTAGGACAAAAGACAAGCAAGGACAAGCCAAAGAGCTCCGATAATCAAAATACATAATGAAAGAAGGGTTGTCGGTGTTAACCTACTTAACACCGACACATCAGTCGATAAAGGCATTAAAGATACCAAGCCTAAAGCACCTAAGGGTTATCCGGAACTAGTCCCCGAAATAACCAAGCACCGGGAGGTCGTTCTATTAAACAATAGTTTAAAACACAAGAAGTTACCCTCCGGAAGGCTAGACATCATCCGAAAGCTTCATCGAAAGGCAAATCGAAACCCAAAGGGGGATATTGGGTATCCATACTAAGCTTAGTGCCAACACCGATAGGGGTTCCGAACCGGCGGCTATCTACATACATCATGAGGGAACTCTCCTCTAAGTTTTCATGAGAAAACCGGAAGCCTGCACCCGGAAGCTACAACTGGGAACACAAATGCCTTGCGAAAGTCGTTTACTTTGACAAACTCATATCAATCTCGAAGAAGCTTTGATTGACCGAGATCCTCACTTCGGAAGCTAAATCAGCACTACAAAGGTAGCCGGAAGCTAAACATCCGAGACCAAGGAGAAAAGCATCCGGCAGAGGCTTATGCAAGCCCAAAAGCCCAACAGCAAAAGGGACCCCGAATTCTCTATAAATAAGACCCCAGGGGTCACATTTGGGGGGGCGGGGGGACTTCTATGAGGAGAAAACCCTAATTTGCAAATCGAATTGGACATTTCTTCAACTCTTGTAATACATCTGCAATTTATAAAAAGAGAAGTCCGAGACTTAAATATATTGTGATTTAATAATCATGTGGTTCCATTTATGATGAAATAGGGAGTTAACACTAACCTTTCGTATGAAAGAGTTGTTTGCGACACCTTCATAAAGAGGAAGGGCTTCGTGTAAACCCGAAACCTATTCCCTTTATCTTAAGGTTGGCAACATGAACCAGCCCTCTCATAATGAGCCTAATGCAACCCAACTTCAAAAAAGAGGTTGACTACATGCTTATGACTTGATCACTGATGCAACTAAAGCCCCTAGGGATGGCTCGATACAGAAGGATCACTTGGGTCAATAAGCGTTGTTGTACCCCTACCATCCGAATATTGGGGAACATTAGCCAATTTTCCTCTTATCACATTATATATCATTTTATCCGTGGTCTAAAAAGGTGACTGATTGTGCAAGGATTCATTTGGTCGGGCTAAATAATCCTTTCTTCAAGGTACTTCTGAACTCCATAGTTCTATAAGCGTGATATTCACCTCGTGAGGGAAGAATAACTAATCTTCAGAACGGAGATCGTGGTACTTAAGAAATGGAAGATTTAACTAAGGAACACAGATCTTAGATCGTTTTTCAGTAACCTTAGATCATTGTTGCACTAATTTTCCTAAATATACGCCCCATATAACTTATTCTGAGTATTGACGGAAAATATCGTTAACAATAACCCAAAACATTTTTGATATCAAAATTCAATGGTATTATAATAGTGTCTATCAAATCACAAATAAATAACCATTTATAAGAACACTTGCATCTCACACTCCACATATTTAGTATAAAATCAAAAACTACATGAAGCTAATTAGAGATTGGAATTCCAACATGCCAAGGTACGGGACCACCTTCCGATCAGTGTACTCTAGAGAGGATACACTGGGGTTCAACAAGAACATCTTACAACCCGGCCACACATGACTAGTCACTCATTTAACTTGAGTGTACGGAGCATATTATCAACCCATGGTTGTGATCAGCAACCGTTGCCGAAGTCATACAGCAGCTAATAGAACAAGAAGCAAATAGAAAATCTCTAGATCAGGTGATAATACTCCTATTGGGAATGACCCACTTGGCCATGTTGTCTGCCCGATTTTTTTCATTTCCCGAGTGATGAGTCTTGAGGTTACGATTACTTTTCACAACAATATATTTCATCTTTGTATGCCACATCGTCAGATCCGTCAAATCACTAATTGACGTCAATAAATACTCTCTGGGTGCTAAGCTGAGAGAATAAATTCTCTGCCACCAAACTTGGTATATTTGTAAAAATCAATGTACATGATCATTTGGAAATACCCTGCCAGACATTTATCCACACAAGTTGTCCTGGGACTGGACAAACCGAAGATACTATTCTATCAATCCATCTTAGGCAATTTCTACCTAGGATTAACAGAATAGCCCTTGCACTTTACTCCGTCTTCAATTATTTCAGCATAATTTAATGCGCAACACTTATGCATGTACGGAGTTGTTTTCAAATGATAAATCTGATCCCGGACTCTCCGTATTGACAATAGAAATATAAAATAAATCAAAACTTTGATAGCCGGTGATCTAACCATCAAAGGAAACATCCATATAACCAATGTTCCTATTTCCAAAATGGAAATTTTTAAAGATCAACCATTAAACAATATTGGACCCTTTTCAATTAATTTCATATACATTACCATTCCCCAGTTCCTTTCAATATCTTTACTTCGATATTCTTCAAAACCCGCTTAGCCATTTCACAATATCTTGGAAAAACATTTCCAAATATTATAAATTCTATTTTTCCATATTCTAGAAATATCCCTTATCACAATTGGAAATCATTTCCAAATATACCTATAAAATTATTATTTTCTATATTCACAAAATATATGTTAAAATATGGGAAAACATTTCTGTATTCCATCTCTTAACTCCTTATTAACTTGTTCATTTAATTTCCAATGCCTAAAAAATATCTCTGATTTTTTATTTGGAAAACATTTCCAAATGCTTTTATAGGATTAAACTGATATTATATAAAACATCATTAATATTACTCAACCCATTAATTATTTATTAACTAATTGTATCACTAACTAACCTTCGCTACCAAACCTTTAACCATTCCTCAGTTAATCATGAAGTCAATCAAGCTGGGGTGTAATTACCTCTCAGGCCTTAATTGAACAACATTCTCAACTTTGAAATAGATAAGGCTCATAAATTCAAATTCGACAAACATTGCTTATGCAATTCTCAGATTCAATTTAAGAATCCACTTCTTTTATGGAAAACATTGATTATAACGATAGTTTTATAATCCCTGCTTCCAAATTATTTAATTTTAAAATATAATTTTTGTTCATTAATTTGAATAGATAAATGAATAAATAGTTAAATAATTAAATAATTAAATCTTGATTAAAATGGAAAGTAAATAGTACTTTCCTTAATTCGATATAACCGAATTTTAATAAATGACACTCTTTCGAATAATATTATTCGATTAATATTCTGAACTTCAGAATAAATTTTCCATTTTAGATTAACTCAGATTGCCTTATAATATTTGCATTCGCAAAACATTTTCTTTAAACTATTATTCACTTCAATTGTTAATGATATTTCTTTATATAATCAAATCCGTTTGATTTTATACTTATAAATAATGTCTCAAATCCAAATTTCCATTTATTAACTTCTATTAAGAATTTTTCATAGAAAATCTCATTTTTTTTCAATCATTTATAATCTCGTTCATTATTTCCTTTATAACTGCTGATTTCAGTCCAATTAAAATTATCGATTTCAAACCCGATTTCCACTTTCTATATAAAATCAGACTTGAATTTATATTTCAATTTATCCAATGATAAATATTTTACTAAATTTACTAATGCTATTTATAAATTAGTTCTCTCAATTTATCTGTTAAAAACAGATTTGTATTTAAAATCTCCTTTTATTTAAATTCATTTTTTTCTCAATTTCATTATTAAGTAACCGCTTTTCCAAACACAACATACCTATTTTACTTCTTATAAACCAAATCCTTTCATAAATTCTTTATCCGATTCAGTTCCAACTTGACTGCTTTCTTAATTGGTTTATCAATCAAAAAGGTAATCACTTTAATTATTATTAATTAAAATAACAATTAATTTCAATATTAACTACAGTGGATGTAGTTAACTTCTTGATTAACTAAAAATAGGATATTTAAACCCTTTAAATAATTATTAAAATAACAATTAACTTTATTAATAATAAACAGTTGAATAATAACTTTAAATACAATGAATTAAAGGATTAACTAACTTTTAAGAACACTTATTTTGTTTGAATAACTATTCATCAAAACCATTTCTATTAGATTAATTTTAAACAAATTAATATAATAATAAATTTCAATTCAAAACAGTTGACTTAGTCAACAGAAAATCATTAGTTAACTTGTTCACTGGTTCCAACTAATTTTTTCCCTTTAATTAATTAATAATATAATTAATTCAATAAAATCACTTAATTTTTCCGTACAAACAATTATTTCGAATGATTAGCTCGTAGGCTAATTTCTATCTTACTTGCTTATAACAGCTTACTAAACGATAAGAATTTGCTATAAATATCATTTTATAGTATTTTATAAAAATAAATGATAAAACTTTTATTTTAAGTAACTTATAAAAATATAAGTTAAAATATAACTTCAGTTATAAAAATAAAATTTATAACTTCAAAACCTCGTCAATTCGCCTAGCGACAATCAACGTATTTCAACCGATGAAATTTTCGGTCATCTGCTGTTAATATTGTTTATTGGTTAATAACATATCAATGTTGAATTTAAATTCAACGATCAATATACAATTCAAACAATCAGCATCTAATTCATCCATTAACATTCAAACAGGATTTAATATTACTTGCGATCAACAATTTATATAAATATATGAAATAAGTAACATGCGGTTATTTTAGGAATCCTGTTGGACCCCTCCAACATGTTCTTCCCGGAGTCACAGATTATCATATCATTTTATAAATGCATATGAAATAGAATTTCTATTCTAAATCGTTTAAATGATGGAATATAAATCATGATAATCAACGATTAAACAATGAACATCCAAAGCAATTAACGATCAATAATTAATCTAATTCACCCAATCACACAATTTATATTATCAACGATAAATATGAATTTAACACATCATAGTATTTCATAAAGCGTGAGAGTTAACTCACAATTTGTTTTCATTATCGATTCGGGTTAGTTTATATAACTTCAAATGGGCGTTTGAAACTATATAAAACTCCAGTTGGTTCCAAATCTTTTCAAACTAGCTCGATGGCGTAGACAACATTCATACGATTCCAATGGATTTTGCTTCACGAATTTCTGTTAATGTATGAATTAGATATAAGAATTACAAGTTATAAATCAAATTAAAATTAATGTTTATTAACTAATTAAAAAACCTTAATTACCCTTGTTAACGTGTTAGCCACGCAATTTTGTTTGTACTAAGGTTTTCTCCCCGATTTGTTCTTCTACAGTGAATATCATGAACGACTTCGCCATCTACAAGTCGTATCCATCGTTGATTTCGATCATGGGGGCCTCTGCCATCCCCTCCACCAGAATTGCCTCAACCCTCCCCCTCCCCCACTCTTCACTCGCCTGAAACGACGGCCAATAAGAACTCCTCCTTTGACCGAAATTCGAGCTTAACCAAAAAAACCTGTATCACCTAAAATCAAACGCCTTCGACCACGAGACATGCTCTGACCACCACTTGCTATTGTGCTAGCCTCCCTTGCTTAACTTCCCTTCAGACTCCCCCCTCTATAGATCAACGACGACGCTGCAAAACACTGATAATAGACCAACCTGAAACATCAACAGTCCAAGTTCATCACGCCCTAGCGGCCACCACCGTCCACCTAGACACCTCCGACCAACACCAATCAAAAGCTAAGACTCCCTTCTTTAATTCTCTTGTTGACAATTTTGGCTAATAACTCACGGTTTAGGAGGTTTGATTGGTTGAAAAGGGACTTTGGCTGCATTGAAAATAAAGGGATAATCAATTTAGGGATTTAGTTCAGAATTTGGGGCTTAGGGTCATATTTATAAACTCAAACATTATTATAATATTTAAAACACTATTCACAAGTTTGACCTTTTTATATCATATAAGCATATACGATATCCAATTGAAATGGAATTGGAAACCTGAATAACTTAATATTTCGGACACGACAGAACTGGTTTTGTTGAATTCCGAGATATTTGGAAAAACTCCTATTTTAATTAACAACATAAATCAATATGTATTTATATCTCGCGTTATGATCGAAATAGCTCCAATTGACCCCAAACTGGAAATATTACAATAATTTAACATTAAGGATCCAATGAAATTAATTTCATCGAGAATGGAAGTCGTTTAGAAAAAGGTTATTTTTAAGGCTTAAATAAATCGATTAAAATATTAATTAATTCCAAAACAGTTCAATTTAATAATAATAAATTATTATTATTGTAACAACCTATATCAATACGTGCTAGTTTTATGGCTTAGGGTTCTGATTTTTGAGAATTTGGTGCAACAATTCTTGTTTTAGAGTATGAAGTTAAGTTTGTGGTAGAAAATGAAGTGTGTATACAAAATTAGGAAAGAATTGGCAACAAAATTGTCAGGATGAATAGAGGGCAGCAACGTTTGGTGTGTGACCTGCTAACGGAGAAGGAAGGGGATGAGGAGAGTGATTAAGGTAGATAATCGGTAACTAGTTGTGTTAATGACATATGTATGTATATACAAACTTGTAAAATACATAACCTTTTTCATACGAACTCGGAATTCAGTGAAACAAGATGCGTTGGATTTTGTTTCACGAATTACTATTAATGTATGAATTAGATATAAGAATTACAAGTTATAAATCAAATTAATATTTATTAACTAATTAAAAATTTTAAAAACCTTAATTACCCTTGTTAACGTGTTAGCCATGCGTTTTTGTTTGTACTAAGGTTTTCTCTCCAATTCGTTCTTCTACAGTGAATATCATGAACGACTTCGCCATCTACAAGCTGTATCCATCGTTGATTTCGATCATGGGGGCCTCGGCCATCCCCTCCACCAGAATTAATATTAATTAACTAATTAAAAAATTGAAATTAATATTTATTAACTAATTAAAAAAATTAAAAATCTTAATTACCCTTGTTAATGTGTTAGCCACGCGTTTTTGTTTGTACTAAGGTTTTAACCCCGATTCGTTCTTCTACAGTGAATATCATGAACGACTTCGCCATCTACAAGTCGTATCCATCGTTGATTTCGATCATGGGGGCCTCGGTCATCCCCTCCACCAGAATTTCCTCACCCCCCTCCCCCATCTTCACTCGCCTGAAACGGCGGCCCATAAGAACTCCTCCTCTTACCGAAATTAGCTTAACCAAAAAAAACATGTATCACCGGAAATCGAATGCCTTCGATCACGAGAAATGCTCTGACTACCTGCTATTGTGCTAGCCTCCCTCGCTTAACTTCCCTTCAGACTCCCCCCTCTATAGATCAACGACGATGCTGCAAAACACTGGTAATAGACCAACCTGAAACATCAACAGTCCAAGTTCATCACGCCCTAGAGGCCACCACCGTCCACCTAGACACCTCCGACCACCATCAATCAAAAGCTAAGACTCCCTTCTTCAATTCTCATGTTGACAATTTTGGCTAATAACTCACGGTTTAGGAGGTTCGATTGGTTGAAAAGGGACTTTGGCTGCGTTGAAAATAAAGGGATAATCAATTTAGGGATTTAGTTCAGAATTTGGGGCTTAGGGTCATAATTATAAACTCAAACATATATCATACAATCACATATGATATCCAATTGAAATGGAATTGGAAACCTGAATAACTTAATATTTCGGACAAGACAGAATTGGTTTCGTTGAATTCCGAGATATTTGGAAAAACTCCTATTTTAATTAAATGCATAAATCAATATGAAATTATATCTCGCGTTATGATCATAATAGCTCTAATTGACCCCAAACAGAAAATATTACAATAATTTAACATTAAGGATCCAATGAAACTAATTTCATCGAGAATGGAGGTCTTTTAGAAAAAGGCTATTTTTAAGGCTTAAATAAATCAATTAAAATATTAATTAATTCCAAAACAGTTCAATTTAATAATAATAAATTATTATTATTGTAACAACCCATATCAATACGTGCGAGTTCTATGGCTTAGAGTTCCGATTTTTGAGAATTTGGTGCAACAATGCTTGTTTTAGATTATGTAGCTAAGTTTGTGGTAGAATATGAAGTGTGTATACAAAATTAGGAAGGAATTGGTGATAAAATTGTTAGGATAAATAGAGGGCAGCAACGTTTGGTGCTGACCAGCTAATGGAGAAGGAAGGGGATGAGGAGAGTGATTAAGGTAGATAATTGGTAACTAGTTGTGTTAATGACATATGTATGTGTGTAACACCCCATATTTCCTGTGAATATTAAAGTAACAAATTAAAGAATACTTAATTTTTAAAGTGAGAATTAAGGGAAACGGGTTACGCTATTATGTTCGTCTCAGAATTCTGCTTGAGATAGAGTCCGAGTTTGCGTGAATCGGACTCCTTATGAAGAAGTTATGGAGTTCAGAAGATTTCATGTTTAAATAGAAAATTATAATTAAATAATTAAATAAAACAAAAAAAGTTCGAATTTCAAAATCAAGTAAATCAGCTGGGCGGAAAAATTCCCGCCCATAGGGGTCGACTACCCCCCAAGGGGGGTCAACATAGGTGTCGACCCCCCAAGAGGGGTGTCGACTGGGGTGTCGACCCCCCTATAGGTGTCGACCCCCTCGCCCAGATCCAGACAGCGACGATTTTATGACTTGTTGTTGAATCACTAGGGCATAGCTGGCAATTTCTGGATAGCTCTATCTAGCCTGGACGGTTCTGATTGCTCCTAGGTTGATCTAACGGCTCACATAAATCTAAACCTCTATAAAAGCAACCCCAACCCTCAACCCTAAACCACACAAAATTTATTCCAAGAGTCGTCATGCTGTCCATGGTCAAATTAGAGTACCCTCCATTCTTCTCCAACTAGAAGGAAAACTAGAAAGCAAGTTAGAAGCCTCAAATCAAATCTAAATCAGAGAACAAATAGTCTACGTCAAGGGAAAGCTTTTCAGTTTCAGATATCAGATCAAAGAAAACAAGATTTGTTCTTTTGTTTGTAAGTTCAAGTTACTTTCAGATGTGAGTTCTTAATTGAAATTCTTGGCATGTAATAAATCTAAATCTGAGATTATGCCTATTTCTATCTGTCTTTCTATATCAATTAGATCTATCTCATTGATATTATTATGTCCATTCTTTGTCTCTTCTTTCCTTCTCCCCTTTTTGTTTTTATGGCCAGGCTACTGCGAGCCTGAGCCAAATCTCATAAGAGATGAACGTACGTTGGGAAAAATTGGGCATAATATATGATTTGGACATGGCCAGCGCTAAAATTAGGAAAAGTATTAAATTATGTATAATTGGGCATAACTGATTTGTAATATATTTGAGGACATAACACATGTCGTATTTAAAACATAAAGTGTATCGAACATATGACTTGAGATTTGAAGCATAAAGTATATTGGACATATGACATGGGGTTTGGTGCATAAATTGAACTATAAACATGTAAGGTATAGTACATGTTGTGTCTTAAGACCTAAAATTGGGGCATATTATATATGATAGTTTATGACTTGGAAGAAGGAGATTATTGTATATAGTAATATATGGCTTAGGCATGAAAACCTATAGTAAGATAGGGAAAACTGTTAAATGTGAACACGCCTAAATTGGGATTTTCGGTAATTGGCATGCACTGTAATTAAAGTCTATAATTTGGCATAGTTTATATTGTGAATCATGATTGGGGGTTTTTGGAGAATATTTTGTACGGAGCAATATAACTAAACCTTAGGGCATGTGTTATATTGTGAATTATGACCATGATTTTGGGCATGTAAATTTATAGGCTTAATTTATGATTAGGCGAGATATGTTCATGGAACTTTAAGTGATGTTTAATTTGTTAAACTGACTAATATGATGAAATATGTTGAAAGTGAATACTGTAATTGGAAAGCCTACGATGTAGATGAATAAATTGACATAACTAGCCCGAAGCTGGAATAATTTGTAAATGAACCAATTGGCTAAGATAAACATGCCGAGACACGAGGTTAGACTCCATTTGCGGTAGAAACCTGCCCGGAACCAACCGGGCTAACCAATAACCGCAAACGGTCAGTCTAATGTGAGAGGTCATAGGCATAACTAAGAAATGCTTAGACATGAGGTTAGGTCTGGCTTGTGTCAGAAGTCTGCCTGGAACCGTCTGGCACATCCAGCGGCCGCAAGTTATCGACCTAATGTGAGAGGTCTGTGCATTAATAATTAATTAATGTTGATCAAAGATGAATATGATACCTAAAACGTGTTAGGTGAGTAGGGTTAAGTTAATAAGAACACACTTAACCAATACGATATGATGAATGAGTAGGTTTAAGTTAATAAGGAAACACTTAACCAATACAGCATGTTAAATAAATAGGTGAGTAGGGTTAAATTAATAGGAAACACTTAACCAATATGACATGATTAATGGGTAGGGTTAAGTTAAAACAAGAGAGAAACACTTAACCAATATAACATGATGCGTGGAAGGGTTAAGTTAAAACAAGAGAGCAACACTTAACCAATATAACATAATGAATGGGAAGGGTTAAGTTAACACAAGAAGGCAACACTTAACCAATGTAACACGACAAGTGGATGGGTTAAGTTAACTTGAATTTATTGATGACACTTAACCAATACAACATGATGAACGCGTGGGGTTAAGTTAATAAGAAACACTTAACCAATGTAACTTGATGAACGAATGAGGTTAAGTTAATGGGAAATACTTAACCAATATAACATGATGAATGAACGTGGTTAAGTTAATAGGAAACACTTAACCAATCCAACATGACAAGTAAGAAGGGTTAATAAGAAACACTTAACCAACATGACATGATGAGTGGGTGGGTTAAGTTAACATGAATGGACAACACTTAACCAATATGATATAATGTGTGGTAGGGTTAAGTACATATCAGGTTGGTGGGTAATATTAGTAAATATAGGCCCACAAACTTAACCATTAAGTAAACATGTTTGAATCAGTGAGGGGGTTAAATACATATCGGGTTGGTGGGTAATATTAGTAAATATAGGCCCACAAACTTAACCAGTAAGAAACCCTAGTAACGGGGACCCATTTCAGCAGTAACCCACATAGATGTATCAAGGTACCCTGAAACTAGGCAGGGTGGGGCACGATTACAAGGATGATTATAAGCGATCAAAATAGAGGCAGGGGGTACGTCCGTGTAGGTTCCGATGGTTTACGGGCGTGCACGTACTCCGGAGTGGAAAAAGCAGGCACTAGGTACTAGTAGTTATACAATGTGCATCTTGAATCGTGTCGGGTTGCTGTCATAAGGATTGATACACCTTATGGTGGGACCAACACAGGGTATCTACACGCTAGAGTGGGCCGATTGACACAGACACATGGAACATTAATACAAGTTGGGAGCCGGTAGATAGGGTAGTAAGGGTACATCTAACATCTTCATGGAAATTAGGCTGATTGAGATAAGATCCTCATACTTGGTGTACACCTGAAGGCTACCATAATTGCGGGATCACGTTGTAATATTATCATTTTATACAGATTACTAGTTGGGACATTAGTTAGGTGGTGTAGAAATATAGAAATAAGAACAACAAGGTAGTAGCGAAGCAAAGAAAGAGTAGAAGCACATTCAGTTTATCTTGCCTTGTCATATCTTGTGCCAATCTTATGTTATCTTGTTATCCTTGTTATCACGATATTGTCTTATATTCAGTTCATTCATGTCATGATGCTTTTGCTTATTTACATGCTGAAAGTCATTGGACTTACCAGACTTATGTCTGACCTAGTTTGTTTTCACCTCTTTTCTTCCGTCCCCCTCCCCCCCCCCCCAGGTACACAGGGAGGAAATGTTACCACTTAGCTCGGTTTTCTTTCCAAGCTCGAAGATAGTCGATGTATTGCTTTGGACTCTCTCTCTTCCACTGCTATGGCTTGTTCATGCTTTATTGGGAATATCATTGTTATTTTTATGCTTCTTTTATAGTTGGAAGTTTTTGAATCAAGACAGAAGTTTTATGTATTACTTTTAAGACAATTGTTGTAAAAGCTTGACCGAATCACATTGTTTATGAAATGACTTTATTTTCCGCTGCTTTATTTGTCTGTCTTGTAATTTATCTGCATCTTTTACCTAAAATGCTCCCCCAAAGTTAAGGCATTCCCTTTGTGAGTGACATTAACGGAGGTGGGGTGTTTCACTTGGTATCAGAGCTGAAGGTTACCGGATCAGATAAAAGATTTGAAAAAATATTTTCAAAACAGTTTTAAAAGAAGCATTTCCAAAAGAAAAGTTCTGTTTTAAAGACATATTCCCCAAAACCATATGCACTATCTTTTGATTCTCTGTTTAAATTCTTGTTTTCTTTCTTTACTGGGTCTCGGGGGCTCCTGGATTTCTAGGAGGTAACCTCATCGCAGCATGGTTCCGTAGGCTTGATGAGACTGTGACACCTGTCAAAGGGCGAAGAAGTGCCCAACTTCCATCTATAGCCATTCTAGTTTCACCTACGGCTAATTTTCTTTCAAGCTTTGTAGGGTTTTCCGTGTGATGGAGGCAGCTTTCAAGAGACTGTCAACATGTTACACAAGGATGGTTAAAATGAGAATGAGGGAGTTTGGTTAAGGAGCACAACCCAAGGACGAGAAACACATGGATATGGACTTGATTCACAAGAAGGAAAGAATAGTAAAACCTAAGACAAGGGGAAGTATCTTTATTATGGTATAACGGGTTATATAATTAAGGACAAGGGCAAGAACAAAGGACGGGATTTTCAAGAGGGCAAGTGCATGCTCTCACCGCCAGCGTACCTGAGAGAGAGGTAGTAAAGTTTCTGTTAAAAAGTTTAGTTTTTCTATTTGATCATCCTGTTAGTACTCTTTTTGATTTTAGCGTTTCACGTTCATTTATATCTGCTTCCATAGTTGAGTCTCTGCACCTTAGTACTCGTATAGTAGAAGATCCCATTATTATCTCAAATTCAATTTGTGGTTCAGCTTATTTATCTTTGGTTTTTGAGGATTTGAGAATAACTATATTAAGTATTGAGTCTAAGTGTAATGCTTATGTTTTTGGTTTCATGGGCTATGGGTTGATTCTAGGCATGGATTGGTTAGCTAGTAATTGTGAAAGGAGGGTAGTTAGGCTTTCAACTTGCCTCGGGAATACCCTTTAGATTTCGTGCAGTCCTAAGGGATCAGTTTGTCTTAGCTACCTAGAATCACTTGATGCATCTATCGACGATTTACGATCCGTTGCAGTAGTCCATGAGTATGCAGATGTTTTTGATTAGGTTAGGGGTTTGTCCCCTAAAACGCGAGGTAGACATCTGCATATATCTAGTTGACAATGCAAAGCTAGTTGCATTACCTATACGACACATGAATCCAAGGGAAAGGAAGGGCTCAGTAAACAAGTAAAAGAGTTACTTGAAAAAGGGTTCATAAGGCGAAGTATTTCTGAATGGGGTACTCCAGTCGTTTTCATTACAAAGGTGTATGGTTCACTTCGCTTGTGCATAGATGATATTTTGGAATGAGGAAGAACATGCTTTGCATCTAAGGGAAGTCTCAGATACCCTCCAAGCGCATCAACTTAAGGCGAAGTTCTCCAAAAATGTCATTTTTAGATAGAAGAAGTAAGGTTTCTAGGACATGTGGTGCCCAAAGAAGGGATAGCAGTAGATCCCGCAAAAGTAGTTGCGGTGCAAGACTGGAAGGTCCCAAGGAATGCAACAGAAGTAAGAAGCTTTCTTGGACTAGCGGGCTAATATAGGAAGTTATTTAAGGACTTTGCAAAGGTAGCAGCCCCACTTACTAGATTGACGAAGAAGAATCTAATCATCTTAGTATATACACTTGGTAACATGGTTAGCATCTGTTTATTTTCAAGAGATAGTTCTGGGAATGTTAGCAAGACACAGCAGAAGTTGTAGTGCCAAGTATACTATAAGAAGAAAAGGTGGAACGGGAGGCGACAGTGAAATGAGTTCCAATGCATATTCTGGAAACAGAAACTAAGAAGCTATGCAAATCATGAAGTTAAGACAGTCAGAGCAATATGGAATGAAGCTCAAGAAGATGCGACTTCAAAGACTGAAGACTAGACACGCGCATCATACCCTTTTTGAGGGTATATCCTTGATTCCTCTTTTTTTTGTAAAATTTATTTGCATGCTAGTCTTTATCTTTTAAGTATTTCCTCTCGATCCTATCCTCAATCCTTAGGTAGAAGCTAGGTGATGTAAACATGTGTTTGAAACATGTTACGATTGGTGGTTGCAAGTGGTTGATAGTGGTTGCTCGTGGATGCATATACACACATTAGGCACTAGATCGGCTCAGTCACCTTCATATTGCATATGCATGAGTGAATTTTTATATATATGAATTGAAACTTGATGTGTTATCATATGGATGTTGCATTTGTATGAATGATTGTGCACTCATGTAGAAGTTATAAAGCATGATTAGGAATAATTACATACATGATGAACTCATGGCACTGAAATAATTTGCATTAAGGAGGTTAACTGAATCAGTAGACCGCCAGATTTTGCATTAGATAAGGACATATACACACACTATGCATATGTTCATGAAAAGCATTAGAAATCTTTTTAAGGACAATGGACGCCTGTGACTGAATGGTTGAGTAGATGGATGTTGGATGTTAGGATACATTCTCCTTGACTTGGAGATTTCAGGGACGAAATCCTTTAAAGGAGGGGAGAATGTAACGCCCCATATTTCCTGTGAATATTAAAGTAATGAATTAAAGAATACTTAATTTTTAAAGTGAGAATTAAGGGAAACGGGTTACGCCATTGCGTTCGTCTCGGAATTCTGCTTGAGATAGAGTCTGAGTTTGCGTGAATCGGACTCCGTATGAAGAAGGTATGGAGTTCATAAGATTTCATGTTTAAATAGAAAATTATAATTAAATGATTAAATAAAACAAAAAAAAAATTTAATTTCCAAATCACGTAAATCAGCTGGGCAGGAAAATTCCCGCCCATACGGGTCGACTCCCCCCAGGGGGGTCAACATAGGTGCCGACCCCCCAAGAGGGGTGTCGACTGGGGTGTCGACCCCCTCGCCCAGATCCAGATAGTGATGATTTTCTGACTTGTTGCTAAGTCACTAGGGCATATGTGGCAATTTATGGATAGATCTATCTAGCCTGGACGGTTCTGATTGATCCTAGGTAGATCTAACGGCTCACATAAGTCTAAACCTCTATAAAAGCAACCCCAACCCTTAACCCTAAACCACACAAAATTTATTCCAAGAGCCGTCATGCTTTCCATGGTCAATTAGAGTAGCCGACATTCTTCTCCAACTAGAAGGCAAACTAGAAAGCAAGTTAGAAGCCTCAAATCAAATCTAAATCAGAGAACAAATAGTCTACGCCAAGGGAAAGCTTTTCAGTTTCAGAAATCAGATCCCAGAAAACAAGATTTGTTCTTTTATTTGTAAGTTCAAGTTACTTTTAGATGTGAATTCTTAATTGAAATTCTTGGCATGTAATAAATCTAAATCTGAGATTATGCCTATTTCTATCTGTAACACCCCACACCCGCTAAGGTCACTCACTTAGGGAATGCCTTAGTTTCGGAGGATCATTTTCAGTGAATATAGAATAGAAAAATTACACAAGACAGATATAAATACTTGAAAATCTAAAACATCATTTCATAGCAGCAGAAGATAAACATGTTTAGTTACAACACCATAAAGAGTCAAGTACTAAATATCCATCCTGATAAAAACATAAGTACATAATCCCACTACATAAACAATAGCCATAAAAGAAAAAGATAAGCTGGGCTTTACATCACGGTCCAAGCTCCAAGAGATAGATAAAGAAGTCTGATCAAAGCCAACAAGTGCTAGGCCCAACCTGAGGACCTGAGGGGGAAAAAGATAAAAACAACGGGGTCAGACATAAGTCTGAGTGAGCCCTATAACTTTAACCACACAATTATTAAAGTAATTAGGGTATGATATAAACTTGGTACGGGATGACTGGGGATAAATGACTACACTAAGTAGCCAACTAGACATAGGATAACTAAGATAACGGTAAAGACGCATCTACCCACCCAAGGATAATTACTAACTGCACCACACCAGTCATTCCTACTTAAAGGTTGATCCTACCCAAGGATTTAGAAAGTTTACCCAATAGTTTCGTGTACCCCTAGCTGACTACATAGGTGTCGTCTGCCCCTATCTCCACTAGGTGTACCCACTACTCCCAAGCGATCGGCTCCCTACCGTAGATACCCGTGCGGGCCCCATAGTGGGGTGTATCACTCCCCAAAGTGGCAACCCGAAAATGGTGCACGGCTTATATCTGCACGATGCAACAACGTCTTACCTACCAGCCCGGGTCCACACACGCATATGAAACCCGTTGGACTCGCGTTGCCACCACTACCCCGTTTTGGCCTCTTATAGTCAAGCCCAGTACGCGTGTCCCGTCCTCGACTTGGGTCGAGCCCAATAAGATACATATGGGTTACTGGTTGAAATGGGCCCCCACAAGCTACTACTTAAGCTTGTCATTTTATCTAGTGCATCCCACTTAACCCCTTTTTATAATCATGCCCACTTACATGTTAAGGTTTGGTTAAGTCATCTAATCATATTTTAATTGCCACTCAAGGCCCCCACAAGCTACTACTTAAGCTTGTCATTTAATCTTATTTCAATTTGCCACTCAAGGCCCCCACAGGCTACTACTTAAGCTTGTCATTTAATCTTATTTCAATTGCCACTCAAGGCCCCCACAAGCTACTACTTAAGCTTGTCATTTAATCTAGTGCATCCCACTTAACCCCTTTTCCATAATCATGCCCACCTACATATTAAGGTTTGGTTAAGTCATCTAATCACATTTTAATTGCCACTCAAGGCACCCACTAGATTTCTACATGCCACCCAAGGCACCCACTTAACCCTTTAATCATGTTTAGTTACATGTTCCCCTTTGGTTAAGTATTCTAATCTTATCTTCTATTTCCACCCAAGGCAAACACTAGATTTTCCCATGCCACCCAAGGCACTTACTTAACCCTTTAATCATGTTTAATTACATGTTCCACTTCGGTTAAGTATTGTAATCGTATTTTCTATTGCCACCCAAGGCAACTACTAGATTTTTCCACATGCCACCCAAGGCACCCACTTAACCCCCCCCCCCCCCATGTCCTCAACATGCTAATATGGTTAAGTGTTTCTTAATTGATTAAGAACGTAACCGTTGTAGAGACCTCTCACATTAGACTATCCCTCATGGCAGCTGGATTTGCCGGTCGGGTCCGGGCAGCCTTACGCCATAACCGAGTCTAACCTCGTGTCTTTATACTTGTCACGTATATAGTTTGTGCCTAAGACCTCTCACATTGGGCCAATCATTTGTAGCCGCTGGATATGCCGGTCGGTTCCGGGCAGTCTTATGCTACAAAAGTGTCCAACCTCGTGTCTTAGTCGATTAATTACACCTAATTAATCACCCCCATAATTTGTATTAATTATCCATAATTAATTACAAATTTAACGATGTACATAATTGACTCTATTATGTCCATCCACTTTATGGTATGCATAATCATACCAACTTCACACCATTTCATTAACATGTTTATTAACCCCATCGTTCCCCATGTAATTCGCCAACATGACATAAAAGGGAAGATTCATCACAAATACAATGGATTCAACTTGCATAACATTAGCATCAACATGGGTTTAAAGGTGTCAACATGCATATAGCATCAACCCAACAAGCATAAATAATCAACCCAAACTTGCATGAATCACATATGTCATAAAGAGGTTAACTTGCATAAGTGTCTTATATCATTCAAAGGGGTAAACTTGCATATGTATGTATGACATACATAGGGGTTAACTTGCATATGTATGCATATCATACTAAGGTGTAAACTTGCACATGTTACTTGCATATCTTCAAACACCAAACTTGCATAACATGTCATATGTGAACTTGCATATAATCATACACCAAACTTGCATACATATCATAGATGAACTTGCATATAATCATACACCAAACTGGCATAACATATCATGTATGAACTTGCATATAATCATACACCAAATTTGCATAACATATCATGTATGAACTAGCATATAATCATACACCAAACTTGCATATCATGGTGTCATAATGGATCAATGTTTCTCATATGACTTGCATATCTTGCATAACATCATAAACACCTAGCATATGACTTTCATAACTTGTATAACATCATGAACATGTATCATATGACTTGCATAACTTGCATAACTTCATGAACATATATCATATGACTTGCATAACTTGCATAACATCATGAACATGTATCATATGACTTGCATAACTTGCATAACTTCATGAACATATAGAACATAACTTGCATAACATGCATAACATCATTAACACATAGCATATAACTTGCATAACATGCATTGATCCACATTCATAGCCATAACCTCATCATATCCTATCATAATCACTTCAATAATTGGTCATTAAGGCTATAGAAAACTCACAACTTGTTAATTAGCCTTCTTATGAATATATTAAAAGATTGAGACGAAGCCACTAAGCTATCAACTCAAAAACTCCAAATAAGAATGCTCCAAATGAAAACCCTTGAGCCAAATCAATAATAAAGATCCTAGCTTTGATGAAGAAAAGCCTTGAATCAAACTTAGAAACACTTAAGCAAGCTTAGGAACTCTTATACTTCTTTAGAAACTCTCTCATATGATTAGAGATGGAGATTATGACAAGAGGATGAGGGTGGAGGCCATGAGAGAACATTTTGGCATAGTTTAGCTATAGGATTGAATAATGAGCATTTAGGTTTAGGTTAGGGGTCTTTTTATAGAAGACTAGGATAGTTTTAGCCATAGGATAAACCTTAGTTTAGATCCTAGCCATCAAAGCATGTCTTGGGGAAGAAGTCAAGTGTAGGAACCATCTAGGGCCTTTAGAATAAAGCAGAACCATTCAAATGCAAAATCTGCATTTGAGCGAATCGGCCCACGGGTTGACAGCCAAACACCCTGGATTAACCCCTAGTCGACCCAGCGAGCTCGGGTCGACCTCAAAAATCGGCCGGTTCGGTTATTCCCCTCTCCCAATTCGCTATTTTGAACATTTTTGCATATTTATTTATTTATTTTTCAATTATATATATATATATATCAATATATATATTTCTCTGCGCAACCCATTTCACTTAATTAAGTATACTTTAATTTGTGAATTTTTATGTTCAAATTACGGGGTGTTACATTCTCCCCTCCTTAAAGGATTTCGTCCCCGAAATCTCTAAGTCAAGAAGAACGTATCCTACCAACCAAACAACCATCTACTAAACCATCAAACACTGGCATCCATTGTCCTTAAAATTTCTAATGACGTATGAACATAGGCAAAAAGTGTGTATATGCCCGTATACTAATGCTAAATCAGGCGGTCTACTGATTCAGTTGACCTCCTTAATGCAAACCATGATAGTGCCATGCATCCAATATGTATGCGAAAGATCCCTATCGACACATACTATTTCTACATGAGTGCACAATCATTCACCAAAATGCATCATACATGTGATAATACAACCATTATACATCCATTAATATAGCTACCTACACACAATTTTATGCAATATGCAATATGAAGTGATTGAGCCGATCTAGTGCCTAGAGTGTGTGTATATGCATCCACGAGCAACCACAAGCAACCACTTGCGTCCACACGCATCCATCAAACATAATATGTCTCAAACACATGTTTCAACCATAGGTTTTCCCTATCTAAAGGTCAAAGGTACTAATGAGAGGACATACTAAAGATAAGATAAGCACTAGACAAACGATAAAGGAGAAGTTTAAAGGACATACCCTCAAAAAGGAATGGGTACAATGAACGCATCTTCGCTTCTGTCTCCCAAGTAGCATTACTCTCATCTTCTCCCCTTGGCACTTTGACTAGTCGAATCTCTCTGTTTCCCAACTTCCTAATCTCTGACCCAAGGATGCGGGTAGGAGCTCGTCGAATAATCGCATCACGCTCTACCTTTACTTCCCTAAGCAGGCTCGGCTCTACCACCTCTATGGTCTCATGTAGGCACTTCCTTAAATGTGACACATGGAATACGTCATGTTCCCTATGCAACTGAATTATCTCTCGAAGATAAACTGAAGCTAGCCATGGAGCAGTCCTCTTGCTCTTCACGGGTATGAAATGGGCACTCTTAGTAGGTCTGTCTACCACAACCCAAATTCCCGTATTACCCTTCCTCGATCTAGGTAGCCCATCAATAAAATCCATCGAGACACTATCCCACTTCCATTGTGGAACTTCCAATGGGTGAAGCAACCCACCGGGTTTCTTTTGCTCCGCTTTCACCTGTTGGCACACCAAGCATCTAGCGACATATTCGGCCACATCTTTCTTCATACCGGCCCAAAGAAAACTCGCTTCATGTCTTGGTACATATTGTCCCCACCGGGATGAATGGTCATCCTAGAACGGTGTGCATCATCAAGAATAGCCTTCCTCAAACCCTCGTCTTGCGGTAAACAAAGTCTACCGTCTCTACGCAAGCACCCCCTATCGTCTAGGGTGTACCTACTCAAATGGCTGGACGACTCCCCCCCCCCCACCCTTATGAGCCTCTCTACCAACTCAACCAACTATGGGTCGTCCCTCTGTGCTTCTCCAATCCGCCCCAAAAGAGTAGGTCTAACCTCCAAGGATGCTAGCAAACCGGGTATATAGTCAACGGAAGGTCTAAAACCAAACATCGAGATAACTTCCAAGCTTCGTCGTTCCATGAACAATGGACTCAAGGACAACCTTTTCTGCTCAAGGCGTCCGCCACCACGTTACCCTTGCCAGGTGTATACGCTATCTCGAAATCTTAGGATGCTAAGAACTCCATCCACCTTTGTTGTCTCAAGACTATGCGCTCGAAGAGTCTCCGACACTTCCCTAAGATGTAGGGCATGGTTTTCTCCACTTCCAGGGAAAACCAGGATACACTTCCATACAAAATCATCACAACTATCCATCTCTCACGCAGACCATCCTAGTCGAACTCGACATCCCCCAAGTGCAAGCCCCAAAGGCCTAAACCAATATCAGACAAACACCCAAGGGATACCTCCTTTGAATTTAGACGACCTACGTGAGATGATACTAGTAAAACGGCTAAATGATTAAGCCCTTGTCCAACTCTGGATATCCTTGCCAGTCTCGCTTCAAAACCACCGTTGATCAAATAATTGGCTTTGCTTAACCTATTAAGCACATACGAAAACTTATTTCGTTCTTAGAAAAGACCAAGATGTCATCCACAAAGACCACTACGAAGTTGTTTAGGTACTCCCTGAACACCCTACTCATCAAATCAACAAAATATACGGGGGAGTTCGTCAAACCAAATGGCATCACAAACCACTAATAGAAACCATCCGGAGTCCTAAAGGCGGTCTTCTCTATACTCTCCTCAGTCACTCCCAACTGATGAAACTCCGTGGCCAAGTCCCACTGCGAAACACTGAGGCGCCAACCAACCGATCAAAAAGATCATCAATCCTTGGCAATGGGTGTCTATTCCTCTTTGTGAGCTTGTTGAGTCCTCTATAGCCTACACAAAGTCTGAGGGACCCATCCGCCTTTGTAGCAAAAACTACTGGAGCACCCCACTCTGATCCACTTCGTCTTTATGAACCCCCTTCTCAAGCAACTCCCCTACTTGCTTATGGAGTTCCCTCCTCTCACGAGTAGCCATGTGGCGCACTGACAAAGATACTGGTTTAGCATCATCTACCAGATATATTCGGAGGTCTATCTCCCGCTTCGGAGGTAAGCCCTTCACCTCCCCAAACACATCCGAGTATTCCCGGACCACTCTAACAGATCGCAAACTCTCGACCGAAGCGTCAAGCGATTCAAGATAACTTAGCATAACAGAATCTATGGGATTTCAAAAGATCTCGAGAGTGTTACCCAAGCGGGTCATCAGTCTAACAACTCTCCTTTCACAATCAAGAACGGCACCATTACTGGATAACCAGTCCATGCCCAAAATCAACCCATAGCCCGTGAAGCCCAAACAAAAGCATCACCTCTAAACTCAACGCTAAGTATGGAAAACTTCAAACCCAAACATATCATGGACAAATAAGTGGATCCCTCCCAATTGGGTTTGAAACAACCACAGGATCATCTACCAAACTGGTGTCTAGGTGCAGTGACTCAACTACTGATGATGAGATAAACGAATGTGGTGCGCCATAGTCGAATAAAGTTCGAACAGGATGATCGAGAGAACCAAATTTCAACTTAGACGGTCCTACCCCCATCAAGTATACCCGTCGTGAGGGAATACATCTACCCTCCAGAAGATCCTGTACTTCGTCCTTACCTCTTTGGATAACCCCAAGGTGTCCTATTTCTCCAAAACAACTTCCCCTTCACATTCTCCTTTCGTGGCCTTCTTACCACGATGAGGTTACGTCCTTTATTTACCTAATAGGTATTCGAACCTTCCTCTCTCGTCCATCTTAAAGGTAGCCATAAGCCCTCCACCTCCTTGGACTAACTTCTTGGCCTGGAAAACGTCTTAGTCCCTTGAAGTGGTTCTTCCGACCTTCATACGGAAGTCCATATTTATCTTAAAAAGACATCTACACGTGGAGGGGAAATTCAAAAAGAGAAAGAGGAAGAGATTCAAAACGGAGAATCCGAAGGATAAAGATATGGCTATTGGGGATTATGCTTTTCTTTCAAAAACTTTTCTCTCAAAAGACATGTTTTTGAAAATACTTCTTCCAAAAATGTTTTTAGAAAAATAGTTTTCTAAAAATTTTATCTGTTTCGGTAACCTTAAGCTCTGATACCACGTGTAACACACCACACCCGCTAAGGTCACTCACTTAGGGAATGCCTTAGTTTCGGTGGAGCATTTTCAGTGAATATAGAACAGAAAAATTACACAAGACAGATATAAATACTTGAAAATCTAAAACATCATTTCATAGCAGCAGAAGATAAACATGTTTAGTTACAACACCATAAAGAGTCAAGTATTAAATATCCATCCTGATAAAAACATAAGTACATAATCCCACTACATAAACAATAGCCATAAAAGAAAAAGATAAGCTGGGCTTTACATCACGGTCCAAGCTCCAAGAGATAGATAAAGAAGTCTGATCAAAGCCCACTAGTGCTAGGCCCAACCTGAGGACCTAAGGGGAAAAAGATAAAAACAACGGGGTCAGACATAAGTCTGAGTGAGCCCTATAACTTTAACCACACAATTATTAAAGTAATTAGGGTATGATATAAACTTGGTACGGGATGACTGGGGATAAATGACTACACTAAGTAGCCAACTAGACATAGGATAACTAAGATAACGGTAAAGACGCATCTACCCACCCAAGGATAATTACTAACTGCACCACACCAGTCATTCCTACTTAAAGGTTGATCCCACCCAAGGACTTAGAAAGTTTACCCAATAATTTCGTGTACCCCTAGCTGACTACATAGGTGCCGTCTGCCCCTATCTCCACTAGGTGTACCCACTACTCCCAAGCGATCGGCTCCCTACCGTAGATACCCGTGCTGGCCCCACAGTGGGGTGTATCACTCCCCAAAGTGGCAACCCGAAAATGGTGCACGGCTTATATCTACACGATGCAACAACGTCTTACCTACCAGCCCGGGTCCACACACGCATATGAAACCCGTTGGACTCGCGTTGCCACCGCTACCCCGTTTTGGCCTATTATAGTCAAGCCCAATACGCGTGTCCCGTCCTCGACTTGGGTCGAGCCCAATAAGATACATATGGGTTACTGGTTGAAATGGGCCCCCACAAGCTACTACTTAAGCTTGTCATTTTATCTAGTGCATCCCACTTAACCCCTTTTTATAATCATGCCCACTTACATGTTAAGGTTTGGTTAAGTCATCTAATCATATTTTAATTGCCACTCAAGGCCCCCACAAGCTACTACTTAAGCTTGTCATTTAATCTTATTTCAATTTGCCACTCAAGGCCCCCACAAGCTACTACTTAAGCCTGTCATTTAATCTTATTTCAATTTCCACTCAAGGCCCCCACAAGCTACTACTTAAGCTTGTCATTTAATCTAGTGCATCCCACTTAACCCCTTTTTCATAATCATGCCCACCTACATGTTAAGGTTTGGTTAAGTCATCTAATCACATTTTAATTGCCACTCAAGGCACCCACTAGATTTCTACATGCCACCCAAGGCACCCGCTTAACCCTTTAATCATGTTTAGTTACATGTTCCCCTTTGGTTAAGTATGCTAATCTTATCTTCTATTGCCACCCAAGGCAACCACTAGATTTTCCCATGCCACCCAAGGCGCTTACTTAACCCTTTAATCATGTTTAATTACATGTTCCACTTCGGTTAAGTATTCTAATCGTATTTTCTATTGCCACCCAAGGCAATTACTAGATTTTTCCACATGCCACCCAAGGCACCCACTTAACCCCCCCATGTTCTCTACATGCTAATATGGTTAAGTGTTTCTTAATTGATTAAGAACATAACCGTTGTAGAGACCTCTCACATTAGACTATCTCTCATGGTAGCTGGATTTGCCGGTCGTGTCCGGGCAGCCTTACGCGATAACCGAGTCTAACCTCGTGTCTTTACACTTGTCATGTATATAGTTTGTGCCTAAGACCTCTCACATTGGGCCAATCATTTGTAGCCGCTGGATATGCCGGTCGGTTCCGGGTAGTCTTATGCTACAAAAGGGTCCAACCTCGTGTCTTAGTCGATTAATTACACCTAATTAATCACCCCCATAATTTGTATTAATTATCCCTAATTAATTACAAATTTAACGATGTACATAATTGACTCAATTATGTCCATCCACTTTATGGTATGCATAATCATACCAACTTCACACCATTTCATTAACATGTTTATTAACCCCATCGTTCCCCACGTAATTCGCCAACATGACATAAAAGGGAAGATTCATCACAAATACAATGGGTTCAACTTGCATAACATTAGCATCAACATGGGTTTAAAGGTGACAACATGCATATAGCATCAACCCAACTAGCATAAATAATCAACCCAAACTTGCATGAATCATATATGTCATAAAGAGGTTAACTTGCATAAGTGTCTTATATCATTCAAAGGGGTAAACTTGCATATGTATGTATGACATACAAAGAGGTTAACTTGCATATGTATGAATATCATACTAAGGTGTAAACTTGCACATGTTACTTGCATATCTTCAAACACCAAACTTGCATAACATGTCATATGTGAACTTGCATATAATCATACACCAAACTTGCATACATATCATAGATGAACTTGCATATAATCATACACCAAACTTGCATAACATATCATGTATGAACTAGCATATAATCATACACCAAACTTGCATAACATATCATGTATGAACTAGCATATAATCATACACCAAACTTGCATATCATGGTGTCATAATGGATCAATGTTTCTCATATGACTTGCATATCTTGCATAACATCATAAACACCTAGCATATGACTTGCATAACTTGAATAACATCATGAACATGTATCATATGACTTGCATAACTTGCATAACTTCATGAACATATATCGTATGACTTGCATAACTTGCATAACATCATGAACATGTATCATATGACTTGCATAACTTGCATAACTTCATGAACATATAGAACATAACTTGCATAACATGCATAACATCATTAACACATAGCATATAACTTGCATAACATGCATTGATCCGCATTCATAGCCATAACCTCATCATATCCTATCATAATCACTTCAATAATTGGTCATTAAGGCTATAGAAAACTCACAACTTGTTGATTAGCCTTCTTATGAATATATTAAAAGATTGAGACGAAGCCACTAAGCTATCAACTCAAAAACTCCAAATAAGAATGCTCCAAATGAAAACCCTTGAGCCAAATCAATAATAAAGATCCTAGCTTTGATGAAGAAAAGCCTTGAATCAAACTTAGAAACAATTAAGCAAGCTTAGGAACTCTTATACTTCTTTAGAGACTCTCTCATATGATTAGAGATGGAGATTATGACAAGAGGATGAGGGTGGAGGCCATGAGAGAACATTTTGGCATAGTTTAGCTATAGGATTGAATAATGAGCATTTAGGTTTAGGTTAGGGGTCTTTTTATATAAGACTAGGATAGTTTTAGCCATAGGATAAACCTTAGTTTAGATCCTGCCATCAAAGCATGTCTTGGGGAAGAAGTCAAGTGTAGGAACCATCTAGGGCCTTTAGATTAAAGCTGAACCATGAGAACCATTCAAATGCAAAATCTGCATTTGAGCGAATCGGCCCACGGGTTGACAGCCAAACACCGTGGATTAACCCCTAGTCGACCCAGCGAGCTCGGGTCGACCTCAAAAATCGGCCGGTTCGGTTATTCCCCTCTCCCAATTCGCTGTTTTGAACATTTTTGCATATTTATTTATTTAATGTTCAATTATATATATATATATATATCAATATATATATATATTTCTCTGCGCAACCCATTTCACTTAATTAAGTATACTTTAATTTGTGAATTTTTATGTTCAAATTACGGGGTGTTACACTATCTGTCTTTCAATATCCATTGGATCTATCTCATTGATATTATTATGTCCATTCTTTGTCTCTTCTTTCCTTCTCCCCTTTTTGTTTTTATGGCCAGGCTACTGCGAGCCTGAGCCAAATCTCATAAGAGATGAACATACGTTGGGAAAAATTGGGCATAATATATGATTTGGACCTGGCCAGCGCTAAAATTAGGAAAAGTATTAAATTATGTATAATTGGACATAACTTATTTGTAATGGATTTGAGGACATAACACATGTCGTATTTAAAACATAAAGTGTATCGAACATATGACTTGAGATTTGAAGCATAAAGTATATTGGACATATGACATGGGGTTTGGTGCATAAATTGAACTATAAACTTATAAGGCATAGTACATGTTGTGGCTTAAGACCTAAAATTGGGGCATATTATATATGATAGTTTATGACTTGGAAGAAGGAGATTATTGTATATAGTAACATATGGCTTAGGCATGAAAACCTATAGTAAGATAGGGAAAACTGTTAAATGTGAACACGCCTAAATTGGGATTTTGGGTAATTGGCATGCACTGTAATTAAAGGCTATAATTTGGCATAGTTTATGCTGTGAATCATGATTAGGGGTTTTTGGAGAATATTTTGTACGGTGCAATATGAGTAAACCTTAAGGCATGTGTTACATTGTGAATTATTACCATGATTTTGGGCATGTAAATTTATAGGCTTAATTTATGATTAGGCGAGATATGTTAATGGAAGTTTAAGTGACGTTTAATTTGTTAAATTGACTAATATGCTGAAATCTATTGAAAGTGAATACTGTAATTGGAAAGCCTACGATGTAGATGAATAAATTGACATAACTAGCACGAAGCTGGAATAATCTGTAAATGAACCAATTGGCTAAGATAAACATACCGAGACACGAGGTTAGACTCCATTTTCGGTAGAAACCTGCCTGGAACCAACCTGCCTAACCAGTAACCGCAAACATTCAGTCTAATGTAAGAGATCGTAGGCATAACAAAGAAATTCTTAGACACGAGGTTAGGTCTGGCTTGTGTCAGAAGTCTGCCCGGAACCGCCCGGCACATCCAACGGCCGCAAGCTATCGACCTAATGTGAGAGATATGTTCATTAATAATTAATTAATGCTGATCAAAGATGAATATGATACCTAAAACATGTTAGGTGAGTAGGGTTAAGTTAATAAGAAAACACTTAACCAAATATGATATGATGAATGAGTATTAATAAGGAAACACTTAACCAATACAGCATGTTAATTAAACAGGTGAGTAGGGTTAAGTTAATAAGAAACACTTAACCAATATGACATGATGAATGGGTAGGATTAAGTTAAAACAAGAGAGCAACACTTATCCAATATAACATGATGCGTGGAAGGGTTAAGTTAAAACAAGAGAGCAACACTTAACCAATATAACATAATGAATGGGAAGGGTTAAGTTAACACTAGAAGGCAACACTTAACCAATGTAACACGACAAGTGGATGGGTTAAGTTAACTTGAATTGATTGATGACACTTAACCAATACAACATGATGAACGCGTGGGGTTAAGTTAATAAGAAACACTTAACCAATGTAACTTGATGAACGAATGAGGTTAAGTTAATGGGAAATACTTAACCAATATAACATGACGAATGAACAGGGTTAAGTTAATAGGAAACACTTAACCAATCCAACATGACAAGTAAGAAGGGTTAATAAGAAACACTTAACCAACATGACATGATGAGTGGGTGGGTTAAGTTAACATGAATGGACAACACTTAACCAATATGACAAAATGTGTGGGAGGGTTAAGTACATATCGGGATGGTGGGTAATATTAGTAAATATAGGCCCACAAACTTAACCATAAAGTAAACATGTTTGAATCAGTGGGAGGGTTAAGTACATATCGGGTTGGTGGGTAATATTAGTAAATATAGGCCCACAAACTTAACCAGTAAGAAACCCTAATAACGGGGACCCATTTCAGTAGTAACCCACATAAATGTATCAAGGTACCCTGAAACTAGGAAGGGTGGGGCACGATTACTAGGCTGATTATAAGCGGTCAATATAGAGGCAGGGGGTACGTCAGTGTAGGTTCTGATGGTTTACGAGCGTGCATGTACTCCATAGTGGAAAAAGCAGGCACTAGGTACCAGTAGTTATACATTGTGCATCTTGAATCGTGTCGGGTTGCTATCATAAGGATTGATACACCTTATGGTCGGACCAGCACAGGGTATCTACACGCAAGAGTGGGCCGATTGATACAGACACATAGAACATTAATACAAGTTGGGAGCCGATCGATAGGGTAGTAAGGGTACATCTAACATCTTCATGGCAATTAGGCTGATTGAGGTAAGATCCTCATACTAGATGTACACCTGAAGGCTACCATAATTGCGGGGATTGGGATCACGTTGTAATATTATCATTTTACACAGATTACTAGTTGGGACACTAGTTAGGCGGTGCAGAAATATAGAAATCAGAACAAGGTTGTAGCAAAGCAGAGAAAGAGTAGAAGCGCATTAATTTTATCTTGCCTTGTCATATCCTGTGCTAATCTTATGTTATCTTGTTATCCTTGTTATCACGTTATTGTCTTATATTCAGTTTATTCATGTCATGATGCTTTTGCCTATTTACATGCTGAAAGTCACTGGACTTACCAGACTTATGTCTGACCTAGTTTGTTTTCGCCTCTTTTCTTCCGTTTCCCCCCAGGTTCACAGGGAGGAAATGTTACCGCTTAGCTCAATTTTCTTTCCAAGCTCGAAGATAGTCGATGTACTGCTTTGGATTCTCTCTCTTCCAATACTATGGCAGGTTCATGCTTTATTGGGAATATCATTGTTATTTTTATGCTTCTTTTATACTTGGAAGTTTTTGATTCAAGACGGAAATTTTATGTATTACTTTTAAGACAATTATTGTAAAAGCTTGACAGAATCACATTGTTTATGAAATGACTTTATTTTCCACTGCTTTATTTGTCTGTCTTGTAATTTATCTGCATCTTTTACCTAAAATGCTCCACCAAAGTTAAGGCATTCCCTTAGTGAGTGACCTTAACGGAGGTGCGGTATTTCAATGTGTATACAATCTTGTAAAATACATAACTTTTTCATACGAACTCGGAATTCAGCGAAACAAGATGCGTTAGAACCGTGTCGATGAGAGATTCGCAGTGGAACTGATTTGGAGTGATTTGGAGCTTATCTCAATTTTTGGCGGGGAAAATGTCAGATATGGTCAATCGATCATTTGACAATATTTAGCTGAAAGCAACCAAAGTGATAACTACCTCACTCAAACTATTTTGCCGGTTATTATGGCTGTGACTATATATATATATATCGATTGTGTGTGATTGTAATATTTGTTTGGAGATTGATGGACGTTCATAGTTTTAATGTTATCGTTATTAAACTATGATTATAAGTGTTGATAAATAAAATATTTATGTTATGGATTATTCTGGGATGACAATTTACCCACCCGTCTCCCAAATAATAGATAAGTTCACATGGATTGTGATGTAAATCCCACACGGGTATTGGGATGATAATTTCACACATCGCCCAAGTATACAAATAATATCTATTTGTTGGTTGATAACCCCACACGGGTATTGGGATGATATTTGATTTGCACTAATCCCAAGTGTCAAGATTTGATGTTAATCGGTTGATTGACAGGCCAATATAAGCGTTAAATATTTATTTAAGGCTTATATGGATGTAAGTGTACTCTGGATGTGAATTGGATGTTTAAATAATTGTTTATAGCCATTGTTGAATACATGCGATGTATGAAATCCATATAAGTAAAATTATATGGTAATTGATTGAGTAACATTCTAATTCAGAAATAATGAATATTTTGATATAATATTCAGTAAAATATTAAAGTTTGGTTTTGATGTCCGATTTTGGATGGACAGGAAAAGGGCCTACTTTTAAAACTGATTAAAATAGAGAAAAATTATGTTAGATCATAATAACTAAGTTGGAAAGATTTTAGGATGAAATATTCCACTTTTGTAAAGATAAAAGATATTTTTATCTCGATAAGCTGTTTATCAACTTGAGTAGAAAACTGAAATGAATTATATGGTTTTAATATAACCAGAATTTCCAATGTATGAATTGGAAAGGATTTGAATGAAAATAATCTTTGGAACATTTCAATATTGGATTCCGCGATTATACGGATATCGTTGAGGAATTCGGAAGATATAGATATCTTTATTCCCAATACGATATATGTTGGTTTCATAATTTGATAATAAATATAAATCGGTATGATTTCTATTCAGAGCCTTGTTAAATATCAAATTGGATTTTGGGTTTGTCGTGAATGGTATCGTTAGTGATACTGTTTTTAAACCTAGTGGAGAAAGGAATAATTTTTTTTGTATGTTTGATTCATGTGATATAAGTGTTTCGGTGAACCGTTGAGGCATCGTTGACGTCCCTAAGTGTTCACGAGACTCGAATGATAACACACAATCGATGGCGCTTGACCGGGAGGGTCAATACCCTCCCTATCCGACCTAGGCAACAACCCAGGCCTGGACCAGTTGAATGGTTGATTCAGACCAGTCGACTGGTGCTCTACCTGGGCAACAGCCTTGGTACAGACCAATCGACTGGTTTGAATGGACCAGTAGACTGGTATTCACTTTGGACCAGAGAGACCTCGGTCCACAATTCATATTCATCCAGGCTCTTTCCCAGCCGGATCCCGGACCGTTTGGCCTTTTCTGTGACTTTTCAGTTTCTTTGATTCACATATTTCAGCAGTTCACAGTGAAATTATGGATTGGAATTTATAAATCTTTTAATTTAGATTTAACGGAATTTTCTAAATTAAAGTTTTCCAATTTAATAAATTAAATTAGAATTGAATGGAATTCGATTTAGGGATAATCGAGATGTGCTTCCGTGAAAGAAGACTGTTACCATATACAGAATTTAAAAGGCTTTGTCTTTATTCCATTTATAGTATTAGTCTGATACTAAAATTTATATCGATTATATACTGATCATATTTCCGTGAAAATTCCATTTTGATGGAAGAGGATTTTGGGTTTATCGTGAACTTTGTTTTAAATAACATTGGTTCTTTAACCCTGTTAATGACAAGATTAAATTCTTAAAGTTGAATAATCATTAAGTAATGATTTTTGAGATTAAAATCAAGTTGGATTTTTAATGCATCTTTGGTTAGAGTGGAATGTGAACGAGGTAATTAAATTTACCGAATTCAAGAAATAATCGAGAATGGAGTACCACCAGTTTTACTCCATGCGATAGTTAAATCTTTAAATAGATTTGAAACGTGAAATGGTAATTAATTTTACCGATAACATAGTGGGTGTTAAATATAGAGTACTGCCAGTTTTGCTCCACGGGATGAATAGGTTGGGATTGGAAAAATAAAATAAATGATTAATTCGGTAAGGCTCGATAATCCCAACTAGTTTGATAAACCTTAATTTAGTTTAAGATTGTTAAAAGATAATACAAAAATCTTTTGCAATGGTTTTCAAAGAAAGATTTAAACAAGAGGTTTAAATGAATTAAATTTTTGATAAGATTTATGGGAATGATTCCCAATGTCATGAATATTTGTATAAAATAATATTCTGGATTGGAATGAGGCAGATGATGTGTTTTATAGCACATGATTAAAAGATACGCGAGTTATTCAGGAAGACTGGGGTTAACCCATTCTTAATAACTGATACGATGACTTAAAGTCAAAGATTTAAAGGTGGTGGTTGAAGACCGGAGGTCTTCACATGGTTTGGATGATTACTAATGTCATAATTGGTTATATACTCAAGACAAGGTAATAAGTGGTGATCATCCAGACATACTTGGAGATCGACCGGATATGCGAGAACCTCTTTCCTATATTGGACATATGGGACGAGGAATAAGGTGCCTCCGGTTTTGTTCAGACCCAGAATGGACTTTTAAATGGATTGTATGTCTGACATTGTATTGTGTGCTATATTAATTGATCTCTGCTTAATATATATTTGTTTGGTAGCGGAGAATTTATTCTCTTGCTTAACACCCTTCTCCTAGACGTACGAGCTTAGAGGTTATATATTGGTGAAAATCAATGATATAGTATGAATTGACAATATGGCATGCTGAGATGTTATAATTAAGGCTTTTATTGAAAAGCAGAGCCTTGTGGATGATGATCAAAGCACGGCTTTAGTTAGTACCACTTTGTGTATGGCGTTAATTCGCGAGCCTCACACCCCGGTATGAGTCAAAAACGGGATAGTGAATGCAGGGAATGCATGCATTTCTTTATAGTTAGAAATGGTGTCATGGTACGGAGCCCAGATATTTTACTTATGTGGATGATGGATTGCGAGGCGCCTCGGATATGATCGGTCTCCAATAGCCAAGTGATAGGTCTGATAGGACCGGGAAATGTATTGTTCAGGAATAACCAATCCTCAAAAGTAAGAGAGGACCAGCCCTGAAGATCTAAGGGCTCACCACCGTCTGAGTCCTGGGCATCCCGCTAGAGATGGCCCAAAACAGGTGCGGAAGATCCCTTGCCTTAACTCATAGATAGAATCCAATTTCCAATACGTGACTTTTCGGTTTTAGTTGTAAACCTATATGGCGACATAGTAGGATTGGGTACTATGCCGTCTATGATTGATGCATTTATATTCGAAGTTATTTTATATACTATGCACATATAGTAATATCAAAAATATAAGTGTATCAAGCATGTTTGGCTATTATATGGTAAAATACTATCCTCTGGTTTGTTTTGCATTGTGTGATGGGACCTGAGTCTTATAATAGCTTCATTTTTCATAAAGAATTGCATTGTTTTATGTATTTAAACAAGTATTCATGTGGAGTAACATGTTCCATGTCATACGGCGTGGTCCCATGATTTTTCAACTTTTAAAGTAAGTTTCAATAACTGTTTTAAGTTCTCACACCAGTCCCATGACCGACTCAGAGTTTATTATTTCCACCTAAACTCTGGGTGCCCATATTTTCGACACGGGTAGCTAGTAATTTTGGTTTTTGAAGATGTTTGTTTTCACAGGATACTTGATTACGGCTGGAGCTATATATAGAATGCTTTGTATCCGTGTATTCCTTTCATCTGTGGCAGTTGATATTTTCCACTGCACATTATATTCATGTATTATATTTTCTAGTTTTTTGTAATTTAAATCTCTGATATTATTTTCTGTTGTATGTTATTTATTTGAACTCTGATATCTTGTAATCTGATGAAAATTGTTGTAATAGTAATGAAATGTTGTCATGTTTGTGTTCTGATGTGCCATGTTCTCATTACAATCCGTGTTCTCGAAAGGTCTTGGTCAGTTTACCGATCGATTCGGACAGGGAGAAATTCGGTGTGTGTTAGTTTGGTATCAAAGCTTTGGTTTACAAAGCTCGAGAACAAGACACATTAGAATCGAATGAAAGAATGCATCAGAGATAGAATTAGTAACATTCTATGTAACTCGTTAGAGATGGGGTTAGTAATACCATAGAGTGAGTTTGAGGAGTGCAATTTCTTAAAATGAATCTAGTTTTGAAAATTATATCTTATTATATGTATTTTAGTATTTTATTTTATATTGAATTTGGACTATCGAGTATAAGAAGATTTTGAATATACGCGTAATTAACGTATATCCGAAGTCTCAAATATACTGGATAGATACAGAATCACACTCTAGTCGCCCGAGGATGATTCTGCTAATGCGATTGCATTATCAGTATTTTTGTTCGAGTTTCGAAAGTAGGATATCTATATGATTCCAATTGACTGGTGTGAGAACCAAAACTTATTTAGAGTTTATTGTTTGTGATTTGGCATTAAAAATAAATTTTTGAATATATAGAAGTTATATATTAGAAAAGTTAATCAACTAATTGATTACTAGTTGTAATGTATGATTATTAGTTCAACTAATAAAATATTGAAATAATAAAACCAATATGAGAATGAAGAGAAAATAAAGCCAAATAAAATCTAAAGTTGAATTGAAATTTGGTTTGGAGTAGACATATATATCTATTGAGCAGGTTAATGGCTTTGCGTTGAGTAGAGACATAAATTGCGTGCTTGACAAATAGATGCACCTTATTATAACTACTATGAGTGATTTGGGTGCGTTGTGATGGTTGTTCTGTGTGGAATTTAAACATATGCCATAGGATAGTAACAAATAAATTATGGACTACAACGCATAACATACTACTAAAGATGGCATAGCACATCATATTCCATATAAGCATTTGGTGCTTATATGACGAGGTTGGGATTACCATATGAGCGAGATGCTTGTATGGCGAGGACTGAATTACAGGTTGAACTGAGGACTGATCATGGACTTAATAGCTTATAACGGAAAATTACAGGATTCAACAACAAACCCTACACAGGTCTTGACATGACAAAAATACACACGTCATGTCTCTTTTGTTTTAGATTCAGCGCGTGGGTATGGGGAGAGCGGGTTATATAAATCATAATGGGTGCGCACAATTGTTTTGTATGCGATATATTGATTTATTGGGTGCCTAATACGGTCCAATAAATTTTCAGATCAACCCGTACAAAGGAGGTTATGACGATTTTTTTTAGAAATTTAAGGTGTTTGCCAAATTTCAGAGAAATGTAGAAGTTCTTATAAACTGAAAAGTTGAAGAACTCAAGCCAGAATGAAAGTTGAGTTGGTTAGTTAAACAACTTTCAGCTCCAATATTTTTCGAGGACGAAAAAGTTTTAAGTGAGGGAGATTGTAACAACCCGTATTTTCAAAACCAATTTAAAGTTTTGATTTAAGCTGTTTTAAGGAATAAGGAAATATTAATTGGTTATTTTTGTTAAATAAAATATGAGAATAAGTTTTAAATTAGTTTTTATATTTTCTTTGATTTAAAAAAACTCAGTAAAATTATTAAATTGATTTCTAAGCCTTGTATTTGAGAATTTTGAAAACTCGATTTGTAAAATCATTGCACAACACTTAAGAAGTGAAATTTTGCTATCGACCTCAGAACTCAACGAGACCAACTTTGTTCGGAATAACAAATCATGGCTAGATTTCAAATTTCGCGTCAAACTAACTCAGTATGTGGTCGTGCGCGATAAACCTGTTTGAGGTAAAACTGACAATCAGTTTACAAAGGAACATTATTGAGATGATCTCGGAATTTGATTCCACTTTTTTTTTTGGTTTCGTTTCGTCGAATAAAGACAATGTTCCAAGTTTTGTGATTTTTAGAATCAATATGTGACCGTGCATGATTTTATAGTGGAAAAACCGACACTATTTTGATTTTAAAAATTCGTTGTTTGTGCATACAGACTCGAATTCGCAGAAACTAATTTTGTTGGGTTTGTAACTTCAGAAAGTAGTTGCAAGTTAATTTTCATTGAAAACGGGATCCATAGGTGACCACACGGATTTTTAAACGATGAAAATGAGCGATATTTGAGTATAATAAAATATGAAACTAATATAAAAATAATTTGCCTCTACTATATAACATCCTAAACATTTCTAACCTAAACCTAAATTTCTTCATGCCGTTACTTCCTCCCCCGAAACGTGAGAAACCTCCTCCTTCTAAAATGCAAAACAAATCAAATACTCCTTTATAAATCACGAAATAAATACGTATGAGTTCATGAGGTGATTCTCTTCAAGCTTAGGTAAATTTTGGAGTTGTTCGAATCAATTTTCAGCGTGTGGGTTTTGTGGCTTAGGGTTCCGATTTTTGAGAATTTGGTGCAACAATGCTTGTTTTAGAGTATGTAGTTGAGTTTATGGTAGGAAATGAAGTGTGTATACAAAATTTGGAAGGAATTAGTGATAAAAAGTGTCAGGATGAATAGAGGGCAGCAACGTTCGGTGCGTGACCTGCTGATGGAGAAGGAAGAGGTAGAGGAGAGTGATTAAGGTAGATAATTGGTAACTAGTTGTGTTAATGACATATATATATGTGTGTGTGTGTATACAATCTTGTAAAACACATAACTTTTTCATACGAACTTAGAATTCAGCGAAAAAAGATGCATTGGAACCGAGTTGACGAGAGCTACGCAATGGAACTGATTCGGAGCTTGTAATATCCTGTATTCTACCATATAATAATTAATTAATTTAATTATTTAAATTGTGATTTAGAGAATTGAATGGTTATTTAATTAAATAATAATGAATATTTAATTGATATTTGTTGACACATTTTTTGGCAAAAGCTGTCACACATGGAATTCCTGAATGATAACATGCTCGAGCGATGGAAACAACGTCAGAAGACATTGAGAGATTTGGTCAAAATCACATCCTCAACATAAACAGGCCCTAAACTCCTATCAGACGACCTCTTTTAGGCCCGAAAACAGCGATTACAGAGCTAAGCTCTGTAACTTTTGTAGATCGCTGAGTTAGCTTCAGTTTGAGCTTTGGTTTGGCTCAATCGGACTTACGGTTTGAAAGTTATGCCCGTTTCCGTAAACTGGTGTAATCTGGCAATTTCCTGGATAAAGCGACGAAACAGCACACGATCGAAGTATGGATCACGCACCCTCGGATCGTCCCTCATCGGATCGCCCCTCATCGGATCACCCTCCTCAGACCACGAACCATCCGTGGTACATCTCACGATCCGACCCGATCGCTAGCACTTCACTCCAGCTTCACTATGCCGCTCACGACCAGACTCGGCTCGTGATAGCCATATCACGATCCGACCCATGACCACGATCCGACCCCATGATCGCGATCCGAACTTCCGACCTGCAGATACGCTCCCTGTTTTGACCTATTCTCATGCCATATCTTGCTCCTATTATCCTAGATCGGGTGCCACGTACCCCACCATGATCCGATCCCTGCACCTGCTCCTGCGCAGCTTGCTCTGACCTATTCTCAAGGCTATTTTCACTCCAACTTGCATGGATCTGATTAGACATGTCACATGACGATTTGGAGATGATGTCTGGACGTTTTCCACCACATTTCGAGATTTTTGGGATGCGTGCCATGTGTCCCATGAACCGCCTTCAGGAAACAGCTATAAATACACCATTTGAAGGCATTTTCAAGGATCTTTTTGGCCATTCTTCTTCACTGCTTCCACCATTATTGAAGTGCAAGGACTTTGCACCTCCATACACTCAAATTCTTCTCTTTTCAATAAAATTAACACACGGATTGTGTGTCTACATGTAACTGATTCTTGTAATCTGTCAGTATAACAATAAGATTATAAAGTGGATGTAGGCTACATCTACAGCCGAACCACTATAAAAACCTTGTGTGTCTCCTCTTTATTTACTCTTTTCTGCATTCTGTGATTTGAGATCTACATTTGGGTGTTAGGCCCAATTTTTGGTCTAACAATATTAATAATCGAATAATATATTTAATTTCTGAAATAGTTAGATATAGTATAATTCACAGTATTGTGTGAATTGGATTATTTAAAATATATATTTCAGTTTAGAATTGAATTATATTAACGAATAGTTGAACGTATAATTATATTATAATTATAATCGAGCTTGAAATGGCCGCGGTAGTTCGTAGTTTGGCGATTCGAACTTTAAATGAATATACATAATCTGTTTTAAGCTAGATTTCTGTGAAACAAGAAACGTTCGGAGCTGGTGAAGTATATTTTTCTAGTGGAAGAGAAAAATCGAGGTTTCATTGTGTAGATTTTGATTTATGTCCAAATCAAATTTTCGAAAAGTCGTTATGGAATTCCTTTATAATTTATATTGATTTATTTATATTTTTAAATGGACTTCAAATATAAATCGAATATCGATGTAACACTGGATCTGAAATATCGAGTTAGAAATTCATAGAGGATTATTCTGGAGCTGTACGGTATTCTATGTGAATATATATGATAATATTTTTTTGTAAATATTTAATTTAATTATTTTTAAATATATTTATATATTTAAAAGGGTTATTTAGAGCTTTAAAATAACCACTTTTGCAAACAAACTCCGTTTTCAAAGAAACTAATTTTGTTGGATCCGTAATATTAAATTATTGCTAGATTTCAATTTTCGTGATTTTTAGAGTCAGTACGTGACCGTATGGATTTTTAATGTGAAAAACAATCAGTATTTCGACGGTTAAAAATACACTGTGTGAGCAAACGGAGTCGGAATTCGACGAAACTAGTTTCATTGGGTCTGTAATGTCGAACTGAAGGTGTATGTCCATTTTCGTGATTTTTGGATGTCATGTGCGATCACAGGAATTTTTAAACGACAAATATATAAAGCGATGGCTTAAAAATTAATAAAATAAACGAAAAAATATATATAACCTATCTTATAAATACACACTCACCCCCTAACCCTAATCCACTTCAAATAAAATCTTATAATTCGTAATACATGTTTAATTGAGATGTTGATGGACTCCTCTTCATTCTAGTATAGAATTCAAGGGGATCGATGTCAATATTTTCAGCTAGAAAATACCCAACGCAAGCTAGGGTTTGCAATCGCGAGGAGTAGGGGTGGAATCGAGTTAAATGGGGAACATTGTGATGATCGGAAGGTTGAGTCACGGAGATTGGCATGATTTCGTGGAAATCCGTGCAAATGTGTGTCGCACCTTTCAGCTGTGGTCGTGAGTTCTACTGTTCGACACAAGGGAGGAAATGAAATCGAGTTCGATGAATATGGTTTTGGCAGATAGAGATTTCGAAGAAGGGTTGAATGGTGATTTCGGTTTGGAAATATGTGGAGAAATGGTGGATCAGTGGAAGGTTGAAGGCGTGGTAATGGAAATGGGCAGAGCAGATTATCATCGGGGAAGAAAGGAAATAAGAGGGGCGGGTCTGATTGTTTTAGTGGGCCGGTGTTTGAAAAGGTAAAGGCCCATTGAATTAAAACAATATATATTAGTTTAATTTAAATCTAAAGAATGTATTAAATTTAACTTATCGTATCTTATTCATATGTTAACGAAATTCAGCGAAACTGGATCCGTTAGGATCGTATGGACGGTGGCTACGAAATGGAACATACTGGGAGTGAATCAGATCTCATTACAATTTATTGCAAAATAAATTGTCAGTCTGAATTAAGCGACAATTATCGTTATTTAACGATGATCGTCCAATGTGAGTAAAACTCACCAACTCTACCAGTTCATATTTTTATAACGTATATTTAGAACTGACAAATATTGATTGATTTCTATGTATTGACTGTTTGGTTGAACTGCTAAGTAATTGGTTGAAATTATAGATCTGGTTATATATATATATATATATATATATATATATATATAAATTGATTATGTTTAGCAGAATATTTCATAGTGAAATGAAATTGATGTTAATTGTATTGTTTAACATCTGTGGATGCAGGGAAACAGGTCTGAGGAATCGAACTGGATTCCTCAATATTTATATACTGTTTTTTTTTCACATATTGTAATATATGATGTGATATATAATCTGTTGTTGATTATGTGTGTTTGAACGATATCTATCATTGTTATTTGGTATTTTAAATACAGAAAGGAATACTGGGATGTAGAAAAAGGGATTTTCAAAGTGTATTTTGAAAATGAATTATTTATATAAAATCAATGGATTTTATATATAAAAGGAAAAGAATTTTATAAAAGAAAATAATTATAAAATCAACGGATGTTATAAAAGGGAATATTTGTAAAACCATTTACAAATAGAATTGAAAAGGGAATATTTGTAAAACCATATACAAATAGAATTGAAAAGGGAATATTGGTAAAACCATTTACAAATACAATTGAAATGGAAATATTTGTAAAACCATTTACAAACAGAATTGAAAAGGGAATATTTGTAAAACCATTTACAAATAGAATTGAAAAGGAAATATTTGTAAAACCATTTACAAATAGAATTGAAAAGCAAATATTTGTAAAACATTTACAAATAGATTATAAATGGAAATATTTATTTAGGAATAAATATATCATAAATGGAAATATTTATTTAGAAAATAAATAGAGTTAAAAAAAGGAAATATTTATTTAGAAAATAAACAGAGTTGTAAAAGGAAGTATTTATGGGAAATAAATATGATATTATAAAAGGAATATTTATAGGGAAAAATTAGGATTAGAAAAGGAAATATTTGTAAAACAAATAGAAAAAGGGAAAGAGTTATTGAATATAATTTATTCGAATATAGTTAATCGATTTGAGTTAATCGAATTAGAGTTAATCCATTAGAGTTAAATCGATTAGAGTTAATCGAATTAGAGTAAATCAATTAGAGTTAGTCGAATATAGTTATTCGAAAGGAGCTAATCGAATATGAGTTATTCAAAGAAAGATTATCGAATAAAGTTTATTCGAAGAAAGGAGTTAATCGAATATAGTTTATTCGAAGAAAGGAGTTAATCGAATATAGTTTATTCGAAGAAAGGGGTTAATCGATTAGAGTTAATCGAATAGAGTTAATCAAAGAGAGTTAATTAATTAGAGTTAGTCGAAAAAGAGTTATCGAATATTGGTTACTCGAAAAAGAGTTATCAAATATTGGTTATTCGAAAAAGAGTTATCGAATATTGGTTATTCGAAAGAGAGTTAATCGAATAGAGAGTTAATCGAATATTAGTTATTCGAAAAAGAGTTAATCGAATATTAGTTATTCGAAGAGAGTTAATCGAATATTAGTTATTCAAAGAGAGTTAATCGAATATTTGATATTCGAATAAGAGTCAGTCGAATATTAGTTATTCGATTAAGAGTTAGTCGAATATTAGTTAATCGAATAGGAGTCAATCGAATATAGTTTATTCGAAAGGAGTTAATCGAATAGAGTTATTCGAATGGAGTTAATCGAATAGAGTTTATTCGAAAGGAGTTAAGTGATAAGAGTAAATGAATTAAAGTTAATCGAGTTAAAGTTAATGGAGTCAGGGTTAATTGATTTGAGTTAATCGAGTTATATTTTGGAGTTAGATATTTCAGAAGTAGGAAATATAACACTATAGTTATAATCAATGTTTTTCAATAAAGAAGTGGATTCGTAAATAGAATCTGAGAGTTACGTAAGGAAGTTCGTTAAAGATTTAAAGGGTGAACTTTGTCTATTTCGATGTTAGAAATTTTGTTCAGTTAAGGTCTGAGAGGTAGTTATACCCCAACTTGATTGACTTCATTTTTAACCAAGAAATGGTTAAGGTTCGATAGTGAAGAGTTAATTGAATTTAGTTAATAAGTGTTAATGGTTCAAGTTGGCATATCGATGTTTGTTTAATCATCTGTTTAAATCCAATGAAGTAGTTTTGGAAATATTTTCCAAATAAAAAATGGAAATGTTTTTTAATGTCAATAACGTATATTTTCTAAATGTAGAAAATAAGAAATTATGAAAATACTGAATCAGGAAATGGAAAAGGAATAAATCAATGATAAATGAATAAAGAGATAAATGTCAAATGATGATTGATCGATATAAATTGTGACGGCCGGGGAATTTCGCTCGATCTGAATCAGTCGTTAAACCGATCTAGACCGTTCGAAACCCCTGATCGTTTTGAGAACAGGACAAAATAGAACGCAGACGGAAGAACATTTCATTGTTATTACAACAATTCCATCAGAATACAAGAATACACAAAGTATGAATGCATAAATTACATTCGATAAATATCAGAGATTACAGTAAATTACATAGCAGCGGAAAAATAATACAAAGCACAACTGAAGGTGATATACGGATACAGAGCTTTCCGGATATCATTCAAGCTATAAACCAGGATCCTGTGAATATAAATCTGCAAAACCAAAACTACTAGCTGCCCATGTCGAAAATAGGGGCACCCGGAGTTTAGGTTAAAACAATAAACTCCAGGTCAGTCATGTGACTGGTGTGAGAACTAAAACAGTTATTTAAAACTTTACTTTAAAAGGGAGTAATTCAAGGGACTACGCCGTATAACACGGAACGGGTTTCCTCCCAAGAATACCAGTGCATAGAATAAACAACGCAATGCTTTTTCGGAAAATGAAGCTATTATAAGACCCAGGTCCCATCACACAATGCAACGCAAGCCGGAGGATAGGGTTTTCCCTTATAATAGCCAAACATGCTTGGTACGTTTAAAACAAATCATTTGATACTATAGTAAGTATATAGTGTCAAAACAATTTCAATCATAAATATAAATCATAGATGGCATAGCATCCCATGCTACTATGTCGCCATACTAGGCTCTACAAATAAAACCGAAATATCTCGTATTGGAAATTGGATTTCCGTCATGAGTCGAGGCAAGGGGCAAGCTCCTCTCCGCTTTCGAGATGCTCTAGCAAATGTCTCAGGACTACACACTCTGGGCAATCCTGGATCTTCAGGGCCGGTCCTCACTTACGTTAGAGGATTGGCAATTCCTGAACACACGATTCCCGGTCCTTACAGACCTAAAATCGAGGCGCCTCATCCAACAACCACATAGGTGAAAAGTATATAAATGTCAGGGCTAGTAAGTCACTGACACCACCAAAGCTAGAAAGAAACGTCGTGCTCTCCATGCAGTCCGTATCCCATTTTTGACTCATACCGAGGTGTGAGGCTCGCGAATTCACGTTATACACAAAGCTACGCCACAAGGCCGTGCTTTGATCATCAACCACAGGAATTTGCTTTTCAACAGAAGCCTTGATCGATGCAACTCAGCATGCCACACAGGCAATTCATGCCATGCGATTGATATCTATCGATATATAACCTCTAAGCTCGTATGTCTCAGAGAAGGGCGTTAAGCAAGAGAATAAATTCTCCGCCGCCAAACAGATATTTATTTAACAGAAATCAATCAACATAGAATAAAATCCAATGTCAGACACACAATCCATTTACAAGTTCGTTCTGGGTCTGAACGAAACCGGAGGCACTTTCCTCGCATATCCATCCGTCTCCAAGTACGTCTGGACGACCACTAACTGATTCCCTCATCTTGGGTGTACAGCCCAATCAAGATCATCAGTAATCACCCAAACGATGTGAAGATTTCTGGTCTTCAACCACCGTCTTCATCTTCGACTTATCGTCGAATCGGTTATTCAGAATGGGTATAAACCCGGACTTTCCGAACAACCCGCGTATATTAAAACAAATGTTACACAAACACAACATACGCCTCATTCCAATGAAGAATATCCTTTTATTCACGAAATCACATTCTTAGGGAAAGGTTCCCATTAATTTTATCCAAGATAAATTCTTTAAAATTTATCCCTTAATCTTCCTTTGGATGTCGTTTCAAACCAAATTATGGTTTTCTAAACTAGTCGAGATTAGCGAACCACATCGAAGTAATTATTTATTTTATTTCCCAATCCCAACCTATTCATCCCATGAAGCAAAACTGGTAATACTCCATATCTAACACCACAGTGTTGTCGGTAAAATTAATTACCCTTTCACGTTCAAATCTAATTAAAGATTTAACTATCGCTTTGGAGCAAAACTGGTGATACTCCATTCTCGCTCATTTTCTAAATTTGATAATTTAGATTATCAATTCACATTTCAATCTAATTACAGATTCATTAAAACTCCTTTTACTGGGTTAAAGAACTAATGTCATTTAAAACACAGTTCACGAAAAACCCAAATCACATTCTATTTATTTATCGGGTTAAAGAACAAGTGTCATGTAAAACACCCTTCACGATAAACCCACTAATCAATTCTATTTAAAACCCATTTCAAATCCAATTTATTTATTTAAAAATACATGGGTTTTAATTTTTGTTCAAAACTAGTTCACTTCGATAAAAATCTATTTTTATCTTTTCAAATATGGAGTTTTTCATCCCAATTTTTCCCAAATCATTTCTTATGATTTTATGTAAATTATTACTATATTTAATAATTTTATCAAGGCCCGTACAGTCGATTTCCATCAACGGCCATCGAACTGCACTTACAACGACCTTTTCCAAATTTGATTTGGACGTATCTCCAAATCCAACCGTTAGATTTCAAATTTCTAATATTCGTTAGAAAGCTCTTTTCGATACGAACCCAACGGTTCTGGTTTTAGGAGAATCTGACGGTCGGATCTCCCGTATTATCCGTTCGAAGTCAATGGTCGAAATTCGCTAACTGCCGCGGCGCGGCGCGTTCTATTCAGGCCATTATATTATATATATAATATATATTCCATCGATTACCCTTTTTAAACGAATTTTATAAATCGTTTCAAATTTGTTTCAAAAACAATTTCAACATTCATTTCAAATTCTAATCGATTTCCATTCTAATTCATTTTCGTTTCCTATTCGATTCAATTCAAATTCGATTTCTATTCAATTCAATTCAAATTTCTTTTCTATTCAATTCAATTCAAATTCGTTTTCTATTCAATTCAAATTCAATTCGTTTTCTATTCAATTCAATTCAAAAAACGAATATAATCGATATAAATATCGTTCGCGTCAAAATGGCGCATCTCTAATCAACACGGCTTTATATATTTCAAAAATTCCGTTATTCTATTCAACAAATGAATATTTATTCTATTCAATACGTGAAACTATATTTTTGTCAACACATGACTAATCTCAACGAATGAGTACTGTCCACGTGTGACTATTTTTGTTATTCAATATATTTTACAAAATTGTGATACCTATCGTTTGATTTCAAATCAGACTCCAACCGTAAATTAGTAAGAGAACGATTCCCTGAATATTAACCCCGAAGGCTGAAACCAACATCAGATCAACATCCAGGAGACCACTCATCTTATCTATTTTCCAATTAGTTTCTAATTTTATATATGATAAAGATGTAAATTTTATTGCTAAAATATTTCTTTCAACACATGACTAATCTCAATGGATGAGTACTGTCAACACATGAACCTTTATTTTATAATATTCTTTATCTTCTAAATTGGAATGAGGCCCAATCAATCACCATATAAAGTTAATTATGTGGATTCCATTCAACACATGTATATAATAGCAACGATACATAATCAACCATCATCCAAAGTGCACTACACTGTATAAGCATCAAATATAGATATCTAACGCTTATAACAGCCTGTCAGTCAATCGATCGACATACAACTAATTATTGGGATTAGTGTATGCCGTATTTTATCCCTATACCTGTGTAGGGTTTCAAACAATCTAACACAGATTTTATTTGTGCAGTTGGGCGATGTGTAAAATTTATCGTCTTAATCAATGTCCTTCAAATAGGTGTACATAAACAAACCGTCCGGTTTGTAAATGAATATTTATTTATTCCCATTCACGTTAAAATTTATATTTTTAACGACCAAATTATTTTATTCAACCTATGAATATTCTTTTCGGTTCATTTATTAAATAAAATGATATCTTTATTTTTCTAGCTTATTTTAGAAAATTTCGGCTGCATAACGGCACGATACTAGAAACGGGATGAGGCCTAGCCTTATCCCCGGTCTAATAATGGCCCACGCCATACACATATTAATCAAATCCATTCCATTTCACCAAACAATCAAATTCAAATCAAATAATCTAACCAACTACACAACCAAACAAACAAGTCCATGGTCTGTGGACAATGGTGTCGGGTGCTACTAAACACCGTCTGCATCCTAGTATATATTTATATAACTAGAAAAGAAAAGTTAAAGTGAGAAGTTCTCACCGATAGCTATCCAATACCACGACTCTTCCCATGTACAACATCTTCACCGTGCTCGCCTTTCATTACTTTCGTCGCCCGTAGCCACTACATATGTAAAAATCAAATTTTTACTTCGCTATTCAATATATAAAAATCGAATTTTTATTTTGCTATTCAATATATAAAAATCAAAATTTTACTTCGCTATTCAATATATAAAAATCGAATTTTTATTTTGCTATTCAATATATAAAAATCGAATTTTTATTTTGCTATTCAACATATAAAATCGAATTTTTACTTTGCTGCTATATAGATAAAAATTTATATTTTTACAATGCTACTATATAGATAAAGATTTCGGCTTTTCAAAATTAAAGATTTCGCCTTTTCAAATTTCAATAAAATAAAAATCATATTTTTATTTCTACTTCATATGTATTTTTGAAACGCTCCATTCTATATAAAAATCCTATTTTTATATTTCATATATAAAGATCGCATTTTTATTTCTTCACTATAGAAAATACATTTTTACTCCAACATATAACAGATTATATTTTTCCCTTTCATAAAAATCTTAACTTTCAAACAAACAAGGATCATATTTTCCATATGTAAAAATTTCATCTTTTTCAATTTAAAAATGACATCTTTTCCAATTAAAAGATCTCTTCATTTTACTTTTATATAAATCATTCTTCTATTTCTAAACGGTTACAGATTTAAAGATCACATTTTCATAAATAAAAACACTTCTTTATGTTTAAAAAAAAACTGATTTCCTCCTATGTATTATATAAAATAAAACCATGTTTTTTTCTTTTTAAAATAGAATAAAATTCAAAAATACAGTAAAAGAACTCACCTTGATTGGTGAAAACTGAATCTTGCGCCAAAGAGGGGGGGTTTCAGATGCGCAGCAGTCGGAGAAAGGGGGGGCGCTGCGTCGGTGGGCTCGGGCAGGTGGTCGTGGGGTGGTGGGGCAAGCGATGGCGAACTCGAGGAGGGGAGGGGCGGTTCAGGTGGGTACGGGGTCTTCGAGCGTCGGCTGGAGGGAGGATGGGTGCGTCGGGGGGGCTGTGTCGCGAGGGCAGGGGGGTGGGTTTGGAGGTGGCGCCAGGACCATCGGAGGCAGGGGCGACTGGTGGCAGGCGGCATCGAGATCGACCGGGGGGGGGGGGGGAGGGGGCTGTCGATAGTTTAGGGTTTTTTTTTCTGCTTTGAAATTAATTGAACGAGGGGGGTCTGGTTGTTTAAAGGGGGAGATATTTTTATTTTTAATTTATTTAATTCATTTTCAAAAAGTAACTTTTCCATTCGACCTCGAGACAAGGCCCACCGCCTGTCGTCCATAGCTAATTACCCCTATTCCGAACGCAATGGGATATGTATCGTAAGATAATTCGATCGTTACAATCAGTTTCCGTTAAAATCAACATATAACACTATATATTGAATTTGAACGCGCATTTCAATTTACCGGGGTCACATACAAACTTTAAAAATTCCCAAAAAATATTTTCTAGCTTCGTATTGACGATACGGTCCTAACAAAACTACTCTATATGGGCGTTAGCATTGCGAATCAAATATGATGAAGATAATTGAAGACGGAGTTATGCAAGGGCTGTCCTGTTTACAGAATAGTACCTTCGGTTTGTCCAGTCCTAGGACGACCTGTATGGAAGAATGTCTGGTAGAGTATATTTAATAGATCACATAAGTTGATCTCTTCAAACATATATACCTTTGGTGGTAGAGGAATTCGTTTCTCTTAGCAGTATACCTATTGTATTTTTAGGGAAATCAAATTGTGATTTGGCGGGTATGACGATGTGACATTCAAAGTGAATAATTGTGTGATCTGTCAGAAATAAGCATGGCCTCTAGCCTCACAACCGGGAAATGACAAAAATCGGGCAGGCAGCATAGCTAAGTGGTTGGCTGCCGATTAAGGTGTATTATTTCCTATCTAGAGATATTCATTTCATTCTTTATTTATTCAATGTTGTCCCTGTGACACCCCGTATGTTTACATTTTAAAAAAAGTAAGAAATTTACATACGTATACGATGATACGCAAAGCATATAAACCAGTAAAGCATGAAGATAAAAGATGTTCTGTTTATACTTCTAGAATTAAGGTAAACGGGATTCACCATTGCGTTCGTCTCGGAAAAATACGCGAAATAGAGTCCGAGTTTTCGAGAATCGGAGTCCGTATGACCCGTTAAAGGCCCAAAGAAGATTTCTGAAAAATTTGAAATTCGGAAATAGGTTTGAAAACCAGATCTGGGGTTAGGCGGGAATTTTCCCCGCCTAGGCCATGTCGACAGGGCTGTCGACAGGCCTGTCGACTTGGGCCCAGACCAAGTCGACAGCCCTGTCGACTTGCCTATCGACAGGGGGTGGTCGGGGGCAATTTGCCTGCCGCACCTGTTTGGCTCACCTGGTCTGGTACTTAGCCTGATTCTGGAAGCTTCCGAGATCTGTTGGTCCTAATCTATCCTAGATCTAATCCTATGGCCTAAAACACTCCTAATCTCTATAAAAACACCCCTAAGCCCCCCCAAACCCTCATAACTCACCCTCTCCACAAAGTGCTGCCCAAATGTCAAGTGATCATGGCCTCCATCCCCTTTTCCTCAAGCCTAAGCACTCAAATCGGGTTCAAATCAAGTGGTGCAAGCTAGCTACGCCAAAAGGAAGGAAGATCAACGTTGCTATGCGAGTTTCATGACGATTCTTCAACAAAGGAGGCACCTTTCTTAGCCAAGATGATTCATGCCTCTTTCCCTAGGCCTAACTAGGTAAGTTCTAGCTACTTTTAGATGGAAACGGTAGTTTTGATAATGCCATGGGATAAAATGAGGCTAAACATGATTATGCGGACCTATAGGAACCTTACCTTGCCTCTTGTATTCATGTTTATGGTTTTAGGCTATGTGGGTGACTTAATCATGCCTCTCATGCTATGCATAACCTAGTTTAACTTGCAAGTTTGGATCTTTGTGCATGAAATACTAGCATGAACCTTTAGGGACCATTTTTACTAGAGAAACATTGGCTAAGATTCGGTTTTGGGGCTTATGCATGTTTATGAACCCAAACCCCTAATGTTAACGTGCAAGTTTGTGGCCAAATCCTTGATGACATTATGCATACTTATGGCCCATTTCCTTTTCTTCTCATGTTATGCATGCTTGTGGCCAAACCATTATGAATCTATGCATGTTTTGAGCCAAACTCTCATGATACTATGCATGTTTGGGGTCATTGTGTAGCATAGTATCTCTACGATGTGACTCGTCCATTCTTGCGTTGGAACACGATTTGGGTTGAGGTTAGACAAGCGTGAATATAGCATGAAAAACTTAACTCGAAGTTGCATGAAAACATGATAGGCGAGCTAAACTCGACATGAACCATAACTTGGGTAAATGGGTATAAACGTGATAACGTGTAACGTTAAATATGACGGGTGTATACTTGAAAACATAACTTGTAATGTAACATGGAAGTTGACATGTAAGTATGCATAAAAACATAAGCTTGGGAATTTACCTATTAAGTTAGGTCTACCCATTGGGAATTTACCTATTAAGTTAGGTCTACCCAATTGCTTGAAAACTTGACTATGAACATGATACTAGACTAAACATGAAAGTGGCCAACTCGAGGTTGGGTTGAGTTTGCAACGTAAAACTACCCGGAACCGACCGGCCTAACTAGTAGTTGCAAACAATAGGACTCAATGTGAGAAGTTGGTCATGTTGTGCTTGAACCCGAGGTTAGACCAAGTTGTGGTGTAAATCTACCCGGACCCGCCCGGCTTAACTAGTAACCACAACAAAGTCTAATGTGAGAGGTTGGGGTGCATTAAATAATTAATGCCACATAATAGGGTTAAGTTAATTTGATTAATGAGACTTAACCAAATATGACATGGACAAATGGGTTAAGTAATTTGATTAGGCTAATGATACTTAACAAAACATGACGGGGCTGGTTAGGTCAAGTAACTTGATTTGCCTAACGACGACTAGTGGACGGGATTAAGTTAACTAACACTTAATCAATCCAACATGATAACTTGATAAGGTTAAGTAAATTTTCTTAAGTAACACTTAACCCACTAGACAAACCCCAATTCGGAGGATTGGGTAAATGACCATAGTTAACAAGGATAAGGGAAATATGGCTAAGTGGTAAACCTTAGTTAAGGGAAACTAAGTAATAATCCTTAGTCAAGGAGATTTGGACCATTTCTTAGATAGATTAGTAACCTGATACGTTAGGTCAACGTTTAAGTATGCGTATAGGAGCAGGCTATCTGATTCAGATAAAGGCTCCAACGAACTGGGTAACGAAGCAGCGGCTTCGGGGAAACGTGAGGATATTCTTGGGATCCCTCCGTGAGCTGCCAGGTCATTATACTAGGCTCACGGGAGGTTGAGGTCTGCGGTAGAAGAACCAAGAATATGCCTTGGTTGCTATGCGAGCGACCTAAAGACTGGGGTGGATAGCAGTGAGTCGACGAATACATAAGGTGCCCGAGATAGCAAGTTCGTCGATCATCTACCATCTTGAGTCAAGCGTATACGTACGGAAAGGCAGGGAACACCCAACAGACCATAATTGCTATCTAATTATGGGTGAGGTAGGCCGTAGGATGTGGGCTGGCCGGAGTGTAGTTCTCATGCAAGATTTTCTCTTGTGTTGCCTTTCACTAGTTGAGGGAGGGGTCTCGTGGGACCATAGCCACGTGTAGAAAAGCAGACCTTAGTATCTGCATCGGCAGATAAATCTAAAGCTCCCGACCGAGTCCTGTACTTCTTGGTTTGCCCTGTGACTGGACTCGGGTGGCATGATGTGTTACATGTGCATACAGTAATAGAAAACGATTCACGATGGATGCGGGGGAAAAAGGGCGCGGTTGGGGGTTAGCGTAATCCCTAGTGGCCTAGGTGGTTTAACCCAAACCGAAATACGAAAGCGTGCAATAGGTAAGCATAATCCCTAGTGGGGCTAGGTGGCGTAAGTCCTAGTAGTTCAAACGATGATTCATATGGAAGAGCCTAGCTAGAACAAGGGTGACAGTCCAAACGATTTCAAGGATAATACGACATGAGGAAGCCCGTACGAGGTACGGCAAAGGACTGGACCTATATACATGAAAAGAAGCATATGATTTGAGTAACCTATATATGCGATATACCATCACATGACTTTGAGTAAGGGACATTCCTGGTTAACGCATAACAAGGCTGGGATACTGGTACGGGGGGTGCAGGGCAGTTATATCTGTTAGAACTAGGAAGAATACACATAATAGATCCCGTGGAATGTTAGACGGGGCAAATACCTTGGGATAATGTACTCGATAGAGGTCTGATGATGTGATACCTTGACTTATCAAAACACCGTAGTTTGTCATGATACCTTAGTTCACCTTGCCACAGTAGTCAACCGGCTACCCTGGTTTAGTTTATCTATCTTGTAGTTATCCTTATGTTTACTTTCAGTTTATGCATGTCATGTTACCTTTACCTGTTTTTATACTGGAAGTAGATAGGACTTACTCAGTCTTTTTGACTGACCCGTTTTGTTTTGCCTCTTTTCTTCCGTTCCCCCCCCCCCAGGTTGCAGGGAGGAAACAATGCTGTTTAGTTCGGACTTCTTCTGTTTGAAGGTCATCATGGATGGCTTGGACTTTCTTGGCTATGGCTACTTTACTGCTTTATTTGGGGGAATAATTTATTAAAAAGTCTTTATGCTTCTTTACTATTGCAAGACAGGTTTTGATGTACTCTGATGTAAAAGGCTTTAGACCTTATTTATTCATGTTATGAAAGTTTGATTTTACTTCCGCTATTTATATATGTTCTGTCTTGTGATATTTCTGTGCATGTTTACCAATAATGCCCCTCTAAAGCTAGTGCATTCCTTTGCGAGTGACCCTAGCGGAGGCGGGGTGTTACATTTGGTATCAGAGCAGAAGGTTACCAGGCTGGGCAAAAGTTTTAAAAGACCTTCTGAAATTTTTTCGAAAAACCGTTTACAAAGAAGCATTTTTTTCAAGAAAAACTTTGTTTTAAAAAGTTATTTCCCAAAAGCCATTAGCAATGTCCTTGTTTCCTTAGTTGGAATCCTCTTTTTTTCTCTTCTTTCCTTCTCTCTCCCATCGATAGTCATGTTGGCTGTGGTCACAAGTAGTTTTTGGGTTAGAAAAGTGTTTTTTTTATGGTGGGGAAATAGTTCTTGAGAAAATGGAGTAAGTTAGGAGGAAGTAAGGAAATGGAAGGATGGCAGGGCAAGAAAAAAAAAATATAAGAGCCCGAAGGCCGAGAGCTTCAGCTCATAACCCCTAACTCTCTTCTCCTTTCCTCCCAGCCAAAACCGAAAATTCCCCAACTCCACCACCTCCCATCACCTCGTTTCTCCACCATTCTTCATAAAATTAAACTCAAATCGAAGCTAGAGACCCTCTCCATCCGGATCTATAGTTCCCCTCTTCCAATTCGTGCTTAAATCACCATGGCCAATCAACCCAATCCCTACGAGCTTTACCCTCAACTAACCGCGCAAGAGGTTGAGTGGTGTGACGAGCAACCAGGGATAATTGAGCACTACATGCAGCTTGCCACTAGGAATTTGCTTCTAGGCCGACCGGTGAGGTTTGCGGATTTTGCGGGAACCGCCGTGGAAAGCTTGTTTGTTAATGCGGGTCTTATTCATATTCTGGATACGCACACAGCCGAGAGGAGAGGCTACAAGCGTATGGTAAGACTTTTTGATGCTCGTTTGCAAATTGATGTGGATGATAATGGGTTGATAACTTATGGTTCATGGGTTAAGGGTACCCATATATTTATGAATGAGGTCCAATTTGGGGAAATTTTGAATATCCGGGGTACGGGACTTGATATAAATGACCTGGAGATGGATGATTTGAATGTGTGGGGAAGGATTTTTTTTAATGGACTGGATAGGCAATGGGATAGTACGCATTTGCGCCCCCTAGCTAGGTTTGTGATCAGGATATTGCAATATAATATTGCGGGGCAAAATCATGGGTTTGACAGAGTCCCAGTAGTTGTTAAGGCCGCTACTTATGCTATTTTTGGGGGCATACAAATAAACTGGGCGAGAACCATCTTTCAGCAGTACCAGATCTTTAGGGCAGCAAGGCACTCCAATATTTGTTTTGGGAACTTATGGACCATAGTTTTCCGCTGGTTCGGGGTGGATTTGCATGATGAGGATTATGTGGCACTTTCTAACCATCCCTCTGTTATCATTACTGAAGCTGCACTAGGGAGAATGAGTATAAATATGCATGAGCTGCAAGAGGAGCCACAACCTATGGAGCATGAGGGATCGGAAGAAGAGGAAGAAGATGAGGGTGAAGAGGAGGAGGAGGAGCAAGAGGAAGAGCCACATAATGGCCAGTTTGGACAGTTTGAGGAGCCCCATCAGGCACCACAGCACGAGGGTGAGCAGGCTGGGGATGGAGCCTGGCCTTATCAGGCCCCGGCACAGGGGGCTCCGGATACAGGTGCCTGGGATCCATGGGCTACTAGGGATCCAGACTGGAGGACCGAGCTGAGATATGTTTCACAGCAGCAGGCTCGCTTGATGAGGAGCCACCAGGATATTATGAGGTCACAGCAGCAGACGCTGGAGTCACAGGTAGCCATGGCTCAGACACAGCAGCAGATGCTTCAGGATATGAGTTCCTCTTATGACCAGTTGGGGGCTGGGATGCAAGACCTACAGTTAGAGCTTAGGCAAGGGAACCGACGGCAGGAAGAGAGGCTTGATAGCTTAGAGGAGCTCATCCGTAGTTATTTCCATCAGGATTGACCTCTATCAGTTATCCGTAGGATAGTATTTTATTTTCAGTATTGTTTAGCTGTTCCTTTTGTTGTCTAGTTGTAACGATGTACTAAAACTATCTTAATAAAGTTTGTACGTTGTTTGTTTACGCAATTTGTTGTGTCTAATGTAATTATGAAATATTGAACGATAATGTCTGATAACGAAGAACAATGAAAACAACAAAACGGGATATCTCTCCGTTACATAAAAATTTAGAAAATTAGATTTTTCTAAATTAATAATGGATGGTAGGATTCTGGATGCTCAAATTGGATGAACTTCACTCTTATTTTATAAGGGTGTGGAAAAATTTGGATGAAATTACTTTTTCAAATTTTTGCATTCATATAGAACTGCAAGTATATTTAGGATGAGAGCATCATGGTTTAAAAAAGAAATTTTTAAGAAATTGCATTCATGTAGGTGGTACCACAAGTTAGGCATACATATTTTTCTACGATGTGATTCACTTTTGCACATGTGCACATGTTTGCAACAATTGGCTGAACACTTCTGGATGCTAATATGGGGACATAAATCCTACTACTATTGAATTTCAGGGACGAAATTCCTTAAGGATGGGAGGATGTGACACCCCGTATGTTTACATTTTAAAAAAAGTAAGAAATTTACATACGTATACGATGATACGCAAAGCATATAAACCAGTAAAGCATGAAGATAAAAGATGTTCTGTTTATACTTCTAGAATTAAGGTAAACAAGATTCACCATTGCGTTCGTCTCGGAAAAATACGCGAAATAGAGTCCGAGTTTTCGAGAATCGAAGTCCGTATGACCCGTTAAAGGCCCAAAGAAGATTTCTGAAAAATTTGAAATTCGGAAATAGGTTTGAAAACCAGATCTGGGGTTAGGCGGGAATTTTCCCCGCCTAGGCCATGTCGACAGGGCTGTCGACAGGCCTGTCGACTTGGGCCCAGACCAAGTCGACAGCCCTATCGACTTGCCTGTCGACAGGGGGTGGTCGGGGGCAATTTGCCTGCCGCACCTGTTTGGCTCACCTGGTCTGGTACTTAGCCTGATTTTGGAAGCTTCCGAGATCTGATGGTCCTAATCTATCCTAGATCTAATCCTATGGCCTAAAACACTCCTAATCTCTATAAAAACACTCCTAAGCCCCCCCTTAAACCCTCATAACTCACCCTCTCCACGAAGTGCTGCCCAAATGTCAAGTGATCATGGCCTCCATCCCCTTTTCCTAAAGCCTAAGCACTCAAATCGGGTTCAAATCAAGTGGTGCAAGCTAGCTACGCCAAAAGGAAGGAAGATCAACGTTGCTATGCGAGTTTCATGACGATTCTTCAACAAAGGAGGCACCTTTCTTAGCCAAGATGATTCATGCCTCTTTCCCTAGGCCTAACTAGGTAAGTTCTAGCTACTTTTAGATGGAAACGGTAGTTTTGATAATGACATGGGATAAAATGAGGCTAAACATGATTATGCGAACCTATAGGAACCTTACCTTGCCTCTTGTGTTCATGTTTATGGTTTTAGGCTATGTGGGTGACTTAATCATGCCTCTCATGCTATGCATAACCTAGTTTAACTTGCAAGTTTGGATCTTTGTGCATGAAATACTAGCATGAACCTTTAGGGACCATTTTTACTAGAGAAACATTGGCTAAGATTCGGTTTTGGGGCTTATGCATGTTTATGAACCCAAACCCCTAATGTTAACGTGCAAGTTTGTGGCCAAATCCTTGATGACATTATGCATACTTATGGCCCATTTCCTTTTCTTCTCATGTTATGCATGCTTGTGGCCAAACCATTATGAATCTATGCATGTTTTGAGCCAAACTCTCATGATACTATGCATGTTTGGGGTCATTGTGTAGCATAGTATCTCTACGATGTGACTCGTCCATTCTTGCGTTGGAACACGATTTGGGTTGAGGTTAGACAAGCGTGAATATAGCATGAAAAACTTAACTCGAAGTTGCATGAAAACATGATAGGCGAGCTAAACTCGACATGAACCATAACTTGGGTAAATGGGTATAAACGTGATAACGTGTAACGTTAAATATGACGGGTGTATACTTGAAAACATAACTTGTAATGTAACATGGAAGTTGACATGTAAGTATGCATAAAAACATAAGCTTGGGAATTTACCTATTAAGTTAGGTCTACCCATTGGGAATTTACCTATTAAGTTAGGTCTACCCAATTGCTTGAAAACTTGACTATGAACATGATACTAGACTAAACATGAAAGTGGCCAACTCGAGGTTGGGTTGAGTTTGCAACGTAAAACTACCCGGAACCGACCGGCCTAACTAGTAGTTGCAAACAATAGGACTCAATGTGAGAAGTTGGTCATGTTGTGCTTGAACCCGAGGTTAGACCAAGTTGTGGTGTAAATCTACCCGGACCCGCCCGGCTTAACTAGTAACCACAACAAAGTCTAATGTGAGAGGTTGGGGTGCATTAAATAATTAATGCCACATAATAGGGTTAAGTTAATTTGATTAATGAGACTTAACCAAATATGACATGGACAAATGGGTTAAGTAATTTGATTAGGCTAATGATACTTAACAAAACATGACGGGGCTGGTTAGGTCAAGTAACTTGATTTGCCTAATGACGACTAGTGGACGGGATTAAGTTAACTAACACTTAATCAATCCAACATGATAACTTGATAAGGTTAAGTAAATTTTCTTAAGTAACACTTAACCCACTAGACAAACCCCAATTCGGAGGATTGGGTAAATGACCATAGTTAACAAGGATAAGGGAAATATGGCTAAGTGGTAAACCTTAGTTAAGGGAAACTAAGTAATAATCCTTAGTCAAGGAGATTTGGACCATTGCTTAGATAGATTAGTAACCTGATACGTTAGGTCAACGTTTAAGTATGCGTATAGGAGCAGGCTATCTGATTCAGATAAAGGCTCCAACGAACTGGGTAACGAAGCAGCGGCTTCGGGGAAACGTGAGGATATTCTTGGGATCCCTCCGTGAGCTGCCAGGTCATTATACTAGGCTCACGGGAGGTTGAGGTCTGCGGTAGAAGAACCAAGAATATGCCTTGGTTGCTATGCGAGCGACCTAAAGACTGGGGTGGATAGCAGTGAGTCGACGAATACATAAGGTGCCCGAGATAGCAAGTTCGTCGATCATCTACCATCTTGAGTCAAGCGTATACGTACGGAAAGGCAGGGAACACCCAACAGACCATAATTGCTATCTAATTATGGGTGAGGTAGGCCGTAGGATGTGGGCTGGCCGGAGTGTAGTTCTCATGCAAGATTTTCTCTTGTGTTGCCTTTCACTAGTTGAGGGAGGGGTCTCGTGGGACCATAGCCACGTGTAGAAAAGCAGACCTTAGTATCTGCATCGGCAGATAAATCTAAAGCTCCCGACCGAGTCCTGTACTTCTTGGTTTGCCCTGTGACTGGACTCGGGTGGCACGATGTGTTACATGTGCGTACAGTAATAGAAAACGATTCACGATGGATGCGGGGGAAAAAGGGCGCGGTTGGGGGTTAGCGTAATCCCTAGTGGCCTAGGTGGTTTAACCCAAACTGAAATACGAAAGCGTGCAATAGGTAAGCGTAATCCCTAGTGGGGCTAGGTGGCGTAAGTCCTAGTAGTTCAAACTATGATTCATATGGAAGAGCCTAGCTAGAACAAGGGTGACAGTCCAAACGATTTCAAGGATAATACGACATGAGGAAGTCCGTACGAGGTATGGCAAAGGACTGAACCTATATACATGAAAAGAAGCATATGATTTGAGTAACCTATATATGCGATATACCATCACATGACTTTGAGTAAGGGACATTCCTGGTTAACGCATAACAAGGCTGGGATACTGGTACGGGGGGTGCAGGGCAGTTATATCTGTTAGAACTAGGAAGAATACACATAATAGATCCCGTGGAATGTTAGACGGGGCAGATACCTTGGGATAATGTACTCGATAGAGGTCTGATGATGTGATACCTTGACTTATCATAACACCGTAGTTTGTCATGATACCTTAGTTCACCTTGCCACAGTAGTCAACCGGCTACCCTGGTTTAGTTTATCTGTCTTGTAGTTATCCTTATGTTTACTTTCAGTTTATGCATGTCATGTTACCTTTACCTGTTTTTATACTGGAAGTAGATAGGACTTACTCAGTCTTTTTGACTGACCCGTTTTGTTTCGCCTCTTTTCTTCCGTTCCCCCCCCCCCAGGTTGTAGGGAGGAAACAATGCTGTTTAGTTCGGACTTCTTCTGTTTGAAGGTCATCATGGATGGCTTGGACTTTCTTGGCTATGGCTACTTTACTGCTTTATTTGGGGGAATAATTTATTAAAAAGTCTTTATGCTTCTTTACTATTGCAAGACAGGTTTTGATGTACTCTGATGTAAAAGGCTTTAGACCTTATTTATTCATGTTATGAAAGTTTGATTTTACTTCCGCTATTTATATATGTTCTGTCTTGTGATATTTCTGTGCATGTTTACCAATAATGCCCCTCTAAAGCTAGTGCATTCCTTTGCGAGTGACCCTAGCGGAGGCGGGGTGTTACAGTCCCATTCGGGAAACGGTTGCTGATCCCAACCGTTGGTGATATACATTCGATACACTAAAGCGAAATGAGTGGTCGGTCATGTGTGGCCGGGTTGCAAGATGTTCTTGTTGAACCCTGTGTATTCCTCTCTAGAGGTACACTACCGGAAGGTGGTTCCATACCTTGTCATAGTTGGTAATCCATTATTCAATAAGTGCTCGCGGTTTTGATTATATACTATATATGTAGAACGTGAGATGAAAGCGTTTCTGCTAGATGATTATTTAGTTCTGGTTGATAGACATTATTATAATATCAGAAGAGTTTTGATATAAAGTTTATCGTTTCTTTCAAAAGGATTTTGAAAGTTAAATCAAATGTTTTGGATTCTCATAAGGGAAAAACCCGTTCCGTTATACGGCATGGTCTTATGAGATATCGTTTAATTGCTCAAACTGTTTTAAATTGTTCTACTCATACCAGTCCCATGACTGACCCAGAGTTTATTTTTCTTGCTTTCCCTAAACTCTTGGGTGCCCAAATTTGTACGGGCAGTCAAGTAGTCAGGAATTTACAGCTATACTCGGAGAGCTTGGAGCAGGAGGCTTCAGGATTTTATAGCTATAGTTATTTCCGCTGTGTTGTAAGTGTTGTACTCTGATAATGTTATTGTATACATATACTAGTTTTATTTCAAAGTTATGTATCTATTATATATTGTTTGTTCCGCTGTGAGATTTGTGTTACTCTGATGTTGTATGTTCTTCTTCTTCTTCTTCTTTTATTCTACGTTTCTATCTTATCTATCCTCACCCTCTGTTTTCTTTCTATTAGTTTTCTGGTTTCCAGTGTAATTTGGGTTGGACTTGTGTTATTTGGTCAGCTCAAATTGTACTGGAATTTCGGGACACTACAGCTGCATCATCGGTGTTCATTTTCGAGTTGCTAAGTGACAGATTACTACCAAGGAATTTTTTTTGAATTGTTCTGTGAAAAGCAAGTTGTTTTGAATCCTAAAAAGGGATATCTGGTTTTAGAAATGCTAAACTGTTTGAAATTCCTGGGGAAGATTGTTTGAATAAAAAGAAATTAAATAGAAATTTGTGAAAGCAAATTTGAAATTGAAATAAAGGCAGTTCAGTGGAAATTGAATTGAATTGGATTAGAATGGTATCGAGAAAAATTGGATTGGTGATATAGGAATTTGAAATGGAATTTGGTTGGTATAAGAAGAGGATTTGGTTTGGATATAAGTGAATGTTCGGGTTCAAGGATAAAACTGATTGGAATGATATTGATATACACTGAATTGATAATAGGTGGAAATGATGTAATGATATGCCCGACAAAAAGGTACCAGTTTATATTTATATGGGTATGAGATTTTTGGGCTGAAATGGCAAGTCGCTTGGCTGTATGATTTTCTTTTGGGTGGGAGATGGCCTAGAGATGCGAGTTGTAGTTGTACCGATTGACCAGTATAAAGGAGGTGCTGGCGAAATTTTTCGAAAATTTCGAGTGTTAGAGAATTTTCAGGATTTTTAAAAATTTTTGTTAATAAGAATTAATTAATATTTTAATTGGAATAAACTGGTTCAGTGGAACTAGAGTTAAGAAGTAAATAAATAATTTTTAACCTAGTTGGTGGAGTTTATTTTCTACCATAGCAATTTCGAGGACGAAATTATTTTAAGGGGGGAAGAATGTAATATCCCGTAATTTTACCATATAATAATTAATTTATTTAATTATTTAAATCATGGTTTAGAGAATTGAATGGTTATTTAATTAAATAATATTTAATTGATATTAATAATCGAATAATATATTTAATTTCTGAAATAGTCAGAAAGAGTAGAATTCACAATATTGTGTAAATTGGATTATTTGAAATATATATTTCAGTTTAGAGTTGAATTATATTAACGAATATATTATATAAACGACAGTTGAACGTATAATTATATTATAATTATAATCGAGCTCGAAATGGCACGGCAGTTCGTAGTTTGGCGATGCGAACTTTAAACGAATATACATAATCTGTTTTAAGCTGGATTTCTGTGAAATAAGAAACGTTCAGAGCTGGTGAAGTATATTTTTCTAGTAGAAGAGAAAAATCGGGATTTCATTATGTAGGTTTTTATTTATGTCCAAATCAAATTTTCGAAAAGTCGCTATGGAATTCCTTTATAATTTATATCGATTTATTTATATTTTTAAATGAACTTTAAATATAAATCTATTATCGATGTAACACTGGATTTGAAATATTGAGTTAGAAATTCATATAGGATTATTCTGGAGATGTACGGTATTCTATGTGAATATATATGATAATAGTTATTTATAAATATTTAATTTAATTATTTTTAAATATATTTATATATTTAAAAGGGTTATTTAGAGCTTTAAAAATAACCACTTTTGCAAACGAACTCCGTTTTCGACGAAACTAATTTTTTTGGATCTGGAATATTAAATTATTACTAGATTTCAATTTTCGTGATTTTTAGAGTCAGTATGTGGTCGTATGGATTTTTAATGTTAAAAACGGTCAGTATTTCGACGGTTAAAAATACGTTGTGTGAGCAAACGAAGTCGGAATTCGACGAAACCAGTTTCATTGGGTCCGTAATGTCAAACTGAAGGTGTATGTCTATTTCCGTGATTTTTGGATATCATGTGCGATCACAAGAATTTTTAAACGAAAAATATATACAGCGATGGCTTAAAAATAGATAAAATAATCGAAAAAAATATAAAACCTATCCTATAAATACACACTCACCCCCTAACCCTAATCCACTTTATTCCCTGGTTAAATTATCTTCCGCCGCTCTAATTTATCTCCACACAGTAAAAACAAGGGATTCAAAAATCCTCAACAATTCAAATAAAATCTTATAATTCGTAATACATGTTTAATTGAGATGCTGATGGACTCCTCTTCATTCTAGTATAGAATTCAAGGGGATCGATGTCAATATTTTTGGCTAGAAAATACCCAGTGCATACTAGGTTTTGCAACCCCGAGGAGTAGGGGTGGAATCGAGTTAAATGGGGAGCATTGTGATGATCAGAAGGTTGAGGCACGGAGATTGGAATGATTTCGTGGAAATCCATGCAAATGTGTGTCGCACCTTTCAGCTGTGGTCGTGAGTTCTATTGTTCGACGCAAGGGAGGAAATGAAATCTAGTTCGATGATTATGGTTTTGGCAGATAGAGATTTCGAAGAAGGGTTGAATGGTGATTTTGGTTTGGAAATATGTGGAGAAATGGTGGATCGGTGGAAGGTTGAAGGCGTGGTAATGGAAATGGGTGGAGCAGATTATCGTTGGGGAAGAAAGGAAATAAGAGGGGCGGGTCTAATTGTTTTAGTGGGCCGGTGTTTGAAAAGGTGAAGGCCCATTGAATTAAAACAATATATATTAGTTTAATTTAAATCTAAAGAATGTATTAACTTTAACTTATCGTATCTTATTCATATGTTAACGAAATTCAGCGAAACTGGATCCGTTAGGATCGTATGGACGGTGGCTACGAAATGGAACAGACTGGGAGTGAATCGGAGCTCATTACAATTTATTGAAAAATAAATTGTTAATATGAATCAAGCGACAATTATCGTTATTTAATGATGATCGTCCAATGCGAGTAAAACTCACCAACTCTACCAGTTCATATTTTTATAACGTATATTTAGAACTGATAAATATTAATTGATTTTTTTGTATTAACTATTTGGTTGAACTGCTAAGTAATTGGTTGAAATTATAGATCTGGTTATATATATAAATGTACATATATAAATTGATTCTGCTTAGTGGAATATTTCATAGAGAAATGAAATTCATGTTAATTGTATTGTTTAACATCTATGGTTGCAGGGAAACAGGTCGGAGGAATTCAACTGGATTCCTCAATATTTATAATACTGTTTTTTTCATATATTGTAATATATGATGTGATATATAATCTATTGTTGATTATGTGTGTTTGAACGATATCGATCATTGTTATTTGGTATGTTAAATACTGAAAGAAATACTTCGATGTAGAAAAGGGGATTTTCAAAGTGTATTTTGAAAATGAATTATTTATGTAAAATCAATGGATTTTATATATAAAAGGAAAAGAATTTTGTAAAAGAAAATCATTATAAAATCAATGGATATTATAAAAGGGAATATTTGTAAAACCATTTACAAATAGAATTGAAAAGGGAATATTTGTAAAACCATTTACAAACAGAATTGAAAAGGGAATATTGGTAAAACCATTTAAAAATAGAATTGAAAAGGAAATATTTGTAAAACCATTTACAAATAGAATTGAAAATGGAATATTTGTAAAACCATTTACAAATAGAATTGAAAAGGAAACATTTGTAAAACCATTTACAAATAGAATTGAAAAGGAAATATTTATTTAGAAAATACATAGATCATAAATGGAAATATTTATTTAGAAAATAAATAGAGTTAAAAAAAGGAAATATTTTTTTAGAAAATAAATAGAGTTGTAAAAGAAAATATTTATGGGAAATAAATACGATATTATAAAAGTAAAATTTATAGGGAAAAATTAGGATTAGAAAAGGAAATATTTGTAAAACAAATAGAAAAAGGGAAAGAGTTATCGAGTATAATTTATTCGAATATAGTTAATCGATTTGAGTTAATCGAATTAGAGTTAATCCATTAGAGTTAAATTGATTAGAGTTAATCAAATTAGAGTAAATCAATTAGAGTTAGTCGAATATAGTTATTCGAAAGAAGCTAATCGAATATGAGTTATTCGATAAAAGATTATCGAATATAGTTTATTCGAAGAAAGTAGTTAATCGAATATAGTTTATTCGAAGAAAGAAGTTAATCGATTAGAGTTAATCGAATAGAGTTAATCAAAGAGAGTTAATTAATTAGAGTTAGTCGAAAAACATTTATCGAATATTGGTTATTCAAAAAAGAGTTATCGAATATTGGTTATTCAAAAAAGAGTTATCGATATTTGTTGTTCGAAAAAGAGTTATCGAATATTGGTTATTCGAAAAAGAGTTAATCGAATATTAGTTATCCGAAGAGATTTAATCGAATATTAGTTATTCGAAGAGAGTTAATCGAATATTAGTTATTCGAAGAGAGTTAATCGAATATTAGTTATTCGAATAAGAGTCAGTCGAATATTAGTTATTCGAATAAGAGATAATCGAATATTAGTTAATTGAATAGGAGTCAATTGAATATAGTTTATTCGAAAGAAGTTAATTGAATAGATTTATTCGAAAGGAGTTAATCGAATATAGTTTATTCGAAAGGAGTTAATCGAATAAGTACCATATATCATGTCGCCATACTAGTTCTACAATTAAAACCACAAAGGTCGTATTGGAAATTGGATTTTTGTCCTGAATCGAGGCAAGGGGAAAGCTCCTCTCCGCTCGAGACACTCTAGCAAATGTCTCAGGACCACACACAACGATCCTTGGAATCGGTTGGGCCGGTCCTCTCTTACTTTTGAGGATTAGTTATTCCTGAACACATGTTTCAAGGTCCTATAGAACCTACATCCGAGGCGCCTCGCATCCAATAACCACACAGGAAAAAAAAGTATATAAATGTCAGGGCTGGTAGGTCACTGACATCACCCATAGCTAGAAAGAAACATCGTGTTCTCCCAATGGTCACTATCCCGTTTTTGACTCATACCGAGGTGTGAGGCTCGCGAATCAACACTATACACAAAGTTGTGCCACATAGGCCGTGCTTTGGTCATCATCCATAAGACTTTGCTTTTCAACAGAAGCCTTGATCATTTGCCACTTAGGCATGCTACACAGGCAATTCATGTCATGCGATTGATATCTATCGATATATAACCTCTAAGCTCGTACATCTCAGAGAAGGGCGTTAAGCAAGAGAATAAATTCTCCGCTACCAAACAAATATATATTTACTAGAAATCAATCAAACAGAATAAAATCCAATATCAGACACACAGTCCATTTACATGTTCGTTCTGGGTCTGAACTAAACCGAAGGAACCTTATTCCTCGCATATCCATCGATCTCCAAGTACGTCTGGACGATCACCAACTGATTCTCTCCTCTTGGGTGTACAACCCAATCAATATCATCAGTAATCATCCAAACGATGTGAAGACCTCTGGTCTTCAACAACTGTCTTCATCTTCGACTTATCGTCGAATCGGTTATTCAGAATGAGTATAAACCCGGCCTTTCCGAATAACCCGCGTATATAATAAACAAGTGTTACACAAACAAAACATACGCCTCATTCCAATTCAGAATATTTTTTTATTCAAATATTCACAATCTTAGGGAAAGGTTCCCATTAATTTTATCAAAGATAAATTTATTCTTTAATCTTCCTTTAGATATCATTTTAAACCATGTTAAGGTTTTCCAAACTAGTCAGGATTAGCGAACCACACCGAAGTAATTATTTATTTTATTTCCTAATCCCAACCTATTCATCCCATGGAGCAAAATTGGTAGTACTCCATATTTAACACCACGGTGTTATCGGTAAATATTAATTACCATTTCACGTTCAAATCTAATTAAAGATTTAACTATCGCTTTGGGGAAAAACTGGTGATACTCCATTCTCGATCATTTTAATCTAATTAAAGATTCATTAAAACTCCACATAGTTTTAAACTTCCCAAAAATCAATATCCTGTCTTTAACTGGGTTAAAGAACCAATGTCATCTAAAACACGGTTCACGATAAACCCAAAATCATTCCATTGTTAATCGGGTTAAAGAACAGGTGTTATTCAAAACACCGCTCACGATAAACCTAAAAACCAATTTAAATTCAATTCCAACTAAATACCAATTAACTGGACAATTTCACCAAATCTTAATTAAAAGATTTATTCTTTTCTAAACTGGGTTCAAGAACAGTGTTATTTAAGACACTATTCACGACGAACCCAAAATCCCATTTGATATTAAATACAAGGCTCTGAATAGAAAATATATCGGCTTATATTCAATATCAAATTCTGAAACCAACAAATATCGTATTAGAAATAACGATATTAATATATCTTTCAAATTTCCACAACCATATCTGTATAATCACGAAATCCAACATAGAAATATTCTAAAGATAATTTCGATTCAAATCCATTCCAATTCGTATATTGGAAATTCTGATTATTTTTAAAACCACTTCAAATCTAATTTATTTATTCAAAAACATTGGATTATAATTCCAGTTCATAACTAGTTCATTTCGATAAAAATATATTTTTATCCTTTTTAAATATGGGGTATTTCATCCCAGTTCTTTCTAAATCATTTATTATGATTTTACACAAATTATTAATATTTTTAATAATTTTATCAAGGCTCGTACAGTCGATTTCCAATATCGGTCGTCGAACTGCACTTACAGCGACCTTTTCCAAATTTGATTTGGACATAATTCCAAATCCAACCATTAGATTAGAAATTTCTAATATTCATTGGAAAGCTCTTTTCGATACGAACCCAACGGTTCCAGTTTCAGGAGAATCCGATAGTCAGATCTCCCGTAACGTCAATTCGAAGTCAATGGTCGAAATTCGCGAACTGCCGCGGTGCGGCGCGTTCTATTCAGGCCATTTAATATATATTATATATATTTCATCGATTTCAATTCTAAAAGTATTTTATAATTCGTTTAAATTTGTTTTCAAAACAATTTCAACTTCATATTTAATTTAAATCAAAATTGAATATTTTATATCATTAACATATAAATGATAATATTTTCAAAACGTTATATTTTGAAATCACTTCCTTTTCTATATTCATTATAAAAACGAATATAATCGATATGAATATCCCTCGCGTCAAAATCACGCAAATCTAATCAACACGGCTTTATATATTTCAATAACTTCGTTATTCTATTCAACAAATGAATATTTTCTTCAACACATGAATATATACTTTATTCAACACATGAATATATATTTTTCAACACGCGAATATTCTCAACACATGAGTATTGTCAACACATGACTATTTTTGTCATTTAATATATTTTATAAAATTATGATTTCTACTGTTTAATTCTTAATCAGACTCCAACCGTAAATTAGTAAGAGAATGATTCCCTAAGTATTAACCCCGAAGGCCGAAACCAACATCAGATCAATACTCAGGAAACCACTCATCTTATCTAGTTTCCAGTTAGTTTCTAATTTTATATGTGATAAAGATGTAAATTTTATTGTTAAAATATTTCGTTCAACACATGATAAGTTCCAACACATGAATTTTCTCAACACATGAGTACCGTCAACACATGACTATTTATTCTATTTAACACATGAATCTCTATTTTATAATATTCTTTATTTTCCAAATTGGAATGAGGCCCAATCAATTACCATATAATTTTAATTATATGGATTCCATACAGCACATGTATATAATCGCAACGATAAATAATCAACCATCATCCATAGTGCATCACACAACTACATAAGCATTAAATATAACTAATTAACGCTTACACAGTCTGTCAATCAAACGATCGACATACCACTAGACAATTGGGATTAGTGTACGTCGAATATCATCCCAACACTTGTGTAGGGTTTCAACTCAACAAACACAGATTTTTATTTGTGCAGTTGGGCGATGTGTAAAATTTATCGTCCCAATCTATATCAGTCAAATGGGTGTACATAAAGAAATCGTTCAATTTGTAAATGAATATTTATTTATTCACATTCACTTTAAATTTGTATTTTTAACGACAAACAATTTATTTCAACACATGAATATTTATTTTCATTCATTCCACATCACAATCAATTTTCACCACACAACAAAATCAAACAAGTCGTCCATGGTCTGTTGACAACGGGCGTCGGGTGCTGCTAAGCACCGTCTGCATCCTAGTATATAATTTTAACTAGAAAACAAGAATTAAAGTGAGAAGTTCTCACCGATTAGCTAAACCAGACACCGCTACTCTTCATATGTAGAAAATCTTACCGTGTCCGCCTTCTGTCACTTTCGTTGTCCGTATCCACTACATATATAAAAATCGCATCTTTATATTGTTGCTATGTATATAAAAATAACATTTTTATAACTACGCTATATGGATAAGAATCACATTTTTATACTACTACTATGTAGATAAAAATTCTATTTTTATACCGCTACTATATAGATAAAAATTCTTTTTTTATACCGTTGTTCATATAATAAAGATCATATTTTTATCACGCTATTCTCTACATAAAAATCACATTTTTATTATTCTCATTATATAAAAATTATATTTTTGATCCACTACTTATATAAAAATCATATTTTTATTATCCTTCATATATAAAAATCATATTCTTAATAAAAATCTCGCCTTTACTATAATAAAAATCTCGCCTTTACTATAATAAAAATCTAAGCTTTTACTATAATAAAAATCTAAGCTTTACTTAAATAAAAATCAAATCTTTTTCCTAAACAAAGATCCAAGCTTTTCGTTTATAAAAATATATCCTTTCATAATTAAAAAAAATCGTGTTTCTATCTCGTTTACCTATATATAGAAATCGATTCCTAACACTATGCTATTTATATAAAAATAAAACCGATTTCTATATTTTTATAAAATTAGTTACATTAATTAAAAACTCACCTTTGCATAAAAATTGAATCTTTTTGGATGGTGGAGGGCTCACAAGTGGACTGACGTGGCGGGAGAAGCGCAATGGGTGTTGTTGAGGTGTCGGGGGTGCGGATGGTCAGAGGCAATCGGGAAAAGGTGTAGTGGCGTTGTTTTGGTCGGGTTTGGGGTATGGGACCTCGAATGGGTGAGGGGGAAGAGGAGGAGGTACTAGAAGGGTGACTGTTGAGTTCGTCGGAGGTAGGGGGTCTTCACGGAGGCTAGGGCACGAGTTTTTTTAGGGGTAAAGGGCGCAGCGGTTTGTACGGAGGAGGGAGGAGCGGCAGGGGGCGAGGGTCTTCTTGGGTGGCGGCGCCGGAGGTGCGCCGCCCCTGGTGGTCGCGGCGGCGGTCTTCCCCCACCGTCGTTCGCCCTTTTTTTATTTTAATCGGTCTGATCGATGGAAGATAAGGGGGGAGGGAGGAGAGATAAGGTTGACTTTTTATATATAAATATTTTATTATTTTTAATTTCAAAAAGGTAACTCTTTAATATGAACACGAAATCAAGCCCACCGACTGTCGTCCCTAGCTAATTACCCCCATTCTAAACCCAATGGGATATATATCGTAAGCTGGTTCGATCATTTCGATCAGTTTCCATCAAAATCAAAATATAAATCTATATATTGAATTTGAAAGCGCATTTCAATTTACCAGGGCCACATACGGACTTTGAAAATTCCCGAAAAATATTTTCTAGCTTCGTATTTACGATATGGTTCTAACAAAACTAATTTCGTCAATTTTGAAGACCGTTTGAAAAATGGACATTTTAAAGGGCCAGAATTCCATAGCGACTATTCTGAATTTTCAACTGGGCATAACTTTTTATTCCCTCTATGAAAATTTGATTTTTCAGATTCGTTGGAAAGATATTTTCAAATAGATTCTAATGTTTTTGGTTTCACTAAAATCCGGTTTATTTTGAATCATGTACATTTGTTTGAACTTTTAAATCGAATTTTTGAACTACCGCGCCATTTTCAATTCCTTTTATAGTTAAAAATAAATATTTATATTCTAACGTCGATTCATATAAATATATACTTTCTATTTCTATTCAAAATAAATTTCTCGTCGTTATTATTTAAAATATTCAAAATTCATTAAAATTGCCAAAATAAAAATTTTAAATTGGCTCAGATTTTCCGAGTTATTACAATCTCCCCCACTTAAAATCTTTTCGTCCTCGAAAAGGAACGAAGCTGAAAGTTGTTTTACTAATCAACTCAACTTCCATTATTTTCATTATGACTTAAGTTCTTCAACTTTTCAGTTTCTAAGAACTTTTCAGATTTTTCAAAAATTTGGCTAACACCCTAAATTTCCGATTCTTTTTGCCATAACCTCCCCTGCACCTGGAGCTTCGGGATATTTCAAATAGCCTCCCATGGCCCTCACCAATCCTAAAGAAAAAGTAAAAGCCAATCGGCTCTTAAAATCATCAAATCCCCAAGAAATACAATAAACATGTACCTATTTGTCAGGCAAACAATTTTATTCCTCTTCTCTAGCCTCCTTGCTATGACATGTTCAATGGATATATATGTATATGCATGCAATTGTAATCATTTTTCAATAAAGTTCAATATTCGGTTCCATTAGGCTAAATGGTTCAAAATTTTAATTAATCAAACCAACAATCAAACAATACAACCTGCAATCAATTAGTGAAATAATGTTTTAAATTCATAATTTTGATATATATACAGGAAATCATCTTTTTGATGCCAAATCACAACAATAAACCTATCTAGTTTTGGTTCTCACACCAGCCTAGTGGAAATATATAGATATCACACCTTTCGAAACTCGAACATAAATCCTGATGATGTAGCTACAATCATCAGAATCATCTCCGGGCGACTAGAGCATGATTCTATATCTATCCACTATATTAAAACTTCGAATATACGTTCATGATGCGTATATGCAACATCTTTATATACTCGATTGTCCAAATTCAATTCAAATAAAATATTCAAATGCGTATAAAATGGTTTAAATTTGCAAAATAAAACTTGATTTCGTTTTTATTTTAAAAATATAATCTTCACACTCGCTCTAGGATACTACTAATCCCATCTCTAACGAATAATTCTTATTGGATATTGCTAATCCAATCTCTGATGAATTCTTTCGCTCGATTCTAATGTGTCTTGTTCTCGAGCTCTGTAAACCAAAGCTCTGATACCAAATGAAGCGACCCGAACTTCCCCAGTCTCCGAAGAGAAGAGAAAGAACGAATTATTGTGAGGACAAGACGAATCAGAACACAAACAGAAGAATATTTCATTGTTTATTACAACAATTCCATCAGAATATAAGAATATACAGAGTATGAATAAATATTATACATCATAGAATATCAGAGATTTAAACTACATTTAAATACATAGCAGCGGAAAAATAATACAAAGCACAACTGAAAGAAATACATGGATACAGAGCTTTCTGAGTATCGTTCCAGCTGTAAACCATGATCCTGTGAATATAAATCTGCAAAAACCAAAACTACTAGCTGCCCGTGTCGAAAATAAGGGCATCTAGAGTTTAGGTTAAAACAATAAACTCCAGGTCAGTCATGTGACTGGTGTGAGAACTAAAACAGTTATTAATCTTTATTTTTAAAGTTAGGTAAATCAAGGGACCACGCTGTATAACACGGAACAGATTTTCTCCCAAGAATACCAGTGCATAAAACAAACAGCGCAATGCTAAATAAAGAAAAATGAAGCTATTATAAGACCCAGGTCCCATCACACAATGCAACGCAAGCCGAAGGATAGGGTTTTACCTTGTAACAGCCAAAGAATGCTTGATACGTTTAAAAACAGATTATTTTGATATTACTATAAGTGTATAGTGTTAAAACAATTTCAATCATAAGTATCAATCATAGGCGGCATGGGTACCATATATCATGTCGCCATACAAGTTCTACAATTAAAACCGCAAAGGTCGTATTGGAAATTGGATTTACGTCATGAGTCGAGGCAAGGGGCAAGCTCCTCTCCGTTCGAGACACTCTAGCAAATGTCTCAGGACCACAAACAGCGATCCTTGGAAACGGTTGGGCCAGTCCTCTCTTACTTTTGAGGATTAGTTATTCATGAACACACGTTTCCCGGTCCTATATGACCTATATCCGAGGCGCCTCGCATCCAACAACGACACAGGAAAAAAAGTACATAAATTTCAGAGCTGGTAGGTCACTGACATCACCCATAGCTAGAAAGAAACGTCGTGTTCTCCCAACGGTCACTATCCCGTTTTTGACTCATACCGAGGTGTGAGGCTCGCGAATCAACGCTATACACAAAGCTGTGCCACATAGGCCGTGCTTCGATCATCATCCACAAGACTTTTCTTTTCAACAGAAACCTTGATCATTTGCCACTTAGGCATGCCACACAGGCAATTCATGCCATGCGATTGATATCTATCGATATATAACCTCTAAGCTCGTACATCTTAGAGAAGGGCATTAAGCAAGAGAATAAATTCTCCGCCGCCAAACCGATATATATTTAATAGAAATCAATCACACAAAATAAAATCCAATGTCAGACACACAGTCCATTTACAAGTTCGTTCTGGGTCTGAACGAAACCGGAGGAACATTATTCCTCGCATATCCATCGATCTCCAAGTACGTCTGGACGATCACCAACTGATTCCCTCCTCTTGGGTGTACAGCCCAATCAAGATCATCCGTAATCATCCAAACGATGTGAAGACCTCCGATATTCAACCACCGTCTTCATCTTCAACTTATCGTTGAATCGTTTATTCAGAATGGGTATAAACCCGGCCTTTCCGAATAACCCGCGTATATAATAAACAAGCGTTACACAAAAACAACATACGCCTCACTCCAATTCAGAATATTCTTTTATTCAAATATTCACAATCTTAGGGAAAGGCTCCCAATAATTTTATCAAAGATAAATTCTTCTAAATTTATTCTTTAATCTTCCTTTGGATATCATTTCAAACCATGTTAAGGTTTTCCAAACTAGTCGGGATTAACGAACCACATCGAAGTAATTATTTATTTTATTTCGCAATCCTAACCTATTCATCCCATGGAGCAAAACTGGTAATACTCCATATCTAACACCACGGTGTTATCGGTAAATATTAATTACCATTTCACGTTCAAATCTAATTAAAGATTTAACTATCGCTTTGGAGCAAAACTGGTGATACTCCATTCTCGATCACTTTAATCTAATTAAAGATTTATTAAAACTCCACTTAGTTTTAATCTTTCCAAAAATCAATATCCTTTCTTTAACTGGGTTAAAGAACCAATGTCATCTAAAACACGGTTCACGATAAATCCAAAATCACATTCCATTGTTAATCGGGTTAAAGAACAGGTGTTATTCAAAAAACCGCTCACGATAAACCCAAAAACCAATTTAAATTCAATTCCAATTAAATACCAATTAACTGGACAATTTCACTAAATCTTAATTAAAAGGTTTATTCTTTTCTAAGCTGGGTTCAAGAACAGTGTTATTTAAGACACCATTCACGACGAACCCAAAATCCCATTTGATATTAAATACAAGGCTCTGAATAGAAAATATATCGGCTTATATTCAATATCAAATTCTGAAACCAACAAATATCGTATTGGAAATAACGATATAAATATATCTTTCAAATTTCCACAACCATATCTGTATAATCACGAAATCCAACATCGAAATATTCCGAAGATAATTTCGATTCAAATCCATTCCAATTCGTATATTAGAAATTCTGATTATTTTTAAAACCACTTCAAATCCAATTTATTTATTCAAAAATATTGGATTATAATTCCAGTTCATAACTAGTTCATTTCGATAAAAATATATTTTTATCCTTTTTAAACATGGGGTTTTTCATCCAGGTTCTTTCTAAATCATTTATTATGATTTTACACAAATTATTAATATTTTTAATAATTTTATCAAGGCTCGTACAGTCGATTTCCAATATCAGTCGTCGAACTGCACTTACAACTACCTTTTCCAAATTTGATTTGGACATAATTCCAAATCCAACCGTTAGATTTCCAATTTCTAATATTCATTGAAAATCTCTTTTCGATACGAACCCAACGGTTCCGATTTCAGGAGAATCCGACGGTCGGATCTCCCGTAACGTCAATTCGAAGTTAATGGTCGAAATTCGCAAACTGCTGCGGCGCGGCGCGTTCTATTTAGGCCATTTAATATATATATATATAATTTATATATTATATATATTTCGTCGATTTCAATTCTAAACGTATTTTATAATTCGTTTAAATTTGTTTTCAAAACAATTTCAACTTCATATTCAATTTAAATCAAAATTGAATATTTCATATTATTAACATATAAATGATAATATTTTCAAAACGTTATATTTTGAAATCACTTCCTTTTCTATATTCATTATATAAATGAATATCGCTCGCATCAAAACCGCGCAAATCTAATCAACACGGCTTTATATATTTCAATAACTTCGTTATTATATTCAACAAATGAATATTTTCTTCAACACATGAATATATACTTTATTCAACACATGAATATATATTTTTCAACACATGAATATTCTCAACACATGAGTATTGTCAACACATGACTATTTTTGTCATTTAATATATTTTATAAAATTATGATTTCTATCGTTTAATTATTAATCAGACTCCAACCGTAAATTAGTAAAAGAACGATTCCCTAAGTGTTAACCCCGAAGGCCGAAACCAACATCAGATCAATACTCAGGAAACCACTCATCTTATCTAGTTTCCAGTTAGTTTCTAATTTTATATATGATAAAGATGTAAATTTTATTGTTAAAATATTTCGTTCAACACATGATAAGTTCCAACACATGAATTTTCTCAACACATGAGTATCGTCGACACATGACTTGTGACGGCCGGGAATTTCGCTCGATCCGAATCAGTCGTTAAACCGATCTAGACCGTTCGAAACCCTTGATCGTTTGAGAAACTGTGAGGACAAGACAAATCAGAACGCAGACAGAAGAACATTTCATTGCTATTACAACAATTCCATCAGATACAAGAATATACAGAGTATAATTGAATAAATTACATTCGATGAATATCAGAGATTACAATAAAGTACATAGCAGCGGAAAATAATACAAAGCACAACTGTAGGTGATATACGGATACAGAGCTTTCCGGATATCATTCCAGCTGTAAACCAGGATCCTGTGAATATAAATCTGCAAAACCAAAACTACTAGCTGTCCGTGTCGAAAATAGGGGCACCCAGAGTTTAGGTTAAAACAATAAACTCCAGGTCAGTCATGTGACTGGTGTGAGAACTAAAACAGTTATTTAAAACTTTACTTTAAAAAAGAGTAATTCAAGGGACCATGCCGTATAACACGGAACGTGTTTCCTCCCAAGAATACCAGTGCATAGAATAAACAGCGCAATGCTTTTTCGAAAAATGAAGCTATTATAAGACCCAGGTCCCATCACACAATGCAACGCAAGCCGGAGGATAGGGTTTTCCCTTATAATAGCCAAACATGCTTGGTACGTTTAAAACAAATCATTTGATACTATAATAAGTGTATAGTGTCAAAACAATTTCAATCATAAATATAAATCATAGGCGGCATGAATGTCCCATACCACTATGTCGCCATACTAGTTCTACAATTAAAACCGAAATGCACGTATTGGAAATTGGATTTCCGTCATGAGTCGAGGCAAGGGGCAAGCTCCTCTCCGCTTCGAAACACTCTAGCAAATGCCTCGGGACTACACACTCTGGGTAACCCCGGGATCCTCCAAGACCGGTCCTCTCTTACGTTTGAGGATTAATTATTCCTGAACACACGTTTCCCGGCCCTATAGGACCTATAATCGAGGCGCCTCGCATCCAAACCACAAAGATGAAAAGTATATAAATGTCAGGGCTGGTAGGTCACTGACACCACCCATAGCTAGAAAGAAACGTCGTGCACTCCTTCGGTACTCATCCCGTTTTTGACTCATACCTAGGTGTGAGGCTCGCGAATCCACGCTATACACAAAGCTGCCACGTAGGCCGTGCTTTGATCATCAACCACAAGACTTTGCTTTTCAACAGAAGCCTTGATCCATGCAACTCAGCATGCCACAAAGGCAATTCATGCCATGCGATTGATATCTATCGATATATAACCTCTAAGCTCGTACGTCTCAGAGAAGGGAGTTAAGCAAGAGAATAAATTCTCCGCCACCAAACAGATAAATATTTAACAGAAATCAATCAACACAGAATAAAATCCAATGTCAGACACACAATCCATTTACAAGTTCGTTCTGGGTTTGAACGAAACCGGAGGCACTTTCCTCGCATATCCATGATCTCCAAGTACGTCTGGACGACCACCAACTGATTCCCTCATCTTGGGTGTACAGCCCAATCAAGATCATCAGTAATCACCCAAACGATGTGAAGACTTCCGGTCTTCAACCACCGTCTTCATCTTCGACTTATCATCGAATCGATTATTCAGAATGGGTATAGACCCGGCCTTTCCGAACAACCCGCGTATATTAAAAACAAATGTTACACAAACACAACATACGCGTCATTCCAATTCATCAGTCACTAACCGTAAATTAATCAAGAGAATAATTCCCCAAATATTAACCCCAAAGGCCGAAACCAACATCAGATCAATATCCAGAAAACCATTCTGCTTAGCTAACCGACAGTTAGTTTCTAAATTTCACATTCATAGGGAAAGGTTCCCATTAATTTTATCTAAGATAAATTCTTTAAAATTGATCCTTTAATCTTCCTTTGGATGTCATTTCAAACCAAATTATGGTTTTCCAAACTAGTCGGGATTAGCGAACCACACCGAAGTAATTATTTATTTTATTTCCCAATCCCAACCTATTCATCCCATGAAGCAAAACTGGTAATACTCCATATCTAACACCACGGTGTTATCGGTAAAATTAATTACCATTTCACGTTCAAATCTAATTAAAGATTTAACTATCGCTTTGGAGCAAAACTGGTGGTACTCCATTCTCGCTCATTTCTAAATTTGATAATTTAAATTATCAATTCCCCATTTCAATCTAATTGCAGATTCATTAAAACTCCTTTTACTGGGTTAAAGAACTAATGTCATTTAAAACACAGTTCACGATAAACCTAAATCATATTCTATTTATTATCGGGTTAAAGAACTAGTGTTATTTAAAACACCGTTCACAATAAACCCACAAATCAATTCTATTTAAAACCTGTTTCAAATCCAATTTATTTATTAAAAATAAATGGGTTTAATTTTAGTTCAAAACTAGTTCATTTCAATAAAAATCTATTTTTATCTTTTCCAATGTGGGATTTTTCATCCTAGTTCTTCACAAATCATTTCTTATGATTTTACACAAATTATTACTATTTTTAATAATTTTATCAAGGTCCGTACAGTCGATTTCCATCAACGGCCATCGAACTGCACTTACAGCGACCTTTTTCAAATTTGATTTGGACGTATCTCCAAATCCAACCGTTAGATTTCAAATTTCTAATGTTCGTTAGAAAGCTCTTTTCGATACGAACCCAACGGTTCCGGTTTTAGGAGAATCTGACGGTCGGATCTCCCGTAATGTCCGTTCGAAATAAATGGTCGAAATTCGCGAACTGCCGCAGCGCGGCGCGTTCTATTCAGGCCATTATCTTATATATATATAATATATATAATGTATATTTCGTCGATTCCTATTTAAAACGAACTTTATAAATCGTTTTTAATTCGTTTCAAAAACAATTTCAACTTCCATTTCAATTCAAATCAAAATTGAATTCTTCCTTATAAATTCGTTTTAAAATTCATTTCTATTCAATTCAATTTTCAATTCAATTTGAATTCATTTCAATTTGAATTCATTTCAATTCGTTTTCAATTCGAATTCGTTTTATATTCAATTCATTTCGAAATCGTTTTATATTCAAATCAATTCAAATTGGTTTTCTATTCAATTCAATTCAAACTGGTTTTCTATTCGATTCAATTCAAATTGGTTTTCTATTTGATTCAATTCAAATTGGTTTTCTATTCGATTCAATTCAAATTCGTTTTCTATTCGATTCAATTCAAATTCGTTTTCTATTCGATTCAATTCAAATTTGTTTTCTATTCGATTCAATTCAAATTGGTTTTCTATTCGATTCAATTCAAATTCGTTTTCTATTCGATTCAATTCAAATTGGTTTTCTATTCGATTCAATTCAAATTCTAAAAATGAATATAATCGATATAAATATCGTTCGCTTCAAAATAGCGCATCTCTAATCAACACGGCTTTATATATTTCAATAATTCCTTTATCCTATTCAACAAATGAATATTTATTTTATTCAATACCATAGATCTATATTTTGGTCAAAACATGACTAATCTCAACGAATGAGTACTGTCCATATGTGACTATTTTTGTTATTTAATATATTTTATAAAAATTATGGTATCTATCGTTTGATTTAAAATCAGACTCCAACCGTAAATTAGTAAGAGAACGACTCCCTAAATATTAACCCCGAAGGCCGAAACCAACATCAGATCAATATCCAGGAGACCACTCATCTCATCTATTTTCCAGTTAGTTTCTAATTTTATATATGATAAAGATGTAGATTTTATTGTTAAAATATTTCATTCAACACATGACTAATCTCAACGGATGAGTACAGTCAACACATGAACCTTTATTTTATAATATTCTTTATTTTCCCGATTGGAATGAGGCCCAATCAATTACCATATAAAGTTAATTATATGGATTCCATACAACACATGTATATAATAGCAACGATAAATAATCAACCATCGTCCAAAGTGCACTACATTGTATAAGCATCAAATATAGATATCTAACGCTTATAACAGCCTGTCAATCAATCGATCGACATACAACTAATTATTGGGATTAGTGTATGCCGTATTTTATCCCAATACCCATGTGGGGTTTCAAACAATCAAACACAGATTTTATTTGTGCAGTTGGGCGATGTGTAAAATTTATCGACCCAATCAATATCAGTCAAATCAGTGTATATAAACAAATCGGCTGATTTGTTTATAAATATTTATTTATTCACTTTCACGTTAAAAATTATATTTTTAACAACCAAATTATTTTATTCAACCTATGAATATTCTATTCGGTTCATTTATTCAATAAAATGATATTTTTATTTTTCTAATTTATTTTGGAAAATTTCGGCGGCATAACGGCACGATACTAGAAACGGGACAAGGCCTAGCCTTATCCCTGGTCTAGTGAAGGCCCACGCCATTCACACATCAATCAAATCAATTTCATTTCACTAAAAAGTTCAATTCAACTCAAATAATCTAACCAACTACGCAACCAAACAAACAAGTCCATGGTCTATGGACGATTGTGTCGGGTGCTACTAAACACCGTCTGCATCCTAGTATATATATATAACTAGAAAAAGAAATTGAAGAGTGAGAAGTTCTCACCGAAAGCTATCCCAACTTCACGACACTTCATTTATAGAAATCTTCATCGTTCTCGCCTTTTTGTCACCTTCGTTGACCGTAGCCACTACATACATAAAAATCGAATTTTTACTTCGCTATTCAATATATAAAAATCGAATTTTTACTTTGTTATTCAATATATAAAAATCGAATTTTTACTTTGTTATTCTCTATATAAAAATCGAATTTTTACTTTGTTATTCAATATATAAAAATCGAATTTTTACTTTGTTATTCAATATATAAAAAAAATCCCATTTTTACAATCACGCTATATGGATAAAAATTCTATTTTTATATCGCTACTGTATAGATAAAAATTCTATATTTTTACGTTGCTATTCTCTATATAAAGGTCTCGCCTTTTCAACTATAAAGATTTCGCCTTTTCAAAAATATAGATTTCGCTTTTTCAACTATAAAGATTTCGCCTTTTCAAAAATATAGATTTCGCTTTTACTCCTTCTATAATATAAAAATCATACTTTTAATATCTATACTATATAAAGATCATATTTTTAATCCACTACATATGTAAAAATCACGCCTTTCTCCATTTAAAAATATCGTCTTTCTTCCTTTAAAAATCTAATCTTTTCTATTTTAAAAATCTAATCTTTTCTATTTTAAAAATCTAACCTTTTCTATTTTAAAAATCTAATCTTTTCTATTTTAAAAATCTAATCTTTTCTATTTTAAAAATCTAATCTTTTCTATTTTAAAAATCTAATCTTTTCTAGTTTAAAAATCTAATCTTTATATATAAAAATAACATCTTTATATCGTTATCCCCATAATAAAGATTATATTTTTATCACTAATTCATAAAAAAAAAGGATCGTGTTTTTATCACTAACTACATATGATAAAAATCGATAAATCAAACTCACATCGTTCGGAGGAGGTGAAGGCGGAGTCTGGGGCTGCGTCGAGGTGTTAAAGCTCGATGTCGAAGGGGGTTTTGTTGCTCGCCGGTTCGATGAGGGAAGAGGGGCTCGCGGTTTTCAATCGGGAAGAGGAGGGAGCACGAGAGAGGAGTCGGCAGGGAGGAGGGTGGTCGAGGGGAGGGGCTGAGTTCGGATGGGGGTCCACGTGGGCGCGCGTTTGGGGATTTAGGGCTGAGGGCTCTGAGGGGGTTCGGTGGTCGTGGGCCTTGCTGGCGAGGAGGAGACGAAGGGGCGCGACGCTCGATTGGAGGGAGGGGTAAGCAGAGTTAGGCGGAGCGCGGGGGGGGGGGGGGGATCGCCAGGGGGTTGCGCAATTTCGATTTCCCTTTTTTTTCCTGATCGGTCTGAAGTAAGAAAGGGGGCCAGCGGTTTTGAAGGGGAGGAGAGAGGAGGATATTTTTTTATTTTTTTAATTATTTACTTCAAAAAGTTGACTTTTACATACGACCTCTAAACGAGGCCCACCGCCTGTCGTCCATAGCTAATTACCCCCATTCCGAACACAATGGGATATGTATCGCAAGTTGATTCAACCGTTTCGATCAGTTTCCGTTAAAATCAACATATAACTCTATATATTGAATTTGAACGCGCATTTCAATTTACCGGTGTCACACACTAACTCGAAAAATATTTTCTAGCTTTGTATTGGCGATACGGTCCTAACAAAACTAGTTTCGTCGAATTCCGAGACCGTTGGAAAAATGGCCAATTTCCAGTCGATTAAAATCAACTGAAACTGGTCAAACGCGTTTTCCTTTGCCACGCTCACATATTGATTCGAAAAATTATTAAATTTGAAACCTAGCAATAATTTGACATCACGGACCCAACAAAAGTGGTTTCGTCGAAATCCGAGGTCGTTTGCAAAATTTCCATTTTTTAAGGGCCTGAATTCCATAGCGACTATTCAGAATTTTCAACTGGACATATCTTTTGATTCCCGCTATGAAATTTTGATTTTTCAGATTCGTTGGAAAGATATTATCAATTAGATCCTATTATTTTTGGTTTCGCTAAAATCCGGATTGTTTTGCACCCGGTATATTCATTTGAAGTTTGAAATCGAATTATCGAACTACCGCGCCATTTTCAATTCTATTTATAATTATATATAATTATTTATATTCCAACGATGACGTATATAATATATACGTTCAACTATATTCAAAATAAATTTCTCGTCGATATTATTTAAAATAATTCATTTTAAATATTCAAAATTCGCTAAAATTGCCAAAATAAAAATTTTAAACTGGCCCAGATTTTCGGGTTATTACAATCTCCCCCACTTAAAACTTTTCGTCCCCGAAAAGGAACAAAGTCGAAAGTGGTTTGATTAGTCAACTCTACGTTCGATCTGGCTTCCATTCTCCAACTTTTCAGTTTCTGAGAATTTTCAAATTTTCAAAAATTTGGCTAACACCCTAAATTTTCGAAAAATTTCGCCATAACCTCCCCTGCACCGGGAGCCACGGGAAAATCCCGAAATTGCCGTATAGGCCTTCTGATCTCAAAAAGAAAGAAAAAGCCAAGCGGCTAGCCAATTGGCTCATAAAATCATCATCACCCAAACAAAACAGTAAATTATAGTAAACATGTACCTATTTGTCGGGCAAACAAATTTTATTCTCTGCTCTAGCCTCCTTGCTATGACCTGTTCAATGTAAGTACATGTATATGCAGGAAAATGCGAACAATTTTCAATACAGTTCAATATTTGATTCAATTAGGCATAACGGTTCAAAATTATCAAACAAATAAACAACCAACACAAACATCAATCAATTAGTGGATTAACGTTTCCAATTCATAATTTTTGATATATATACAAAAATCACATTTTTGATGCCAAATCACAACAATAAATTTATCTATATTTTGGTTCTCACACCAGTCTAATGGAAATATATAGAAATCACACCTTCGAAACACGAAAATAAATGTTGATGATGCCATGGTCATTACCAACATCATCTCCGGGCGACTAGAGTGTAATTCTATATTTATCCAGTATATTAAAACTTCGAATATACGTTCATGACGCGTATACGCAAAATCTTTATATATTGGATTATCCAAATTCAAAATAAATAAATTATTCAAATACGTATAAAACGATTTAAATTTTCAAAACAAAAATTGTTTTCATTTGAGAAATATACTCTTCACAGCCGTTCTAGGATACTACTGATCCTATCCCTAACGAGTCATTCTAATTGGATATTACTAATCCAATATCTGATGAATTCTTTCGTATGGTTCTAATGTGCCTTGTTCTCGAGCTCTGTAAACCAAAGCTCTGATACACAATGTGACGGCCGGGAATTTCGCTCGATCCGAATCAGTCGTTAAACCGATCTAGACCGTTCGAAACCCCTGATCGTTTGAGAAACCGTGAGGACAAGACAAATCAGAACGTAGACAGAAGAACATTTCATTGCTATTACAACAATTCCATCAGATACAAGAATATACAGAGTATAATTGAATAAATTACATTCGATAAATATCAGAGATTACAATAAAGTACATAGCAGCGGAAAATAATACAAAGCACAACTGAAGGTGATATACGGATACAGAGCTTTCCGGATATCATTCCAGCTGTAAACCAGGATCCTGTGAATATAAATCTGCAAAACCAAAACTACTAACTGCCCGTGTCGAAAATAGGGGCACCCAGAGTTTAGGTTAAAACAATAAACTCCAGGTCAGTCATGTGACTGGTGTGAGAACTAAAACAGTTATTTAAAACTTTACTTTAAAAGAGAGTAATTCAAGGGACCACGCCGTATAACACGGAACGGGTTTCCTCCCAAGAATACCAGTGCATAGAATAAACAGCGCAATGCTTTTTCGAAAAATGAAGCTATTATAAGACCCAGGTCCCATCACACAATGCAACGCAAGCCGGAGGATAGGGTTTTCCCTTATAATAGCCAAACATGCTTGGTACGTTTAAAACAAATCATTTGATACTATAATAAGTGTATAGTGTCAAAACAATTTCAATCATAAATATAAATCATAGGCGGCATGAATGTCCCATACCACTATGTCGCCATACTAGTTCTACAGTTAAAACCGAAATGCACGTATTGGAAATTGGATTTCCGTCATGAGTCGAGGCAAGGGGCAAGCTCTTCTCCGCTTCGAGACACTCTAGCAAATGCCTCGGGACTACACACTCTGGGTAACCCCGGGATCCTCCAAGACCGGTCCTCTCTTACGTTTGAGGATTAATTATTCCGGAACACACGTTTCCCGGCCCTATAGGACCTATAATCGAGGCGCCTCGCATCCAAACCACAAAGGTGAAAAGTATATAAATGTTAGGGCTGGTAGGTCACTGACACCACCCATAACTAGAAAGAAACGTCGTGCACTCCTTGGGTCCTCATCCCGTTTTTGACTCATACCGAGGTGTGAGGCTCACGAATCCACGCTATACACAAAGCTTCCACGTAGGCCGTGCTTTGATCATCAACCACAAGACTTTGCTTTTCAACAGAAGCCTTGATCCATGCAACTCAGCATGCCACACAGGCAATTCATGCCATGCGATTGATATCTATCGATATATAACCTCTAAGCTCGTACATCTCAGAGAAGGGCGTTAAGCAAGAGAATAAATTCTCCGCCGCCAAACAGATATATATTTAACAGAAATCAATCAACATAGAATAAAATCCAATGTCAGACACACACAATCCATTTACAAGTTCGTTCTGGGTTTGAACGAAATCGGAGGCACTTTCCTTGCATATCCATCGATCTCCAAGTACGTCTGGACGACCACCAACTGATTCCCTCATCTTGGGTGTACAGCCCAATCAAGATCATCAGTAATCACCCAAACGATGTGAAGACTTCCGGTCTTCAACCACCGTCTTCATCTTCGACTTATCGTCGAATCGGTTATTCAGAATGGGTATAGACCCGGCCTTTCCGAACAACCCGCGTATATTAAAAATAAATGTTACACAAACACAACATACGCCTCATTCCAATTCATCAGTCACTAACCGTAAATTAGTCAAGAGAATCATTCCCCAAATATTAACCCCGAAGGCCGAAACCAACATCAGATCAATATCCAGAAAACCATTCTGCTTAGCTTACCGACAGTTAGTTTCTAAATTTCACATTCATAGGGAAAGGTTCCCATTAATTTTATCTAAGATAAATTCTTTAAAATTTATCCTTTAATCTTCCTTTGGATGTCATTTCAAACCAAATTATGGTTTTCCAAACTAGTCGGGATTAGCGAACCACACCGAAGTAATTATTTATTTTATTTCCCAATCCCAACCTATTCATCCCATGAAGCAAAACTGGTAATACTCCATATCTAACACCACGGTGTTATCGGTAAAATTAATTACCATTTCACGTTCAAATCTAATTAAAGATTTAACTATCGCTTTGGAGCAAAACTGGTGGTACTCCATTCTCGCTCATTTCTAAATTTGATAATTTAAATTATCAATTCCCCATTTCAATCTAATTGCAGATTCATTAAAACTCCTTTTACTGGGTTAAAGAACTAATGTCATTTAAAACACAGTTCACGATAAACCCAAATCATATTCTATTTATTATTGGGTTAAAGAACTAGTGTTATTTAAAACACCGTTCACAATAAACCCACAAATCAATTCTATTTAAAACCCGTTTCAAATCCAATTTATTTATTAAAAATAAATGGGTTTAATTTTAGTTCAAAACTAGTTCATTTCGATAAAAATCTATTTTTATCTTTTCAAATGTAGGATTTTTCATCCTAGTTCTTCACAAATCATTTCTTATGATTTTACACATATTATTACTATTTTTAATAATTTTATCAAGGTCCGTACAGTCGATTTCCATCAACGGCCATCGAACTGTACTTACAACGACCTTTTTCAAATTTGATTTGGACGTGTCTCCAAATCCAACCGCTAGCTTTCAAATTTCTAATGTTCGTTAGAAAGCTCTTTTCGATACGAACCCAAAGGTTCCAGTTTTAGGAGAATCCGACGGTCGGATCTCCCGAAATGTCCGTTCGAAATAAATGGTCGAAATTCACGAACTACCGCAGCGCGGCGCGTTCTATTCAGCCCATTATATTATATATATAATATATATAATGTATATTTCGTCGATTCCTATTTAAAACGAATTTTATAAATCGTTTTTAATTCGTTTCAAAAACAATTTCAACTTCCATTTCAATTCAAATCAAAATTGAATTCTTCCTTACGAATTCGTTTTAAAATTCATTTCTATTCAATTCAAATTTCAATTCAATTTGAATTCATTTCAATTTGAATTCATTTCAATTCGTTTTCAATTCAATTCGATTTCGTTTTATATTCAATTCATTTCGAATTCGTTTTCTATTCAAACCAATACAAATTGGTTTTCTATTCAATTAAATTCAAATTGGTTTTCTATTCGATTCAATTCAAATTGGTTTTCTATTCGATTCAATTCAAATTGGTTTTCTATTCGATTCAATTCAAATTGGTTTTCTATTCGATTCAATTCAAATTGGTTTTCTATTCGATTCAATTCAAATTCGTTTTCTATTTGATTCAATTCAAATTCGTTTTCTATTCGATTCAATTCAAATTCGTTTTCTATTCGATTCAATTCAAATTCGTTTTCTATTCGATTCAATTCAAATTCGTTTTCTATTCGATTCAATTCAAATTCGTTTTCTATTCGATTCAATTCAAATTGGTTTTCTATTCGATTCAATTCAAATTCTAAAAATGAATATAATCGATATAAATATCGTTCGCGTCAAAATAGCGCATCTCTAATCAACACGGCTTTATATATTTCAATAATTCCTTTATCATATTCAACAAATGAATATTTATTCTATTCAATACCATATATCTATATTTTGGTCAACACATGACTAATCTCAACGAATGAGTATTGTCCATATGTGACTATTTTTGTTATTTAATATATTTTATAAAAATTATGGTATCTATCGCTTGATTTAAAATCAGACTCCAACCGTAAATTAGTAAGAGAACGATTCCCTAAATATTAACCCCGAAGGCCGAAACCAACATCAGATCAATATCCAGGAGACCACTCATTTCATCTATTTTCCAGTTAGTTTCTAATTTTATATATGATAAAGATGTAGATTTTATTGTTAAAATATTTCGTTCAACACATGACTAATCTCAACAGATGAGTACAGTCAACACATGAACCTTTATTTTATACTATTCTTTATTTTCCCGATTGGAATGAGGCCCAATCAATTACCATATAAAGTTAATTATATGGATTCCATACAACACATGTATATAATAGCAACGATAAATAATCAACCATCGTCCAAAGTGCACTACACTGTATAAGCATCAAAATATAGATATCTAACGCTTATAACAGCCTGTCAATCAATCGATCGACATACAACTAATTATTGGGATTAGTGTATGCCGTATTTTATCCCAATACCCGTGTGGGGTTTCAAACAATCAAACACAGATTTTATTTGTGTAGTTGGGCGATGTGTAAAATTTATCGACCCAATCAATATCAGTCAAATCAATGTATATAAACAAATCGGCTGATTTGTTTATAAATATTTATATATTCACTTTCACGTTAAAAATTATATTTTTAACGACCAAATTATTTTATTCAACCTATGAATATTCTATTCGGTTCATTTATTCAATAAAATGATATTTTTATTTTTCTAATTTATTTTGGAAAATTTCGGCGGCATAACGGCACGATACTAGAAACGGGACAAGGCCTAGCCTTATCCCCGGTCTAGTGAAGGCCCACGCCATTCACACATCAATCAAATCAATTTCATTTCACCAAACAATTCAATTCAACTCAAATAATCTAACCAACTACGCAACCAAACAAACAAGTCCATGGTCTGTGGACGATTGTGTCAGGTGCTACTAAACACCGTCTGCATCCTAATATATATATATATAACTAGAAAAAGAAATTGAAGAGTGAGAAGTTCTCACCAAAAGCTATCCCAACTTCACGACACTTCATTTATAGAAATCTTCATCGTTCTCGCCTTTTTGTCACCTTCGTTGACCGTAGCCACTACATATATAAAAATCGAATTTTTACTTCGCTATTCAATATATAAAAATTGAATTTTTACTTTGTCATTCAATATATAAAAATCGAATTTTTACTTTGTTATTCTCTATATAAAAATCGAATTTTTACTTTGTTATTCAATATATAAAAATCGAATTTTCACTTTGTTATTCAATATATAAAAAAAACCCATTTTTACAATCACGCTATATGGATAAAAATTCTATTTTTATATCGCTACTATATAGATAAAAATTCTATATTTTTACGTCGCTATTCTCTATATAAAGGTCTCGCCTTTTCAACTATAAAGATTTCGCCTTTTCAAAAATATAGATTTCGCTTTTTCAACTATAAAGATTTCGCCTTTTCAAAAATATAGATTTCGCTTTTACTCCTTCTATAATATAAAAATCATATTTTTAATATCTATACTATATAAAGATCATATTTTTAATCCACTACATATGTAAAAATCACGCCTTTCTCCATTTAAAAATATCGTCTTTCTTCCTTTAAAAATCTAATCTTTTCTATTTTAAAAATCTAATCTTTTCTATTTTAAAAATCTAATCTTTTCTATTTTAAAAATCTAACCTTTTCTATTTTAAAAATCTAATCTTTTCTATTTTAAAAATCTAATCTTTTCTATTTTAAAAATCTAATCTTTTCTATTTTAAAAATCTAATCTTTATATATAAAAATAACATCTATATATCGTTATCCCCATAATAAAGATTATATTTTTATCACTAATTCATAAAAAAAAAAGATCGTGTTTTTATCACTAACTACGTATGATAAAAATCAATAAATCAAACTCACATCGTTCGGAGGAGGTGAAGGCAGAGTCTGGGGCTGCGTCGAGGTGTTAAAGCTCGATGTCGAAGGGGGTTTTGTTGCTCGCCGGTTCGAAGAGGGAAGAGGGGCTCGCGGTTTTCAATCGGGAAGAGGAGGGAGCACGAGAGAGGAGTCGGCAGGGAGGAGAGTGGTCGAGGGGAGGGGCTGAGTCTGGATGGGGGTCCACGTGGGCGCGCGTTTGGGGATTTAGGACTGAGGACTCTAGGGGGGTTCGGTGGTCGTGGGCCTTGCTGGCGAGGAGGAGGCGAAGTGGCGCGGCGCTCGACTGGAAGGAGGGGGAAGCGGAGTTAGGCGGAGCGCAGGGGGGGCGGCTATGAGGCGGCGATCGCCAGGGGGGTTGCGCGATTTCGATTTCCCTTCTTTTTTCTGATCGATCTGAAGTAAGAAAGGGGGGCCAGCGGTTTTGAAGGGGAGGAGAGAGGAGGATATTTTTTATTTAATTTAATTATTTACTTCAAAAAGTTGACTTTTACATACGACCTCTAAACGAGGCCCACCGCCTATCGTCCATAGCTAATTACCCCCATTCCGAACACAATGGGATATGTATCACAAGCTGATTCGAGCGTTTCGATCAGTTTCCGTTAAAATCAACATATAACTCTATATATTGAATTTGAACGCGCATTTCAATTAACCGGAGTCACACACTAACTCGAAAAATTCTCGAAAAATATTTTCTAGCTTCATATTGACGATACGGTCCTAACAAAACTAGTTTCGTCGAATTCTGAGACCGTTGGAAAAATGGCCAATTTCCAGTCGATTAAAATCAACTAAAACTGGTCAAACGCGTTTTCCTTTCCCACGCTCACATATTGATTCGAAAGATTATGAAATTTGAAACCTAGCAATAATTTGACATCACGGTCCCAACAAAAGTGGTTTCGTCGAAATCCGAGGTCGTTTGCAAAATTTCCATTTTTTAAGGGCCTGAATTCCATAGCGACTATTCAGAATTTTCAACTGGACATATCTTTTGATTCCCGCTATGAAATTTTGATTTTTCGGATTCGTTGGAAAGATATTATCAATTAGATCCTATTATTTTTGGTTTCGCTAAAATCCGGATTGTTTTGCACCCGGTATATTCATTTGAAGTTTGAAATCGAATTATCGAACTACTGCGCCATTTTCAATTCTGTTTATAATTATATATAATTATTTATATTCTAACGACGACGTATATAATATATACGTTCAACTATATTCAAAATAAATTTCTCGTCGATATTATTTAAAATAATTCATTTTAAATATTCAAAACTCGCTAAAATTGCCAAAATAAAAATTTTAAACAGGCCCAGATTTTCAGGTTATTACATGACTATTTATTCTATTCAACACATGAATCTTTATTTTATAATATTCTTTATTTTCCAAATTGAAATGAGGCCCAATCAATTACCATATAATGTTAATTATATGGATTCCATACAACACATGTATATAATCGCAACGATAAATAATCAACCATCATCCATAGTGCACCACACAACTACATAAGCATTAAATATAACTAATTAACGCTTACACAGTCTTTCAATCAAAAGATCGACATACCACTAAATAATTGGGATTAATGTACGTCGAATATCATCCGAACACCCGTGTAGGGTTTCAAATCAACAAACATAGATTTTTATTTGTGCATTTGGACGATGTGTAAAATTTATCGTCCCAATCTATATCAGTCAAATGGGTGTACATAAACAAATCGTTCGATTTGTAAATGAATATTTATTTATTCACATTCACGTTAAATTTATATTTTTAACGATAAACAATTTATTTCAACACATGAATATTTATTTTCATTCATTTCACATCACAATCAATTTTCACCACACAACAAAATCAAACAAGTCGTCAATGGTCTGTGGACAACGGGTGTCGGGTGCTACTAAGCACCATCTGCATCCTAGTATATAATTTTAACTAGAAAACAAGAACTAAAGTGAGAAGTTCTCACCGATTAGCTAAACCAGACACTGCGAGTCTTCATATGTAGAAAATATTGCCGTGTCCGCCTTTTGTCACTTTCGTTGTCCATATCCACTACATATATAAAAATCGCATCTTTATATTGTTGCTATGTATATAAAAATCACATTTTTTTATAACTACGCTATATGGATAAGAATCACATTTTTATACTAGTACTATATAGATAAAAATTCTATTTTTATACCGCTACTATATAGATAAAAATTCAATTTTTATACCTCTATTCATATAATAAAGACCATATTTTTATCACGCTATTATCTATATAAAAATCACATTTTTATTCTTCTCATTATATAAAAATTATATTTTTGATCCACTACTTATATAAAAATCATATTTTTATTATCCTTCATATATAAAAATCATATTCTTAGTAAAAATATCGCCTTTACTATAATAAAAATCTCACCTTTACTATAATAAAAATCTCGCCTTTACTATAATAAAAATCTAAGCTTTTATTATAATAAAAATCTAAGCTTTACTTAAATAAAAATCAAATCTTTTTCCTAAACAAAGATCCAAGCTTTTCGTTTATAAAAATATATCCTTTCATAATTAAAAAAAATCGTGTTTGTATCTCGCTTTCCTATATATAGAAATCGATTCCTAACACTATGCTATTTATATAAATATAAAACCGATTTCTATATTTTTATAAAACTAATTACATTAATTAAAAACTCACCTTTCCATAAAAATCGAATCTTTTTGGATGGAGGAGGGCTCACAAGTGGACTGACGTGGCGGGAGAAGCGCAATGGGTGTTGTTGAGGTGCCGGGGGGTGCGGATGGTCGGAGGCAGTCGGGAAAAGGGGTGGTGGCGTTGTTTTGGTCGGGTTTGGGGTATGGGGCCTCGAACGGGTGAGGGGGAAGAGGAGGAGGCGCGGGAGGGGCGACTGTTGAGTTCGTCGGAGGTAGGGGGTCTTCACGGATGCTAGCGCACGGGGTTTTTTAGGGGTAAAGGGCACGGCGGTTTGTACGGAGGAGGGAGGAGCGGCAGGGGGCGAGGGTCTTCTTGGGTGGCGGCGCCGGAGGTGCGCCGCCCCTGGTGGCCGCGGCGGTGGTCTTCCCCCATCTTGTTCGCCCTTTTCTTTTTTTTATTCTAATTGGTCTGATCGATGGAAGATAAAGGGGGAGGGAGGAGAGGTAAGGTTGACTTTTTATATATAAATATTTTATTATTTTTAATTTCAAAAAGGTAACTTTTTAATATGAACTCGAAATCAAGCCCACCGACTGTCGTCCCTAGCTAATTACCCCCATTCCGAACCCAATGGGATATGTATCGTAAGCTGGTTCGATCAGTTTCCGTCAAAATAAAAATATAAATCTATTTTGAATCCTGTACATTCGTTTGAACTTTGAAATCGAATTTTCGAACTACCACTCCATTTTCAATTCCTTTTATAATTAAAAATAAATATTTATATTCTAACGTCGATTCATATAAATATATACTTTCTATTTCTATTCAAAATAAATTTCTTGTCGTTATTATTTAAAATAATTCATTCAAATATTCAAAATTCATTAAAATTGCCAAAATAAAAAATTTAAATTGGCTCAGATTTTCCGGGTTGTTACATTATAATACACAGATGTATCCCATTTGGTTCAACCCAAGATGTATGCCTACCAAGGTTAGTGATTCTAGCTTGGCCCTGTAAATATGATTAGACAAGATCTTAACTACTCTTCCCAAGGTAGTTTTCTCTAAAGTATGATACCGAGATAGAACGTTTACCATATATTTGTGAAGCCTTTATAACAGAACATGGTTGTTTATTTAATCGAGGGTGGACCCTTAATTACGGAGTTTCTATATATATATATATATATATATATATTCATTCGCTCATCCATTATTACTTAGTGCCTCACTATTAATGATAGATAGGGTGGTTTCACCTTGATCGCTTAAGACCCTAGGCGGACCTGTTGATCACTTAATATTCCTCGATGATTTATTCAGCGTTAACATAAACTAGAGGGCACTAACTACGGGCCGTACTAGTTAAGGCTTCCATCATTCACGCATATACCCTTGCCCCACGTAAGCTGAGAGATGATATCTTATCGCTTTCTATACCATCTAGCTGAGCTTATTGGATAATCTCCTTAGTCGCTTACTACTTCCCTTAGGGTAAGTAGCCATATCTGACTTTTTAAACTTTCAGGTTTGGGCAGGCCCCCCACACACGCGCCATTTAAGACCTCTAAACTGAAAGACCTACTCCTAGGTGGAATCCTCGACCCAAGCCACTTAAAACCTAAGGAATCGGACTATACGCAAAGATTATTAGGTTCGTACCCCATTAGCCTTTAATGTTCTTCCCTATTGGGATAAAGCAGGCAATGTTATCAAGTCAATCCCGTTTAGTTTCTCTTCACGGGAATACTATAAGCACACGATTAGTTATCGCCATGGGTTCCTATGGTTAATAATGTTTCACATCTTTAACCTACTAAGTCCAATTCTAACTTTTAATTATTAGTTCTATATTAACTAGTATAAATAAGGAAATTTATATCCTTCTTAACCTAGGATATTTATTTGATTATTTCCCTAACTAGACTTGGTACTTAAACAAAAATAAATACCCATAAATCCCATTTTATTTCATTTATTTATGTTCGTATGTTTTATTTCCCTTTAGAACCGTAATGGTAATATTTTCCTAAGGCAACAATTAATCATTAATTTCCATTTATTACCATTGATTATAATTAATATCATTTATAAGCCTAACGACCATAATTTTCCTAATACATTAATTCATAATGGATATCCTTATCTTATCAGTCCCAAATATATCTACTTGTCGTACCCCAACTTTTTATTTATTTATTGTCTGTTATATATATATATATGTATATATATACTAGTGCTCCTGACCTCTCACATTAAGATGACCACTTGTGGATGCTCGATTTGTCGAGCGGTTCCGGGCATACTTCTACCACAAGCTGAACGTAACTTCGTGTCTTATTGTGATTATGAATTAAATTCCTAGTTAGAGTTTACAACATTTATCCTAACCAATTTAATAATTGTAACCATTTGTGCTAATTTCCTTATTAAATTCACTTTCCCCCAATCAGCGTCGGTTACAATTGTTATTTATTTATTTATCTATGGTCCTATTTATAGTAATCAATCATATTAATTGATACAATGGTCACCACAAATATATTAATATAATATGGATTACATTTACATGTAAAATTCTATAAATGAATACAGTTCAAACATTTAAACATTTCGTATAATGTATATTTCGTCGTTTACGTAAATTCGGATGGATGATGTATGTATATATTTATATTTAATTTTGCGTGATTAACGTGGTTATCTTCTTCTTATTATTATTATTATTGTTAATTTAATAATTTGGTTTGTCCAATATCCAAATATTCTTTTTTGCTTTCAATCTTGCCATAAGGTTCCAAATCTTACAAAAGACTGTCAGCCACAGTTATTGTAAATTATGCCTGATTATTGGAATAAACATATTTCAACCCGCAAGAAATATATATTTATGTATATTTTGGAGTATCTGATGAAAGCTACGCATAAATAGGTATATTTATATTTATAATTTAATTTACACAACTTTTCCCTTTTTAAAATCTTTCCATTATATCACTCTTGTGAGTCCAAAATAATGTCTTTTTGTTCAAAAAGAAGAAAACGTCGTATTTACAACTAAGCCAAACCCCAACAACATTGAACACAAATAGGCATATTCCTTTTTAATAATTAAAATCACATAATTCATAAATTAACACCAAAACTAGATATTTGGAATATAACTATATCTAAATGGTGTTTAATGGGACCGATTTCCAGATCTACAATGTTTTTCAACAAACTACATTGTATTATCCAACATAGTTGTAGGTAATGTATATAAACAACTTAAATAAACCTACAAATAATATTATTCCTAATCACAATTCACAAATTCTAAGTTTTGACAATACTTATAAGCAGATCTAATAGGTGTCATTTCAAATTCAACAATATTATGAACAAATCTGAGGATGTGTAACGTCCCAGATTTTTCGATCGTTTAAATTTGAATATTTAAATCTGTTTTATATATTATATTGGAAATATAACGGATTTTATATCGAATTTATTTTATAAAATCGAGTTCAAAAATATATAATTTATAATATAATTAAAACGAGCTCGAAAACAACGCGGCAGTTCGTAATTTTCGATCTGAACTTTAATTGAATATACAGAATCCGTTTTAAGTCGGAATTCTGTGAAACAAGAAACGTTTGAATCGATTTGATGATACTTTTCTAACGGAAGAGAAAGATGGAGATTTCATATTATGGATTGTAAGATATGTCCAGATTAAAATTTCCAATAGTCGTTATTGGATCGTTCATCGACCGTAACGGTTTATTTGATATAACTGCATACTGGATTCGAATCTGGACAAGATTCTTTTGAGACGTAGTTATAATTTAATTTTTAGAATTTTACTGTAATTTTTAATAAATTAAATATGCAGTTTTTATTTGAAGTATTTTGCACCCTGTATCAGTATTTCGGGATTTCACAATATAGGTTAACCTACCGATATTATTATATTTTTGGGATAGTGACACCTCACTGGACATGGCTATATTTTCATTTCTGTCCATAGGAGTCTGTATGTGAATGGAGTATTATATGACGGGGTACACTAAACTTCATATACTAAACAACTAGAACTACCCATAACCCAATATGAGTTGAATAAAATGATGATCTCATGTAACGCAACATACAGTCTAAGCTATCACTAAACACATATGTAAATTAATGTAAACTGCACCGCCATGTTAGCCTACCAACCATCATACGCATGCAGCATGCTCATGGCTACATAAAAATATATGTAATAATATATTAATATAAAATTAATTCCTTTCTACGCAAGGTGCTCAAAGCTTTTCCGTGGCAACCACATTTCAGCAGTACCTTTCCTTGCATGCCACACAAATTCCTTCCTCCCCACGGTTTCTCCTCTATATATAGTCAGCTTCTCTTTTTGTTTTGAGCAAACCCATTACTGCGCTTTACTTCAAAGATGAAAACCCACTGTTCCTTCTCCGAAATAAAAACCGAACCCTCTGTTATAAAATAAAAACCTTCCTTACAAATTCGAATGAGCTGATGTTGGAAGGGTGATGTGAGGTGGAGGCAGGAGGAGCGGAGTTCGACGAGAAGTGCAGGGGAGTCAGGCGGAGGTCCGATGGTGGGGTATTGGTAGTCCAACGTGGTGGTGGAACTTGCTGTAGCATTTGTACAAGAAGAAAGCACGTGGGGATGTCTGACGGTGTTTTCTCGGTGGAGAGGAAATTGTGAGCAGGTAGTTAATAGTGCCAGTTGAATAAAATGGTGTGGGTTTTGAGTAATGGCCTGGTGTTGTCTGTGGTATCTTACATGCGTGAAGAAGAGGGAAAGCTAGGCTCCAAAAGTGAACATTTATTCATAGCTTCATGCAGACAACGGACAGCTTCTTTATCTTGGAGCAGAACACCTGTGGAAGGAAGAGAGAAGCAAGAGACCGTGAAAAAAAACGTTGGAAGCCAATACCAAATGGGAACAAAAGGAGAAAATGTTAGTAGAGCTTGCTGCATGCATGCATGCGCATGGGGAGGCATTGAAGTGGACTGGAAGCATGGCTTTTGGCCTAACGTGTAACATGATGATGGGAAAAAAGAAAAAAGAAAAAAGAGGGAGGTTCTGGAGCATGATTTTAACGCGGCTGCTGAAGTATTTTGGTGGACGTGGGTACGCAAACTTGAGGCGGTCTGCTAGCTGTTGAGAACGAAGCGGTGTACAGTGCGTAAGCAAGGTAAGATGTGGTGCCTAATCACGGTTATTTTGCTAATATAAGTTATTTATAATTAATAGATGTAGGAAAAGGGTTAGTACATTAATATATATATTAAGTTATATATTAGTTATACTATCGCGTGACCTGCAAATGTGTACAGCATTTAAAAACGGTGCCCACCGTATACGGTAGTATATTAGTGTTCGTTCCTGACCATTTAAATCATAAGTGGACAGTTTTCTTGTATATAATATAACTTGAGGTGCAAAGTTTTTTCCAAAAGCTAACCAAAATTTAGTTAGGAACAATTTATTTTTCCGTTAGAACATAATATGTGTTAGCGGTAAAGGTAGAAGAAACCGTACATTTAAAAATAGGCTAGTGGACCGATTAGTTAACTGAGGCAATTTGTGTAATAAAGTTTTAATCAAGAATATTAATTAAATTAAATCCAATAGTTTATATAATGTGTATACCCATTCATTTGTCATCATAATTTGACAAGAACAGGAAGAAGTTGGAGCCGGGTTGATGAACGCTATGGGATAGAGCTGATTTGGTTAACAGTAGTAGCCGAACTGACTCGTTTAAATCACAGAATTAAATCAAGGTGAGTTTAACTCACTCAGCTTACCCCGTTTATATTTTATATAAGATGGGTTTTTATTTTCTGTGCAATATTTTGCTAATGGTTGGTGATTGGATGGCAGTTTGTGCGTGTGCTGAATATTTGATATTCAGTGATTAAATTAAACATTTGTTTAATTTAATCAAATTAAATCGTTATTTTAATGATTAGATTCCAAACAAGGTAACTTACCTTGTTGGTTACGTTTATAATAATATAAACATATTAAATAAATAGTTGTTAATGTTGATTGGATGTTATAAATGGTTTGTTGATTGTTATTGGTTGAACTGTTATTTCTATGAATAAACATACTACCGTATTAAATTAACCCATTGTGATGCAGGGAAGGACAGGTTGGAGGAATCCAACCGGATTCCTCAAATATGTGGTTTAATTAATCAATATGATTGATTGTTGATTGTTGACACCAAATTCAACACTTGCATGGCATTAACCAATTGGGTATGTTGGTTGAGTAATTATCGGCAGATGGCCCGTAAATGAATCTTTTTATAGAAATTGATTTACCGTCATATAAATTAATAGAAATGAAGTTACAAATTTATTTTATAACTAAAGTTAGTTTTGAAATCTATTTTATATAGATTATTTTAAATAAAGTTGTTAAAATAAATAAATGATTATTTTTATCTTGAACTTACAAAGAAGTATACAAAGCAAGATTCGCATGTTAGTGAGATTTTGCGGCAAATGTGCAGCGATTAATCAAATGTTTGAGATTGAATTTAATGGTTAAATGGGATTATTTAATTTAATTAGATTTTTAATTAAATCTTCATGAAAGTATTTAAATAAATATTATTTAAAAGAAATAACTAAGTAGAAATGGTTAACAAAGTAACGTTGTTTGAGATGACCAAGTTGACCATTTGAACGAAAATTGATTATTAAGAACTATTATAGAATTGTTAATAATTATCAAGTTAAATATCATTTTAAAAATGACCTTTTAAGAAATATTAAGTATTTTATTTGATGTAAAGGATATTAGACAAAGGGACAAGGAGGGGACTGTGAACGGGATTTTAAGATGAATGTTTAAAGTGATTCGATAGACAAGGTTTGAATATATAATGGTATTGATTTATCGAGTCCAAAATTCTATAAGAAGGATAAATGTTAACTTTTAAAGTGAAAATGTTGAAAGGAATCAGTTTATCAAAACCTTGTTTATAATTAAAAAGGGTTTTTAATGAGTTTTACTCGTACTTATATGAGTTAAAGTTGGATTTATTCACTTAAAGGAATTCTATAAAAAGGAAAGTTTTAAAGAAGATTTAATATGATTTGAATCGTACAGAAGCTTAAGTAGATTGGAATTGAGTATTGAAGTGAAATCTAAGTATAAGATCTAGAAATAGACATTTTAGATATGAAATGAGTTTGTTTAAAACAAAAACTAAGATGAGTGGTCATAAATGGAATTCTATAGTAAATAGAGGTGTTGCGCAATTACTGGAATGAGATTTCATTTATAAACTTGTATATACTCCGAAGATAAGAGTGTTGTCGACTCAAGGTCTGAGAGGTAAATAAAATACCCCAACTTGTGACGACTGCATGATTATTCAAGGATGATGTTTGTTTATAGACGATGGTGAAGGATATTATTCGAAAAGCTATAAGATTGAATAATTTGATTTCGAAATAAGAATTTAAAAGCGAGATTCCAAATGTTGGAAAAATTATAAAACTTAATTGACAACCAAAGAGGCCAAGTGATGCGATATACTGAACCAATGAATCCACTTCATTTTCTATGGATGATAGTTGTTTTTTTTTATAGTTAAATCACCAACTATCAAAATCTGGCCAAATCGATTATTGGTTCGGAAGGACCGGGATCGAATTTATATTCGAAAACCATTCCGACCAATAAATACGTAAACGTTGAAGATATCAGAAGATGGTCGAGATGGAGCATTGAAGACCGTGGATCTTCATAAGCGGAAGGATTACTTGTCGAATATTCTCGGTCTAGCTACCAAAGGTATTCTGACGTGATTCGGTCGTGGTTGAGATTTTGCGGAGTGCAAGGACTTCTCGCTACTGGTCCTTTGGATGCGGTAGGAGGGTGCCTTCGGTTCATCCTGTTCCTGGGTGACTTGTATGGACGAGTGTCTGACAAAGTATATCTAATAGATCACGTAAGTTGATCTTTTCAAACGTATTCACGTTTGGTGGCGGAGAAATTCGTTTCTCTTAGCTTTATACCCGTGATATTTTTGAGGAAATCAATTTGTGATTTGGCGGGTATGACGATGTGGCATTCAAGGTTTGATGTGTTGATCTAAAGAGAGATAATCGTAGCCTCAAGCCTCATCAACCGGGAAATGAAAAAAATCGGGCAGGCAGCATGGCTATGTGGGTTGCTCCTATTAGAGTGTATGATCACTTATCTAGAGAAGTTCCTTTTCATTCTTAAATCTATCGATGCTGTCCCTTTTCGAGAAACGGTTGCTGATCCCAACCGTTGGTGATATAAATTCGATACACTCAAGTGAAATGGGTGATCGGTCATGTGTGGGTCGGGTTGCCAGACGTTCTTGTTGAACCCAGTGTATTCGCCTCTAGAGATACACTATCGGCAGGTGGTTCCATACCTTGTCATAGTCGGAATCCAATCTCCTATAAACGCCTGCGGTTTTGATTGTATACTATATATGTGGAGCATGAGATGCAAGCATTCCACTAGATTGTTATTTACTTGTATTTAGACAGTATTATAATATCAGAGAAAAAAATATTGTTCTCAAAACGGTTTTGGGTTATAGTAAGGTAAAAACCGTCTGTGTTTATGTGTGGGCTGGTCTTACTATTATCCTTTTCTTTCGAAAGAGATTTGAACTAAAAAAAATCAAGTTGGATGATTCACCTTAAACTGTGCGAGTTATTCTCACTCTGGTTCACCAGACTGACCCGGTATTTGTAATGCTCGGGTTAGCCCGGGTTGTACAGGTCCAACTTATCAGATGCTGCAAAGTCTATAGATATGCTGAAAGAGTTCAGACATATGTTTATATCTAGTATATTTTGTTGTATGATGTATATGAGGACAGGTTGTTAAAACTGTCCAAGTGTATTAGGGTACTCTGATGTTGTAAGTATTTTTTTCAAGTTTTCAATAAAATTATTTCTGTATTATATTTTGTTCCGCTGCGATGTAAGACTCTGATCCTGTTGTATTTTCTTCTCTTTATTCTTCTATTCTAATATTTCTTTCTTTCTTATCTCATCCTCTAAATTCTTTCTATTGGCATCTGGATTTCCAATACAAATTGGGTTAGATTAGTGCTGTTTGGTCAGCTCAAAGGTACCGGAAATTTGGGTCGCTACAGGATGTTAGGCATATATTTTGAGATCTAATTCAAACGAGATAAACAGGCTATTATAACTGTATATGTAAATTTCTCACTCAGTTGAAAGCATCCAAATCTGAATAATCTTTTAGGCCTACAATTCCCAAATTCTTATAGATCTACAATTATTTTGAAAAGGGGATACTTTCAGATCTGTAGATTTGCAAGAAAATAGGAAGAGAGGGGAGAATCTGGTATAGAATAGCCTAGCCGTCAATTCATGCCCTTTTCCATTTAGATCAGATAGCCCCTTTCAATTCTATATGATTTATATTTGATCGATTGTGTATGAATATATATTTTGATTAAGAAATTCGATTTAAAGAGAAAGGGAAATGGAAGAGCTTCGCTGCTGCCTACAGATTTATGTGAGTCCTTATCCCATTATTTATAGAAGTGGAATTGGCCATGAACCATTGAATTTATTTAAATAAACATCCGTCCATTTATATTATATAATATAACAAAAATACTCTTCAAAACCTAGTCGTCACTGGGCACTACAGGCCCGAAGCAGTCGACACCGCCCTAGGGTTGGTTGACCTCCCTATAGTCTAAATGCCCAATTAAGGCCAGTTAAAGAAGGAAAGGACTATATTATTTATTCTATTTATTTATTTTCGTTCGTTTTTTGTATTTCGTCTGTAACTTTTTCATATGGACTCCGTTCGCGAAACTCCAAACATGAAAGTCGAGCAGAATTCCGAGACGAACGCATCAGTTAAAGTTTCATGGTTGAATTCCATCATTTGCAAAAAAAATCCTATTTTTGATAATCTAATTAAATAACTAATCTATTGTCAAAATTCTGGGCTGTTACATATTTAGTGAGTTTACTCACGCTGGTTCACCAAACTGGTCTGTGGCATTTGTAATGCTTAGCTTAGACCGAGTTTTACAGGTTCAGGTTAGGATGCTACAAACTTCAGAAGATATACTGGAGGAGTCCATACGTATTAGTATTTATTGTGTATTGTATATGAGGACAAGTTATTATAATTGTCTAGATGTATTGGTTGACTGTTGTACTACGATGAATGTAAGTATTTATACAAATTCTTTATAAGGATTTATTTCCATATTATATTTGTTCCGCTGCGATGTGAGACTTTTTGTAGTTAGTTTGATCCTTCTTCTTCTTTTTCATCTATTCTAATATATCTTTCTTTCTTCTTCTCACCCTCTAATTTTTTTCTATTAACTATCTAGTGTTTTCGATACTTGTGTTTTGGCAAGTAATACGGGATTATGTATTATTGTCGAAATTCGAGCGTCGAATTCCCGTTGGTCATTATAGTGGTATATGAGTTGAAGGTTAAGCAAGAACCTTGGCTTTGTTGAGTAACCCCATCTCTATTGAGTGATATGGGTTAGTAATACCCTAAATTTAGTTTGAGTGTACAAATATGAGAGCGCTTATTTGTAATTGAATATAAAATTATTTTTATATTATTTTGTAAAGAGGGTAGATGAAATAATTTTACCTAAATCATATTTTGGTATAGTAAAAGACATGATTCTCTCAAATTATTGATTTGGTTGTTTGAAGCTTGTATTTGCTTGATGATTAATTTGAATGGAATTCAAATGAGATTATGAATTTGAATGATCTGATATAAACCAAAAGGAGGATTTTACATGAAATTTGTGACTGAAAATTTTAAAACAGAAATGTCTAGATTAAAGATTTAACTAAGGAAAGTTAAATAGAGATGTATAAATCGGAGCTTAACTCAAAGCAATGTTCGATGAAAATAAAATGAGTTGGAATGGATGATTTTTGAAATTAAACCAAAATTTGGATTATAAAGTGAAAGTGAACAAATTAGAAGATCAATTAGTTAATTGAATCTTAGAATAACGAAACCTAACTTGGCCAAGTGAATGATGTTGGTAAATAAAATCTATGGTGATATACAGATTTTAAGATAAATGGTGGTGTAATTGTGACTAATAAATTATGCTAAATACTAAAAAGCTAATGAATTGGGAAGTAATAATAGAAATGTGACTTAACTTGGTTAAGTCGAGCTAATTTAAGAATGAATACAGAGATGGAATTAAGTAAAATAGATTTGAGATTTGGAAATCAAATGAATAATAATTTAATCAGATATTAACCTATTGATATTAAAGTGTGAAACTAAAGTAAAAGAAATCAAGTAGGTAAAAATCTTGAATATTAATTGAATGATTGGTTAAGTTGGTTATGCATTCTTTGTTGATTGTATATTAGATAGGTTGAATATAGTTCATAGATGGTTTAATAAAGAGTTGAAAATAAGGAAATGAATTCTAGTATAATAAATTTGAATGGTACAACATAAAAATTGAAACAAAATGATTTTACCCTTGTTCGATTCTGTAATTTGTATAGTTACACCTGTTAGTCAATGAAATAATATTTAAAATCCATGTATTTGTGACTTACATGATAAACGGAGTAAAGTACGAGTACCAGAAAGCTATGTGGATTGATTTTGGCTGAGTAAATTGCATATAGGTTGAGTAAGTATGCTCAATATCGCTCATATAAGGCACTTTTATGCAAAAATATAGATTTTGGTTTATGATCTGGATTTTCCGGCCGTGTGGGTCGATGTATATATATTTGTTGTTTCTTCAATATTGTAGAAGTCCTTCCATACGAGAGAGACTCTGCCAAAAAATTTCAAAAATTTAAAAAGTTAGAATTTTTTTGATGATTTTTATTAACAAAAAATGAATTTTTTTTTCTTGAACAAATTGGATTAGTTTAAAACTAAAAGTTCATAAGATGGAATTTTTTAAAAGTGTATAGTTTTATAACATTTTTCCAGCCTTAATAATTTTAAGGACGAAATTCTTTTAAGGGAGGAATGTAACGACCCAGATTTTAACTATTAAGTTTGAACATTTAATTTTTTTTTAAATGTTGATTTGGTAATAAAAAGGATTTTTATTTATTTACTTAATGTAGTTTGAATGTATAATTTATATTTAATTAAACAGGCTCATAGCAGCGCGGTAGTTCGTAATATCATGTTCTGAACTTCAACTCAATATACAAAATCCAATATAAGTCGGATTCCTTTAAAACAAGAAATCGTCAAAATCTATTTGATTACAATTTTCTAATGAAAGGGAAAATTTAGATTTCATATTATACATTATGAGCTATGCCCAGTTCAAATTTTCATAAATTCCATTCATAAAGTCATGGAATCGTTTAAAAACCATAACAATTTATTTAACAAAATAAACAGATGTTTAATAAATTAAATGTCGTTATAACTTGGAAATTTAATCAAAATGGTTTTTGAATATTTATACATGTTATTGGAATATAGTGAAAGTTGATAGAGGTTCGGAAATTCAGTTTAATATTGATTTGGCAGAAAATGAGTATTTTATATCAATTTAATATGGTTAAAAATAGCTAACTCTGAAACAGTCACAGTTTTCAATGAAATCAGTTTCATTAGATCCCTAATGTTAAATTATTGTAGGAAAATAATTTCGTGGTAGTCTGATATCGTATGTGACCTCAATAGCCATAAAGCACAGCTATTTTGCGTAGCGTTTAATTAATTTAATTTAATTGAAAGAAAATTATTTATAACTTGAGTTAATGGTCAAATTAATACACGAGCCCTTATCCGTTGAATTCGTATTGATGATTAGAGTCAGGATATGTATAGTTCGTCATTTTTGAAGACCAATTATATTGGTGTCCAAAATAGCGTCGTTTTACATGTAAAATATCATTCAATGTGAACAATCTCGGAATGCGATGGAACTTGTTCCATTGGATTCGTATTAGTAAGTTAATATAGGATTTTGATTTTCGGGTCGATCAGACTTACAGTTTGATCGTGCGAAGGGTAAACGCCAAGATTATTATATAATCGTTTTATTGATTTAATTTGAAACTTAATAATAACCAACTTTCAAACGACCTTGGTTTGCAACGAAACTAATTTTATTAAATCCGTAGTGATTAACTTTTGTAGGATTTCAATTTCCAGCTAATTGGATTTATTTTGTGATCATGTGTAATTTAAACGCGTATCAATTCACGTTGTGTAATTATAAAAAGGAATTTTTACAACTGATCTCAGAATTCGACAAAACCAGTTTCATCGCGTTAGGAATATTTGATTATGTTAGGATTTTAATTTCCATTGCAATCGAATGTCATATGAGGTAGTTTTTGCATGAAACTTACAGCGTAAGTTTTATAGATATTTAAATACTAATATATATTCAATATAAATACTGCCTTTACCCTAGCCCTACGGTCAACAACTTCTACATGTTTAATGGCCCTGAGTCGCCACCCCCATATGAACGAACTGTAGAAACACTCCCCTTCTTCTCAATTTATGCTTAATGCGCTCCTATATTCGAAAAAATTTCTAGAAGAATATTGAAGAGCTTGGTGAGATCTAGCTATCCAACCGTAGAGATGGGGTTTCGATTGTCAGGATGACCAAAATCGTGCCATGAAGGCGTCGGCATTCGTGGGCTGTAACCGGTGATTGGATTGACTGAGTTACACTTGATTCGAGGCGACTGACAAGCGAGACGAGGCGCATGTTTTGGAAACCTCCGATGAACATCTGATGGACGTGGGTATGGGCGGCGATAGGAGAATTTGTCGAAATCAAGGGAGCAGCGTGCCTAGGAACGAAATTGGGAACGAAGAATTAGAGTGTTAATCTGTTGTGTTTCACTAATCAAGTAATTAATTATAATTAATCATTAATTTATAAATTAAATAATTTAATTTAAACCATATACTTATATTATGTGTAGCTCATGCACTGTTGACAGAATTTAATGAAACAAGCTACGTTTAAACCGTAGTGATGAACACTACATTTTGGAACTCACTTGGACAGAGCTGGAGACTGCTGGAATTTATAGTTAAATTAAACGCTTGTTTAATTTAACTGAAACCAGAATAGTTTGAGGACAAATTGAAATCGATGTGAGTATAACTCACTCAGTTTGACCCACTTATATTTCATATAAGTCGGGATTTTTACTTGTGTACTATGGTTGTTAATTGTTTGATGAATGCTGAATATTTATATATATTGGATGAAATAATTAAATTAAACATCTATTTAATTAAACTAAAAACAAATCGTTATTTCAACGATTGTTATCTAATGAGGTAGCTTACCTTATTGGTCACATTTATAATGATATAAATGTATTAAATTAAAAGATGAACGATTGGATTGTTATTAATGGTTGATTATTGAAATTATTAGTTGAACTGTTTATTTCTGTCTATTGAGATGGAAAATGGTAAATATATTGTCATATTTAATGGATGATTTTATTTGAGGTAACCTATTTGGATGTAGGGAAAATACCGGTTGGAGGGATCCAATAGGATTCCCCATTATAGTGATACTGTTTATCATATATGTCGAGTATGTTTGATTGAATGTGAAATAGGATGAAATAAACCCTTATTTCACAGTTTGATATTTTAGCAGTAGTTTGGCCCTTTGATACAATGATAAAATAAGAAATATGTTGAATGGATTATAAATCGAATCTAAAATGTTTTCAGAATTATATATTTTTGAGACATTGATAGCCGTAGGCGAATCGATGAAGTTAAGTTATAAAATTTACTTTTATAACTGAAGCTAGATTTTTAACTAATACTTTTTATAAGTTGTTTTAAATGGAAGTTTTATGTATAAATAAACATTTATTTTTAATTAGTCTGATAAAATATTATAAAATGATTTATGCAGGAAAATTCTAATGTTTGATAAAATTTATACGCAAGAAGTCAAAAATTAACCTATAGGTTAATAGTTTGGAATAATTGTTTCTACAGAACTATTAAGTGATTTTTTTAATTAATTGTATTATAAATAAATTTTAAGGGAAGAATTAGTAGGAATCAGTTAACAAGTTAACTGATTTTTTCGAGTTGACCGAGTCAACTATTTTAATTGGAATTGGTTATTAGATTATTTTGTTATTAGTTTTGACAAATGATTATTTAGACGTAGCAAGAATTTTTAAAGGCTAATTAAACTTTAAATTTTTATATTTAAATACAATTAATGAGTTGTTTGTAATCAGTGAAGATGACTATTAGTTTAATAAGATTTAAAAGAGATTAACTATTCTAATTTTAGTTAATCAAGAAGTTAACTACATTTACGGTAGTTAATGTTGAAGTTAATTAATATTTTAATTAATAATAATTAAAGTGATTACTTCTTAAATGAAACTCATTTAAGATATGGATTTTTAATGAGATTATTCGGATATTCGTTAAAGTATTGTAAAGTGATTTTCTTTGAAAAAAAATGGAAAGAGTTTATAAAGGAAATTCAAAGTTAAAGTATAATTTTAAAGAGATGTTTAGTTAATAAATTAAATTAAGTACAATGATTCGAATCGAAAGAAAAATGTCAAAAAGGCAAAGATGAAGAATGTTAATGGTTCTGGGTAAAGTATTTGGTAAATGTGTTATTCTAATATAATCTAAATTGGAGATGGAATTGTATTAAAGAATTTAAAGCTAAAGGTAAAAGTTTTAGTAAGAATTACCTAATATTTAAATTCAGTAAAACAATGTGTTGAGAAGAATTCTCAAAGATAAAAGGAATAGATGCTTACTGGTTTTTGGTTAAGAACCAAAAAAAGAATTTATTGGATTTTATGATAGAAAACGTAATGAATTTGAGTAAAGAATCAGTAAACAGATTTAAAAATATGTGACGACCCAAACTCCTGATCCCCGAAGTAAGGATGATCATTGGAATATAACACATCAACATAATGGCGAAAGATAAACATTACATTACAATACATAATGTACATCAGGTTACAACAACGGATATTGTGACGGCAAAAAATATCGTAAACACCAAACATTCCAATTACTAGGAACAGTTAATTTTGTCGCATAGACAAGAGTGGAAAGTAGTAAATAACACGAGAGATTTACAGTGGTTCGGCCTCGTGAGGGGCCTACGTCCACTTTGAAGCATTGTTGGAATATTATTGATCACAAAAGATTACAAGGTTGAGCCCATCACATGACATCTCATTACATTTTCTTGTAGGCTACGTGATGTCATCATTATCATATATGATGTCATAAATGGCATATATTAAGGAATATAGGAAAAAGACACTTTTTCCCTTCTTCTTCCTTGAAGTGGAGATGCCATTAATGGAGCTTTCATGAAGTCTCAAGGTCACAAAATCCAACCCCCTTGAAGTATGAGGCTATGGGGTATTTATAGGACAAGGATTAGGTAGGAGTAGGTGGGAGTAGGTAGAAGTAGGTGAAAATGGACCCCCACAACCATAAATTCACACTGGCTTGCACGAATGCCAGATTTTCGCACCCCGCCCCCAGGGTGTGAATTTCGCACCTCGTGAGCTGCGAAATTCGCACCTCGTGGGGAGTGCGAAATTCTGGCCTGCAGGGGTGCGAAATTCGCACCCCAAGGTACGAATTTTGCACCCTATAGGGTGCAAATTTCGCACCCTTCTCGATGCGAATTTCGCACCCCTTAGGGGTGAAAATTTCGCCCCCCGAGGGGTACGAAGTTCACGTTATGAGAGGTGCGAAGGCCACGGGCTCGGTGTTTGGAGGAGCGGCAAGGTTCGCGGAAGTTGTTGGCTGAATCCCGACTTTGAGTCGATCTGGTGATTTTGGGCAACACACTTGTTGGTGGAAATCGGATGAATCGGGCGGTGCCCACTGATTCGACCTAACCTGCTAGGTCGATTGCCGACGGGGCTGTGGGGCCCCGGACCCCCATCGGTGCCCGGACACGTTGCATGGCTTGCCTTTGGCTCGGAGCACGGCTCTCCTGTGGCTCGGCTGCGGACGGATACTGATGGAGGTTGCGTTCGAGGGATGCAAAATTCTGCTACTGGCCAGACTCAGGTCTTCTGGTGCTGGACCCCGGATGATACTGGCAACACTTCTGGGCTGTAATATCATGCGGTATGTTGAGTAGAGCGTGTCTTGCATACTTTTGGGAGTCGGACAAAAAGTCCGGTTAACAGATATAATATCAGAGATTATAACAACATATAGGATCATAATTATATGGAGCAGCTTCAACAAGATAATAAGTGTATAGTGGAATAAAATGGTAGTCAACATAAATGAGTCTGAGAGAGTCCAAAATAATATCCATTTCTTCCTCCAGCTTCAAGTCCAAAACCAGCTTCCATACACGTCCAAAAAGATACAAGCTAATTACTTGGACACTAGGCTACCCATGTGAGAATATGGGCACCTGATTTTGCGAGGGAAAAACAAACTATGAGTCTTTCATGGGACTGCTATGAGGAACCTTACAGTTATTCTTAACTTATTTTAAAATAAGGCATATAAAAGACCACGCCATATAACATGGAACGGGTTTCCTCCACACGAATGTCAGTGCATAAAAACAAATAACACAATACTTTTTTGAAAAATGAAGCCATTATAAGACTCAAGTCCCATCACACAATGCAACGCAAACCGAAGGATAGAGTTTTACCTTATAATGGCCAAACATGCTTGATACGAGGAAATCTAAATCATTCGATATCATTATTAGTTTCTACATGTTGAAAACAATTTCCCAAAATAAATGTATCAATCTTAGACGGCATAACACCCCCATCCTATTATGTCTCCATGTAGGTTTACAACTGAAAACGCAAAGTCTTGTATTGGAAATTGGATTTGATCATGAACCAAGGCAAAGAATCTTCCTTATCTGACTTCGGAACATCTCTAGCAAAATGTTCCAGGGAAAACAACATATACCCCTTGAAGCGGCAAAGCCAGCCCACCAATACCCGATGAGTTGGACAATTACCTGAACATGATGTTCCTCGGTCCTATCGGACCTACAATTTGTTCGGTTGTTTGACCATCATCCAAGACGCCTCGATTCCAACATCCACATAAGTAAATATACTCGGGCTCCATACCATGGCACCACTTCTTGCTAGAAGGAAATGTATGTCCTTTCTCTACTATCATTCATCATGTTTTCGGCTCATTCTGGGGTGTGAGGCCCTAGAGTCAACATACCACAAAGATCTGCTTTTCAACAAAAGCTTTATTCTATCTGCCAGCAGCACTTGGCATGCCACACTGTCATTCCATACTATACAACTGATGCATATTAATATATAACATATAAGCTCATACGTCTTAGAGAAGGGTGTTAAGCTAAGAGATTAAATTCTCGGCCACCAAACAGATATATATTTAGTAGAGATCAATCAATATAGCACAGAATGCAATGTCAGACATACATCCATACAAGTTCGTTCTGGGTCTGAACAAATCCAAAGGTGCCTTATTCCTCTTCCAACTAAGGAGAGAAGTCGTTGCACATCCGGACACTCAACAAGTACGTCCGTACCACTGCCACTTTAACCCTTCAATGGGGCAAACCATTTCAAGGCATCAGCAAGCAATCCATTCGATGTGAAGATTTCCTGTCTTCCACCATCTTCAATGTCTTCAACTTTTAATCATCGTATAATTATTTGAAATGGGTTAAACCCAGTCTTTTCGAATAATTCGCGTCAAAACATGAATCCTTATTGGATATTAATTCACCAATTAAGCCTCCTTTAATTGGTATTCGTTTCATAAGATTTAAAATCTTATTCACAAACTAGGTTAAGTTCTTGCCTTTGAAAATCATCTTTTAATCTTACTAAAAAGATTTACATAAGGATCATATTCGATTATGAACCAAAAATCCTTATTTCAAAACAATCTCCAAAATTTGTTATATAAGCCTTTAAAGAAAATAGCCAAATTTTACTTAACCGGTTTATCCTTTAAAACCATATAAAATTGGTTTAAACCCTTTCCAATCCTTTTATAATAATTTATAAATATTTTTCCGTATTTTTATTTAAATAAAAATAGCTTATATTCATAATTTTCCATTACATGTCGTTACTGGTTTTGGCATTGTTTTCATTCAAATTCGATTTGAACATTTATCAAAATCCAACCGTTGGATTTGAAAACTCTTATTATCATTTGAAAGCTCTTTTAAATCCAACGGTTCTAGTTCAGGAAAAATCTGACGGTCGGATCTCCTAGAATATCAGTTTAAAGTTATAAGTCGAAATTCACGAACTATCGCTGCGCGGCGAGTTCTGTTCTGACCATAATTCGACATATAATATAAATTACATCGAATGGTTTCAAAATCATTTTATTTATTATATAAAATATATAATAATTTCTATAAGTTATATTTTAGTTTTCCCACTTCAAAATCAATTATTTTAGTATTTAAGTATTAAAATAATTTTTAAATGATTAAAATAATATTATTTTTTCAACTTCATTATTTTTAATCCAAAATTCCTGAAATTTGTTATAAAAATAAATAAGAAACTTCTGTAAAAGAATTTCTTTTAAAACTCATCTTAAATATCCTAACCGAACTTCACTTTTATCGGTTACTATTCATTTTGAAAATAAAACTTGAACTCGCCAAAACTAGATGAAGATTAGTTCAAATCAATTTGTTCCGGTTATGAATATTCATCAATATTTTATAATCCTGGTTTCCATCCAAAATCGGACGTTAAATTCAAACTTTGATTTTTAACATATTATTATCTTAATAAAATATCCATTGAAATCCATTTTTCTTAATGAAGACTTAACCGACAAACCAGTGATCACATATATTAGTCATTTTCAATCAATGTGTTATATAACACTAAATCAATCATCAATCAACCTCCAATTCCCATACAAAGTGGAATTCACCGTATAAGCCTTGATCAATAAGCTTAGACGGGTTTGTCAATCAACCGATTTACCGCAAATCAAATAATTGAGAGATTTGTCCATTATTTCATCCTAATACCTGTGTGGGATTTACCGCAAATAAAACAATTGGGAGATGTGTCAATTAAATATCATCCCAATACCCATGTGGGGTTTACCGCAAATAAAAAAATTGGGAGATGTGTCAATTAGTTATCATCCCAATACCCGTGTGGTGTTTTCCGCAAATCAAACAATTGGGAGATGTATCAATTAATTATCATCCCAATACCCATTTGAGGTTCACATCACATTCAAAAACTATTATTTAGTAAATTACTTAAACCATGACCGTTTTAGGTTCAAGCAGTTTTAAATCAACATTGTTTGTGTTTAAAGTGTCATATACCCAAGCAGTCACACACATATCAAGTAAAAACGATATTTTTATCATACTACTCAATATTTAACATCATAATAAACTTATATGATCAATCATGAACCATTTCATTAACCCAAACTTAATTAACTAATAACAGTAAATCAAACTAGCCCTTTCGGTTTCGGTTTCCCACCGTGGGTTTCCATTCCGCCAATCTTTGACACTGATGGACTATGGGCTCCTACACACGAATCTAACACTTCTCTGGAGCTTACGAATTTTTCCCGAAGCCTACCGGACTGAGTTTGGTGGCCATGGGGTTTTTAAACTCACTAAACACTCACACACTCGCAGAACTGGATTTAAAGTACAAACAGAAGGGGATTGTGGGGTCCAGGGGTGGGGCCCACGATGGAGCTAGGTAGGGGCTTTCCGCAGGTATGTGGGGCCAGGAGTAGGGTTTGGGAGGGTGTAGGAGTGGATATATGGTGGCTTTAAGGGGTGTAAGAGCAAATTGGAAGTAAAAATTGGATTTTTAGGGATTTAAGGAGGAGGGGAGCTTGCAGCAAGGAAGAGGAGAGGGGGAGGGGTTGTGCACGCAGGTGAGAGGGTGGGGGAGGTGCGGAAGTCAGGTGGAGGAGGAATACGGAGTGGCGACCATGGATTTGGTAAGAAGGAGGAAGGAGAAAACTTAAAGGAGAAGGAAGAAAAGGAGAAAGGGAGAAAAGGAAAGAAGGATGAGGTTTTTATAAAAAGGAAGGAACTTGTATAACTGACGTGTCGAAGGGAGGTGCATGGTGAAGAAAAACACTTAGAGCCCTTGATTCATTGACAACTCAATTGAGCCTTTTATACTTAAGTCCATTTGTTAATCGATGAAGAGTTTAGTTCAACGTCACTTCTTTGGCTCATGTGAACACACATTAATTCCATTTGTCACGAAATTTTGAATCCTAACATAAAACGTAATTCTAGATCCAACGGAATATGTCTCGTCGAACATTTTATTTTTCTATTGCATTCTCGCATATATTTGACTACTTGACCGGGTACGCATTTATTTCTCGCACGGCCACATACTAACTCCAAAATTTATGAAACTTGTAATCTTACCATTTTTCAACGTTATAGATCCAATAAAATTGGTTTCGTCGAATTCCGAGATCGTTTGATTTTTTTTTCCTTTGTAAGCTGTTGAAAATAGCATCAAATCATCGAATTTTTAAAATTAGCCCTAAATTCTTATAAATTAATTTAAAAATCATATTTGAATTATTTCAAAATTTCAGGTCCTTATTCAAATATTTAACTCAAAATCTCAAAATTTATAATTTCGATGAATAGTGTTTCTATCCAAAATTATGTAAAACTTATCTAAATAACTTATCCGACCGTTAAATTTTTTGAAATAGTGTTTAAAAATGAGTGTATGTATCAAGGACCGTGCGCGGTTATTTAGAATTCTCGAAAACTCGAGTTTTCAAAATATCATAATTTCTGGGTCATTACAAAATGTGATCCAAGTGGCAAGTAGGTTTATGAAAGAAATTTAAGAAAAGTGGATGTTATCGAGGGTTTTACTTAATCAAAGAGTTAAGTAAAAAACCAGTTATATTTGGAAGGAAAGTTTCAATCCAACAAATGGTTTATAAAACTGTACTTTAAATGAAATAGTTAAATGATATTATTTTGATATTAGAATTAGTATTGGTTTTAGAGTTACGAACTTTTATCTATCTTAAGATAAGAACGTTATCGATCAAGGTCTGAGAGGTTAATTGAATACCCCAACTCGAATGACTTCACTATTATATAGATATTATATTAGTTTGTAATGGAAAAAGAAATAAAAGAGATTTTGTGAATATATAAAATATTTCCAAAGGAAATACAAAAGAGTTTGAAAATATGAAACGATATTTTCAAAATAAGGAAGTATGAATCGGTTTGTGAAATATAAAAGGGGATTCGGAATACGCCTATTGTGAAAGGTATAGGATATAGTTTGTTTTCAATGGATTTGGTTTTTTGGAAAAATGAGAATAAGAGGTTAATTGGATTTGAAATGGAATCGTACATTGAAATATAATTATAATTATAATTTTCATAAGACAGATTGTAAAACTTAATTGATAAGGTTTTAAAGTTAAAACCGTTTAGAGTTGTATCGCTTGACGTTATTTTAGTGATTAAACCCGTGATGATAATTTCGAGATAAAGAAAATAAAAAGGGGTTTTATGAATTATAGCAATATTTCAAGATAAAGAAAATAAAGAAAGGAGTGTGGGAAATATGTTTACTTTAAAGATATAAGTGTTGGTTACTGCTTTCAAAGAAATGGAAAGAAGAGATTTTGGATAAAACTATTAAGTTGAGATAAGTATGTGAAATCTGAAGATGTTGAAATTAGTTTATTATTTCCATAAAAAAAAATATTTCAACATATTTGCAAATTTTTGAAATATAATTAGAACCATTGGATTTTAAACTAAACAAGGTATAGTTTAACGTTGTTTAATCCAAAAATGAAGAGTGACCATACTTATGCCATTTGGTGGAGTATACAGCCCTATTTCTAAGTAATGAAAATAGTACATTTTTTCAAAAGTAAAGTTATAAGGGAGATACATATATAAATTAAATTATATAGAAAAGAGTTATAAATGTGATTTACTGAATAAAAATGGGTATGCTAAGAAAAGGAGTTTCTTGAGTTTAAATGAATATTCTAAGAAGGTTCAATGATATTAGGAATGAGATTTATAACACTATTTTATGAATATTAAATTGAATTGATTTGGTAAATGAATATACCTTTGTATGAAAAAGGAACTTGTTTCTAAATATAGATAAATGAGTAATGATTTTAGAAAATGTTTTACGAATGAGAGTTAAACGGGGAATTCGATGTGGTTATAAGATATTTTCTAACTATTGAAAATAAAAATGGGTTTGAGTACTAAAATGAAAAGTAAAATGTTGTGTTCCAATTATTGAAAGATTTTGAAGGTTAATTGTAACGACCCGGTAGGGATTCAACGCCTGAATTCTGATAATAACACCTAAACCCTGTATTACTTGCCACAACTCAAGTATCGAAAACACCAGATAGTTATTAGAAAGAATTTAGAGGGTGAGATAAGAAAGACAGAAATATTAGAATAGAAGAAGAAGAAGATCCAACACAACACAGAGTCTCACAACGCAGCGGAAAAAAATATAATATAGAAATAAATCTTTATTGAGAGCTTGAAAATATACTTACAATCATCAGAGTACATCAATACACCGGGACAGTTATAATAATTTGTCCTCATATATATCACACAGCGGAAAAATACTAGATAATATCTTTTCTCCAACACATCTTTGGACTTCATGGTATTCTGTAACCTGAACCTGCAGACCCGGGCTAACCCAAGCATTTACAAACGACGGGTCAATCTGGTGAACCAGAGTGAGAAAACCCCTTAAGTTTAAAATACATCCAACTTGATTTTAAAGTTCAAATTCCTTTCTGAAAGGAAAGGATAATCGTAAGACCAATCCACACATAAACACAGACGGTTTTTACCTTACAATAACCCAAAACAGTTTTGAAATCATATCTTATTGTGATATTATAATAGTGTCTAAACACAAATAAATAGAATCTAGTAGAACGCTTGCATCTTACACTCCACATATATAGTATACAAACAAAAACCACAGGCGCTTATTGGAGATTGGATTCTGACTATGACAAGGTATGGAACCACCTGCCGATAGTGTATCTCTAGAGGCGAATACACTGGGTTCAACAAGAACGTCTTGCAACCCGGCCTACACATGACTGACCACTCATTTCGCTTGAGTGTATCGAATGTATATCACCAACGGTTGGGAGCTACCTACCATTTTCCAAAGAGGGACAGCATTGAAAAAGATTAAAGAAGCAAAAGTAATTTCTCTAGATAGGTGATTATACCCCCTAATGGGAGCGACCCACATAGCCATGCTGCCTGCCCGATTTTTTTCATTTCCCGGTTGATGAAGCTTGAGGTTTGAATTACCCTTTAGAATATCTGGCCATAATTCACTTTGAATACCACACTGTCAGATCCATCAGATATCACTAATTGACGTCCATAAAAATACCCTAGGTTGGGAGCTAACCAACTATGATACATTTGAAGAAATCAACGTACGTGAACCCGTTGGAAATACTCTGTCAGACATTTGTCCATACGAGTCATCCACGAACAGGAAGAACCGAAGGCACCTTCCTACTACATCCAATATAGGAATCACCCCATGGATCAGTAGCGAATAGTCCTTGCAAATCCGTGGATTCCAATCACGACAGAATTACTATCGAAATATCTCTGGCCGCTAAACCAGAGATATTCAACAAGTAGTTCTTCCGCTCATGAAGATCAATGGTTTCCAATGCTCCTTCTCGATCATCATTTAATGTGACGACCCTAAACCCCCATTCCACGGCGGCAAGGGTAATCTTTGGAATATAACACATCAACAGATAACAGCAGAACAGAAATAAATAAATACACTAGATAATGTACAAATAATACACTGGATAAACATAATCATCAGGGTTACACAGTATACAGGATCATACTTAGTACAAAATGCAGTTCAGCTTTACATAAATGTCTACAGCAGAATCAAAACATAATATATACAACAGGAGCTGAACAACATAAAAAGAAAGAAATGATAGAATCCAGCTTCATCTCCATAGCTATCCAGAAAGAGTCTGCTAAACCTAAATACAAGGCTGCCTGTGTAGAAATAGGAGCACCCGAGTTTGCAAAGTGAAACAAACTACGAGTCAGTCATGGGACTGGTGTGAGAAATCTACTTAACATATTCTACAATATGGCTAATCACAGGACCACGCCGCTAATGCGGAACGGGTTTACTCCATTGGATTGCCAGTGCTTAAAAACAAGTAAATCATTAAAAACATCGCAATGCTTTTTATAATAATGAAGCCATTATAAGACTCAGTTCCCATCACACAATGCAACGCAAACCGGAGGATAGAGTTTTACCCTATAACGGGCAAAATATGCTTGATACAAATAAAACAAAAGCATTTGATATTATTACTAGTGTTTATATGTTTCAAAAACAATTTCAATCATAAGTATCAATCATAGACGGCATGGGTACCATATATCATGTCGCCATATATAGGTATACAATCAAAACCGCACAATGTCCTATTTGGAAATTTGGTTTCCGTCATGAAACAAGGCAATGGATCGTCCTTACCTCTTCGAGACAATCTAGCCCATATCTCAGGATCAGAACGCATCGACCCTTAGGAGCCACAGGGCCGGTCCACACAGGGTGGATTTAAATGCCTGAGGAATGCGTTTCCCCGCTCTATGGGACGTAAACTGGTCATATAACCAAACCATCGGCCCAGGAGCGACCGATATAACCGAGGCGTCTCGCTATCGATCATCCACATAAGTAAAATGCTAGGGCGTGTAAAACACTGACACCACTCCTAGCTAGAAGGAAACGCATGCCCTCCCTAGATCCTTCTCCCGTTTATGGTTCATACCGGGGTGTGAGGTTCGCGAATCAACGCTAAACACAAAGCTAGCTATCCAAAGCCCTGCTTTGATCATCAACCACAAAGATCTTCTTTTCAACAAAAGCTTTGATCACAACATCTCTGTATGCCACGTTCTCAATCTACAACGTCAGACACACATCCATTTACAAGTCCATTCTGGGTCTGAACGAAACCGGAGGATCTTTATTCCTCGCACATCCGAACGATCAACAAGTACGTCCGGACAACCACCACTGTAACCCCTTCAGGCAGCAACTCCAATCCAAGGCATCAGTAGCCATCCATCCGACATGAAGATCATCGGTCTTGCACCGTCTTCATATCTTCGACTTCTAACCGTCGATCAATTATTTGAAATGAGAATTAACTCGGCCTTTTCAAATAATCCACGCATATTTAGAATTCAAATCAATTCATTTCAATGGTTAAATTATTTGACATCCATAATTTAGTTTGTTAATGTAATTTTCACATCAAACACATTCAACCATCAAATATCCAATAAACTGAGTAAATTCAGTTTATTTCCATTCCATATTGTTTATAATGTTTAATGTCGATTTATTGCTATTTTTATGTATTTAAAAATAGTCAATTTATTCAAACGACGCTTCAGGCCATAACGCGGTCATGGTGTTGTTTTTCTTCAGATTTGATTTACACATATCTGAAAATCTAACCGTTGGATCTTTACAAATTTTATATCCTTGGAAAGATCTTTTCAAAACGAATCCAACGGTTCTAGTTTTGGGAAAAATCCGATGGTCGGCTCTCCCGGTACAATTGTTTGAAGTTACAATTTCAAAATACGAACTGCAGCGTCGTTATTTGATTTATTTTTATTATATTTATATATAAATATAAATATAATCCACTCTGGCGCTGTTTTCATTCAGATTTGAATTAACCATTCCAGACAATCTAACCGTTGGATCTTTGCAAAGTTGGTGTCGTTGGAAAGATATTTCCAAAGCGAACCCAAAGGTTTCAGTTTCGGGAAAATCCGACGGTCGGATCTCCCAGTACAATCATTTGAAATCACGGTTTCAAAATACGAACTGCAGCTTCGTTATCCGATTTTATTTTAATTATATATATATATAATCCATTCTACGATTTCAAAAACCATTTCGACTAATATAGTTGATAAAAATGATATTTTTATCAAACATATATTTATTTCAACATTTGGATATTTTTACCACCTCGTATATATAATAAAAATGTGATTTTTATTATCAGAACAGTTTATTTCAAAACACGATTATTTTATATACTTCATATAGATGATAAAAATGTGATTTTTATTATCAAAACAATTTATTTCAAACACGATTATTTTATATACCTCATATAGATGATAAAAATGTGATTTTTATTGTCAAAACAATTTATTTCAAACACGATTATTTTATATACTTCATATAGATGATAAAAATGTGATTTTTATTGTTAAAACAATTTATTTCAAAAATGAAGATTTTTAGCAATTCAATATATTATAAAAATGTGATTTTTATTTGTAAAACAATTTTATTTCAAAAATGAATATTTTCTATACTTCGTACATACAATAAAAATGTTATTTTTATCGTTCAAACCATTTTTTTCATTCATTCGATAAAATGTTATTTTTATCGTTCAAACCATTTTATTTCATTCATCACATGAATATATTTCAATACATGAATATAAATCAAACACAGAAATATTTCAGAAAATTTCGGCAGCATAACGGAGGGTAGTTAAACCCGGCACCGTCCCTAGTACGGCTCCTCGCTCTAACTTAAAGCCTCGCAGCTTTTGACAATGAGGATTTCAATATCTAGTTCGTACGCAGACGAATTTTCCCATATACTAATCCTATTGGGAAATCAACCACAATCAATCATTTCCAATCAACCATTCATGATATTCACCAAATTTCACATCAACCAAATCCAAACAATATCACAACCAATATATATCGTCCATGGTCTGTGGACGAGGGGAGTGTGTGTATATATATAGATATATACCTATATAAATATATTTCGATTTCATTTCTATATATTTCAATATCATTTCAACGCATATATGACGTTTACAACGCCTATATAACTTATACATCACACATACAGCTTATACAACGCTTATACATCATGTGTACAACGCTTATATAACTCATACATCGACCGTATAATTTATACATCGTCATTCCATATCGTTTATAATTCAGAAATCTCACATTGGGTTCCACTCCTCCAAAAATTGTAGAAGGCTCAGAAAAATATCTGGTCTCTTCTAGAATGTAGAAGACGTCCACACGAGTCCAATGTCTCTTGTTTCACTGGATTTCGATCACAAATGGAAAAGATATGATTTTTATCATGAAATCAAAATCCATAGCGTTTTAAAATGCTATAATCAGTTAAATAAAATAAAGGTCGTACCTTTCTAATATCGTTCAAACCTAGGTTTCAGATTTTCCGCAAATCCGTGTAACGATGTGAGGATCGGGCGGCGCAGCGTCGAAGGGCTTGGAAGGGGCTTCACGGTGCCGGTGGTCTTGTCCAACTCGACTGTCCCCAGAGGCACGGCGGTGGATGAAAGTCGCGGACTTTGAGGACCTCGATCTCGACGATGGCTACACAGTCGGGGGTGCAATGGGTATGGATGCGAAGCTCTCGACGAGATCTTCAAAAACCTCAACTGGGTAGAGTGATTTTGATGAGTGGATGAGGAGAAATCGAAGAGAGAAGGGGAGAACAACCTTCCACCGTCGCCTGGAGATAAATCGGGGAGAGAGAAGATGTTTTGGCCCCTTTTGATTGGCCCATGAAATTATATATATTATTTTAAATCCGAAAATACCCCTTACCTCATACGAACTTCAATCCAAACCCAACGATTATTTCCCCTAGCCAAATACCCCCATTCCGAACACAATGGGATATGTTTCGTAGGCTCATTCGACTGTTTCAGTCAGTTTCTCTTCAAATTAAATTATAAAACATTCAATATTTGATTTGAACATACATTTCAATTTGTCGGGGCCACATACTGATCCCAAAAATTCTAGCAAAATAAATCTAGCTATGTTTTGATGATAGGTCCCAACAAAACTGATTTCATCGAATTCTGAGACCGTTTGAAAAATGGCCATTTTCTGGTCGATCCAATTTGACTGAAATCAACCAAACACATTTTCCTTTGCCACGCCTACATATTAACTTCAAAAATTATGGAATTTGAAACCTAGCGATAATTTGACATCCCGGATCCAACAAAAGTGGTTTCGTCGAAAACGGAGGTCGTTTGCAAAATGGCTATTTTTAAGGGCTATGTATACTCTATAGCGACCTTTCTGAAAATTCATTTGGCCATATCTTTTGATTCCCGGTATGAAACTTCGATTTTTCGTATTCTTAGAAAGATATTCATAAACAGATTTAAATATTTTTGGTTTCACTAAAATCCGTTATATTTGGCATCTGGTACATTCAGTCAAAGTTCGAATTCAAATTTTCAAACTATTGTGCCATTTCAGGCCTTGTTTTATAATTAAAATAAATATACTTATTTTGCAACATCGATTCAAATAGACTTTTGATCGTTATTATTTTAAAATAATTTATTTTAAATATTCAAAATCCACTAAAATAGCCAAATTAAAAATTTTAAATTAGTTCTGAATTTCCGAGTTGTTATATTTGATGTCTGCCATATTGACGTATTTGGTGGTCGGAATGGGTTTCGAATATAGTTCGATCCCGGTCTTTCCGTTCCAACAATCGTAAAGGTCAGATTTGATAGTCGGTTATTTAACTATCAAATAAAACAGTCGTTCAACAATAGATTTATTAGTTCCGTATTTAGCATCACTTGGCTTTTTTTAATTAAAATAATTAAAGAACGATTAACTTAAATATCTCAATATTGGGAAAGACATCCACTTATTATTTAGTATATTAAAATCACGAAACCACCTCATTTTAATTTTTGGAAAATATATTATAATAGTATATAATACTCCATTTGACTATCATTTTCAAAATATGTAATATAGCATATTCATTTTTATAAAACTGAGGAATCGGTTTAACTTATTATTCGTAAAACGTCGTTACACAAATCTCTTTCGTTGCGTTACTTTGAAAAAAATCATCTCATATTCTTGAACCCTTATTATTTCCGTTACTTTGGAAATCTCATGATATATTCTCAAATCATTCAACTAATGTTGCATTATTATTTCTCTTATGGGGATAAATTATTCTTACATTCTACCATTATCAGCTAATATCATCTTCAAATAATCCCGAAGTCGTTCAAGTTGGGGTATTTTTATTACCTCTCAGACCTTGATCAACAACGTTCTTATCTTAAGATAAATACGAGTTGTAATTCAAAAACCAACATTCATTCACATTCCATTAAACTATTTAATTCAAAATATAGCTTTATAATTCTACTTTATCTTTTAGAAGTCCCTTTTAAAGATCAAATTAATATTGCTTAATTCATCGATTACTTAATTACTTACTAAACATCACTCTTATTTACTTTTAACTTATTTAAATACTTTCTTCCCTAAACGGGATTATTATTACAAATCCTATCACCTACTTCTTTTACCAAATTCAATTACAAAATCCCTTTTACCAATCCCCTTTTCTTTCTGGGAATCTCAATTCAATTCCATTTACTTACTCAATTCCACACTTAAGTATTTCTAATTCAAAATCAGCTTCTTTACTTCAAATTCTCCTTATAAGCCTTTCTTTTACATCTCAGGTTGAATTATAACTCTTTTTATATCTTAAACTTTCTGTACTTAATCCAAAAGTTAAGTAAACCTTCTATTTAAGCCATGTGTTCGCTTAAATCCCTTTATCACTTCATTATAAACTCGAATTCAAAAATAAAACTCGTTCATAATCTCTTCTCAAAATTTAACTATATTCCATTCCAAAACCGGTTACTTACCTAAATGTATTTCATTTAAGAAGTAATTACAAAAATTAAAAAAAAAATTACTTAACATTTACTACTGTAAAATCAATTAACTGCTTTATTTATAGAAATAAAAATATCACTTTTAAAATCTTATTAAGATTAAACAATTATTCGTTAAGTTATTCCATTTAGTTCATTATTAACTAACTAATTTAAAAGTCGATCTTAGTTAAAATGGAACTCGGTTAACTCAAACCACGATTATTTCGTTAATCAATTCCAGTTAATTCCTCCTTTAAATTAATAATATAATTAATTTAAATAACTTCATTTAATTGTTTCTTAGAATAATTAATCAAATTCTTAACCGTTAGGTTATTTCCTGCTCATCTGCTTACAATTTCTATTAACATAAGAATTACTTTATCAAGAAAATTTAATAATAATAACTTATAAACTTTTAAATGATAATAATATTCTTTTTTCCTTTAAAGTTGCTCTATTCAAAATAATATATTTAAAACCTATTTTAGTTATAAAATAAATTTATAACTTCATTACGATCGATTCACTTGCAGATAAAATCCATATTTGTATAATGATTGACTTATAAACAATGTGATGCCAAATTACTCAACCAATATTACCTACCGGTTAAAACAAATCAAATGTTGAATTTCAATTCAACAGTTATCGATCAAATCAACTGTCCATTCAGAACTGTTCATGCGACGATAATATGAAAATAATATTTAATATACTTGAGTAATCCTGTTGGATCCCTCCAACGTGTTCTTCCCTGTATCCAAAACGGGTGCCCAAATTAAATCATTCCATTCCATTTATCTGATAATAAATAACGACCATCCATCAATTAACAGATCATTCAAACAATTCAAACAATTTCAAACACGTTTATTTTATACGTGTGACCAATCAAGGTAAATTACCTTTATTGGATTAAATAATTAAACAACGATTATGTATTTTACTGAAATTAAACGACCGTTTGACTTCATTGGTTGAATCAACAATAAATATATAATTAGCAAACGGTCAACCACTAGCAACCAGTGCACACAAAATAAAAACCCAATTTATATAAAATATAAATGGGAAGAACTGAGTGAGTTTAACTCACCTTGATTTGGTTTGGTCATTAACCCTGGTTTTTAATTAAATAAAACAGTAGTTTAATTTAAATAAAAATTCTTCTTACTTCCAGTCCTGACTGATCCTGCTCCATCTCGAATTTCTCGTCTCTACGGTTCCAATGAGACCGACTATGCTTAAATCTGATAACGTATGCGCATAATATCGTATAAACAACTTATAAAGTAATTTAATTATTAGAAAACATGAATCAATTAATTTAAAATGGGCTTTTACCTTAATCGTTCGGCCCACCTAACCCTAGACCCGCTTTTATTACCAAAACCCTCCCTCATCGTTTCCCCAAACCACAATTCCACCGCCTCCAAAGAAAATTCACCCATAGCCGAAAATCCAATCCCCTTTCTCCTTCTGTTCTTCAGCTCAAATCGGAATCAGCAACGTCGCATACCCCTTTACGCAACCACCTCTTTGATCTCCCTTCTCTTCCCTCCTCCAATCGGTCTGTCAGACCCTCAAGCCATTACCTCAACATCCAACGTCACCACAGCTTCGTCATTCCACCTCCACCTTCTAGACTCACTATCAATTACTCACCAACTCACTCGAAGCTTCCATTCGAAGGTTGTTTCTGAACCCCAAGTCTTCAGCTCGGCAACAATTTAGCAGAAAATCCGTCCAAAGCATACCGTGAAGAAGTGCGTGGAGTCACCAACGCAGATGAGTATTCTATTTGATTTTTTTCTTTTCTTTGTTTGTTGTATACTTTTATTTTGATTTCTTAAGTGGTTCAAACCATTTTTCTTTACTGTGTTGTTCAAATTGTTCTCTAGAAATGGTGAAATCCTTATGCGTGGACACATGTATTTATAGTGTGGTTAGATAAGATAAATGTTTATCAACCCATCCTAGATAGGTTCGGCTACCCTCACTTAGGCATTGGGTTTTTCTTCAGATTTGCGTACTGATGGTTGATGGGAAATTGATATCTGCGTGATGGATTTTTTAGCAGAGTTTTTGTTGAGTATTGTATTGTATTGTAATACAGTTGCTCTATTTGAAAATAACAGTGATTGAATGGGCATATATTAGGTGGGACAGGGGCTATGACTTGTTTATTCAATGCAGAAAATTAAATCTTTATGCAATCTTGTGTTCAGATTTGTAAATGTATATAAATACATCTTTGCTGTGTAGATTTGTTATATGAATATATCCATATATATCAGTTCATAGTCTATAGATTATGTGTCCCACTTAAAATATGGCAGTAGTTGAATTGGTACATGAATCAACTGTATATGTTTAAGTATACATATCATCTATTTCGATTTGACTGAAATTTTGATAGTATAAATATATACACACATTGGATTTGATTTCACTTAGCTATTCTTTGTATTGTTTAGGTGTATATATATATATATATATATATATATATATATATATATTTGATTCTTCTTCCAGTTGTTCATTGTACTTCACATAATTGATGTTTACATATCTGTTTTCAGTTCAGCTATTAGTTTCCCACTGTTCCTACCAATTTTGTAGCTATTCATTGACTGTTCAAATGTGTACATGTTATGTGTTACTGTTTTTCTGGGAAAGAACAAGTCATGCAGGGATTTAAAATTGGAATGAGTATATATTATTAGTTGTTCATTTGATTATTTTGTTGTTTGTATATATTCGTCTATTTCATTTAACTGTTTCATGATTTATGTCACATTTCATTTCCCAGTTTCTATCATCTTTTTTCCTGTTCATGATTAAAAGGGATTGATATATTCAGCAGCTTAGCTGTGTCCTCTTTCTGATTTGTATAGCCGTTCGTATTTTTTCTTTAGCTGTTATTTTTCACTTACTGATTGTTTCACTGTTCTTTTTTTTCTTGTAGTTCTTGATCAAGGTATGGAGAATCTGCATCTTACTGTTTCTTGAATGAAACAGGTCATATTGGAGTTTGCATTTACAATGAATTATTACGTGTAATTGGTTATGTAATGTACAGACACATTTTTGTATATGTTTTCATTCCAGCTCGTCTCTGTACAAACAATATTATATATCTACATTGTTCTCTTTGTATTCGCATTTGTACAAACAATAATACATGAATATATGTGTCGTTTCTGTGTATATTTCAGTTTCATGTTGTGTACATTTCAGCTTTTATGTTCTTGTTTATGGAGAGACCTCTTTATTATTATTATTATTTGTTGGACCGATATGATACAAATGTATCTGGTTCCATAAGTTGTCGAACTATGTGAAGTGCGGATGGGTATGTACATACGTATGTGCATGTACACACATGGATTTGTATTAAAAATATAACTATGTGCATGTTGTTTACGATCTTAAGGTTGGTTTATTATTTTAATCTCATATAACCTCAATACAAAGTAAATTAAGTTTTAAACGGCTAAATTAACGATAATAAATTAATACCATTGTATTAAGGAAAACAGCTTCAATTCCAAACAGTATAAAATTTAAAACTCAACATTAAAATTCTGGGGTTTAAATGACATTCCATTTATATAAAAATTCTTTTAAAATTTATTAAATAAAATCTATCATTTATAAATCGAAATCCATAACGACTATTTTAAAATTTGATTTATCCATAACTAACAATCTATAACACGAAATCTGGATTTTTCTCTTTATATGAAAATTATAGTCAACACGATCCCAGTGTTTCTTGTTTTACAGAATTTTGACTTAATACAGATTCTGTATATTCAGTTACAGTTCAGAACTTCATATTACGAACTGCTGCACCATTTCGAGCTCGTTTTATATTATAAATAAAATTAACGTTAAGACTTCATTTTAATAAACGGATTAAATATTAAAATATATTATTATTCCAAATATAATATTTAAAATAATAAATTAAATAAAATATTTGGCTATCAAAAATGCGGGACGTTACATTCTTCCCCTTTAAAATAATTTCGTCCCCGAAATTGCCAAGGTAAGAAAGAACGTTACAAACCCATAAATTTTCAAATCTAATTTATTTTAAATTAATAACCAATTCAATATCGTAAATAAATATTTTCAAAAATATCGAAAATTTTCTAACACCTTAAATTCCCAAAAAAATTCGGCAGAGTCTCCGTTGTACGGAGTGACATCTACGATATCGCAGGAACAAATAATATACATCGACCCACACGGTCAAAAAACAAAAACCTAAAATTTTATATTTTCGCAAAGGCGTACATTTTACGAGCGCTATTGAGCATATTTGCTCAACGTATATGCGATTTACTCAAACAATATCAATCTGCCTAGCCATCTGGCACCTGTACTTAACTCAATTCACATATGAGTAATAAATATATGAAATCTGAGATAAAATTTCACTAATCAATAAGTATTAGTACGCCAATTCCAAAATCAAACAGATAGCCTCAGTTCATTATCAAATACAGGGTTAAATCATAAATTCCAATTCATATGCAGTTCCAGCCCAGTTTTTAATTACACTGGAATTTATTCTTTAGTTTATAATTCATTTAGCTCCATTAAATTGTTGATTATTCCCATTCAAACAAACTATCATCCACTAACACGTAATTCACAATCAACAACCAATATACAACCAAACCAATTGAATTTACATTCAATATTAATATTCTATTTTGGTTTCACATATTTGATTATTATTCATTCATTTAATTTCCAACATTGTTTTATTTAATTATCTCAATTTCAATATCATTATTAATCTAATTATACTTAACAAAGTTAAATTTTCAATTCAAATTTTCAATCTAATTTGAATTCTATTCAAATCAATCAACCATACTAATATCTCAATAATTTGATAAAATTATTTCCTTTTTATGCAAAAATATAATTTGGGTAAAATTATTTTATTTACCATTTTTACAAAACAATTATTGTATTCATTGCCAGTTCAACGCTTCTCAACACTTGAACCAATCAACAAACACAAACAAAACATTTTTATATAAAATTTACAAATGCACTCTCATATATATACACTCAATCTCGATCTAGGGTATTACTGACCCAATCTCTATCGAGTTATACCACAGAGCCAAGGTTATTACTAAACCAATAGCTCTGATACCATTGTAACGACCCGGTAGGGATTCGACGCCCGAATTCCGAAAATAACACCTAAACCCTGTATTACTTGCCATAACTCAAGTATCAAAAACACCAGATAGTAATTAGAAAGAATTTAGAGGGTGAGATAAGAAAGAAATATTAGAAGAAAAGAAGAAGAAGATCCAACACAACACAGAGTCTCACAACGCAGCGGAACAAAATATAATACAGAAATTGTGATGACCCAAACTTCCGTGGAACGGAAGTAAGGATAATCATAGGAGTATAACATAAATAAAATAATAACAGACCTTAGATAATAGCAGAACATATAAATCATTGCAGCGGAAATGTCATCACAAACATCATCACAGAAACATCAAAGTATGTAGTACAGGATACACTTAGCAAAATAGATGTCTAAAATAGGGAACAGAAATAAGGTCTCAATCACCCCAAAATACATCAATACTCAATAGTGTCTTAATATCTCAAGAAGTAAATAAAAGATAAAAAGAAAAGATCTTCCAACATCTTCATCTGCAAGCTCTAGTCCAGAAAACATCCTACCTGAAACCTGTCAATTGGCTGCCCGTGTGGAAAAGAGGGCACCTGATTTTGCAAAGTGAAACAAACTATGAGTCAATCATGGGACTGGTACGAGAAATCTTATAAAACTAATAATATGACTAATCACTAGACCACGCCACAAATGCGGAACGGGTTTAATTCCATTGGATTGACAGTGCCTAAGTTTTATAAATTTTTAAGTCAAAACAACGCAATGCTTTTTAGAAAATGAAATCATTATAAGACTCAAGTCCCATCATATAATGCAACGCAAACGGAGGATAGAGTTTTACCTTATAGTGATCGAAAATGCTTGATACGTAGAAAATTATATTTTCAATAGTATTGTTAGTGCCTAATATGTTTCAAAAATACTTCAAATTAAATGTATCAATCCTAGACGGCATAGCTACCATATACTATGTCGCCATATATAAGTTTACAATCAAGACCGTAATGTCGTATTGGAGGTTGGTTTGCATAATGAGTCAAGGCTAGGGACGATCTCCTAACTGATTCGAGACACTCTAGCAATGTCTCAGGATTCCCCGTAGTGAACCCTTGGATACAGCAGGGCCGGTCCACAAATAACGCTGGCGGATTGGCAATTCCTGAACACACGTTTCCTGATCCTATTGGACCTATAAATTGGCCATTGGCGACAAATAAAAATATCTGAGGCGCCTCATTCTATCAACCACATAAGTAAAATTGTCGGGCCATGTAAAAACCCAAACATCACTTCTAGTTAGAAAGAAACGTGTGCACTCCCTGCGTTCCCTTGTCCCTTTTTGACTCCACCGGGTTGTGAGGCTCACGAGGTAACATAATACACAAATCTATGCCTAAATAGGCTATGCTTTGATCATCATCCACAAAGCTCTGCTTTTCAACAAAAGCCTTGATCAATTGCATCTTGGCATGTCACATTGACAGTCCATACCACGCGATTGATAACTACCAATATATAACCTTCGAGCTTGTGCGTCTCAAAGAAGGGTGTTTTAACAAGAGAATAAATTCTCCGGCACCTCAGAAATATATTAATAGATATCAATTTAATTACATGGCATGAAATTCAATGTTGGACACGCATCCATTTACAAGTTCGTTCTAGGTGTGAACGAAACCGGAGTCACCTACCTAGGTGCTCGCGTATCCGGACGATCGACAAATACGTCCGGGCAACTACCACTTTAACCCTTTATTGGTAGCTAGTCAATGCCAGGAATCAGTAGTTATCCTTTCGATGTGAAGATCATCGGCCTTCAATCGTCGTCTTTAAGATCTTCAATTTTAATCGTCGTATGACCATTTGAAATGAGATCTTATCTCGGTCTTTCAAATGATCTCGCATATATAAATATTTTTAAAATCATTTCATATCGTTAGTGATATTTAATAATGATTAATCGCTATTTTTATTTATATAAAAATAGCAAAATTTATTTAACGACGCTTCGGGTCGATGGGCGGCCCTGGCGTTGTTTTTACCAAAACTTTATTTACACATATCTTAAAATCTAACCGTTGGATTTTAACAAAATTCATATCATTGGAAAGAACTTCCCAAAGCGGTCCTAATGGTTCCGGTTTTGGGAAAATCCGACGGTCGGATCTTATGGTATAATCGTTTGAAGTTACAATTGCCGAAACACGAACTACCGCGCGCGATTCGTTCAATTTTAATTTATATTTATATATATATAAATATAAATCGTTGGCGGTTTCAACTACTTTTCAAACCATCACATGAAAGCCAAATACGGTCTACATTCACGTTAGAAATTTGTATATGATTTTCATAATTCTTCTAACATGACAAAATGATGATTTGGAATAAATCATGTTTTTAATGACCAATTATTTCCAATGGTAATTAAATTACATTAGAAATATATTTTCCTAATGTTCACTCTTTATGTTGAAAACAAATGATAATAACAACATGATTTTTATTTCCATTATTTTTATTGCATCTAAATATATGATTAAAAAATGATATTTTAAATCTATTCTTTTTATTGTCTTTAAAATGACAATAAAGATGATACTTTAATTCTTATGATTTTTGCTGCAACTAGAATGTAACTAAATGTAACTTTTTAAATTCTATCTTTGTATTGTCTCTAATTTAAAGGTAAAAATGATACCTTTAATCCTATTCTTTTATTTACATCTAAAATGTAAATAAAAAGGTAAATTCTAATTTGAAAGAAAAATGCAACCTTTAATCCATGTTTTATTTGCATCAAAGAATGGAAATAAAAATGCAACTTTCATTCTAATGGTTAGCTTGCATTCAAAAAAAATTTGCAAACAAAAATGCAATTTTAATTTAATGTTTTGTTTGCATCTAAAATTGCAAAAAAATGCAACTTTAATTCTAATGTTTTGTTTGCATCTAAAATTGCAAACAAAAATGTAACTTTAATTCTAAACAAAAAATGTAACTTTAATTCTAATGTTTTGTTTGCATCTAAAATTGCAAACAAAAATGTAACTTTAATTCAAATGTTTTGTTTGCATCAAAAATTGCAAACAAAAATGTAGCTTAAATTCTAATGTTTTGTTTGCATCTAAAATTGCAAATAAAAATGTAACTTTAATTCTAATGTTTTGTTTGCATCTAAAATTGCAAACAAAAATGCAACTTTAATTCTATTGTTTTGTTTGCATCTAAAATTGCAAACAAAAAATGCAACTTTAATTCTAATGTTTTGTGTTCATCTAAAATTGCAAACAAAAATGCAACTTTAATTCTAATGTTTTGTTTGCATCAAAAATTGCAAACAAAAATGGAAATTTAATTCTAATGTTTTGTTTGCATCTAAAATTGCAAACAAAAAAATGCAACTTTAATTCTAATGTTTTGTTTGCATCTAAAATTTCAAACAAAAATATAACTTTTCAAATCATGTTTTTAATTTGTATCTAAAATACAAATAAAAATATAACCTTTTTAAAACTATGTTTTATTTCCATCAAGGAATGCAAATAAAAATTCAACTTCCAATTTCACATTTTATTTGTATCAAAGAATGCAAATAAAAGTATAATTTTTTGTTTCAATGTTTATTTGCATCAAAGAATGCAAATAAAAGAATAATTTTTTATTACAATGTTTATTTGCATCAAAGAATGCAAATAAAAGAATAACTTTTTATTTCAGTGTTTATTTGCATCAAAGAATGCAAATAAAAGAGTAACTTTTTATTTCAATGTTTATTTGCATCAAAGAATGCAAATAAAAGAGTAACTTTTTATTTCAATGTTTGTTTGCATCAAAGAATGCAAATAAAAGAGTAACTTTTTATTTCAATGTTTATTTGCATCAAAGAATGCAAATAAAAGAATAACTTTTTATTTCAATGTTTATTTGCATCAAAGAATGCAAATAAAAGAATAACTTTTTATTACAATGTTTATTTGCATCAAAGAATGCAAATAAAAGAATAACTTTTTATTACAATGTTTATTTGCAACAAAGAATGCAAATAAAAGAATAACTTTTTATTTCAATATTTATTTGCATCAAAGAATGCAAATAAAAGAATAACTTTTTATTACAATGCAATAATATATTCCAAAGATGTTATATTTTCCATTTTATTGACAACTCTATTTCAGTACAATTATATAATAAAGGGATACATTTTTTTCCAATTGTATTGGCAACTCTATTTCAATACAATAATATAAGAAAGTGATATTTTTAATTGAATTGACAAACTAGTTCAATTCAACAAAAATGACCAAAATGATTTTTTTATTGAATTAACAAATCAATTCAATAAAAAAAAATGGCAACATAATATTTATATTGAATTGACAAACTAATTCAATTCAATTAAAATTGACAAAATAATATTTTATATTGAATTGACAAGCTGATTCAATTCAATAAAAAAAATGATAACATAATATTTAACTAACACATATAGATCTATAATTATCCATCACCAATCAACAAATCAAACATCATCCAAAATGTCAGAACAAAGTAGATCTAAATCATTTACATGCGATCATTACATAGAAAATAAATTAATTAAATTAATTATAAAAAAAAGAAATCTCACAGTCGTGTTGCAAATTTGTCCAAAATTCAAATAGCTCGGAATTGTTCCTTTCCAGTCTAGGAACATAGATCTTTGTCGTATGATCGCAACGCTTTAGAAATTGATCAATTCTGAATCAGTACGAAAGAGTTATGATTTAATTAAGGTTTACAATATTTTAAATTAATTAAATATTAAAATATATTTTTTTATACCCTTCTTCTTCTTTCAGCAACAAGCCACAAGGAAACCCAATATCTTCAAATCTAGGTCTCCACTTTTTGTGCAAATGGTGTTATGGTTTGACGATCGGAGAGTGGGACGTCGGAGGGGGGTGTGTGGCGCACGTGCGCCTAAAAGGGGGCCTACTCGGCAGCGCAGGGGAGGCTCGGCGGCGAAGGGTATGGCGTGGATTTAGGCGCGTGAGTCTCGTAGTTCGGGCCACCAAAGGTTGATCCAACCGTATAGAAATGGAGAGCTAGCAAATCTACATAAAAAAGTCTAAAGGAGGAAGGAGATTCGATGAAAGGATTGGTGGAAATTAGTGGAGAAGGGATGGAGCATTCTCAGCCATTACAGAAAGGGGGCGGCGGCTATGTCTTTGTGGATTAGGGTTTAGAAGGAGATAATGTGTATTTTTATATTATTTTAACGTTAATTTTACAAATAAATCCAAAAGTTTTAAACCAATCCAATTTCAGTCCAACCAGAGTTGCCCCCACCCAATAGCCCCTATTCCGGATCCAATGGGCTAGGTCTCGTCAGCCCAAATGACAGTCTGTGGCCTGAAATCTTTAATTTATTATTTAAATCATTTAATAAATTAATTTGATCGTATATTTAAATTCACCAGGGCTACATACGAACTCAGAAAAATCCAAAAAAATTATTTATGGCTTTGTTTTGATGATACAGTCCTAACAAAATTAATTTCGTCAAATTCCGAGATTGTTCGAAAAATGGCCATTTTCAAGTCGATCAGATTTGACTAAAATTGACAAAACACATTTTCGTTTGCCACGCTCACATATTAATTCCAAAAAAATTAGAAAATTAAACTTAGCAATAATTTGACATTCCAGATCCAACAAAAGTGGTTTCGTCGAAAACGGAGGTCATTTGAAAAATGGCCTTTTATATGGGATATAAATTATACTATAGCGACCATTCTGAATATTCAACTGGCCATAACTTTTGATTCTCGCTATGAAATTTCGATTTTTCGTATTCATTGGAAAGATACTTTCAAACAAATTTTGATATTTTTAGTTCCACTAAAATCCGTTAAATTTTGAATCTGGTACATTCGGTCAAAGTACAGGTTTGACTTTTCAAACTACCGTACTATTTCTAATTCCTTTAGAAATCAAAATGAATATATTTTCTCTAACTTTGATTAAAATAAATTTTTAATCGTTATTATTTAAAGTAAATTATTTTAACTATTTAAAATTCACTGAAACAGCCAAAATAAATTTTTTAAATTGGTTCGGATTTTCTGGGTTGTTACAATTTCCCCCACTTAAAAGCTTTTCATCCCCGAAAAGGAAATAATAGTAAAGTAGGAAACAAAACGGAAAATGCAAGGTATTATAAATGTACCTCAACATAAGAGTCACTCGGAGATATCCATTCTGCACTTGGGATAGGCCTGTTTGATGCTATCCTCAGTCTCCCACGTACAGTCTCTAGGATCCCTGCTCCACTTTACTTTGACTAAGTGGATCCTTTTGTTCCTCAGCACTCTAGTTTCCTTACCCAGAATCTTCACTGGCTCCCTTCTCACTGCTAGGGTCGGGGTAATCTCCAAATCTCATTGTGTTGCTTCCTCCACAACTAAATATGGATCATGAACATGCTTCCGGAGTTGGGACACATGAAATACATTATGGACCCCTAGCAACCAGTCAGGAAGCTACAATCTATAGGCGAGAGTTCCAATTCTTTCGAGAATAGGAAATGGACCAATAAATGTCGATGCCAATTTCCTAGTCTTCCCAAATCGGACAACACCTCTCAGTGGGGAAACCTTTAAGTATACAAGATCACCAACAGAGAATTCTAAACCCCTTCTTCGAGCGTTTGCATAGCTCTTCTGTCGGCTTTGGGCAACAAGTAATTGCTTCTTAATAAAATCAACCCTTTCCAATGCTTCGTGAATCATGTCGGGACCCAATACCAATCGATTTCCGGGTTCCACCCAACATGTGGGAGATTTGCATGGCCTGCCATATAATGCTTCAAATGGCGACATATGAAGGCTTGCTTGATAGCTGTTATTACAAGAAAATTTTACCAAGGGCAAATGATCTTCGCATGACCCACCAAAATCTAGGATGCATGCTCGCAGCAAGTCCTCCAATATACGGTTCACCCTCTCAGTCTGGCCATCTGTCTGAGGGTGGTAAGCAGTGCTCATATTAAGCTTAGTCCCTAGCTCTTCTTGGAAAGCTTCCGAGAACTTGCTAGCAAATATCGGATCGTGATCACTGACAATGCTATTGGGAACTCCATGCAGTCTGACAATCTCTCTGAAATAAAGCTGTGCCAAACTCCGAGCTATTCTATTGGATTTGACAGGGATGAAATGGGCAATCCTTATGAGGCGATCTACAATCACCCATATACTGTCATGGCCTTTCCTAGATCGGGACAGGCCATCAATAAAGTCGATAGAAATTTCGTCTCATTTCCAACTTGGAACTACTAGCGGTTGCAATAGACCTGCTAGCTTTTGCTGATCGCTTTTGCCTTGCTGACAGGTGGGACATCTAGAAACATATATAGAGATGTCTCTCTTCATATATCTCCACCAAAAAGTATGCTTGAGGTCATGGTACATCTTGCTCACACCTGGATGAATGCTGAGCTTAGACTTATGGCATTCGTCCATTACTTCCTTTCTAAGCTTAGGAAGATTCAGAAAACAAATTCGGCCCAATAGCCTCAGAACTCCTTTGTTGTCAATCTGAAAACTCGTGGATTCACCTTCCCTGACTCTTTTGATGATTCTCTGAATAAATTCATCATTCTTCTGAAGAGCAGAGATCTAATCGATCAAGGTAGGGGTAATAATGAGATTAGCAAGGATAAGGTTGGTGCTGGCCGTATTCTTTCTGCTAAGAGCATCTGCCACTACATCGGCTTTCCCTGGAGTATATAAGATGTCCAAGTCGTAAGGCGCAAGGAATTCAACCCAACGCTATTGCCTCAAGTTCAAATCTCTTTGGGTGAATAGATACTTTAAGGATTTGTGGTCAGTATACAACTCAAATTTCTCGCCCAAGAGATAGTGCCTACATATCTTTAAAGCAAATACAATGGCCATTAGCTCAAGATCATGAGTGGCGAAATTCTTCTCATGTGGTTTTAATTGGCGGCTAGCATATGCGACAATTTTGTCTCTTTGCATTAGCACTACACCAATACCTTAAATAGAGGAAAGAATAACATGTTAAAATAAGATTTGACATTAGAAAAATGTCATTTTTGACATGTTTATTTAGATGAAAAGGATAACCTTCTCTAGAAGCGTCTGTCCAGACTTTCAAATCCTGATTGCCATCAATAATGGTCAACACAGGAGCGGTGATCAATTTCTGTTTCAGCTCTTGGAAAGCTGCCTCACATTCAGGTGTCCAAATGAACTTGGTATGCTTCTTAGTCAGCTTCATCAATGGACAAGATAATCTCGAGAAATCCTTAACAAATTTCCGATAATAACCAGCCAGACCTAAGAAACTTCTAACTTCAGTGGGCGTAGTAGGCTGCTTCCAATCTTTGATGGCCGAGATCTTTCCTGGATCTACTGAGATGCCTTCCTTAGATACAACATGGCCGAGGAATTTCACCTCTTCTTGCCAGAATATGCACTTGGAGAATTTTGCTTTCAGAACATTTCTACGCAAAATCTCCAAGACTTCTTTCAGATGTTTTTCGTGTTCAGCAGTAGACTTAGAGAAGATAAGAATATCGTCGATGAACACTAGCACAAATTTATTTAGAACATCGCGGAAGACTCTATTCATAAGATCAACGAAGTATGTTGGAGTATTGCATAGGCCGAAGGGCATCACTAGCCATTCATAAAATAAGTCGGGTCCTTTGAAGGCTGTCAAAGGCACACATTCTTCGGATATGCGTAATTGGTGGAAACCTGTAGCTAGGTCCATCCTGGAAAATACTCGTGCTCCATTCAAGCGGTCTAGCAGATCATCAATGCGGGGCAGTGGGTATTTATTTTTTAGAGGCTGCTTATTTAGATCACAGTAGTCCACACATAGCCTGAGTGTACCGTCTGACTTTGGGACGAAAACCACTGCTGCACCCCAGCTGGAGAAACTAGGCCTGATCAGACCCTTCCACAAAAGCTGCTTGGTTTGATTGCTCAGCTCTTCTTTTTCTTTCAGTGACATCCTCCAAATAGGGTGTACAACTGGCCTTACATTAGGAACTAAGTCAATTCTGAAATTGATTTCCCTACGCGGAGGTAAGCTGTCAACTTCTTCGAACACATCCGCATAGTCTCTGACGATAGGGATATTCTAAATAGAAGCAGGAGTGACTTCTAGAGAAGACCAGAATTCTTTCCTATCTGTGGCTGAGCTGTGGCATGGTATAGTCATCATATTTCCGATCTTGGTTTTAATTCTAACTACCCTTTCAGCACAAAGTAACTCAGCCTCATATTTCTTTAGCTACTCTAGCCCAAGTATGATATCGTATCCAGAAAAACTCATAATGATCAAGTCAAAAGGAAATTGGAAGTGCGAGTAAGAAATAGGCACTCTACAATATTGATCGAGAATAAGCGAACCTCCTATCGGACTATGGGATCTAATTGGTTCTTTTAGTTTTCTGGGTTTCAATTTAAGCTTTTTAATCGTGTCAACAGATATAAAGCTTCTAGATGCACCCGTGTCAAACAAAACAGTAATAGGAATGTTTTTAATGCTAAGAGTACCTCCTAAAACATCAGGCGTACCTGCTTCGGAAGAAGTCGGTGCAGCCGCTCCGTCATAGACATGTGCCACCTGAGAACTCTTCAGTAGCGGGCAGTTAGGCTTGATGTGGCCCCTCTGGTGGCAATTATAGCACTCCCTCCTATCCTGATAACTTTGGTTGGGCCCAGAATCATTCCTCTTTGGTATCTTGGGAGCTTGGCATTCATAGTCGAAGTGCCCCATTTTCTGACAGTTGAAGCATTTCACCTTTGACTTATCCCTTTTCTTCTTCCCTTGGGGGCTTAGCGGTAGAAGAGCTTCCCACCTCAGGTTTCTTATCCGACTCCTTCTTGTTGTTGGCTTGATTCTTGCTTCATTCCTGTTGAGAACCCTTCTGATCAATCTCTTCATATCTACAGGCCATCTCGATCACCTTAGCAAATGGGCGCTCGTGTGTGCGGTCACCCTGTTATGATACTTCCTCGCCAAACCATTGATAAACCTCTTATTTTTCTGTAGCGGGTCTTGGACTAATTCAGAGGCATATCTAGAAAGCTCATCAAATTTCTTTACATACTCCGCAATAGTCATACTCCCTTGTTGGAGGTGGGCGAACTCATCGCGAAGGCGCTCAACTTCATGGGGTGGAATGAACGTCTCATTAAATAGCTCCTTGAATTTCTCCCAAGTCGTGTCAACCTCATTACTCCTAACCATAGCTGTTTCCCACCAAATCTGGTCCTGGTCCTTCAGAAACCAAGTTGCCATAAATCGCTTTCTATGGTCCTCGAGCTCTAATCCTCCCAAAATCTTCTCCATCGTCTTCAGCCATGCTTGCGACTCCGTCACCGTCTCTTGGCCTGTATAATGCACGTCCCCTAGATTCTTTATTTTCTTTGCCACTTTGTCAAGATCGAAAGCATGTGGGGGTAGTGGTGGTGTCTCAACTTCTAGAGTGGCATGTTCCTGTTCTTGGGCTGTAGGAGTCTCATCTCGGGCGGGTCCTCTTGCCCCACCTCTGCCTCATGCTCTAGTACTCATTTTTCAATCAGTCTGATCAAGGAAAGAGTCAGACTAAGAGAAACGATAAATTTTCAATGGAAAGGTTTTAATGATGTAATGACTGATTAATATGTGTTATTCTGCTGTGCTCATTCTGGGACATTACTAATCCTATATCTAATGAGCTACTCGTCTTAGAATACTATTGATTCTATCTAGATGAATTGTTCCAAAAATGTTATACTCCGTAGCTAAGGTTAACCTTTAGCCCCGGTACCAAATGTGACGACGCAAACATCCGTGGAACGAAAGTAAGGATAATCATAGGAGTATAACATAATTAAAACAATAACATACCTCATATAATAGCAGAACATATAAATCATTGCAACGGAAATGTCATCACAAACATCATCATAGAAACATCAGAGTACGCAGTATAGGATACACTTAGCAAAATAGATGTCTAAAATAGGGAAAAGAAATAAGGTCTCAGTCTCCCCAAAATACATCAATACTCAATATTGTCTCAATGTCTCAAGAAGTAAATAAAAGATAAAAAGAAAAGATCTTCCAACATCTTCATCCGCAAGCTCTAGCCCAGAAAACATCCCTACCTGAAACCTGTCAATTGGCTGCCCGTGTGGAAAAGAGGGCACCCGAGTTTGCAAAGTGAAAAAAACTACGAGTCAGTCATGGAACTGGTATGAGAAATCTTACTGAACTAATAATATGGCTAATCACTGGACCACGCCGCTAACGCGGAATGGGTTTAATTCCATTGGATTAACGGTGCCTAAGTATTATAAATTTTTAAGTCAAAACAACGCAATGCTTTTTAGAAAATGAAATCGTTATAAGACTCAAGTCCCATCACACAATGCAACGCAAACGGAGGATAGAGTTTTACCTTATAATGATATAAAATGCTTGATACATAGAAAATAATATTTTCAATTTTATTGTTAGTGCCTAATATGTTTCAAAAATACTTCAAAGTAAATGTATCAATCCTAGACGGCATAGCTACTATATACTATGTCGCCATATATAAGTTTACAATCAAGACCGTAATGTCGTATTGGAGGTTGGTTTTCATCATGAGTCAAGGCTACGGAGGGTCTCCAAACCGATTCGAGACACTCTAGGAATGTCTCAGGATTCCCTGCAGTGAACCCTTGGATACAGTAGGGCCGGTCCACAAATAACGCTAGCGGATTGGCAATTCCCGAACACACGTTTCCCGATCCTATTGGACCTATAAATTTGAAACGACCCGAACTTCCCCGTGGAGGAAAGCATAGATTGAGTTGAGAACACGACAAATCAGAACCCAAATAGAAGAACATTTCATTGTTAATTACAATAATTCCATCAGAATACAAGAATATACAGAGTATGAATGAATATTACACATCATAAAATATTAGAGATTTAAATTACATTACATAGCAGATAAAAATAATACAAAACACAACTGAAGGTGATATACGGATACAGAGCTTTCCGGATATCATTCCAGCTGTAAACCAGGATCCTGTGAATATAAATATGCAAAACCAAAACTACTAGCTGTCCGTGTGGAAAATAGGGGCACCCAGAGTTTAGGTTAAAACAATAAACTCCATGTCAGTCATGTGACCGGTTTGAGTACTAAAACAGTTATTAATCTTTATTTTGAAGTTCGGTAAATTAAAGGACCACGCCGTATAACACGGAACGGGTTTCCTCCCAAGAATACCAATGCTCAAAACAAACATCGCAATGCTAAATAAAGAACAATGAATCTATTATAAGACCCAGGTCCCATCACACAATGCAACGCAAGCCGGAGGATAGAGTTTTACCTTATAATAGCCAAAGAATGCTTGATATGTGAAATTTAATCTTTTATTATTACTATAAGTGTATAGTGTCAAAACAATTTCAATCATAAGTATCAATCATAGACGGCATAAGCGCCCCATCCCACTACGTCGCCATATATAGGATTACAACTAAAACCGAAATATCACGTATTGGAAATTGGATTCCATCATGAGTCGAGGCAAGAGGCAAGCTCCTCACCGCTTCGGGACACTCTAGCAAATGCCCTAGGACTACACACTCTGGGTAGGCCTTGGATCTTCAGGGCTGGTCCTCTCTTACATTTGAGGATTAGTTATTCCTAAACACACGTTTCCCGGTCCTGCCGGACCTATCTATCGGCTCCGAAGAGACCGATACAATCGAGGTGCCTCGCAATCCAACATCCATAAAGGTATAATAAACAACGATGCCAGTTCTAGTAAAGTGCTGACACCACCCATAGCTAGAAAGAAACGTCGTGCACTCCCTGTAGTCCTTATCCCGTTTTTAACTCATACCAAGGTGTGAGGCTCGCGAATTAACGCTATACACAAAGCTACGCTGTATTAAAGCTGTGCTTTGATCATCAACCACAAGACTCTGCTTTTCAACAGAAGCCTTGATCATTTGCATCTCATCATGCCACATAGGCAATTCACGCCATGCGACTGATATCTATCGATATATAACCTCTGAGCTCGTACGTCTCATAGAAGGGCGTTAAGCAAGAGAATAAATTCTCCGCCGCCAAACAGATATATATTTAACAGAAATCAATCAACACAGAATAAAATCCAATGCCAGACACACAATCCATTTACAAGTTTGTTCTGGGTCTGAACGAAACCGGAGGCACTTTATACCTCGCATATCTATCGATCTCCAAATACGTCTGGACGATCACCAACTGATTCCCTCCTCTTGGGTGTACAGCCCAATCAAGATCATCAGTAATTATCGAAATGATGTGAAGACCTCCGGTCATCCACCACCGTCTTCATCTTTGACTTGTTGTCGAAACAGTTATTCGGAATGGGATAGGCCCGGTCTTTCCGAATAACTCGCGTATATAATAAACAAGTGCTATAAAACACAACATGCGCCTCATTCCAATTCTGAATATTCTTTTATTTAAATATTCACATCTTTTGGGAAAGGTTCCCATTAATTTTATCAAAGATAAATTCTTTAAAATTTATTCTTTAATCTTCCTTTGGATGTCATTTCAAACCAAATTATGGTTTTCCAAACTAGTCGGGATTAGCGAACCACACCGAAGTAATCATTTATTTTATTTCCCAATCTGAGACGACCCGATTTCCCGTTCTCACGGAAACAAGGTTATCTTTTGGAATATAACACAGAAACAGATAATAGCAGAACAGAATTAAATAAATACACCAGAATGAACAACAAAATATACTGGATAAAAGTAATCATCAGAGTTACACAGTATACAGGATCTTACTTAGTACAAATACAGTTCAGCTATACATAAATGTCTACAGCGGAAATAAACAAAATATGTACAATAGGAGCTGAACAGCATAAAAAGAAATAAATGATAGAATCCATCTTCAGCTCCAGCTATCCAGAAAGAACCAGCTAAACCTGAATACAAGGCTGCCCGTGTAGAAAAAGGGGCACCCGAGTTTGAAAGTGAAACAAACTACGAGTCAGTCATGGGACTGGTATGAGAAATCCACTCAACACATATATAATTGGCTAATCACAGGACCACGCCACTTTCGTGGAACGGGTTTACTCCATTGGATTGCCAGTGCTTTAAAACAAATCTTTCTTTTAAACATCGCTATGCTTTTTATAAAAATGAAGCCGTTATAAGACTCAGTTCCCATCATACAATGCAACGCAAACCGGAGGATAGAGTTTTACCTTATAATGGCCAAAATATGATTGATACGAATAAAACAAAGGCATTTGATATTATTGCTAGTGTTTTTATGTTTTGAAAACTATTTCAAATCATAACTATCAATCATAGACGGCATGGGTACCATATATCATGTCGCCATATATATATACAATCAAAACCGCACTATCACGTATTTGGAAATTGGATTTCCGTCATGAACCAAGGCAAAAGATAGTCCTTACCGAATTCGTGACTCTCTAGCCCGAGCCACAGGCAAGTACTCAGTCAAGCCTTCGGAGCGACAGGGCCGGTCCACCGATGTGGATTAAAATGCCTGAACAATACGTTTCCCCGCCCTTTGGGGCGTAAACGAGCCAACGAATGACTCCATCGGACCCGGATCGTCCGATCAAACCGAGGCGCCTCGCAACAGCAACAACCACATAGGTGAAAAGTATATAAATGTCAGGGCTGGTAGGTCACTGACACCACCCTAGCTAGAAAGAAACGCATGCCCTCCCTGAGGTCCTTCCTCCCGTTTTAGGTTCCTACCGGGGTGTGAGGCTCGCGAATTCACGTTATACACAAAGCTATGCCACACAGGCGGTGCTTTGATCATCACCACAAGACTTTGCTTTTCAACAGAAGCCCTGATCACTGCATCTTAGCATGCCACACAGAATAAATCCTATGTCAGACACACAGTCCATTTACAAGTCCGTTCTGGGTCTGAACGAAACCGGAGGCACTAAATACCTCGCAAACCCTTCGATCAACACGTACGTCTGAACGATCACCACTCATTATCCATATTTCGGGATGCCTCCCAATCAGGACCTCGGTTACCATCCAAACGAGGTGAAGATCTCCGGTCTTCGACCATCGTCTTCATCTTCGAATTTCAATCGTCGGTCGATTATTCGAAATGAGAATTAACTCGGCCTTTTCAAATAATTCACGTATATTTAGAATTTCAAATCGATTTATTTCAATGGTTAAATTATTCGACAACACCAATTGTGTTCTTTAATATAGTTTTCACACCAAACACATTCAACCATCAAACATCACATAAATCAAGCAAATTCAGTTTATTTCCATTCCATATTGCTTACGATATTTTATAACTATTTATCGCTATTTTTATTTATTTTAAAATAGCCATTTTATTCAAAACGACGCTTCGGGCCATAAGGCGGCCGTGGCGCTGTTTTTCTTCAGATTTGATTTACACATATCTGAAAATCTAACCGTTGGATCTTCACAAAATTTACATCATTAGAAAGGTCTTTTCAAAACGAACCCAACGTTTCCAGTTTCGGGAAATTCCGACGGTCGGATCTCCCGGTACAATCGTTTGAAGTTTCGATTTCAAAATACGAACTGCAGCGTCGTTATTCGATTAAATATAATTATATTTATATATATAAATAAATATAATCGTTTCTGGCGCTGTTTTTCTTCAGATTTGAATTAAACATTCCAGACAATCCAACCGTTGGATTTCTACAAGGTTGGTGCCGTTGGAAAGATTATTCCAAGGCGAACCCAACGGTTGAGGTTTCGGGAAAATCCAATGGTCGGATTTCCCGTACTAGTCGTTTGAAATCACGGTTTCAAAATACGAACTGCACGGCCTCGTTTCGTTTTAATTTTATTTATATTTATATGTTTATATAAATATAGTTCATTCAACGATTTCAATATCGTTTTTACTTCAAAAAAAATTTTCTAACTCCTTAAATTTTGGAAAAATTTCGCCATAACCTCCCCTGCACCGGGAGCGTCGGGAAATCGCAAATAGCGTCCCGGTCCTTCTAATCTCAAAAAGAAAAAGAAAAAGCCAAGCGGCTAGCCAATCAGGCTCAAAATCATCACCCAAACAAATCAGTAAATGTGTACCTATTTGTCGGGCACAAAATTTTATTCCTCTTCTCTAGCCCCTTTGCTATAACCTGTTCAATGAATATGCATGTACATATATATACAGTTCATATCATTTTTCATTTTCTATTCAACTTCATATTTGATTTCTATTTGGTTTAAAAACTCCATTCATCCTAATGTTACATAAATAGGTGCAAATCATTTCATTAGTTAATTAATGAATATTTCAACTCATCTATGTTTATTTTGAACAAGTGACTATTTTTAACACTTCGTATTTTAACGATTTATGCATACAATAAAAATGTGATTTTTATTGTAAAACGATTCATTTCAAAACACTATTTTTCTATATACTTCATATAGTCGATAAAAGGTGATTTTTATTATCAAACAATTTATTTCAAAATATGAATACCATTCAACACATGAATTTCTAAACAACGAATGAATATCAATTCAACACATGAATTTCTAAACAACGAATGAATATCAATTCAACACATGAATGTTTTCTATAGTTTTTATATATAGATAGAAATGTGATTTTTATTATCGAACTATTTATTTCAAAATATGAATACCATTCAACACATGAATTTCTAAACAACGAATGAATATCAATTCAACACATGAATGTTTTCTATAGTTTTTATATATAGATAGAAATGTGATTTTTATTATCGAACTATTTATTTCAAAATATGAATACCATTCAACACATGAATTTCTAAACAACGAATGAATATCAATTCAACACATGAATGTTTTCTATATAAGGAATAAATATAGTTTAAGCATATGAAAATAATTCAAACACACAAATATTATTCAAAATTTCGGCAGCATAACGGCAGGGTAGTTACACCGGCACCGTCCCTAGTACGGCTCCTCGCTCTACCTTAAAACCTCGCGGTTTTTGACAATGGGAAACATGCATCTAGTTCGCACGCAGGCGGCATGTATATATATTTATTTCAATTCCACAAACTAATCCTATGTGGTTTCAACCAAATATTTCACAACCACAAATGGGTATTTTTCAACCACAATCAACCAATATCAATCACAAACAATCCCAAACAACTATTCGCTATCAATCAAATTTCCACAACAATTTCAACCAATAAATATCGTCCATGGTTTGTGGACGAGGGGCGTATATATATATATATATTTATATATAGCAATTTATATATAGCTATTCACTTTCATTGTCAACACATATATAATATATAAATTTTAAATCAGAAATCTCACCAATAGCTATCCAACTGCACGACTCTTCTTAATAGAAATCTTCGCCTATTTGTCGCTTTCACCCGTATTCTCTGCATATGTAAAAATAGAATTTTTACTATGCTATTCAATATATAAAAATATGATTTTTACTTTGGCTTTCGATATATAAAAATGTGATTTTTACTTTGGCTTTCGATATATAAAAATGTGATTTTTACTTTGGCTTTCGATATATAAAAATGTGATTTTTACTTTGGCTTTCGATATATGAAAATGTGATTTTTACTTTGGCTTTCGATATATAAAAATGTGATTTTTACTTTGGCTTTCGATATATAAAAATGTGATTTTTACTTTGGCTTTCGATATATGAAAATGTGATTTTTACTTTGGCTTTCGATATATAAAAATGTGATTTTTACTTTGGCTTTCGATATATAAAAATGTGATTTTTACTTTGGCTTTCAAGATATAAAAATGTGATTTTTACTTTGGCTTTCAAGATATAAAAAAAAAATCTGATTTTCTTTTCTTTTATTAAAACAGTTTTTTACTTGCTTTTAAAATCAGTTTTTGCATCTTTTAAAAAAAAACAGTTTTATAATGTTTTTCAAATCAGTTTTTAAATCTTCTTAAAATCAGTTTTTATAGTTTTATAAAACAGTTTTTAAAATCTTTAAAATAATCATTTTTAAAATTTAAACATAAAACAGTTTTAATCTTTTTAAATTCTGTTTTATTCTTTTTAAATTCTGTTTTATATTATAATTTTTTTCAAACAAACAATTCAGTTTTAAAATACTTATATAAAAAAAAAAAAATCAATTCAGTTTTTACTTTTATAAAATCAGTTTATATAATTTTATAAAATCAGTTTATATATTATTATTATTTTCATACAGAACAATAAAATAAAAATAAAAATAAAAATATAAAGCGACTTACTGCGGGGGGGGTGTTTCTGCAGCTCGTCGGAGGCTCCTCGAGGTGGGCGTTCGCTGGTTCGAACGGTGGTGGCGGTCTTCGATCTAGGGGGGCGGTGGCTTCTGGGTGAGGCGACGGCGAGGTCTGGAGGGGGGCGAGGCCTTCGTGGTGGTGGCTCGGAGTTCTTCGTCGGCGTCGAGGTCAGGGGCGGCGGCTTCTAGGTTTAAGTATTTTTTTTTTTTTAATTTTCTGTTTGAAATCGAAATGGAAAGGGGGCCAAGCAGAAGATATGAGGGAGGGAGGGAATAGGTTTCTTTTTTATTTTATTTTATTTTTTTATTTAATTATTAAATTATGCACGAGGGTTGACTTTTACATATGACCTCGAAACGAGGCCCACCGCCTGTCGTCCATAGCGTTTTACCCCCATTCCGAACACAATGGGATATGTATCGCAAGCTGGTTTGATCGTTACAATCGGTTTCCTTTTGAATTTTCATTTAAATCACTATATTGAATTTTAAACGTACATTTCAAATTACCGGGGCCACATACTGACTAGAAAAATTCCAGAAAAATATTTTCTAGCTTCGTATTGACGATACGGTCCTAACAAAACTAGTTTCGTCGAATTCTGAGACCGTTTGAAAAATGGCCAATTTCCAGTCGATTAAAATCAACTGAAACTGGTCAAACGCGTTTTCCTTTGCCACGCTCACATATTGATTCGAAAAATTATGAAATTTGAAACCTAGCAATAACTTGACACTGCGGACCCAACAAAAGTGGTTTCGTCGAAATCCGAGGTCATCTGCAAAATATCCATTTTTAAGGGCCTTATATATATATAAATATATATAAATTCCACAGCGACTATTTCTAATTTTAAACTGGACATATCTTATCATTTCTAAGATGAAATCTCAGTTTGTTAACTTCGTTATAAAGATATAGTTATACAGATTCAAATATTTCTTGTTTCGTTCAATTCTGACTTATATTGAATTTTGTATATTCATTTGAAATTAGAAATCGAATTTTCGAACTACCGCGCTATTTTCAATTCTATATATAATTATATTTAATTATATTGGTTTTCAAATGTCGATTCAACTCAGTTTTCATCGCCATTACTTAAAATATTTATTTTAAATATTTAAAATCCATTATTTTAGCCAATTTAAAATTTTTAAATTGGTTCAGATTTTCTGGGTCGTTACAATCTCCCCCACTTAAAACTTTTCGTCCCCGAAAAGGAATAAAGTCGAAAGTGGTTTGATAATTCTACGATCACACAATACAACAACAATTTGTTTTTAATATTCAGAGTATAGAATAAACAATGCACATCCATGGGAAGAAAATAGCAACAGAATAGAGAATTAAATGCTAATGCAAGGTAAAGTAAATGTACCTTGCACCAGAGTCAATCAGAGATATCCACTCGGCATCTGGGGTAAGCTTTCTGAATGCTCTCCTCAGTTTCCCAAGTACAATCGCGCGGATCTCCACTCCATTGCACTTTGACTAAGTGAACCTTCTTGTTCCTCAGCTCTTTGGTTTCTTTGCCGATAATCTTTAGCGGCTCTCGCCTCACAGCTAATTCTGGAGTAATTTCAATGTCCTGCTGAGCTGCTTCTTCCACGATCAAGTCTGGATCATGAACGTGCTTTCGAAGTTGAGATATATGAAATACATCATGAACTCCAGGCAACCAGTCAGGCAGTTTGACCCTGTAAGCGAGAGTTCCAATCCGTTCCAGAATAGGAAACGGACCAATGAATTTGGGCGCTAACTTTCCTGTTTTACCGAACCGGATAACTCCTCCCATCGGCGATACTTTCAAATATACATAGTCGCCAACTTCAAAGGATATATCTCTTCTTCTTTTATCGGCATAGCTCTTTTGTCGGCTTTGAGCGGCGAGCAATCGTTTCTTGATAAAATCAACTTTGTCGGCAGCTTCTCGAATCATATCGGGACCCAACACAAGTCTATTTCCTGGTTCGACCCAGCAAGCAGGAGATCGGCAAGGTCTACCATACAATGCTTCGAATGGCGACATTGTCAGACTCGCCTGGTAGCTGTTGTTATAAGAGAATTCAGCCAAATGCAGATGGTCTTCCCATGATCTACCGAAATCTATAACACAAGCCCGCAATAGATCTTCTAAAATGCGATTCACCCTCTCAGTCTGACCGTCTGTCTGAGGATGATAAGCGGTGCTCAAGTTTAACTTCGTCCCCAGCTCGACTTGAAATGCTTCCCAGAATTTGCTAGTGAAAATCGTATCTCTATCACTTACTATACTGAGTGGCACTCCATGTAGTCTAACTATTTCCCTGAAGTAAATCTGCGCCAGACTCTGAGCAGTTCTATTTGATTTGACAGGTATGAAATGGGCGGTCTTCGTGAAGCGATCTACGATCACCCAAATACTGTCATTTCCTTTTCTGGTTCTGGGCAAACCATCAATGAAATCCATGGAGATATGCTCCCACTTCCAACCAGGAACTTCTAGTGGTTGTAATAGTCCAGCCAATTTCTGTTGGTCGCTTTTAACTAGCTGGCAAGTAGGGCATCGGCTGACATATAAAGAAATGTCCCTTTTCATCGACTTCCACCAGAAAGTGCGTTTGATGTCATTATACATTTTGTTTACTCCCGGATGGATACTGAGTTTTGACTTGTGGCATTCATCCAGTACTTCCTTTCGAAGTTCAGGAATGTTAGGAACGCATATTCGACCTTTGAGCCTTAGAATCCCCTCATTATCAACTTGAAAACTCGAGGGTTTGCCTCGTTGAATTATCCTTCTGATCTTCTGAATGAAGTGATCATCTTCCTGAAGAGCAGATATCTTATCTAGCAATGAAGTCGTGATAATAAAACTGGCGATCATTACATTCTTTCTGCTTAACGCATCGGCCACGACATTGGCTTTTCCTGGAGTATATATAATTTCGAAGTCATATGCTGCAAGAAACTCCAGCCAACGCTGTTGCCTCAAATTCAAGTCCTTCTGAGTGAACAGATACTTTAACGACTGGTGGTCTGTAAACAGTTCAAACCTCTCGCCCAGAAGATAGTGTCTCCAGATTTTCAAAGAGAATATGATAGCCAATAACTCAAGATCATGAGTTACGTAGTTCTTCTCGTGTGGCTTCAGTTGACGGCTAGCATAAGCAATTACTTGGCCTCTTTGCATTAACACTGCTCCAAGGCCTTCTCTAGAAGCATCAGTCCAGACTTTTAGATCCTGGTTGCCATCAATGATGGTTAACACTGGAGCTGTTGTTAACCTTAACTTTAGCTCTTCAAAAGCCTCCTCACTCTCTTCAGTCCATTTGAACTTAGAATGCTTCTTTGTAAGCTTCGTTAAGTGGCCAGATATCTTCGAAAAGTCTTTAACGAACTTCCGGTAATAACTAGCCAATCCGAGAAAACTGCGGACTTCAGTGGGAGTACTGGGCTGTTTCCAATTCTGAATAGCTGTGATTTTGCTTGGATCCACAGCGATTCCATCTTTCGATACGACATGGCCCAGAAACTTTACTTCATCTTGCCAGAATATACATTTGGAAAACTTGGCTTTTAATACATTCCGTCTGAGAATTTCTAACACTTGTTCCAGATGTTTTTCATGCTCGGCCTTTGATTTAGAGAAGATTAGAATATCATCAATAAAAACCAGAACAAATTTATTCAAAACCCCTCTGAACACTCTATTCATCAGATCGACGAAATAAGCTGGAGCGTTACATAAGCCGAACGGCATTACTAACCACTCGTAGAATAGGTCGGGGCCTCTGAACGCTGTCATTGGAACACACTCTTCGGCAATTCGAAGTTGATGGAAACCTGTAGCTAGGTCCATTCTTGAAAATACTTGTGCTCCATTTAATCGATCTAACAAATCATCTATCCGCGGCAATGGATATTTGTTCTTTATTGTCTGCTTGTTCAGATCACGATAATCCACGCATAGACGTAGAGTACCGTCAGATTTTGGGACAAACACCACTGCTGCACCCCAATCAGAGAAACTAGGCCTTATCAGACCTTTCCATACTAGCTGTCGTGTTTGATTGTCTAATTCCTCCTTCTCTTTCAAGGACATTCTTCGAATAGCGTGAACTACCGGCCTTGCATTGGGAACTAAAGCAATCTTGAAATCTATTTCTCTCTGCGGAGGTAAGCGAACAACTTCCTCAAACACATCCGCATAATCCTTGACGACAGGAATATCTTTAATGAGGTCAGGAATATTCTCAGTGATTTCAGGGATATTTTCTATTTGAGCTGGAGAAACATCGAGAGCTGACCAGAAATCTTTTCTATTTGAAGTCGGGCCTTCACATGGTATGGTTATATAATTCCCCGATTGGGCCTTTGCTTTAACCACTCTCTCGGCGCATTTAACTTCAGCTTCATATTTGGTTAGCCAATCCAATCCCAGAATAAGATCGAATTCATTAAAATTCATGATGATAGAGACAATGGGGAATTTATAGCAAGAAAAAGAGACGGGCACTGCACAAATCCAACTGAGATTGATGGAACCTCCAACTGGATTCTGAACAGTCATGGGCTCTTTGAGCTTTTTCAAATTCAAATCCAACTTCTTGACTGCACTCTTTGCAATAAAGCTTCGTGACGCGCCTGTGTCAAACAGTACTTTAACTGGGATGTTTTTGACATTGAGCGTGCCTTCTAAAACATCAGACCTTTCCTGAGCAGACGAAGAGGCAGGTACTTCTACCACTTCATTTACTTGTACTGCCTCAGATTTCTTTGAGAGTTGACACTCCCGTGCAATATGACCTGCTTGACGACACTTATGGCATCTCCTTTCCCCATGCGGGTTCTTTTGTTTCATAGCGCGTTTATACCCACTCTCGATTTGCTTCTTTAGAGATCTGCAACTTATCGAGAAATGTCCTTTCTTATTGCAGTTAGAGCAAGTAGCGGTCGTTATTCGTTCGCTCCCAGATTCAGCCCTTTTTCTCTTGGCACTGGGCTTCTTATTGACCTCAGACATTGTACTTGCCTCGGGATAATCAGTTTCTGACTCTGTTTTATCACTAGAACAGACTTCTTCCTCGTCGCGTAACATTCCTTTCTTATGAAGATCTTCATATTGATAAGCCATGTAAATCATCTCTGGAAAAGGAAGCTTCACATGCCCCAATACTCTATTCTGGTATTTCCTTTGAAGGCCATGAATAAATCTCATATTTTTCCTCTTTGGGTCTTGAATTAGATGAGGAGCAAAGTGAGCAAGTTCGTTGAATTTCTTATGATATTCGGGAATGGTCATATCACCTTGTATTAGATAAGAAAATTCATCACATAATCTCTCGGTCGCTTCGGGAGGGGTAAATCTTTCTAAGAAAATCACTTTGAATCCGTCCCAGGTGATATCACCTTCTGGATTATTTTCAATAACTGAATCCCACCAGAACAAAGCTTCATCTTTGAGAGCCCAGGAGGCCAGTAATCTTTTCTGGTCATTCCTAAGCTTTAATGCTTCGAAGATTTTCTCAGCCGAACGAATCCAAGCTTGTGTCTTCATAATAGATTCTTCACCAGAGAACGGTATTCCACCTATATTTCGATATTTGATTAATAGGGCCTCAATATCCGGTTCTGCATTCCTTCTGTTTCTGACACTCATTTTTCTAGTACTTCTGCAAATGGCAGATCAAGTGTCAGGTCACAGAAAAGGTATTTTAAAATATAGAAACACATACTTCAAATGTAAATGTGTCTATCGAAGTGTATTCATTCTGCTTTACTCATACTAGGATATTGCTGATCCTATCTGTATAGAGTTGCCCGTCCTAGAACACTACTGGTTCTATTTCTGACGAGTTCGTTCAAATGTTATATTCCAGAACTAAGCTTAACCAAAGCTCTGATACCACGTTGAGACGACCCGATTTCCCGTTCTCACGGAAACAAGGTTATCTTTTGGAATATAACACAGAAACAGATAATAGCAGAACAGAATTAAATAAATACACCAGAATGAACAACAAAATATACTGGATAAAAGTAATCATCAGAGTTACACAGTATACAGGATCTTACTTAGTACAAATACAGTTCAGCTATACATAAATGTCTACAGCGGAAATAAACAAAATATGTACAATAGGAGCTGAACAGCATAAAAAGAAATAAATGATAGAATCCATCTTCAGCTCCAGCTATCCAGAAAGAACCAGCTAAACCTGAATACAAGGCTGCCCGTGTAGAAAAAGGGGCACCCGAGTTTGAAAGTGAAACAAACTACGAGTCAGTCATGGGACTGGTATGAGAAATCCACTCAACACATATATAATTGGCTAATCACAGGACCACGCCACTTTCGTGGAACGGGTTTACTCCATTGGATTGCCAGTGCTTTAAAACAAATCTTTCTTTTAAACATCGCTATGCTTTTTATAAAAATGAAGCCGTTATAAGACTCAGTTCCCATCATACAATGCAACGCAAACCGGAGGATAGAGTTTTACCTTATAATGGCCAAAATATGATTGATACGAATAAAACAAAGGCATTTGATATTATTGCTAGTGTTTTTATGTTTTGAAAACTATTTCAAATCATAACTATCAATCATAGACGGCATGGGTACCATATATCATGTCGCCATATATATATACAATCAAAACCGCACTATCACGTATTTGGAAATTGGATTTCCGTCATGAACCAAGGCAAAAGATAGTCCTTACCGAATTCGTGACTCTCTAGCCCGAGCCACAGGCAAGTACTCAGTCAAGCCTTCGGAGCGACAGGGCCGGTCCACCGATGTGGATTAAAATGCCTGAACAATACGTTTCCCCGCCCTTTGGGGCGTAAACGAGCCAACGAATGACTCCATCGGACCCGGATCGTCCGATCAAACCGAGGCGCCTCGCAACAGCAACAACCACATAGGTGAAAAGTATATAAATGTCAGGGCTGGTAAGTCACTGACACCACCCTAGCTAGAAAGAAACGCATGCCCTCCCTGAGGTCCTTCCTCCCGTTTTAGGTTCCTACCGGGGTGTGAGGCTCGCGAATTCACATTATACACAAAGCTATGCCACACAGGCGGTGCTTTGATCATCACCACAAGACTTTGCTTTTCAACAGAAGCCCTGATCACTGCATCTTAGCATGCCACACAGAATAAATCCTATGTCAGACACACAGTCCATTTACAAGTCCGTTCTGGGTCTGAACGAAACCGGAGGCACTAAATACCTCGCAAACCCTTCGATCAACACGTACGTCTGAACGATCACCACTCATTATCCATATTTCGGGATGCCTCCCAATCAGGACCTCGGTTACCATCCAAACGAGGTGAAGATCTCCGGTCTTCGACCATCGTCTTCATCTTCGAATTTCAATCGTCGGTCGATTATTCGAAATGAGAATTAACTCGGCCTTTTCAAATAATTCACGTATATTTAGAATTTCAAATCGATTTATTTCAATGGTTAAATTATTCGACAACACCAATTGTGTTCTTTAATATAGTTTTCACACCAAACACATTCAACCATCAAACATCACATAAATCAAGCAAATTCAGTTTATTTCCATTCCATATTGCTTACGATATTTTATAACTATTTATCGCTATTTTTATTTATTTTAAAATAGCCATTTTATTCAAAACGACGCTTCGGGCCATAAGGCGGCCGTGGCGCTGTTTTTCTTCAGATTTGATTTACACATATCTGAAAATCTAACTGTTGGATCTTCACAAAATTTACATCATTAGAAAGGTCTTTTCAAAACGAACCCAACGTTTCCAGTTTCGGGAAATTCCGACGGTCGGATCTCCCGGTACAATCGTTTGAAGTTTCGATTTCAAAATACGAACTGCAGCGTCGTTATTCGATTAAATATAATTATATTTATATATATAAATAAATATAATCGTTTCTAGCGCTGTTTTTCTTCAGATTTGAATTAAACATTCCAGACAATCCAACCGTTGGATTTCTACAAGGTTGGTGCCGTTGGAAAGATTATTCCAAGGCGAACCCAACGGTTGAGGTTTCGGGAAAATCCAATGGTCGGATTTCCCGTACTAGTCGTTTGAAATCACGGTTTCAAAATACGAACTGCACGGCCTCGTTTCGTTTTAATTTTATTTATATTTATATGTTTATATAAATATAGTTCATTCAACGATTTCAATATCGTTTTTACTTCAAAAAAAATTTTCTAACTCCTTAAATTTTGGAAAAATTTCGCCATAACCTCCCCTGCACCGGGAGCGTCGGGAAATCGCAAATAGCGTCCCGGTCCTTCTAATCTCAAAAAGAAAAAGAAAAAGCCAAGCGGCTAGCCAATCAGGCTCAAAATCATCACCCAAACAAATCAGTAAATGTGTACCTATTTGTCGGGCACAAAATTTTATTCCTCTTCTCTAGCCCCTTTGCTATAACCTGTTCAATGAATATGCATGTACATATATATACAGTTCATATCATTTTTCATTTTCTATTCAACTTCATATTTGATTTCTATTTGGTTTAAAAACTCCATTCATCCTAATGTTACATAAATAGGTGCAAATCATTTCATTAGTTAATTAATGAATATTTCAACTCATCTATGTTTATTTTGAACAAGTGACTATTTTTAACACTTCGTATTTTAACGATTTATGCATACAATAAAAATGTGATTTTTATTGTAAAACGATTCATTTCAAAACACTATTTTTCTATATACTTCATATAGTCGATAAAAGGTGATTTTTATTATCAAACAATTTATTTCAAAATATGAATACCATTCAACACATGAATTTCTAAACAACGAATGAATATCAATTCAACACATGAATTTCTAAACAACGAATGAATATCAATTCAACACATGAATGTTTTCTATAGTTTTTATATATAGATAGAAATGTGATTTTTATTATCGAACTATTTATTTCAAAATATGAATACCATTCAACACATGAATTTCTAAACAACGAATGAATATCAATTCAACACATGAATGTTTTCTATAGTTTTTATATATAGATAGAAATGTGATTTTTATTATCGAACTATTTATTTCAAAATATGAATACCATTCAACACATGAATTTCTAAACAACGAATGAATATCAATTCAACACATGAATGTTTTCTATATAAGGAATAAATATAGTTTAAGCATATGAAAATAATTCAAACACACAAATATTATTCAAAATTTCGGCAGCATAACGGCAGGGTAGTTACACCGGCACCGTCCCTAGTACGGCTCCTCGCTCTACCTTAAAACCTCGCGGTTTTTGACAATGGGAAACATGCATCTAGTTCGCACGCAGGCGGCATGTATATATATTTATTTCAATTCCACAAACTAATCCTATGTGGTTTCAACCAAATATTTCACAACCACAAATGGGTATTTTTCAACCACAATCAACCAATATCAATCACAAACAATCCCAAACAACTATTCGCTATCAATCAAATTTCCACAACAATTTCAACCAATAAATATCGTCCATGGTTTGTGGACGAGGGGCGTATATATATATATATATTTATATATAGCAATTTATATATAGCTATTCACTTTCATTGTCAACACATATATAATATATAAATTTTAAATCAGAAATCTCACCAATAGCTATCCAACTGCACGACTCTTCTTAATAGAAATCTTCGCCTATTTGTCGCTTTCACCCGTATTCTCTGCATATGTAAAAATAGAATTTTTACTATGCTATTCAATATATAAAAATATGATTTTTACTTTGGCTTTCGATATATAAAAATGTGATTTTTACTTTGGCTTTCGATATATAAAAATGTGATTTTTACTTTGGCTTTCGATATATAAAAATGTGATTTTTACTTTGGCTTTCGATATATGAAAATGTGATTTTTACTTTGGCTTTCGATATATAAAAATGTGATTTTTACTTTGGCTTTCGATATATAAAAATGTGATTTTTACTTTGGCTTTCGATATATGAAAATGTGATTTTTACTTTGGCTTTCGATATATAAAAATGTGATTTTTACTTTGGCTTTCGATATATAAAAATGTGATTTTTACTTTGGCTTTCAAGATATAAAAATGTGATTTTTACTTTGGCTTTCAAGATATAAAAAAAAAATCTGATTTTCTTTTCTTTTATTAAAACAGTTTTTTACTTGCTTTTAAAATCAGTTTTTGCATCTTTTAAAAAAAAACAGTTTTATAATGTTTTTCAAATCAGTTTTTAAATCTTCTTAAAATCAGTTTTTATAGTTTTATAAAACAGTTTTTAAAATCTTTAAAATAATCATTTTTAAAATTTAAACATAAAACAGTTTTAATCTTTTTAAATTCTGTTTTATTCTTTTTAAATTCTGTTTTATATTATAATTTTTTTCAAACAAACAATTCAGTTTTAAAATACTTATATAAAAAAAAAAAAATCAATTCAGTTTTTACTTTTATAAAATCAGTTTATATAATTTTATAAAATCAGTTTATATATTATTATTTTTTTCATACAGAACAATAAAATAAAAATAAAAATAAAAATATAAAGCGACTTACTGCGGGGGGGGTGTTTCTGCAGCTCGTCGGAGGCTCCTCGAGGTGGGCGTTCGCTGGTTCGAACGGTGGTGGCGGTCTTCGATCTAGGGGGGCGGTGGCTTCTGGGTGAGGCGACGGCGAGGTCTGGAGGGGGGCGAGGCCTTCGTGGTGGTGGCTCGGAGTTCTTCGTCGGCGTCGAGGTCAGGGGCGGCGGCTTCTAGGTTTAAGTATTTTTTTTTTTTTAATTTTCTGTTTGAAATCGAAATGGAAAGGGGGCCAAGCAGAAGATATGAGGGAGGGAGGGAATAGGTTTCTTTTTTATTTTATTTTATTTTTTTATTTAATTATTAAATTATGCACGAGGGTTGACTTTTACATATGACCTCGAAACGAGGCCCACCGCCTGTCGTCCATAGCGTTTTACCCCCATTCCGAACACAATGGGATATGTATCGCAAGCTGGTTTGATCGTTACAATCGGTTTCCTTTTGAATTTTCATTTAAATCACTATATTGAATTTTAAACGTACATTTCAAATTACCGGGGCCACATACTGACTAGAAAAATTCCAGAAAAATATTTTCTAGCTTCGTATTGACGATACGGTCCTAACAAAACTAGTTTCGTCGAATTCTGAGACCGTTTGAAAAATGGCCAATTTCCAGTCGATTAAAATCAACTGAAACTGGTCAAACGCGTTTTCCTTTGCCACGCTCACATATTGATTCAAAAAATTATGAAATTTGAAACCTAGCAATAACTTGACACTGCGGACCCAACAAAAGTGGTTTCGTCGAAATCCGAGGTCATCTGCAAAATATCCATTTTTAAGGGCCTTATATATATATATAAATATATATAAATTCCACAGCGACTATTTCTAATTTTAAACTGGACATATCTTATCATTTCTAAGATGAAATCTCAGTTTGTTAACTTCGTTATAAAGATATAGTTATACAGATTCAAATATTTCTTGTTTCGTTCAATTCTGACTTATATTGAATTCTGTATATTCATTTGAAATTAGAAATCGAATTTTCGAACTACCGCGCTATTTTCAATTCTATATATAATTATATTTAATTATATTGGTTTTCAAATGTCGATTCAACTCAGTTTTCATCGCCATTACTTAAAATATTTATTTTAAATATTTAAAATCCATTATTTTAGCCAATTTAAAATTTTTAAATTGGTTCAGATTTTCTGGGTCGTTACACAATCCCAACCTATTCATCCCATGGAGCAAAACTGTTATTACCCCATAACTAACACCACGGTGTTATCAGTAAATTTAATTACCATTTCACGTTCAAATCTAATTAAGGATTTAACTATCGCTAGGAGCAAAACTGGTGACACTCCATTATCGATCATTTTCCAAATTTGATAATTTAAACTATCAATTCACCTTTCAATCTAATTAAAGATGCATTAAAACTCCACTTGGTTTTAAGCTTTCCAAAAATCAATATTAATGATTATTTAACTTTGGTAAATCAAACATGTCGCATCGACAATCTACACCGCACTATTGATTTCTGCCAATATATAACCTCTGAACTCGTACGTCTCATAGAAGGGCGTTAAGCAATAGAATAAATTCTCCGCCGCCAAACATATGTATATTAAGCAGAGATCAACCATACGGTTTAAAATACAACGACAGACATGTAATCCTGTCTTTTACTTGGTTAAAGAACTAATGACACTTAAAACACAGTTCACGACAAACCCAAATCACATTCCAATAATTATGGAATTTTCACGGAAAAACAAATCAATATATATTCGATATCAATTTCCGTATCCGACTAATAATATAAATGGAATAACGGCAAAGCCTTTTAAATTCCATATGTATTAACAGTCTTCCTCCACAGAATTTCATTTCGATTACCATCAGATCGAATTCCTTTCAATTATAATTTAATATATTAAATTGGAAAACTTTACTTTGGAAAATTCCTGTTAAATCTTAATAAAAAGATTTATAAATTCCAAATCACATTTTTACTGTAAGTCGGGTTAAAGAACGAATGTCATTAAAAAACTCAGTTCACAATAAACCCAATTCACATTCCATTTATTATCGGGTTAAAGAACAAGTGTTATTTAAAACACCATTCACGATAAACCCAATAATCAATCCCACTATTTATTCCAATTAAATATTAATTAATTGGTATATTTCATTAAATCTAAATAAAAAGATTTAATCTTTTCTCCACTGGGTTTAAGAACAGTGTTAATGAAAATACCATTCACGACAAACCCAAATTCCATTTGATATTAAATATAAGGCTCTGGATAGAAAATATATCGGCTTATATTCAATATCAAATTCTGAAACCGGCAAATATCGCTTTGGAAATAATGATATATATATCTTCAAAATCTCCATAACAATATTCGTATAATCTGGAATCCAACATCGAAATTTTCCGATGATAATTTCGATTCAAATCCATTCCAATTCATATATTGGAAATTCTGGTTATTTTTAAAACCATTTCAAATCCAATTTATTTATTTTAAAAATATTGAATTTACAATTCTAGTTCAAAACTAGTTCATTTTGATAAAAATACATTTTTATCTTTTCAAATATGAGATTTTTCATCCCAGTTCTTTCCAAATCATTTCTTATGATTCTACACAAATTATTGCTATTTTTAATAACTTTATCAAGACCCGTACGGTCGATTTCCGTTAACGGCCATCGAACTGCACTTACAGCGACCTTTTCTGAAATTGATTTGGACATATCTCCAAATACAACCATTAGATTTCAAATCTCTTGTATTCATTGGAAAGCTCTTTTCGATACGAACCCAACGGTTCAGGTTTTAGGAGAATCTGACGGTCGGATCTCCCGTAATGCCCGTTCGAAGTCAATGGTCGAAATTCGCGAACTGCCGCTGCGCGGCGCGTTCTATTCAGGCCATTATAATATATAATATACATATTATATATTTCATTGATTTCCATTAAAAACGAATTTTATAAATCGTTTTAAATTCGTTTTCAAAACGATTTCAACTTCCATTTCAAATCCAAATAAAAATTGAAATTTTCCTTATAAATTCGTTTTAAATTCATATCAATTCAATGCGAATTTCAAATTCATTTCAATTTGAATTTCAATTCTATTCAATTTAATTCGAATTTCAATTCTATTCAATTTAAATCGAATTTCAATTCTATTCAATTTAATTCGAATTTCAATTCTATTCAATATATTTCGAATTTCAATTCTATTCAATTTAATTTGAATTTCAATTCTATTCAATTTAATTCGATAATATTTTCAGAATAGTCGATTTTGAAATCACTTTTCGATATTCATTATATAAACAAATAAAATTGATAAAAATATCGTTCACGTCAAAACGGCGTTATTCTAATCAACACGACTTTATATATTTAAATATATTCGTGTCCATCCCAAATCGGACATCAAAATCAAATTTTGATCTTTTACTGAATATTATTTTAAAATATTCGTTATTTTAAAATATTTATTCGTTCTGAACTGGAATCAGACACAGTCAATTACCATATAATGTGATTTATATGGATTTCATACATACATGTCTACAACAACTATCAAAAACAGTCAATCATCATCCAAAGTGCATTCTACACTGCATAAGCATCAAATATAAATATTCAACGCTTATAACAATTTTTCAATCAATCGATTGACATACAGCTCATTATTGGGATTAACGTATGTTCAATATCATCCCAATACCCGTGTGGGGTTTCAATCAATCAAACACAGATTTTATTTGTGCAGTTGGGCGATGTGTAAAATTTATCGTCCCAATCAATATCAGTCAAATGTGTGTACATAAACAAATCGTCCGACTTGTTTATCAATATTTATTTTATTTCATATACACATTAAGAATTATATTTTTAACTATAAAATATTTATTTTCATTGCACATCACACAATCAATTTCACCACATAATCAATCAAACAAACAAGTTGTCCATGGTCTGTGGACGACGGGTGTCGGGTGTCGGGTGCTGCTAAGCACCGTCTACATCCTAGTATATATTTTAACTAGAAATAAAATAAATATGAGAAATTCTCACCATGGGATCCACTGCGCCATTCTCTATTGCCGATCTATGTAGTATACCTACGTTAAAAATTATATTTTTAACCGATCAGTAATTCTTTCTTTGCATGATTATTCTATAAATAACATACATAGGCTAAAAATTATATTTTATACTTCAAAAAAAAAATTCATACTTTTATAATCACGCTACATAGTTAAAAATCACTTTTTACAATGGCATTTCATATATAAAAATAATATATTTTTATCGCTTCTTTCTATATAAAAATTATATTTTTATATTTCTACTTCTTATATAAAGATCGAATTTTTATTTTAATGATATCCATATAAAGATCGTATCTTTATCATAATGAAAATATTATAAAAACCGTATTTTTATTTATAAAAATCACATTTCTATAATTCTTCCAACTAAATAAAAATTATATTTTTATCGCCATTCTACATGTATAAAATCGAATCTTTACATTATTACATACATACGATAAAATTTATATTTTTATCTAACTAAAAATAATATTTTCATATCATTATTCATACTATAAAAATCATTTTTTTATTATCTATATGATATAAAAATCATATTTTTATCCGCTAAACATCTATGTAAAAATCCAATTCTTCTTCACGTGAATCCCATATAAAAGTCAAATTCTCATATTGCTTTCATGAGAATAAAAATCCCATCTTTACTATTTTAAAAATATAATCTTTCTAGGATAAAAAAAAATCTTTTCTATATGAAAAATCTATACTTTTCTATTTGATAAAAACCAAAGTTTTCCTATAAAAATAAAATTAGTTTTTCATTCATAAAAATTTAAACTTTATTTTTAGATTTATATAAAAGAAATAATTAAACGAAACTGAAATAAATAAACTAGAATAAATAAGCTTTTACCTTTGTTTTGAAGGGGGGAGGGGTTCATCACCATCGTTTGAAGGGGAGGGGGTCTGGGGTGCGGTGGCGCAGCCTAGGGAGGCGCGCGAGGTGGTGGCGGAGTCGCAGGGGCCGGCGGTGGCGGGACTAGGGCGGTGGCGGCTCGATTTGGTGGAGCTAGGTTTTAATTGGAGGAAAGGGGGAAGAGGAGACGCGAGAGGGGGGGTCGCGGCCGTGGGCGGTGATGGCCATCGCCTGGCGGTGGTGGCGACGGCGCCTGTTGCGCTCAGCGCGATGGGTCTCTCTTTTTTTCGATTTTGAAAAGGAACGGGTGGGTTGACTGGTATAAGGAGGAGAGAGGGGGTTTATTAATTTATTTATTTTATATTTAATTACCCCAAAAAGCAACTTTTTATTTCGACCTCCAAACGAGACGCACCGACTGTCGTCCATAACTAATTACCCTCATTCCGAACACTATGGGATATGTTTCGTAAGCTGATTCGATCGTTTCGATCAGTTTCCGTCAAAATTAAAATATAAATATATATATATTGAATTTGAACGCACATTTCAATTTACCGGGGCCACATACGGACTCTAAAAATTCTCGAATTTTTTTTCTAGCTTCGTATTGACGATACGGTCCTAACAAAACTAATTTCGTCAAATTCTGAGACCGTTCGAAAAATGGCCATTTTCTGGTCGATCGAAATTGACTGAAACGGTTAAAACACGTTTTACTTCGCCACGCTCAAATATTGATTTCAAAAATTACGAATTTTGGATTCTAGCAATAACTAGAAATCCTGGATCCAACAAAAGTGGTTTCGTCGAAAACCGAGGTCGTTTGCAAAATTTCCTTTTTTAAGGGCCAGAATTCCATAGCGACTATTCTGAATTTTCAACTGGACATAAATTTTTGTCCCCGTTATAAAATTTCAATTTTTCTAATTCGTTGGAAAGATATATTCAAATAGATTCTAATATTTTTGGTTTCGCCAAAATCTGGTTTATTTTGAATCCTGTACATTCATTTGAAATTTGAAATTGAATTTTCAAGCTACCGCGCAATTTTCAATTCCTTTTATAATTAAAATAAATTATTTATATTCTAACATTGATTCAAATAAATATATACGTTCTAATCCTATTCAAAATAAATTTCTCGTCGTTATTATTTAAAATAATTCATTTTAAATATTCAAAATTCATCAAAACTGCCAAAATAAAAAATCTAAATTGGTTCGGATTTTTCGGGGTGTTACAATCTCCCCCACTTAAAACTTTTCGTCCGTGAAAAGGAACGAAGCTGAAAGTTGTTTGACTAACCAACTCAACTTTCATTGTTTTCATTATGGCTTAAGTTCTTTAACTTTTCAGTTTCTAAGAACTTTTCAAATTTTTCAAAAATTTGGCTAACACCCTAAATTTTCGAATTTTTTTGCCATAACCTCCCCTGCACGGGAGCACCGGGAAAATCCCGAAATTGCCATACAGACCTCTCCAATCCAAAAAGAAAAGGAAACAGCTAATCGACTCATAAAATCATCCAAAACCCAAGATGTACAATAAACATGTACCTATTTGTCGGGCAAACAATTTAATTCCTCTGCTCTAGCCTCCTTGCAATGACCTATTCAATGGATACACATGTATATGCATGCAATTTCCAACAATTTGCAATATAGTTCAATATTTGGTTCAATTTGACCTAAATTTACCTTTCTTTTATATGTTGATTTAAATAAATAATCACACAACACAATCATCAATCAACTAGTTGATTATCTCTTCAAATTCATAATTTTGATATATATACAAAAAATCATGTTTTTGATGCCAATTCACAACAATAAGCCCTATCTAGTTTCGGTTCTCAGACCAGTCAATTGGAAATATATATAAATCCCACTTTCGAAGCTCGAACACACATTCTGATGATGATCGATCAATCATCAGAACCATCTCCGGGCGACTAGAGTGTGATTCTATATCTATCCATTATATTAAAACTTCGAATATACGTTTGCAAGGCGTATATGCAAAATCTTTATATATTGGATTGTCCAAATTCAATACAAAAAAATATTCAAATACGTTGAATAAGGTTTAAATTTTCAAAACAAAGTTGGTTTTCATTTTAAAAATATACTCTTCACACTCGCTCTAGGATACTACTGATCCTATCTCTAACGAGTCATTCTCATTGGATATTACTAATCCAATCTCTGATGAATTCTTTTGTTCGGTTCTAATGTGTCTTGTTCTCGAGCTCTGTAAACCAGAGCTCTGATACCACCTGAAACGACCCGAACTTCCCCGTGGAGGAAAGCACGGATTGAGTTGAGAACACGACAAATCAGAATCCAAACAGAAGAACATTTCATTGTTAATTACAACAATTCCATCAGAATACAAGAATATACAGAGTATGAATGAATATTACACATCATAAAATATCAGAGATTTAAATTACATTACATAGCAGCGAAAAATAATACAAAACACAACTGAAGGTGATATACGGATACAGAGCTTTCCGGATATCATTCCAGCTGTAAACCAGGATCCTGTGAATATAAATATGCAAAACCAAAACTACTAGTTGCCCATGTGGAAAATAGGGGCACCCAAAGTCTAGGTTAAAATTATAAACTCCAGGTCAGTCATGTGACTGGTGTGAGAACTAAAATAGTTATTAATCTTTATTTTGAAGTTCGGTAAATCAAAGGACCACGCCGTATAACACGGAATGGGTTTCCTCCAAAGAATACCAGTGCTCAAAACAAACAGCGCAATGCTAAATAAAGAACAATGAAGCTATTATAAGACCTAGGTCCCATCACATAACGCAACGCAAGCCAGAGGATAGGGTTTTACCTTATAATAGACAAAGAATGCTTAATACGTGAAATTTAATCTTTTATTATTATTATAAGTGTATAGTGTCAAAACAATTTCAATCATAAGTATCAATCATAGACGGCATAAGCGCCCCATCCCACTATGTTGCCATATATAGGATTACAACTAAAACTGAAATATCACGTATTGAAAATTGGATTCCATCATGAGTCGAGGCAAGGGGTAAGCTCTTCACCGCTTCTGGTCACTCTAGCAAATGCCGCAGGACTACACACTCTGGGTAGCCCTTGGATCTTCAGGGCCGGTCCTCTCTTACGTCTGAGGATTAGTTATTCCTGAACACACGTTTCCCGGTCCTGCCGGACCTATCTGTCGGCTCCGAAGAGACCGATATAATCGATGCGCCTCGCAATCCAACATCCACAAGGGTATAATAAACAACAATGTCAGGGCTAGTAAAATGCTGACACTACTTATAACTAGAAAGAAACGTTGTGCACTCCCTGCTGTCATTATCCCGTTTATAACTCATACCGAGGTGTGAGGCTCGCGAATTAACGCTATACACAAAGCTACGCTGTATTGAAGCCGTGCTTTGATCATCAACCACAAGACTCTTCTTTTCAATAGAAGCCTTGATCATTTGCATCTCAGCATGCCACATAGGCAATTCACGCCATGCGACTGGTATCTATCATTATATAACCTCTGAGCTCGTACGTCTCAGAGAAGGGCGTTAAGCAAGAGAATAAATTCTCTGCTGCCAAATAGATATATATTTAATAGAAATAAATCAACACAGAATAAAATCCAATGTTAGACACACAATCCATTTACAAGTCCGTTCTGGGTCTGGATGAAACCGGAGGCACTTTATACCTCGCATATCCATCAATCTCCAAATACGTCTGGACGTTCACCAACTTATTCCCTCCTCTTGGGTGTACAGCCCAATCAAGATCATCAGTAATTGTCCAAACGATGTGAAGACCTCCGGTTTTCCACCACCGTATTCATCTTCGACTTATCGTCGAAACAGTTATTCAGAATGGGATAGACCCGGTCTTTCCAAATAACTCGCGTATATAATAAACAAGTGCTATAAAACACAACATACGCCTCATTCGTATTCTGAATATTCTTTTATTTAAATATTCACATCTTTTGGGAAAGGTTCCCATTAATTTTATCAAAGATAAATTCTTTAAATTTTATTCTTTAATCTACCTTTGGATGTCATTTCAAACCAAATTATGGTTTTCCAAACTAGTCGGGATTAGTGAACCACACCGAAGTAATCATTTATTTTATTTCCCAATCCCAACCTATTCATCCCATGGAGCAAAACTGTTATTACCCCCATAACTAACACCTCAATGTTATCGGTAAATTTAATTACCATTTCACGTTCAAATCTAATTAAGGATTTAACTATCGCTAGGAGCAAAACTGGTGACACTCCATTATCGATCATTTTCCAAATTTTATAATTTAAACTATCAATTCACCTTTCAATCTAATTAAAGATGCATTAAAACTCCACTTGGTTTTAAGCTTTCCAAAAATCAATATTAATGATTATTTAACTTTGGTAAATCAAACATGTCGCATCGACAATCTACACCGCACTATTGATTTCTGCCAATATATAACCTCTGAACTCGTACGTCTCATAGAAGGGCGTTAAGCAATAGAATAAATTCTCCGCCGCCAAACATATGTATATTAAGCAGAGATCAACCATACGGTTTAAAATACAACGACAGACATGTAATCCTGTCTTTTACTTGGTTAAAGAACTAATGACACTTAAAACACAGTTCACGACAAACCCAAATCACATTCCAATAATTATGGAATTTTCACGGAAAAACAAATCAATATATATTCGATATCAATTTCCGTATCCGACTAATAATATAAATGGAATAACGGCAAAGCCTTTTAAATTCCATATGTATTAACAGTCTTCCTCCACAGAATTTCATTTCGATTACCATCAGATCGAATTCCTTTCAATTATAATTTAATATATTAAATTGGAAAACTTTACTTTGGAAAATTCCTGTTAAATCTTAATAAAAAAGATTTATAAATTCCAAAGCACATTTTTACTGTAAATCGGGTTAAAGAATGAATGTCATTAAAAACACATTTCACAATAAACCCAATTCACATTCCATTTATAATCGGGTTAAAGAACAAGTGTTATTTAAAACACCGTTCACAATAAACCCAATAATCAATCCCACTATTTATTACAATTAAATATTAATCAATTGGTATATTTCATTAAATCTAAATAAAAAGATTTAATCTTTTCTCCACTGGGTTTAAGAACAGTGTTAATGAAGACACCATTCACGACAAACCCAAATTCCATTTGATATTAAATACAAGGCTCTGGATAGAAAATATATCGGCTTATATTCAATATCAAATTCTGAAACCAAAAAATATTGCTCTGGAAATAATGATATATATAGCTTCCAAATCTCCATAACAATATTCGTATAATCCGGAATCCAACATCGAAATTTTCCGATGATAATTTCGATTCAAATCCATTCCAATTCATATATTGGAAATTATGGTTATTTTTAAAACCATTTCAAATCCAGTTTATTTATTTTAAAAATATTGAATTTATAATTCTAGTTAAAAACTAGTTCATTTTGATAAAAATACATTTTTATCTTTTCAAATATGGGATTTTTCATCCCAGTTCTTTCCAAATCATTTATTATGATTTTACACAAATTATTGCTATTTTTAATAATTTTATCAAGGCCCATACAGTCGATTTCCATTAACGGCCATCGAACTGCACTTACAACGACCTTTTCTAAAATTGATTTGGGCATATCTCCAAATCCAACCGTTAGATTTCAAATCTCTTGTATTCATTGGAAAGCTCTTTTCGATACGAACCCAATGGTTCCTGTTTTTGGAGAATCCAACGGTTGGATCTCCCATAATGTCTGTTCGAAGTCAATGGTCGAAATTCGCGAACTGCCGCTGCACGGCGCGTTCTAGTCAGGCATTATAATATATATATATATATATATATATATATATATATATTATTTCATCGATTTCCATTTAAAACGAATTTTATAAATCGTTTTAAATTCGTTTTCAAAATGATTTCAACTTCCATTTCAAATCCAAATCAAAATTGAATTTTTCCTTATAAATTCGTTTTAAATTCATTTCAATTCAATGCGAATTTCAAATTCATTTCAATTCAATTTGAATTTCAATTCTATTCAATTTAATTCGAATTTCTATTCTATTCAATTTAATTCGAATTTCAATTCTATTCAATTTAATTCGAATTTCAATTCTATTCAATATAATTTGAATTTCAATTCTATTCAATTTAATTCGAATTTCAATTCTATTTAATTTAATTCGAATTTCAATTCAATTTAATTCGATAATATTTTCAAAATGGTCGATTTTGAAATCACTTTTTGATATTCATTATATAAATAAATAAAATCGATAAAAATATCGTTCACATCAAAACGGCGTTAATCTAATCAACACGGCTTTATATATTTAAATATATTCGTGTCCATCCCAAATCGGACATCAAAATCAAATTTTGATCTTTTACTGAATATTATTTTAAAATATTTATTCGTTCTGAACTGGAATCAGACACAGTCATTTACCATATAATGTGATTTATATGGATTTCATACACACATGTCTACAACAACTATCAAACACAGTCAATCATCATCCAAAGTGCATTCTACACTGCATAAGCATCAAATACAAATATTCAACGCTTATAACAGTCTTTCAACCAATCGATTGACATACAGCTAATTATTGGGATTAGTGTATGTCCAATATCATCCCAATACCCGTGTGGGGTTTCAATCAATCAAACACAGATTTTATTTGTGCAGTTGGGCGATGTGTAAAATTTATCGTCCCAATCAATATCAGTCAAATGTGTGTACATAAACAAATCGTCCGACTTGTTTATCAATATTTATTTTATTTCATATACACGTTAAGAATTATATTTTTAACTATAAAAATTTATTTTCATTCCACATCACACAATCAATTTCACCACATAATCAATCAAACAAACCAGTCGTCCATGGTCTGTGGACGACGGGTGTCGGGTGCTGCTAAGCACCGTCTGCATCCAAGTATATATTTTAACTAGAAATAAAATAAATGTGCGAAATTCTCACCAAGGGATCCACTCCGCAATTCTCTATTGCCAATCTATGTAGTATACCTACGTTAAAAATTATATTTTTAACCGATCAATAATTCTTTCTTTGTATGATTATTCTATAAATAACATACATAGGCTAAAAATTATATTTTTATCTTTCAAAAAAAAAATCATATTTTTATAATCACACTACATAGTTAAAAATCACATTTTTACAATGGCATTTCATATATAAAAATAATATATTTTTATCGCTTCTTTTTATATAAAAATTATATTTTTATATTTCTACTTCTTATATAAAGATCGAATTTTTATTTTAACGATATCCATATAAAGATCGTATCTTTATCATAATGAAAACATTATAAAAATCGTATTTTTATTTATAAAAATCACATTTCTATAATTCTTCCTACTAAATAAAAATTATATTTCTATCGCCATTCTACATGTATAAAATTGAATCTTTATATTATTACATACATACAATAAAATTTATATTTTTATCTAACAAAAAATAATATTTTCATATCGTTATTCATATTATAAAAATCATATTTTTATTATCTGTATGATATAAAAATCATATTTTTATTCGCTAAACATCTATGTAAAAATCCAATTCTTCTTCACGTGAATCCCATATAAAATTCAAATTCTCATATTGCTTTCATGAGAATAAAAATCTCGTCTTTACTATTTTAAAAATATAATCTTTCTAGGATAAAAATAAAATCTTTTCTATATGAAAAATCTATACTTTTCTATTTGATAAAAACCAAAGTTTTCCTATAAAAATAAAATTAGTTTTTCATACATAAAAATCTAAACTTTATTTTCAGATTTATATAAAAGAAATAATTAAAAGAAATTAAAATAAATAAACTAGAATAAATAAGCTTTTACCTTTGTTTTGAAGGAGGGAGAGGTTCATCACCATCGCCTGAAGGGGAGGGGGTCTGGGGTGCGGTGGCGCAACCTAGGGAGGCGCACGAGGTGGTGGCGGAGTCGTAGGGGCCGGCGGTGGCGGGACTAGGGCGGTGGCCGCTCGATTTGGTGGTGCTAAGTTTTAACTGGAGGAAAGGGGGAAGACGAGACGCGAGAGGGGGGTTTGCGGTCGTGGGCGGTGGTGGCGACGGCCCTTGTCGCGCTCAACGCGATGGGTCTTTCTTCTCTTTTTTTCGATTTTGAAAAGGAACGGGGGGGTTGACTGGTATAAGGAGGAGAGAGGGAGGGGTTTTATTAATTTATTTTATATTTAATTACCCCAAAAAGCAACTTTTTATTTCGACCTCCAAACGAGACCCACCGACTATCGTCCATAACTAATTACCCCCATTTCGAACACAATGGGACATGTATCATAAACTGATTCGATCGTTTCGATCAGTTTCCATCAAAAATAAAATGTAAATATATATATTGAATTTGAACGCACATTTCAATTTACCGGGACCATATACGGACTCTAAATATTTTCTAGCTTTGTATTGACGATACGGTCCTAACAAAACTAATTTCGTCAAATTCTAAGACCATTCGAAAAATGGCCATTTTCTGGTCGATCGAAATTGACTAAAACGATTAAAACACGTTTTACTTCGCCACGCTCACATATTGATTTCAAAAATTATGAATTTTGGATTCTAGCAATAACTAGACATCCCGGATCCAACAAAAGTGGTTTCATTGAAAACCGAGGTCGTTTGCAAAATTTCCATTTTTAAGGGCCATAATTCCATGGCGACTTTTCTGAATTTTCAACTGGGCATAACTTTTTATTCCCGCTATGAAATTTCAATTTTTCGGATTCTTTGGAAAGATATCATCAAATAGATTCTAATATTTTTGGTTTCGCCAAAATCCGGTTTATTTTAAATCCTGTACATCCATTTGAAATTTGAAATCGAATTTTCAAACTACCGCGCCATTTTCAATTCCTTTTATAATTAAAATAAATTATTTATATTCTAACGTCGATTCAAATAAATATATACGTTCTAATCCTATTCAAAATAAATTTCTCGTCGTTATTATTTAAAATAATTCTTTTTAAATATTCAAAATTGCCAAAAATAAAAAATTTAAATTGGTTCGGATTTTCCGGGTTTTTACAAATTGGCCATTGGCGACCAATAAAAATATCTGAGGCGCCTCATTCCATCAACCACATAAGTAAAATTGTCGGGCCGTGTAAAAACCCAAACATCACTTCTAGCTAGAAAGAAACGTGTGCACTCCCTGCGTTCCCTTGTCCCGTTTTTGACTCCTCCGGGGTGTGAGGCTCGCGAGGTAACGTAATACACAAAGCTTTGCCTAAATAGGCTATGCTTCGATCATCATCCACGAGGCTCTGCATTTCAACAAAAGCCTTGATCAATTGCATCTTGGCATGTCACATTGACAGTCCATACCACGCGATTGATAACTACCAATATATAACCTTCGAGCTCGTGCGTCTCAAAAAAGAGTGTTTTAGCAAGAGAATAAATTCTCCGCCACCTCAAAAATATATTAATAGATATCAATTTAATTACACGGCATAAAATTAAATGTCGGACACGGATCCATTTACAAGTTCGTTCTGGGTCTGAACGAAACCAGAGTCACCTAGGTGCTCGCGTATCCGGACGATCGACAAATACGTCAGGGCAAATACCACTTTAACCCTTTATTGGTGACTAGTCAATGCCAGACATCAGTAGTTATCCTTTCGATGTGAAGATCGTCGGTCTTCAATCGTTGTCTTTAAGATCTTCAATTTTAATCGTCGTATGACCATTTGAAATGAGATCTTATCTCGGTCTTTTCAAATGATCTCGCATATATAAATATTTTTAAAATCATTTCATATCGTTAGTGATATTTAATAATGATTAATTGCTATTTTTATTTATATAAAAATAGCCAAATTTATTTAACGACGCTTCGGGTTGATGGGCGGCCCTGGCGCTGTTTTTACCAAAACTTGATTTACACATATCTTAAAATCTAACCACTGGATTTTAACAAAATTCATATCATCGGAAAGATCTTCCCAAAGCGGTCCTAATGGTTTCGGTTTTGGGAAAATCCGACGGTCGGATCTTACGGTATAATCGTTTGAAGTTACGATAGTCGAAATGCGAACTACTGCGCGCGATTCATTTAATTTTAATATATATATATATATATATATATATATATATATATATATATATAATCGTTGGCGGTTTCAACTACTTTTCAAACCATCACATGAAAGCCAAATACGGTCTACATTCACGTTAGAAATTTATATATGATTTTCATAATTCTTCTAACATGACAAAATGATGATTTGGAATAAATCATGTTTTTAATGACCAATTATTTCCAATGGTAATTAAATTACATTAGAAATATATTTTCCCAATGTTCACTCTTTATGTTGAAAACAAATGATAATAACAACATGATTTTTATTTCCACTATTTTTATTGCATCTAAATATATGATTAAAAAATGATATTTTAAATTTATTCTTTTTATTATCTCTAAAATGACAATAAAGATGATACTTTAATTCTTATGATTTTTGCTACAACTAGAATGTAACTAAAATGTAACTTTTTAAATTCTATCTTTGTATTGTCTCTAATTTAAAGGTAAAAATGATACCTTTAATCCTATTCTTTTATTTACATCTAAAATGTAAATAAACAGGTAAATTCTAATTTGAAAGAAAAATGCAACCTTTAATCCATGTTCTATTTGCATCAAAGAATGCATATAAAAATAGAACTTTCATTCTAATGGTTTGCTTGCATTCAAAAAAAATTTGCAAACAAAAATGCATTTTTAATTTAATACTTTGTTTGCATCTAAAATTGCAAACAAAAATGCAAATTTAATTCTAATGTTTTGTTTGCATCTAAAATTGCAAACAAAAATGTAACTTTAATTCTAATGTTTTGTTTGCATCTAAAATTGCAAACAAAAAATGTAACTTTAATTCTAATGATTTGTTTACATCTAAAATTGCAAATAAAAATGTAACTTTAATTCTAATGTTTTGTTTGCATCTAAAATTGCAAACAAAAATGTAACTTTAATTCTAATGTTTTGTTTGCATCTAAAATTAACAAAAAATGCAACTTTAATTCTAATGTTTTGTTTGCATCTAAAATTGCAAACAAAAAATGCAACTTTAATTCTAATGTTTTGTTTGCATCTAAAATTGCAAACAAAAATGCAACTTTAATTCTAATGTTTTGTTTGCATCTAAAATTGCAAACAAAAATGTAACTATACTTCTAGTGTTTTGTTTGCATCTAAATGCAACTTTAATTATAATGTTTCGTTTGCGTCTAAAATTGCAAACAAAAATGTAACTTTTCAAATCATGTTTTTAATTTGTATCTAAAATACAAATAAAAATATAACCTTTTTAAAACTATGTTTTATTTGCATTAAGGAATGCAAATAAAAATTCAACTTCCAATTTCAACATTTTATTTGTATCAAAGAATGCAAATAAAAGTATAACTTTTTATTTCAATGTTTATTTGCATCAAAGAATGCAAATAAAAGTGTAACATTTTATTTCAATGTTTATTTGCATCAAAGAATGCAAATAAAAGAATAACTTTTTATTACAATGTTTATTTGCATCAAATAATGCAAATAAAAGAATAACTTTTTATTTCGATGTTTAGTTGCATCAATGAATGCAAATAAAAGAATAACTTTTTATTTCAATGTTTATTTGCATCAAAGAATGCAAATAAAAGAATAACTTTTTATTTCAATGTTTATTTGCATCAAAGAATGCAAATAAAAGACTAACTTTTTATTTCAATGTTTATTTGCATCAAAGAATGCTTATTTGCATCAAAGAATGCAAATAAAAGACTAACTTTTTATTTCAATGTTTATTTGCATCTAAGAATGCAAATAAAAGAATAACTTTTTATAACAATGTTTATTAGCATCAAAGAATGCAAATAAAAGAATAACTTTTTATTTCAATATTTATTTGCATCAAAGAATGCAAATAAAAGAATAACTTTTTATTTCAATGTTTATTTGCATCAAAGAATGCAAATAAAAGAATAACTTTTTATTTCAATGTTTATTTGCATCAAAGAATGCAAATAAAAGAATAACTTTTTATTTCAATATTTATTTGCATCAAAGACTACAAATAAAAGAATAACTTTTTATTACAATGCAATAATGTATTCCAAAGATGATATATTTTCCATTGTATTGACAACTCTATTTCAATACAATTATATAATAAAGGGATTTTTTTTCCAATTGTATTGACAACTCTATTTCAATACAATAATATAAGAAAATGATATTTTTAATTGAATTGACAAACTAGTTCAATTCAAAAAAAAGACCAAAATGATATTTTTTTTATTGAATTAACAAATCAATTCAATAAAAAAATGACAGTTTATACTGAATTGACAAACAAATTCAATTCAATTAAAATTGACAAAATAATATTTTATATTGAATTGACAAACTGATTCGATTCAATAAAAAAAATCATAACATAATATTTAACTAACACATATAAATCTATAATTATCCATCACCAAACAATAGATCAAACATCATCCGAAATGTCAGAATAAAGTAGATCTAAATCACATACATGCGATCATTACATAGCAAATAAATTAATTAAATTAATTATAAAAAAAGAAATCTCACAGTCGTGTTGCAAATTTGTCCAAAATTCAAACAGCCCGGAATTGTTCCTTCTCAGTCTAGGAACGTAGATCTTTGTCGTACGATCGCAACGCTTCAGAAATTGATCAATTCTGAATCAGTACGAAAGAGTTATGATTTAATTAAGGTTTACAATATTTTAAATTAATTAAATATTAAAATATATTTTTTATACCCTTCTTCCTCTTTCAGCAACAAGCCGCAAGGAAACCCAATATCTTCAAATCCAGGTCTCCACTTTTTATGCAAATGGTGATATGGTTTAACGATCGGAGAGTGGGACGTCGGAGGGGGGTGTGGCGCACGTGCGCCTGAAAGGGGGGGCCCACTCGGTGGTGCAGGGGAGGCTCGATGGCGAAGGGTTTGGCGTGGGTTCAGGCGCGTGAGTCTCGTAGTTCGGTTCACCAGAGGTTGATCCAACCGTATAGAAATGGAGAGATAGGAAATCTCCACAAAAAAGCCTAAAGGAAGAAGGAGATTCGATGAAAGGATTGGTAGAAATTAGTGGAGAAGGGATGGGGCATAGTTAGCCATTACAGAAAGTGGACGGCGGTTAAGTCTTTATGGATTAGGGTTTAGAAGGAGATATTGTGTATTTTTATATTATTTTAATGTTAATTTTACAAATAAATCCTAAAGTTTTAAACCAATCCAATTTCAGTCCAACCAGAGTTGACCCCACCCAATAGCCCCTGTTCCGGATCTAATGGGCTAGGTTTCGTCAGCCCAAACGACAGTCTGTGGCCTGAAATCTTTAATTTATTATTTAAATCATTTAACAAATTAAATTGATCGTATATTTAAATTCACCGTGGCCACATACGAACTCAGAAAAATCCAAAAAAATATATTTTTGGCTTTATTTTGACGATACGGTCCTAACAAAATTATTTTTATTGAATTCTGAGACTGTTCGAAAAATGGCCATTTTCAAGTCGATCAGATTTGACTAAAATTGACAAAACACATTTTCGTTTGCCACGCTCACATATTAATTCCAAAAATTCTGAAAAATTAAACTTAGCAATAATTTGACATTCCGGATCCAACAAAAGTGGTTTCGTCGAAAACGGAGGTCGTTTGAAAAATGGCCTTTTATACGGGCTATAAATTATACTATAGCGACCATTCTGAATATTCAACTGGCCATAACTTTTGATTGTCGCTATGAAATTTCGATTTTTCAGATTTGTTGGAAAGATATTTTCAAACAGATTTAGATATTTTTGGTTTCACTAAAATTCGTTAAATTTTGAATCTGGTACATTCAGCCAAAGTACAGGTTTGACGTTTCAAACTACCGTACTATTTCTAATTCCTTTAGAAATCAAAATGAACATATTAGCTCTAACTTCGATTAAAATAAATTTTTAATTGTTATTATTTAAAGTAAATTATTTTAACAATTCAAAATTCACTGAAATAGCCAAAATAAAAATTTTAAATTGGTTCGGATTTTCCGGGTCGTTACAGAAATAAATCTTTATTGAGAGCTTGAAAATATACTTACAATCATCAGAGTACATCAATACACTGGGACAGTTATAATAATTTTCCCTCATATACATCACACAGCGGAAAAATACTAGATAATATCTTTTCTCCAACACGTCTTTGGACTTCATGGTATTCTGTAACCTGAACCTGCAGACCCGGGCTAACCCGAGCATTTACAAACGACGGGTCAGTCTGGTGAACCAGAGTGAGAAAACCCCTTAAGTTTAAAATATATCCAACTTGATTTTAAAGTTCAAATTCCTTTCTGAAAGGAAAGGACAATTATAAGACCAATCCACACATAAACACAGACGGTTTTTACCCTTATGATAACCCATAACAGTTTTGAAATCATATCTTATTGTGATATTATAATAGTGTCTAAATACAAATAAATAGAATCTAGTAGAACGCTTGCATCTCACGCTCCACATATATAGTATACAAAAAAAACCGCAGGCGTTTATTGGAGATTGTGTTCTGACTATGACAAGGTATGGAACTACCTGCCGATAGTGTATCTCTAGAGGCGAATACACTTGGCTCAACAAGAACGTCTTGCAACCCGACCCACACATGACCGACCACTCATTTCGCTTGAGTGTATCGAATGTATATCACTAACGGTTGAGAGCTACACACCGTTTCCTGAAGAGGGACAGCATTGAAAAAGATTAAAGAAGCAAAAGTAATTTCTCTAGATAGGTGATTATACCCCCTAATGGGAGCGACCCACATAGCCATGTTGCCTGCCCGATTTTTGCCATTTCCCGGAAGCTTGAGGTTTGAATTACCCTTTAGAATATCTGGCCACAATTCACTTTGAATGCCACACCGTCAGATCCATCAGATATCACTAATTGATGTCCACAAAAACACCCTAGTTGGGAGCTAACCAACTATGGTACGTTTGAAGAAATCAACGTACGTGACCCCGTTGGAAATACTCTATCAGACATTCATCCATACAAGTCACCCAGGAACAGGATGAACCAAAGGCACCTTCCTACTACATCTAATATAGGAATCACCCTATGGATCAGTAGCGAATAGTCCTTGCAAATCTGTGGATTCTAATCACGACAGAATCACTGTCGAAATACCTCTGGCCGCTAAACTAGAGATATTCAACAAGTAGTTCTTCCGCTTATGAAGATCAACGGTCTCCAATACTCCATCTCGATCGTCATTTGATGTCTTCCATATTAACGTATTTGCTGGTCGGAATGGGTTTCGAATATAGTTCGATACCGGTCTTTTCGTACCAACAATCGTAAAGGTCAGATTTGATAGTCAGTTATTTAACTATCAAATAAAACAGTCATTCAAAAATAGATTTATTGGTTCCGTATTTAGCATCATTTGGCTTTTTTAATTAAAATAATTAAAGAATGATTAACTTAAATATCCCAATATTGGGAAAGACATCCACTTATTATTTAGCATATTAAAATCACGAAATCACCTCGTTTTAATATTTGGAAAATATATTATAATAATATATAATACTCCATTTGACTATCATTTTCAAAATATGTAATATATCATATTCATTTTCTAAAACAGAGGAATCAGATTAACTTATTATTCATAAAACGTCGTTACGCAAATCTCTTTCGTTGTTTTACTTTGAAAAACATCATCTCATATTCTCGAACCCTTATTATTTCCGTTACGTTGGAAATCTCATGATATATTCTCAAATCATTCAATTACTGTTGCATTATTATTTCTCTTGTAGGAATAAATTATTCTTACATTCTACCATTATTAGCTAATATCATCTTCAGATAATCCCGAAGTCATTCAAGTTGGGGTATTTTAATTACCTCTCAGACCTTGATCAACAACATTCTTATCTTAAGATGAATACGAGTTGTAATTCAAAAACCGACATTCATTTACATTCCATTAAATAATTTAATTCAAAATATAGCTTTATAATTCTACTTTATCTTTTGGAAGTCTCTTTTAAAGATCTAATTAATATTGCATAATTCATTAATTACTTAATTACTTACTAAACATCACTCTTATTTACTTCAAACTTATTTAAATACTTTCTTCCCTAAACGGGATTATTATTACAAATCCTATCACCTACTTCTTTTACCAAATTCAATTACAAAATACCTTTTACCAATCCCCTTTTCTTTCTGGGAATCTCAATTCAATTCCATTTACTTACTTAATTCCACACTTAAGTATTTCTAATTCAAAATCAGCTTCTTTACTTCTCATTCTCTTTATAAGCCTTGCTTTTACATCTCAGGTTGAATTATAACTCTTTTTATATCTTCATCTTTCTTTACTTAATCCAAAAGTTAAGTAAACTTTCTATTTAAGCCATGCGTTCACTTAAATCCTTTTATCACTTCATTATAAACTTGAGTTCAAATATAAAATTCGTTCATAATCTCTTCTCAAAATTTAACTAAATTCCATTCCAAAACCGGTTACTTACCTAAATGTATTTCATTTAAGAAGTAATTACAAAAATTAAACAAATAATTTACTTCAACATTTACTACTGTAAAATCAATTAACTACTTTATTTACAGAAATAAAAATATCACTTTAAAAATCTTATTAAGATTAAACAATTATTCGTTAAGTTATTCCATTAGTTCATTATTAACCAACTAATTTAAAAGTCGATCTTAGTTAAAACGGAACTTGGTTAACTCAAACCACGATTATTTCTTTAGCCAATTCCAGTTAGTTCCTCCTTTAAATTAATAATATAATTAATTCAAATAACTTCATTTAATTGTTTCTTAGAAACAATTAATCAAATTCTTAACCGTTAGGTTAGTTCTTGCTCATCTGCTTACAATTTCTATTAACATAAGAATTTACTTTATCAAGACAATTTAATAATAACTTACAAACTTTTGAATGATAATAATATTCTTTTTTTTCCTTTAAAGTTGCTCTATTCAAAATAATATATTTAAAACCTATTTTAGTTATAAAATAAATTTATAACTTCATTACGATCGATTCACTTGCAGATAAAATCCATATTTGTATAATGATTGACTTATAAACAATGTGACGCCAAATTACTCAACCAATATTTCCTACTGGTTAAAACAAATCAAATGTTGAATTTCAATTCAACAGTTATCGATCAAATCAACTATCCAATCAGAACTGTTCATACGATGATAATATAAAAATAATATTTAATATACTTGAGGAATCCCGTTTGATCCCTCCAACTTGTTCTTCCCTGTATCCAAAACGGTTAGCCCAAATTTAATCATTCCATTCCATTTATCTGAAAATAAATAACGACCATCCATCAATTAACAGATCATTCAAACAATTCAAACAATTTCAAACACGTTTATTTTATACACGTGACCAATCAAGGGAAATCACCTTTATTGGATTAAATCGTTAAAACAACGATTATGTATTTTACTGAAATTAAATGACCATTTAATTTCATTGGTTGAGTCAACAATAAATATATAATTAGAAAACGGTCAATCACTAGCAACCAGTGCACATAAAATAAAAACCCAATTTATATAAAATATAAATGGGAAGAACTGAGTAAGTTTAACTCACACTGATTTGGTTTGGTCATTAACGCTGGTCTTTAATTAAATTAAACAGTAGTTTAATTTAATTAAAAATTCTACTTGCTTCCAGTCCTGACTGATCCTGCTCCATCTCGAAATTCTCGTCTCTACGGTTCCAATGAGACCGACTATGCTTAAATCTGATAACGTATGCGCATGATATCATATAAACAACTTATAAAGTAATTTAATTATTAGAAAACATGAATCGATTAATTTAAAATGGGCTTTTACCTTAATCATTCGGCCCACCTAACCCTAGACCCGCTTTTATTAACAAAACCCTCCCCCATTGTTTCCCCAAACCACAAATCCACCGTCTCCAAAGAAAATTCACCCATGACCGAAAGTCCAATCCCCTTTCTCCTTCTATTCTTCAGCTCAAATCGGAATCAGCAACGTCGCATACCCCTTTACGCAACCACCTCTTCGATCCCCCTTCTCTTCCCTCCTCCAATCGGTCTGTCAGACCCTCAAGCCACTACCTCAACATCCAACGTCACCACAGCTTTGTCATTCCACCTCTACCTTCCAGACTCACTATCGATTACCCACCAACTCACTCGAAGCTTCCATTCGAAGGTTGTTGCTGAACCCCAAGTCTTCGGCTCCGCAACAATTTGGCAGAAAATCCGTCCAAAGCATACTAAGAAGAAGTGCGTGGAGTCACCAACGCAGATGAGTATTCTATTTGATTTTTTTTCTTTTCTTTGTTTGCTGTATACTTTTGTTTTGATTTCATAAGTGGTTCGAACCATTTTTCTTTACTGTGTTGTTCAACTTGTTCTCTGGAAATGGTGAAATCCATATGCGTGGACACATGTCTTTATAGTGTGGTTAGATGAGATCAATGTCTATCAACTCATCCTAGATAGGTTCGGCTACCCTCACTTAGGCCATTGGTTTTTTTTTTCAGATTTGCGTACTGATGGTTGATGGGAAATTGATATCTACGTGATGGATTTTTTAGCAGAGATTTTGTTGAGTATCGTATTGTATTGTAATACAGTTGCTCTGTTTGAAAAAAAAAACAGTGATTGAAAGGGCATGGATTAGGTGGGATAGGGGCTATGACTTGTTTATTCAATGCAGAAATTTAAATCTTTATGCAATCTTGTGTTCGGATTTGTAAATGTATATAAATACATCTTTGTTGTGTAGATTTTTTATATGAATATATCCATATATATCAGTTCATAGTCTACAGATTTTGTGTCCCACTAAAAATATGGCTGCATTTGAATTGGTACATGAATCAACTGTATATGTTTAAGTATACATATCATCTATTTCGATTTGACTGAAATTTTGATGGTATAAATATATACATGCATTGGATTTGATTTCACTTAGTTGTTCTTTGTACTGTTTAGGTGTATATATATATATATATTTGATTCTTCTTCCAGTTGTTTATTGTACTTCACAGAATTGATGTTTACATATCTGTTTCAGTTCAGCTATTAGTTTCCCACTGTTCCTACCAATTCTGTAGCTATTCATTCACTGTTCAAATGTGTACATGTTATGTGTTACTGTTTTTCTAGGAAATAACAAGTCATGCAGGGATTTAAAATTGGAATGAGTATATATTTTTAGTTGTTCATTTGATTATGTTGTTGTTTGTACATATTTGTCTGTTTCATTTAACTGTTTCATGATTTATGTCACATTTCATTTCCCAGTTTCTATCATCTTTTTTCCTGTTCATGATTAAAAGGGATTGATATATTCAGCTGCTTAGCTATGTCCTCTTTCTGATTTGTATAGTCGTTCATATCTATTCTTTAGCTGTTATTTTTCTCTTACTGATTGTTTCACTGTTCTTTTTTTTTTCTTGTAGTTCATGATCAGAGTATGGAGAATCTTGGTCTTACTGTTTCTTGAATGAAACAGGTCATATTGGAGTTTGCATTTACAATGAATTGTTACGTGTAATTGGTTATGTAATGTACAGACACATTTTTGTATATGTTTTCATTCCAGCTCATCTCTGTACAAACAATATTATATATCTGCATTGTTTTCTTTGTATTCGTATTTGTACAAACAATAATACATGAATATATGTGTTGTTTCTTTGTATATTTCAGTTTCATGTTGTGTATATTTCAGTTTTTATGTTCTTGTTTATGGAGCGACCTCTTTATTATTATTATTATTTGTTGGACCGGTATGATACGAATGTACCCGGTTCCATAAGTTGCCGAACTATGTGAAGTGCGGATGGGTATGTACATACGTATGTGCATGTACACACATGGATTTGTATTAAAAATATAACTGTGTGTATGTTGTTTACGATCTTAAGGTTGTTTATTATTTTAATCTCATATAACCTTAATACAAAGTAAATTAAATTTTAAACGGCTAAATTAACGACAATAAATTAATACCATTGTATTAAGGCAAACAGCTTCAATTTCAAACATTATAAAATTCAAAACTCAACATTAAAATTCTGGGGTTTAAATGACATTCCATTTATATAAAAAATTCTTTTGTAATTTATTAAATAAACGCTATCGTTTGTAAATCGAAATCCATAGCGACTATTTTAAAATTTGATTTAGCCATAACTAACAATCTATAACACGAAATTTGGATTTTTCTCTTTATATGAAAATTATAGTCAACACGATCCCAACGTTTCTTGTTTTACAGAATTCCGACTTAATACAGATTCTGTATATTCAGTTAAAGTTCAGAACTTCATATTACGAACTACCGCACCATTTCGAGCTCGTTTTATATTATAAATAAAATTAACATTAAGACTTCGTTTTAATAAACGAATTAAATATTAAAATATATTATTATTCCAAATATAATATTTAAAATAATATATTAAATAAAATATTTGGCTATCAAAAATACGGGACGTTACATTAATTAATGAATGGTAAATTAAAGAGGCCAAGTGATGTTGAGTACCAAACCACTGAGTTCATTTTTATTTTTATAGTTGAATAGTTGCTTATTTGATAGTTAAATAACTTATTATCAAAATTTGGCCTATTATCGATTGTTGGTATAGAAAGACCATGACCGAATTTATGTTCGAAAACCATTCCGACCAGCAAATACGTAAACGTGGAAGATATCTGAAGATGGTCGAGTTGGAGCATTTGAAGACCCATAGATCTTCATAAGACGGAAGGATTACGTATAATCTATGGTTCATGCCCAGAGATACACTTTGATTCGGTCATAGTTGAAATCTATGGTATTGAAAGAACTTCTCGCTACTGATCCTTGGGGTGATTCCCTTATAGGATACTGTAGGAGGGTGCCTTCGGTTCATCTTGTTCATGGATGACTTGTATGGAAGAATGTCTGACAGAGTATTTCCTAAGTGTCACGTACGTTGATTTTTACAAATATACCAAGTCTGGTGGTGGAGAAGGAAATTTCTCTTAGCTTAACACTCAGAGTGTATTTGTGGACATCAATTAGTGATTTGACGGATCTGAAAATGTGGCATTCAAAGAATTGATATGATGTTCTCTGAAAGGTAATCATGACTTCAAGCCTTATCAACCGAGAAATGGTAGAAATTGGGCAGGAAGCATGGCTATATGGGTCATTCCCATTAGGGTGTATTGTTACCATCTAGAGAAAATTCTATTTGTTCTTCTTTCAATTTTGTGTCTCCCGGGAAGTATGGTGGTTCTGGAACCGTATGGTGACAATATATTTGATACACTCAAGTTGAGTGAGTGGTCGGTCATGTGTGGCCGGGTTGCAAGATGTTCTTGTTAAACCCTAGTGTATTGCTTTCTAAAGGTTCACTTTCGGAAGGTGGTCTCATACCTTATCATGATTGGAATCTATTCTCCAATAAGTGCCATGAGGTTTTTGATTATATACTAAGTATGTAGAGCGTGAGATGCAAGCGTTCTGCTAGATGGTTATTTATTTGTGATTTGATAGACACTATTATAATATTGCTGGATTTTGATATGTAAAAATATTTTGGGTTATCATAAGGTAAAAACCATATGTGTTTATGTGTAGGATGGTCTTACGATTATCCCTTTCTTTCAAAAGGATTTTTTATCTTTAAGTCAGTTGGATGATACTTATATACTTAGTGAGTTTGCTCACGCTGGTTCACCAGACTAATCTGTGGTGTTTGCAATGCTCGGGTCAGACTGAATTTTACATGTTCAGGTTAGGATGCTACGAACTTCAAAAGACATACGGGAGGATTCCAAATGTATTAGTACTTATTATGTTGTGTATTGTATATGAGGACAGGTTAATATAACTATCCAGATGTATTTGTTGATTGTTGTACTCTGATGATTGTAAGTATTTATACAAATTCTTTATAAAAATTTATTTCCATATTATATTTGTTTCGCTACGATATGAGACTCGGTGTTGTGTAGTTAGTTTGATCCTTCTTCTTCTCTTTCTTCTATTCTAACATTTCTTTCTTTTCTCACCCTCTAATTTCTTTCTATTAACTATCTGGTGTTTTTGATACTTGGGTTTGGCAAGTAATACAAGATTATGTATTGTTGTCGAAATTCGAGCGCCGAGTTCCCTTTGGGCCATTACATCGATGGAAGGCTTGAGAATTTTAAATTTTATAGCCTTTCTCGAAAATTTAGGATTATATGGTTACATTATGGTTTCTAAATTAAATGGTAGGAGATGTTTGCAACACAATTGCACCAACCACTCATATAGAATTATATGCATGATAGGGTGTTTTGCATACATACTATATCGCATGTTATACTTTCACGCTAGGACCAAATTCACTTTAGTAAGTCTGCAGTACATAACAAATATGAGTCATGGATGTTTTATATATGTTTTTAAGTAACATGGGTATATAACATGGTTGTTTAGAACGAGTTTTGTTTTCGCCCCTTAAAGCAGATTTCAGGATGAATTCTATTTTAAAGGGGGAGAATGTAACACCGCATAGAAATATTACTTAATTAGACATAAAATAATTAAATTTAAAAAGAAAAAAAAGTAATAAAGAATAAGAAGTCGAAATAAACAATAAAATATTAAAAGCCTGAAAATGAGATTTTGGACAATTAGGAATTGAGCCACGAAAATATAACAGTTGTATTCGTGGCGAGACACTCATCCGTTTTCATATATAATATGTCAAAAATAGAGTCCGTATGAAGAAGTTACATTAAAAATAAGTTGTACGCAGATAGTTTGAACACAACGTCTGAAATTCAAGTGATATAAATAAATATATGGAATATAAATATATATTAATGGCTAAAAAGAATATTCCATGAAATTCAAATTTGTGTGTATATATTTACACATAGGGACAATGATGAATAAATAAAGGAAAGGAATCAATTAATAAATAAACGTTTTAATCAATCAATCCATCAACAAGGGGAATTTGTGTTGTGTTGACTTGAGTTTTAAGGTGTTTTATATATATTTGCATTTAACTGATAGTCATGATTAAATCTTATGAATCCTACGGTCCTTATTAACACTTGCAACTACACCCCCCCCCCCCCACACACCCCCACCTACCTAGCCCTCCCAAACCCTAATATATTTTCTTCTTCACGCCTCCATTTTGCCATTAGAATCCCAGAGAAAGGTTTAGGCTTTCTTCTAAATCCTTAATCTATATTTCTTTTGTTCTCTATTCTGATTTAGGATTAGAATTATATTCTGGAATTCAAAGATTTATATATAAGACACTAATCTCTTGATTCTTATATATAGATTAACAAGAATTGGAGAACGTTTCGTACAAAGGATTGGATCCAAAAGCAAACACCATTCAGATTTCCATTATTTTATCCTTCTCAGCACTGTGAGTCGAAATGACATCAGTTTGCGACTTTCTTTATTTTGTAGTGTAAATTTGGATCTATATGCCTAAGGGAATTTGGATGTATACGAAAACATCATATTAAACATCCTCCAAATTCCCTATGTTTTTGTTGTCTTTGTGGAAATGATCAATCAGTTTGTATATGTGAGTTTGGATTGTTGAAATAATAAAGGAGAAACATGTTGGCGTTGTGTAATTCTCTATGTTGGTCAGATTTATCTTGTTTCATTATTGTGTAAATTCATATTTATAGTTTTGTTGTAAAAAGTTAAGGCTTGGACTCATTTTAGATTTGAATAGGTTTTGAATCTCTGTATTTTTAAATAGAGTATTTGAACGTATTGTATATAAAATATTCAAGTATTAATGTTTTACATACAAATGTACACAAAAAGTGAACCTGATCCAAAATAAGAATTATATACATATATTGGATACACGGCACTTTTTTTATCTTTTATTGTTGAGATAATCAAACCAGACCTAGATTGCAAGCTTTATGTTAATATTGCTGTTTTTTAATTTTTAATTATTATATGTAAATATGCATATTTATGCCATGATTGAAGGGAATATGGGTAATAACCTATACACCTTTTATTTGATTAGGGTTTGACATTTCAACGAAATAGGAACGTTAAATTTACGTTTATTTTTCGATATGTTAATAGCGTAATTAACGTAATATTACTGCATCATAAATACGTTGAATTAAGTAGTTAGGAATTTTAAATTTTAAATGTCCCCACAGAAATTTGTATGTTTGTATGTGTGTGAGTTAATGGGCTAATTAGAATCAATGACACACAGACATGAGGTTAACCGTTACTTATAGTAGAAGTCTAGCCGGAACTGATTGACGTATCCATCATATACAAGTAAGTCTGGTTAATGTGAGAGGTCTGGGTGTCATGGGCCATTTAAATTAGTACACTAAGATATGAGGTTAGGCCCAACTTGTAATAGAAGCCTTCCTGGAACTGCCCGGCAAATCCAGCATCTACAAGTGGTTGTGTGTAAATTAGGTCTGTCTTGGGATAAAAGTATTAAGTGGCTAACCTACCTCTTGTTAGGTATTAAGTGGTTCAGACTAGGTTCGTTCCGGAGGTTTACTCCTTGGTCCATAGTCTTATTCATGGGACCCGCCCTGCGAGGATTTAAATGGTTGTTGGGTACACCTTTCTCTTATAAGGTATTAAACGGTCCTAATAGACGGTAATATGAGTAAGGTAGTTCTCCAAGTAATGTATGCTTCTTATCTAAGGGCTAGTGAGGGCTGACCTTGGGACAGATTATATATGGCCAAAGGAACTATCGTCTAAGGAGAGTATTAATGGACTAGGAGTACACCCGTAAAAACACCTAGACGGTAACAAGAAGGTACATCAAGAGGCTTTTCTTAAATTAAATTGAGTTCCCAACCCAAACCTGATAGTAAGTGGTTGTCACTATTTCTTAACCTATAAGGAGAGATATTATATATGACGTTGACGTTAGAACATGGTCTTAAGTAGTTAAGGATCTGTCAGGGTATTAAGTGGCTACAGAGATGTCCACCCTAAATAAATTAGAATATGGCTTTAAGTGACTTGGAATAACCCGCCTCGTAGGGTATTAAGTGACCTTAAGAATGTCCGCCCTTAAATTAACTTGAGGAGTATTAAGTGATCTTAAGCACGTCCTTCCTTAGACTTACATATAGACCTTAAGTGGCTTTTAGGACGTCCGCCTCATATGTTTCGATTGTGTGTATGATTGTGTAGACATATCGTAAACCATTTACTACTGCAAAATATAGAGAATAGTTATTCCTTAAACTTATGTGACTTTCATTCACCAGAACTTTATGTTCTGACCTCTTTCCTCTTAACATAATTACAGGATAGTAGGTGGGATTTCACGTTGAGAGATGAATTATTTGGAGCCTGACGCTGAAGGATCCATTTATTATTATTATTATAGGGTAGTGTTGTGTTGTTGTTCTATCATTGGGATATTTATTACGATGTACCAGTTATGACAATTAAAATAATGTTGTAACTTGTAAGTTACATTTGAGGTATTTTTATAATAACGGTACATCTATTTTTGATATTATATTTTATCACTTCCGTTGTGTGAGATTTCCATTTCGTTTAGTTTGCTTTGTTATTTCTGTGTAAATGGAACCAACGATTCGTTTAGAGTAGCTCTAAGTTTCGATAAACCTTTTCTGGTTCATAATTTAGGTCCACTCTGGATGGACAAAAAGGAAGATTCATTAATGATTGCATACATGAAAAGAAAGAGAAGACTGAGTTCGGAAGCATCCAAGATCTTTAATTTTGAGGATTCTGCATACGGCTACAAAAATGACATCGTAGAAAATTTCAGTTGGCAAGCCCAGATTTTTTATAAATTTTTGTCATGTTTTTTTAACAAAATATATAATATAATATAACAAAAGGGGAGAATCTAGCCATTCTCCAATGGCTCACAAAAACAGTTTCTACAGAATGCAGAAACCGTGCACATAGCAACAAAAGAAATATAAACAAAATACATCTAAACTAGAAGACAGTCAAAATCCAAAACCAAGCACAGCAGCAGACCGGGCCAAAGAGGCCTCAGCAGACGGTCGGCGAAGCGAAAGGCGCGCTGAGAACCCCAAGCTCCACATAATTCGTACATAGAGCTATAGCACCTGACGAGCCCTCCAAGTAAATCCACAAACAGAGGCTGAGAGGTCCAAACTGGCGATCTTGATCCTCAGAATCCTCCAGGTCCTCATGCTCCATCATGTCCAGCAAGGCAAAGAAGTCAGAGTAAAGCATCAAATCTCCTGCTCCACAAATAACTCCAGCTTCTCCTGCTCCAGCAAACCGACCTGAGATGAAGTATCGAAAGCACCAACTAGCTATAGTCAGACCAATCTGCAAACCTGCACTTCATAATTTGCATACCTAGCAAACGACATAAGATCGATGGGGGGCAGTATGGGAAAGTGGTAAAGTAGCATAAAACATGAAAGCCAAGCTTAAACAAAGAAGCAAAAAAATTAACTGATACCAGCCCTGGGAGTGGTCGATTCCGATGTAACATCAAAGATCGTAGCCCACCTCCTAGAGCGGTTGCTGGATACTCCCCGGAAAGGCCTACCACGAAACGCAAGGAACACATCATTCCTTACTTTCCGGATAATGGTAGGAGGATCCATAGCCACTTCGTCAAATACTGCCTTATTCCACGAGCACCAGATGTGCCAGCAGGCAAGACAAGGAATCAGAAGAAAAAGGATTGACCGAAAAAAAATTCCTGAGATGCCTGACCACCAGAAACTCAGTAAACCTTCAAGCGAGGTGGTATTACCTCGGCAACCCATTAGATTCCCGAAGTAATTCCATACAGACTTGACACAAGAACCAGAGATTCGAAGTATCCAGAGCTGCAGCACCTGCACCTAGACACGAGAGGGATGCCGATTCTCTGAAGGTTCTCATCTAATGGTAATCCATTATGCAAGGTTTTCCACATAAATAGAGAAACCTTCGGGGGAATACGGACATTCCAAACGACGGAGAAAAGCTGGAGACGTGGACTTGGAATTCGTCCTAAATTTCATGCCGCCTTAAGCGAGAAGGGAATGTCGTCCCAAACAGTACCACCCTCATGTGCATCTGTTAAAGCCTTCACGGATTGCATCCGTTCCCATGTCTCACTTGAGTAGGACAAGACACCGGTGTAATTCGTACCTACCAACCCGTGGTACTTGGCATGGAGGAACGTCACTTAAAGGGAGTTGTTCTCTCCAAACCTCGCTCATAGATTGCGAGCAAAAGCCGAGCAGATGTCCTTAAGGTTACGGAGACCCAGGCCTCCCTCACTTTTTGAACGATAAATGAAGTTCCAAGAAATCCAGTGGTGGCGAGAAGCGTTGTCTTTGGATCTCCAAAAAAAGGAAGAAACCAAGGAATAGTAAGAGTGGAAGAACGAAACAGTGAGAGTCATAGAAGCGAAGATATGATATCCCATAGAGTCAAAGACAGACTTAATGAGAACCAATCTGTCTGCCTAAGAGAGGAGGGTAGCATTCCACAGAATAATCTTTCCCTTGACTTTGTCAGTTAGGGGGATCGAAGATGGCGTTGAGCTTCCTGCCTCGATATAACACAACACCGAGGTAAGCGAGCGGAAGAGAGGCCGCCTTGAAATCAGAAGATGTTTCGATCCATGCAGATCTAACCGATGAAAGGTCTTTCGCCGGTACGAAGTAGCTTTTAGACGAGTTAACGAGTTGCCCCGAGCAGCTCTCGTACTGCTGAATAAGACCCAGCAGGCTACGAATGGACTGACGACTATCATTAGTGAAAATGATGATGTCGTCAGCGAAAGACAAAGAGGATATAAGAGGACATCCTCTAGGGATGTCAAACCTATGAATCTGCCCAGCTATCGTTAGAGAGTGCATCCCTCTTACGAAAGTCTCGACGGCAATGACGAACAGAGAAAGGGAGAGGGTGTCTTCTTTTACCATATAAGCTAAAATAACCTATTGTATTTTCTATTACAATACTTTTCTTTGTCTTCTTTTCTTTCAGCTACAATTTTCAACACATTCATATCGATTAATTTATATTGAAGAATACAGTCAGAGTGAACAGAAAAGATGTGTGAAATTGGATCATTAAGGTCAATTTTAAGTTAATTGTTGAGATTTTTTATATTCTTTTTTTATGATTAAACATTTTCATAGTTAGGTTTATTATAAACAGATTTGGAGTGTTCCATTTTGAGGTGCAGCCGAACGCTTGCTCTCTCTCTCTGTGTGTGTGTGTGTATGTATGTATGTATGTATGTATGTATGTATATATATATATATATATATATATATATATATATATATATATATATATATATATATATATATATATATATATATATATATATATATAGAGAGAGAGAGAGAGAGAGAGAGAGAGGAGAGAGGGGGGAGGGAGGGGGAGAGAGCGTTTCCGGGCATCCCTGTTTTGTAGCACCCATACCGATTCATGAGCTACGGTAATCCAAATCCAACGAGAATTTGTAGATGTTCAATTCACATACATATTATCATTTAACCAAAATTGGAGCTCATTCCGACATTTATAGAATAATATATTTAATGTTTAAATTTAATGGTTCAAATAAATGCCTAAACGGTGAATAATTGAATTAAGATTTTGAAAATGTTACGAATGTCGAAACAAGCTCAAATTTTGAATAGATGATAACATGTATGTGAATTGAAAATCTACAAATTCTCATTGAATTTAGATTATCGTAGCTCACGAACTGGTAGCGATGCTAAAGAGATGCTACAGAAAAGGGTGCCCTAGAATGTTTCTCATGTATGTGTGTATATAGAAACTATTTCAAACACAAAATTGAACACAACAAATCTCAATTACAAAATCTTCCTATGAATTATGTCTTTCATATAAAGATAAACAAATCCAACAATTTAAGATTTGTATGTCTTATTTTGAGTAAATTACGTAAAAAGACAACAGACAAGTCACCACCGACAAATCAGCACGTACTTCATTAGCAGAAAACGGAATTGAATACCCCAAAGCTTATGGTTTTTTCACATATGAAAGATCCAAATTCGCAGTTTGCATTGCATTATTTCCGATAAAAAAAACAATGTTCTCTAATTTCACTCTAAGAATATCAGACAGATAATCTCCCTCATCCTCGATAAAAAATGTACAGAACATAAATCAAGCCCATGTTTCAGAATCATAAATAACATACATGAAATGATGATATCAAGTATTGTCTATAACCCATGCTTTATTTAGGACTAACCTTGCAGACCTCAACATCAAAGCCACAATCCATAAGAATGAACAGCCATGCTCTTTGCTGTTCTGAGAGTCGATCATTTAAGCTTTTAACTTCAACCAATTTGACTTCACCTGCACAACCGTCTGCTTCATTGAAGCGCCATAGCAACAAATCCGGCATTCCCCTTGACCAACTTCGATAGTCCATGGCCAGGTGCCGCAATAAAGCTGCCAAGGAAGTACCGTTTACGGACCCAACGATTGCCCTTAGTTCTGATAAGGAGTGCTTCTCCCAGTTCACGCCTTGACATGCGGTTCCCATATGGGATTCGTATGATATTATCAGCATCTCTTCCTTCATTCCGTCTTCTATTTTTCGCAGTTGGGTTTCGATCATGTCCTTTCTTGTGAGGTAGAAATCATCTGTGTTGAGGTCGAGTGGAGCTATCTGTAAAATAATGTTTATTATACAGTTTGATAACAAGGACAACCAACCTACTTTTTTGAGAATCTATGGGATAAATTGTTAGAAAATGACATTGCTCCAAAGACATTGAGAGGTTACTTCAGCCATTTAGACATGCGTGCAGGATGGTGTTTCATTCCAGCATTTTTGTATCCCTGGTTTTTCTACCTTTTTTTTTTTTTTTTTTTTTTTTTTTTTTTTTTTTTTTTTTTTTGTAGTGTTGGAAGTTTATTATATAATACCTAAAGAATTTGCCAGGCATCCAGTGGATGGCAACCCCCTAAGTGGGGATGTGAGGTCAATGCTCCCGCTGACGACAGTCGACCTGGCCGGTCATATCATAGAGGTCTAGGTGGCAGCACCCCATAGTGGAATGCAAAGCACCGTCCGACAAAAAAGTATATCATGTTTGCTGTTTGAATTTGAATTCAACAAACAGAGTATGACTTTTGGGATCAAGGAATGTCCATTCATTTCAAACGGTCACCCACCAACATAAGCCTTCTTATATATACGGTAGTAATTTGTCCTCCACACAACCTTTTCTTTTCTGTTTTAACTTTCTAAATCAAAAACATACTCGCATCATTTGTCCATTTCGAGTGTTCTTCTGGTCTGTGCAAGTGCAACCGATCACAACTTGCACAAGCTTACTTCATCTAATCCTAAAAAAAGGCTTTCTAGAAAAACCTTTGTGTGATCTGGGATAGACAAAAACATTCTTGAAAGAGGCAGGGCTATACAGCGTCTTGAAGTAATAGCTACCCACAGTTTAACAACATATAATTATGGAAATTCAATACTTTTTTAACCTACTTATCACCACTTAACTATGCAAAAGAAACACATTCTTTTGATACTTTAAACCAATCAAAACAAATCATGCAATATTATTTATTGTCTAAGCTTTTAGGGCCAATAAACGTCAAGTACGGCAATTTTTACATGTTCATGGCAGGTGAATCAAACTAATAGATAATTATCAAGTTGGATAAATCAGAGGTACAAAAGAGATGGGATACTGATCCCACATGTATGTGCATATATGGAAGGATCCGTTACTCTGCGGTCTTAGTGCAACACTATTCAAAATTAAATATGGCTTGGGTAAGTTTAGTCCGCAGTATAAGCGTCATATCCACAAAAAATGAGATCATTTTGAATCATTTCACATGTTCAAAATGTTGAGTCAAAAATAAAATATTGAAAGGTTAGAACTATTCCAATTAACCAAAAAATTGTTGAGATGATCTTGAGATAGTAGATGTTAATCCGCCTTTTTACAAAACCATTACAATTGGAATTTGGATACACATATATTAAGTCATCAAGGTGGATAGCCCGAAGAGATGATCAAACAGCTCGGGAATCGAGTATGGATAATAACCTGAAGTTACAGATAACCGGATTTGCTTAGATGAAACAACGGAATAGGGGTTGGTACGACTCCCTACACCATGGATCAGTTCATCTCAAACATCATGCTGATGTAGTTTCAAGGCATGGGATCGGATCAGAGTAACTTAACAGAAATGGATATGGACACATGCCATGAATTGGATCGATCACCAAGCATCAGACCCAGATTGGCACTAGTATGAAGCAGAGCCGGCTCAGAGGCTAGTCAGAGCAGCCGGCCGCCTAGAGCAACCCCCCGCGGTGGAGCAACCACCAGAGGTTAGTTGTGGTGGTGGAGCAAAAATTTTGGGATCAAATAGAAATAGATGGGAGTGCTAATCAATGAATCACTTGGTCCAGTTGGAATTGCATGCGGTTAAGATTGTGCAGCTCTTGTGTTTGATTCTAAATAGCTTCAGTTGTTGGTTTGGGCACCTTTTTTTGTTCAGGACATGAACTTTTGTTGGGGCAACGTTTTCTGCCTGAGGCAACCCAGCTTTTTGTACAATTTTGGAGCCGGCTCTGGTCTGAAGCTTGGTCGGTACCAATCTGAAGCATGGATCATGGGCGATCCAATCCACGTTTGGTTGACTTGGTTGCCTCTATTACCCAAATTTTCCGCCAAAGTTCCAGGCCGATCAGAGGCCACCTGCATATATAAAGAGAGGGTCGGGGCATTCAAAAAAGGGATTATTAGACACTCTACGCAGAAGCTTTGTCAAATCAATTGCTCTAACTTTTTTTTTATACTTTCATTCAACTCAAAACTGTATTAATTCGACGATATAAACAACAGATTACATCAAGTGAATGTACATCAGATCGCTGAACCACTCGCTGCTTTTGGATTACTTATGTGATTATTCTGTGATTTAGATAGTTTGGGATGTTTGACCAATTTTAATGTTAACATCTTGATGCGTTAGGAAAGAACTTACGCATTTGGATTGTAAAGAGAACTGAAGCTCAAGTGGAAGGAATTGGGAATGAGGAGTCAGGGCCTTTTTTATTAAAAAAAAAAAAAATTGTTTACTTTACAAGAGAAAACATGGATGAAGTGGTAAATAGGCTACAAACCAGATTAAAACGTTAAGAGAGGATCACACAAGAGATCATCTTGCGACTCAGATCGGTTGGAGCTCAAAATCGAGACTAAGCGAGAGCCATTGGACAAAGAACGCTAGCGTAGTAAGTGGGGACAACCCCTGAACAACTGACCCGGATCAGTACCATTCTGGATCACGCAGAAAGCGTGGGTCCTCAAGCAACTGGTGCTGGAGTGGAAGGAACTCGCTCCAACTTGGGAAACACTGATAGACCCATCGATTTGAATTAGACTGGAGTGCTGGACAGCAACATGAAAAAAATGTAGCATAATATCCCTTCGGACTTGGGGGGCAGGATGTAGTACCAACGGATGAAAACAAGAGCTTCACGAAGAAGGTTAGACGTGTGACGAGGGACGGATTACCGAGTCAAAGTTTTGAGGACCTTAATAGGAGCTCATTTACCCCTAACATTAGAAATGTGAGGAACCCACCAAATTAAGTTTATGATGGACGATCGAACCCCACAGTGTACTTGATGCGATACATTAGACATATGGAAGCATCAGGGACATCCATAGAGTTGATGGCAAAATGTTTTTCCTTATATTTGATGGATTTGGTTGCGCTTTGGTTTAGACAACTGAACAATTGTTCAATAATGCTTGGAACGAATTGGTTGACAAGTTTATGGGACAGTCCAGGGTTCGCATTTCTACGTCTAAGAATATGATGACTTGGCAAACGATCAAGCAAAGGGCAGGAGAAAACCTAAAGAGCTTTTTGAAAAGATTTAACGCGGCGGTTGCATCGGTGGATAAACCAAAACCAATCATGGTGTTGATGACAACCATTTCGGGAGTAGCCGATGAATCTGAATTCAAGGTTAGTTTGGAAAGGGACCCCCGAGTGATCTCGACGGGTTTTATCAAGAAACGGATAGGTACTTACATCAATAGGACGTGCAAGCGGAGAGGAAAGTGAAAATTAATCCTGTGAAGAATGAGGAGAAGTTTGAAATAAGCTTGAGGAAAACAAAGGCAAGAGGACGACCAAGAGTGGGCATGAGAGCTTGAGAAAGAATATGAAGGGATCGAAATACTCCTCGTATGCGAAATTTAATGAATCAATCGAAAAGATTTATATGGATACTAGTGGGCAATTTCCCCCGACGCATAGGGAATCAAGATCTGGAATGTACAACATGATCAATGAATTGGAGGACGCCCGAGCGTAGAGGAAAGTGAAATTAATGTTGTAACGGGCAAGGAAATGCTCGAAATAGGTTTGAGGAAATACAAAGGCAAGAAAAAGGTCAAAAGCGAGCATGCGAGCTTGAGAATGAGTATGAAGGGACTGAAATACCCCTCATATGCAGAATTGAATGAATCAATTGAAAAGATTTATATAGATACTATGGGGGGGAATTTCCATATAGGAAATCGGCTCGTAGGGAGTCGACGGGTAGGGAAACGAGATCTGGAAAGTACTACATGTTCCATGAATTGGACGATCATGTAACGGATGAATGCAGGCATCTCGGAGATGTCATATAGGAGCATATGCAGAATGGACAGCTCCAATAGTATATTGGAAACTGAGGGACGATAGCGGAGCACGGATTGCCGTCAACAACACAGAACTCGAGCAGGTCGCGCTCCAGGAACCAAATTGCCATCTTTTAATTGAAGTGACTTAAAGCCAGAATAACATGTAATCACTTCCTAACAAAATGTCTCGACCGCTTCCACATGTTGGTCATCGAGATTACTCTAAGCCGACATTAAGCTGCGAAATCCAAAGTGGTTCAGTTTAGTTTTCTTTTCCTTAGTTTTTTAGATTTCATGATGTAAATACTTGGATCAACGTTAAGCGATGAATGAAATTGGTCGTGGTTGCTTCAAATGGAGAGATGAAGTAATAACCCACAAGGTACGAATTCCTTTCATCGAAGAGCGACTGGATGAATTTGGACGGATAAAACTATAACTAAAACCCTAACCGAAGAGTTGGGGGTGAAAGAAAAATCAATGCACGATTGATTGCATTTTTCCTTGACCGGAAAGTCGAGAACATAGAGCAAGAAGTAATGTCACTTCGTTGAAAAGAAAAAGGATCTTCTTACTTGTTAAATCCATCTTCGTTAAAAAGGTGATTTGACTGGGTTCAACTAGGGTTTGGAGAGGTTGCATCAGTTTAAAAGAGCCAAGACATCGCTATATGTTTCAGAACGTGAAACCGGAGTGCAGGAAGTAACGCCACTTCGCAGAAAGCGATTGGATAGGTGCTTACTTATCATTGAACTCCTTTCACCGGAGGGTGACTGGATTGAGTTCGGCTAGGGCTCGGAGTGGTCATATCGACTTGGATAAGTCATGATGCAGCTATATGTCTGGGGTATTGGGACCGAAGTGCAAGAAGTATGATGCTTCATTGAAAAGAGACATGATCAAATTACTCGGTCCTTAAATCTCGTTTGTCAGAAAGCAATATGATTTGATTTAGCAAGGATTCATAGAGACCAATGATCGCCTTGGAGAGGTCATAAATATCGACATCGATCCGGAAATATCACATGACAAGTACTGACTTCCCGTGAATCTGGACATCAACTTAATGAAAACTCGGCAAAAGCTCGAAAAGTGGATCTTTGAGTGTGAATTATGCTTGACGTGAAAAAACTAGGATTGTCAAATGTGGATTACGCTTAGCGCAGAAATGCTACGATCATTGAATATGGACTGTGCTCAACAGGGTTCGAAGAGACCAAGGATTCGTCCAGAGAGGTTAAGAATTTGGTTTTCGGCCCAAAGAAGCCGTATAACTTATGAATGATTCGCAGAGATCATAGATTACGAATTTCAAATTTATGGCAATTCAAAACATCTTACATTGCAAGATATATTTTTGAGGGCAAGTGTTAATCTGCATTTTTATAAGGCCGTTACGCTTGGAATTTGGATCCACATATATTAAGTCATAAGAGCAGATAATCTAAAGAGATGATCAGATAGCTCAAGAATCAAATATAGATGATTACTTAAAGTTGTGGATAACCGGATTTGCTTGGATGAAACTACAAAAAAAGGACCATGCACTGTGGATCGGTTCGTCTCAAAGATTCTGAGTTGTGTAGATGGAGCATGCATATGAATAGCCAAAAAATGACGAATATAAGCCTTGGAAGTTAAAATCTATAACCAATGTCAGTTTGCAAGAACCAACAATGTTTATTTCTTACTTGAAACCATGAAAGAAACAACTTCCAAACCGGAGGGAAATATATTTTAGAGAAGATAAAAACCGACAAATATTATCAAAATTTTAATCGAGAGCATTTTTAAATAGAAGTTCAATGCTATACATGTTTATTTCTTTGGGGGACAAAAAGAATTCATTGTCGTTTTCTTATCAAATGAAAAGAAAGATGATTGTTATATTCCCCTCATCACAAATTAAATAAGACAAAATTTTGAAGTAAGCTCCTAAAAATAACTTATTATAAAAATATGCATGTTTCATAACTTATTATGAATCTAGTCATGTTTTGTGCTCGGTCAATTAGCTATGCATGTTCCAAAAACGTGCATAAAAAAAAGTGTTCAAGCACGTTTCCAAAACGCACAACTTTTTTTTATTTATTTTTATTTTTTATTTTTATTTTTATTTTTTGTTCATGCACATTCCGAAAACGTGCATGAACAATTTTGTTAATGCGCGTTTTTGGAATGCGCCTGAACGATTACGGGCAATATTTAGACGGCATCTTCTCCTTTTCCTCATTCACCTCTTCATTCCAATCTCTCAAAAAACCTAACTTCAAAATCCAATCACACTCATAAATCCAATTCCAAACATCAAATTATATTACTTTCATCTTCAAATCTTAAAAATTGGAAGAAGCTTCAACATCTTCTCAAACAAGAGGTAAAAATCATAGATCTAAACTAGGTTTGTAATCAACAGTTTTATGGGTTTTATAGGTTTTGCATACCCGTTTGTTTTACAATCATTTCACTTGTAGATGTTATAAGTTTGATTAAAATATCGATTTTGGGTTTAGTTATGTGAAAATATTAAGTAGTGTTTGCAATGGTTATGTGTTATAATGTTGCATGAAATTGTTGTAGGAATAAAATTAGAGCATGGACTAGTCGATCCAAACGTTCTTTAACGCGTTGTGTGATAGGTGGATACTTGAAACTAATTCATTCTATTTTAGAGTTGGAAAAATGACTGCTTGATGTTGAGAAGTTACTTGGTTTTGGTACTGGTGGTCGTCCTATTAGGGTTGGAGAAATGGCTATCACTTTACTATGTTGGGTAAGGTGTCAACCATTGGACGTTGTAGGTGTTCTTCTTGAACAATTCTACATTTCTGAATGTACATTTCTATCACTTTCATTTCAACCAAAAATATCGAATTTGTATCTTCATCGTCATCTAGAACTATAGCGGATGAACCATCATTCCTTACCCATTTTGTCACTAGCTTTATATCGAACTCACTTGGGTCTATTTTGGTAACATCATACACATTCTTCTTTAACGTTTCGAACGTACCATATTTCTTAGTTTTGCATTATTCTCTTTTTCATTAACATATCTAGGTTCATCGTCTTCTACAATTAGTAATTGACCGGCAAAGTAATAAATAATTTGAAAATTTGTCATGATCTACGATATTATGACATTGCAAAACATCAAAAATGAACAAATTGGGATATGTCAAAAGAAGATATAATATATTAAAAAAACACATTTTCGATCTTCAATCGAATAGAAGACTGAAGTAGTTGTGGCTAATTGATGGATGGACTTGATAAATAAGAATAAGAATAGAAACTTTGGATTTTGGGTTTATTTTGATAAAGGGAGTGAACGATGGAAGATGAAAGCAGGCTGGGCTGAAAGTCCTGAAAAGAGATTGAGCATTCCAAAAATTCTCATGAAGGAAATCCTTCATGAGCATTTTTGGATTGCTCAAACGCTTTTCAACACAACCTACTTCCATCCTCCTCCATTTAAATTCATTATCAAACCAAACCCAAAATCTCAAGTTCAAACCATATCCCCTAGTCACTAACTACTTCAAGCCAAATCCTTTTTTGATCTTTAATCTATTTGTAACTCGCAACTACATCAATCTTCGGATCAATTTCAGATTAAAATGGTACTTTTTCCGGGTTATTTCCCTTTATTTGCAGTGTCACATATAGTTCTTATGAGTTTTTATATTTGATTTATGTACTAAGACATGCAAAATTGGAAAATTGACGATGAAACTTAGATGAAGTATTGTGAAGACCTTGAAACGAAAAGATGCATTGGTGTTGACAGTCAAAAAACATGGTGGATTATGTTCCGAAGACACAATTCGATCCAATACGCAAGCAACACAACTTGAACCAACACTAAATGCTCGTTTACATGCAGTTGTATCGAAACAAAAACCGGGTCAACACTTCTACTATAACGAGATTAAGTTTGAGCGTCTACATCATGTTCCTCCTACCAAGTAAACTGGCACATATCCAGGATGTCGTTGTGGAGATGAATGTGTGATAGTTGTTTGCAAAATTTAAACTTATGCAGGACGAAAAAAATTTGGTTGTAGTTCATACAGAGAACACAAGATGGACCCGGAGAAAGTTCAATGTTGCGATTATTTTAAATGGAAAGATCCTCCAATGCGCAAGAGGTCTTCAGTATACCCTTGAAATGCAGGAGGAAGGGATACGCTTGTGAAAACTTGCGGAAGAATTAAGGGGAAGCAGTTTGAGTTCAAACACTCGTTGCTGTTGATTCAGTCTATCGAGTTTTTTTTAGTTCGTGTATCTATATTTCTGCTCAACTTAGTCTCTGGTAATAGATAAGCTTCATTGCATCGTATTTAATGTTGTATAACCGAATCACCTAATTTGTAATGTATGTGATTTCACAGCGTTGATTGCTTGATAATGTTATTTTTCATATACATGCTATTTGGTTAAATCACGACAACGTTGCAATCCTACAATGTTTTAATGACGGAATTATATGATGACATTGGATATTTACATTGCAATGCCCAAAATTGCTTATCTTGTGGAAGGTAAAAAGTAATCGGGCACATTCCAAAAACACACATGAACAAAATTGTTCACCTGCGTTTTTCGAACACGCAAGAATACTTTTGTTCATGTGTGTTTTACGAACGTGCATGGCTAATTGACCCAACACAAAACAGGTCTAGTTTCATAGTAAATTATGAAACACGCTAGTATGTTATTCCCAGGAGCTTACATCAAAAATATATCCAATTAAATATGATAAAAACATGCAATATTAGTAGAAGGATTAAAAGCATGTTTGCATTGAATGTAGCATATCAAATTAGCATTAGATAATAGACGGAAAATACATCAGTACCAAACTCTAATAAATATTTATTAAAATATTCAAAAGAATCAAAATAGAATTAATAAATATTCTCAGCTGTTAAAACGATCGCTAGTTGCACATAAAAACAACGAATATAACAAAGAATTGAAATTTACCAACTAGTGCAACTAATAGAATCTATGTTATTGGAGGAGAGCAGGTCATAGGAGTTAAGGCGCAAAAAGGCACAAGCATTGAGCCTGGGGCTTTTTTGAGCATTGGGTTCTTTTTGTGTGCCTTTTATATGAGTTTGATCTGCTATTTTACTAACTACAAATTAATTTTTAAACCATATTTTATAATTCATTCAATTATTTACATATTTTATTAATAAGATTTAAATTTTAAACCATATTTTATAATTTGTTGAATAATCAAAAAATTTATTTAACTATTTATAAACAAAATTTTGAATTTAGCCAAAAAAGGCGCCTCAACTACAAAAAGGCGCACTCAAAGTGCAAAAAGGCGCAAGCCTTGAGCCTTGGGCCTTTTTGAGCTTAGGCGCGCCTAAGCGCGCGCCTTGATAACTATGGAGCAGGTAATGTCTGAGATAGCATATTTTAGAGACAAACCATTGATTGTCGTTTAATGCTAACTTGTCCAATTGTTGATATAAGGTGCATGACAAATATTTAATAACTCTAGGTAAGTAATTGTTACAGGCTCGCATTCATTGCATATGCAACAGATATATAAGATGCCTTGCCACTATTGCACCATGACTTATTGGGTATCCATTCACAGTTTCACCATTAGCGCTTGAGGCATGTGCAGTTAATGCCCCGCTATAACCTCGTTATATCCCGTAGCTAATTACTATTGCTACGCTTTTCTCAGATAACCTCTTATATAACCTTTCCATTTGAAGTCCTGCTATATTCCCCTATTTTCGATATATCCCGTCATTTCCGCTATATTACGTTATTGCCGCTATATCTTTGAGGAAGAAAATGGACTGAAAAATGACATTTATAAAAATTACGAAATTAGTTTTTTTTTTTAAACTAAATTTTTTAACATATATTTTTAAAAACAAAAATACTCTACTATTCTATTAAATTTAACTAAGTTTAATGGTGGCTTACGTTTATTTATAGATATTTGGACATATTTTTATTTGAAATTGAGAATGTACTAATTATAGTTAAACTAGTGCTAGTTTTTCATTTAGTTATCGTTCATGTATTCATAAAAACATTAAGAAGGAGTTATATGTGCTATTTTAGTTAGGATCGTCCGCTATATCCTGCTAATTTCTCGCTATGGCTTTTTGGATCTCCGCCGCATTGAATCCGCTAAGAGCTTTAACTGCACAACTTGAGCTTGAGTCCAGTTATTCTCTCTTTTACAACGGCATTAACCAGCATGAACACAATCCTATTTTAATCAGGATAGGATTTTTCTTGGTGTTTGAGGTGATCTCTCGTAAAGAGTGCAAAGTCCTGTTTAATGGTCTTAAGATTTTACACTAACTTGTATACTATTTGTCAGGTACATACACAGCTACCGTTTAAGAGAGTCCGGGTTCAGTGATATGAGCCATTAGTGTTTAATCTTCTCGTAGCAAAAAAAAAAAAAAAAAAAAAAAAAAAAAAACTTTTTTCTATCTATAAGATGGCCCACACTGCTTGTGTTTGTCATATGTTATATAGTAATCGAGACTCGAGAGGTCACCTTTTAGCCACATACCAGTCTGAGGTTTAGTTATGTATCCCAAAAGGTCGAGATATGAGACTTCCATCTTTTGTAGGGAGATCGATATGTTTGTAAGATATAACTGATTGAACTAAAAAAAGATTTACCAGTTGATTAGTCATTATAAAAGTCTATGAAGTGTAGTGTTCACATGCACCAATTAGCTATGTGTATGCATATCATTGTTGATGATTATATTACCTGGTTAACTAACTCTATGGGTGCACAAGGCTAATTCACTTTTTATATTAGATCCTGACCCACTCCATACAATTTCTACTATATTTATTTCATGGATTTACTAAGAACAGGGATAATATGCATTTAATTGTACCACCGTTCGATCTTGACATGTATTTTGAATGAGATTTGAGCACATCATATTGTCTGATAGGTGTATCCTAGTTGTCTCAAAGAGTTGAATCAGACAGATGACTGAGCCTGCCATGATTGTATTTCATTATATTTTTAATATATCGAGCTCTAACCAGTTCATCCCCCTAATGATAAGATCTCAAATCAATAAACAAAATGCAATATTTACCGACAAGCAATTAGTAGGCTATGCACAATAAATGAAAAGCAACTTTTAAAAAAATCTGCATGTGATTACCTCTAAAATTAAGCAGTTTAAATATTTATCTTTATTTTAAGTCATATCCCTTTGATTTGTTTTCCCACTGTAAAATCTGTTTCAATAGTAATAATAAAATGACTTTTTTATGGAGTTAAAACGGAAAATAATCAAATATGAGAAGATCCATATTTTATTTTTAGTTCTGACGAAATCAAAAGCATAAGTGAAAGCAACATAAGAAAAAAAAAAAGGAAAAACGACAGACATGAAATTTCCACTTACAGCAAGCTTTCAAATGACAGTCTTCTCTATATTTAAGACAAATACAATTTAATGGGTTTTCATGGAAAATTCATTTCTAGAACTATTAGTTTGTAACAAATATGTATTCTAAAATTATTATTTTACACAAACAACTATCAGAAATCTAAAAAAAGAACTTTTCTCTTTTAGAGATTATAGATTCACGGGTCTATTTCCAAAAAATCAGTGTTTTAATATTATCATTACTATATCCCCAAGAACATATCTGTATATCACAATCATGTTTCAGCCAATGTTTTCAAGACGAAAAAAGTCCCTTCAACTTCAAGACAAAACTATACTTATGCCTTGATCTGGAAACTTTTTACATGTTCAACATTATCCGTAAGTATCAATCTTGCAGTCGTATTCCATTTTTACAGTCGGTATTTTCATATCAACATTAGCACTCACTTGTATCATTTGAACATTTTGCTTTGTAGAATGTATAAACAGATGTTAATTTGTCTTAACTCTTGGTATTAAACTTTCGTTACATTTTTACAATTCCATGCAAATTGGAGTGAGAAGAATGATGGTCAGAAAACATATCCCTACCATACGGACAACGGTTACTCAACTCCAAGTATCTAATTAATAGAAAGTTCACCTGAAATTTAGATCGGAAGACATCTGGAACATCTGAAAAGATGACATCCCACATAAGAATGCCGAATAATGTTGTCCAGATACCACTTTCAGAATGAACACCGTTCCATCCACCTCCCTCTTCAGCATAGTACTGCAAAGCTAGTTGCTCAACCCCACAGAGCTCACCATCATAGCCGTAGAATATATTCTTTGATCCAGTTTCACTTTTCAGTGTACGACCCATTACCCTAACCTATCAGTGTATAGCATTGAAGCAAATTAGTCAAATGTTGAAAAAGGGAAAGCTTCTTGCCACATCACTGCTGTGCAACAATAAATAAAACTCACTATTTCTACTTGCTCTTGGTCATGCAGTAGCCAAATAAACAATCTGACAACCATTCAAGGTTTCATATCTCAAATACCCATCTGGGACATCTTTTAAGAAATTTACAGAATGAAAAACGAAATCTCAAATAAATCTATAATGAAATTATCCTCGTTTAAAGATTCAAATTTTGACCAAGTTACTATCCAAAATCTCTGATCAAGAATTCATCCAAAATCTCAATCACGATACCTTGTCCGATGACTATAATCATACAGTAATTTTCTTTTCTTTTTCATCTTGATCCACCTTTTACATTGTTTTTGTAGTAGTAGTAGGATTGACAACGTAGTTTGAATTAATTTTACATGTTGAACATGTCTAACTTTAAAATCCAAACAACTCAACAAGAAGTAAATTTAGTATAGTACAAAACAAAGAAATAACAGTAGACAAGAATTCTTAACTAAAATTTAAAATCTTATATCTCAGTCTATTATATCGAGTTAAATGTTGAGCTCATCTTCTTAGAAATCGTATCAAGATTCGAAATTTGCCACCAAAGGAATTATGCATCTGTTTATTACTTTATCATAATGCAGTCTATGTTATGAGAATAGACGAAAACCATTACAAGCAATATATAAGCTGAATTGACCGTCCCTTAGAGTTTAATCATAAAACTTTAAACCAAATGCACACAATTCACTGAAGTCATAATCAGCATACAAAAACTCTTTCAACTTTTAAAACATCCAGCCCAAGAAACATTACCACTATACTAACATGTGCTGGTGTTGCAAGCTAATCTTTGTATCTTATATTCACTCAATTTCAACGGTGATGCCATGAAATGACATCCATATACATATACATACACACATAAAATATGTGTGTATGCATATCACACACCATCAATAGTTATAGAGGGAGCTGACTATACAAAATTCATCAATGTTTGTTGCTTCAACTTTCAACCTTAATTTAAGTTACACAAATACCATTTCTATTGACATGTTACATTGCACTTCTATATCATGTACAAGGGTGGGAAAATCATGTGTACTATACAATAGCTACAAATAACTGCAATTCCTTAATTTCAACCATGGCTAACAAGTGATGGAACTACTCTTTCTTACCAATATCTAAAGTTGTGGACAACCAGGTTTATGTAGGATTCAAAATTCAATATGATGCCCATGGTTCAATTACAAACTGAAAAATGAAGTGGAAAGGAAAAAATATATGGAGAAAATGGAAGGAGAGGAAAATTTGCACATATATATATATATATATATATATATATATATATATATATATATATATATAAGTGTTCCGGGGCACCACTGCCCTACCGTGAGCTACGCTATACAAATCCAACAAGATTTTGTAGATGTTCAATTCACATATATATTATCTTCTGTCCAAAATTTGAGCACGTTCTGACATTCGTAGAATAATATATTTGATGTTTAAATTTAACGGTTTTAATAAATGTCTCAACGGTGAATAATTGAGCTAAGATTTTGAAAATGCTATGAGAGTCGGATCGAGCTCAAATTTTGGATAGATGATAATATATATGGATTGAACATCTACAAAATCTCGTTGGATTTGGATTAGCGTAGCTCACGGTAGGGTAGGGATGTTACATAACAGGGATGCCTCGGAAAGCTCTTGTGTGTGTGTGTGTATCGGCTATTGAGACACAAAATTACACATACAATTAGAGACACAAACTTTAGACCATTAAATTTGTTTGTCTTTATGTAAAGGGTGAAATTCAAGGAGATCAAGCGGTTGAGATTGCTTGTTTTTAAATTTGTCACCTTTTTCAAAGAGCACCCCAAACAGTGCAGCATCCCTTTAACCCCTTGATTTCCACTACATCTCGGTTTCTCTCTCCTACTAACTCTCTCTCTTCTCCCACTAACTTATTTTATGATAAATGAGTTGTGGAAATAGAGGGGCTCTTGGGATGCTCCATTTTTGGGTGTTGTTGAACGCTCATATATATATATATATATATATATATATATATATATATATATATATATATAATGAGAGCAGTTATTTGAACACAAATCATGAGACAGTCTCGACCGTTGGATATTTTTGTCCTTATATGGAGAGGTGGAATTCAGGGAGCAATCCAACGGTGGAGATCAATTGTATCTAAATTTGGAATCTAAACAGACTTTCCCACAACAAAAAAGCATTGGACGGCCTATGCAAGGACTAAGGATATGGGATTAGTATCACAACAGTGGTTTTAACTATAAAAAGAGAATTTCAGATAATTAGGTGGTGTTCTATTCAGTATTTTAACCATCAAAATATAGCTTTTCACGAAGCATGCATTAAAAACGATAATACAAAGTAAGGCACAAACTTCTTTAATTGTTCTCTTTACTAAATTAGCATAACTTGGTGTTTTCCATCTTCTTGGTGGCTTGCCCAAGCGTAGTACCCTCTTTTGCAATGCTATTCTAAAACCAGAACGAACCCAAGTATCTTCTACACCTTTTTCTGCAACTGAAAGACTCTCATTAATTCGACTGATATGCTCAAGATCTATTGAAAGCCTAAGAGTCCAGTATCCCCGCCTACTGTCATCGATAAATTTGCATAGTAGCCCTTTCAGAATATTAATTGCATCATCATACCTGAAATTTTAACTCAAACTTGAGCTATTTCTTTGAGTCCAAAACTCATAGTAAAACTAGTGTTACTAAACACAGGTTCATAATTAGGGCTGTTAACGGATGCTTTCGGATTCGGATAATGTCATATCTGTATCCATATCCGAAATCATATTCGAATAATGAATATCCATCTACGGATACGGATGGATATCGGATAATTATCCTATCCGCTAACGATCGATAAATTAACAAATATGAATGGAAAATTTTAATTTAATATATATAATTTTCAGTTCCATCGATTATTAAAATGTTAAAGATAAACAATAATGATGATAATAAATAAATTTGAGCAGTTAATATGCATTAATGCGCATAATGTGAACTTTAAACTTAATAAAATAATTTTTAAAAAAAATATTTTTCAACGGACTAAAATATGCATAATTTAAGCTATAATTTTGACAAAAAACGGACGGATAATTTTCAAATGCGGATGTCTTCGTATCTGCATCTGTTTCTTCGGATACTGAATATATATCCTCTTTTCAGATACAGATGCGGGCAGATCTCGCATTTTTCGGGTGTCCATTGACAACCCTATTCATAATAGTATGACATAGATATAGATGGTAACATAACTAATACAAAATTTTATACACATATTGGTATGCCAAGTATGTTATGATGACGTTGCCAACTAACTGAAATTTAATATTTAAAAATAACTGAAATAAATTGTAGTAGATTTCATGATATGAACTGATAGGGGGTTTTAGGTACAAGGACAAAATTAGAGAAAATTTTAAACACAAGGACAAAAGGCCAAAAATTTAGCCACAATGACACTTTTTAGTATAAATCAAGGAATTCAAGAGTTCACCGTCATTTCCTATTTTGCACTAAAAAGTGTCATTCGACCTAAATTTTTGGTCTCTTGTCCTTGTGCCTGAATTTTTCTCTAATTTTGTCCTTCACGTTATTTTTCTGATAGGAAATATCCCTTCATCAACTCGATATTCTCCAAGGTAACAGTATAATTTTCATAAAGATCTTGTGGAAACCACATATAACCGCTGACGCTAAGAGGCAGGAAAAGAAGAAGAAAAATATGGAGTAAATGCATAGCATATCATTACTTCACTAATAACTTAATCCTACAAGAGAAGATATATAAGTTCCAGGAAATTTAACCTCCATACCTGCGCTCGCGTTCAAGTAAAGATACACCAACTGAAAGAATTTTTGAGTAAACATATGAAGCCGAGAATTGTGAAAAAAACAAAGGTGGAGAGCCACTCTCAGAAAAGTGCTTTGTTTCCTTGGGTAAGGGTTGCAATTTCTCATCGCATTTATATATGCATCTCAACGCCAAATCAGTATTATTTTTATCTAGAGATTCATCCATTATTTGCGCCACTTCAACAGCCTGCAGTATTGTAGCAGTATAACCAGTATAAGAGAACACAGATACAAAATAGATAAATAAGATGTGGAGTGTAAGAAGAAGGAAAGCTAACAACCTCTTCATATTCAAGTAGGCTGCTTCTACAGGAAAAAATTTGATGTGTGATTGTGCAGTTGTAATCAGGAAATTTGATAAGCCCAAGATCGCTAAGCAAAAAAGCTGAAAGGTCTTGTTCACCATTAAGGAAAAAAAGTCTCTGCATAAACGCTATAGAATTTAATCCCGAGAAACGAAAACTTGATGGAAAACAAGTAGTACATAGAAAATTAATTGAAAAGAATCTAACATCTCAGAAATGTTTCTCTCGCTGCCAATGTGTCACTAAAGACAATATTATATTTTAGTTTCTACAATTCATGTGTATTTATCCCTATTATATTCCTATGTTTTCGGTAACCGCAGAGAAGTAAAAGGAAATTAGAATGAGCAGATTATCTTATGGGTTATTAATTATAGGGTAACTCTATTGAGACACAGATTAGTAACACAATTGGCGAGACGACGTATCTCAACCATTGGATCACCCTTGATTTAAACCCCAAATTGTATTTTATTTTGTGTTCAAATAGCCAGCCTCTTAATTATATGAGAAAACTTCAAATTTTGCATTATGATAATAATATTTAGGCTTTACTTGGTTACCAATGCATATATACTTTGTAAATTTGACTATAAAGACGACAAATTACAAAATGTTGTAAATGTTGTATTCACAAATCTGAGGGACCTAAATTATATAAGAACAGTCAGCAAAATACTTTGACAAGTTAATAATGGATTGACTAAAGCGTAAGTCCTCTAAACACCATTAAATTACCAATAGAGCAGTGTTATTAACGGCGCACGGCGCAAAAAGGCGCAAATCATCTCTGGAGTCTTGGCACACAGCGCGGCAAATGGCACACGCCTTTTTAATTTACTGTGTGTGCTTAATATTTTTAATAAATTTAATATGTTAACAAAAAAAATTAAAAAATTCAAATTTTTATGCTAAAACGTATATATGCAACAAAAAAATTTTCTGCGTTTTACAAAAGAACATAAAATTTCAAGCACATTAGTTTTCAAATCCAAAATGATAATACACATTACTGATAAACTAAAAATATGAATTTGATAAATTTAATGCTCGATTGTATTTAACAAATATCAAATCATGAAATATTTTCATATTGTAGACAAATCGTAAAAAGCTATTGGACTATCCACACATGCAAAAAAAGTATATCCAAGGGTATGTTTCAGAACTGATTAAATGTTAATTTTCTGAGGATGCTTTCTCTTTCTCTAAAGTTGCTTCTCTTAATTTATCATTCATGGGTTCTCAGTCCTACTCATTTACTTTTACATACATGCTAGGCAATATTTTATACATTACATTATATATTTCTAACAATATTAAAATGAATATAAACTATGTTGGATAATAAAACATATGTCAGTTCTAAATGTCGGCATGCTACGGTCAATCAAATACATGATTGTAAAGTTATTAACTCGTTGATGATAATCGAATAAGAAATAATAATGATGTGATTATGTTTCCATATAATTAAAAAAAAAGGTGTTAATAAAGCTATTCACATTTCATGTTATTATGATAATAATAATAATAGTAGTAGTGATGGTGGTTGTACTGATGGTAAGAGTATTTGTACTAGTAGTTATTGCAGTTTGCAATGCAAAAGAAAAGGCAAAAAACCATAAAATAAATAAAAGGCGCGCTATTTTGCGCCGTGCGCCATTTTTGCGCCGTGCGCCATTTTTGCGCCGTGCGCCAAGCAATAATGGCACAAACGCCGCGCCGCGCGCCATGGGGCGCCTTTCACAATTATGCAATAGAGACATGCAAAGAAAAGAGTAACATCATACAGTTACAAACTTAAGCACCATATTTCACTTAGAAAATATTTACACGCGTGTTAACCATAAATCACCTGAACTCTCCAAAGTAGTGCATCAACATCTGCTGAAATCTTTATGCATCTTCCAACGCGATCTAGAAGCCTGTGGGGAAGAACCTGGCTGCGTAAAGATGCATGTATAAAATTACCTTATTTGATTTTGCAAATTTTACAAAGTGAAACGGAAGTCTAGATATGTTAAACTACCATGATCCGCCTTCATATGCAGCCAAGAGATAATTAATAAGGTCTTCTTTGCGAGTGCAATTGGATTTCTTCTGTTGATGTAAAGTGAGAAAGTTAAATCAGAAATATATAATTATCAGTACATTCAGTTATCATTTATTGCCATCTTCTTACAACGACAAAACAATATTTCCAAGGATAAAAAGACAAAATTGATGTTTCGTTATCGATACTCAAGCAGGCTGGTTGTTAGTTTATTTTAAGTAACAATGCACAAAATTACAATTAATTGCGTAAGTTACGCATGTTAACTACCAAATGAAGGTTATGATATTCTTATGAATAACTTTTATCTAAGTGATTCCAGCAGAATAAAAATTGAGAAACTGTTATTTTCCCTCAATACTCAAGCAGGCTTTTACTGTCAGCTCGTTTATCAAGTTCAAATTTTTTTTTCTCATATTGTACAATTCTGCAATTTATACAACCAAAGAAAAAAGTCAAAATATATTTCCGCAAAATATAAGAGTAAATTCACTATTATATAAAATTAGCCACAAGAAGCAATAATAACCAACAATAGAATCTTTTGTTAAAATTTAAAAGGTGCAAGCGTGCTGATTAACCCCAAGTCAACCAACAATAGATCATATAAAATTAGCCACAAGAAGTTTAGTAGGACACATATATGATCTATATAATTAACCACATCATTAAAAAACGTACGCTAAATATTAACATTATAGTACTTTTTACCTCAGTTTCATCTTCCTTTGATATGTAACAGTTACAAATTTATGCAATTAATTATGATTAAACGTGTTTTAAAATTTATGTAATTAACTATGCTGAAAACTATATATCCATACCGATGCATTAATAGGGCCAGATCCAGTCATCCTAACATGTAAAACAAGCTATTTATATTTTTGTAGTAAATATTCACATGTAATAAGTGTGCTAAACTGTTTTTGGTCGCTTTTTCAATGTAAAATACACATGATGATATGTACTTCGGAAATAATAAGAACAAAATACCATGTTTCAACAAACATGATTAAAATAATTCTTTACATGTGTGTAATGTATCTTTGTATACATGGGTAATTAATCACAAAAACAAACAGCAAGAAGAAATATTCAAATGAAATTGAAACCAATGTCAGCATACGATGATGAAACCAGTGACTTTCCCATTAACATAGGTCTTCACCCCTTATATTTTTGCCTTAGTGATGGATGAAGTCGTGAAGGGTATACAAGGTGAGATTCATTGATGTACGCTCTTTGTTGATGATGTTGTGCTAATTGACGGAAGTACGATTGTTGATGATGTTGTGCTAATCAAAGGGTTTCAGGCTTAGCAGAAATAAAAAGAGTATATATGAAGTGCGAGTTCCGTGGTGTCATGTCAGAGGATGGAGGGGTCACCCTAGCCGGACAAGAAGTGTCCACGAAGAAATCCTTTTGATATTTACAATCTATGTTACAGTTTGATGGTGAAGTTGAGGAAGATGTGGGTTTTAAAATTCTAGCGGGAATGGTGAAATGACGACTAACATTTGACATTCTCTACGACAAGAAAATTCGAAAAAGCTTAAACAAAAGTTCTACATAACAACAATCAGGTATGCAATGTTATATAGTGTAGAATGAAGGTATACTAAACGGCAACACGTTTAGAAGAAAAGTGTAGCAAAGATGTCTATGTTGCGAGTGAGCTGTGGGCATATCAGACGAGACAGAATTATAAACGATGATGCCTAGAACAAATTTGAAGTTGCACCAATTGAAAATAATCTAGTATGACACCGCTTAAGATGGTTCGGACATCTTCAACGGAGAACTCATGATGCTCTGTGCGTGCTAGAATTAGAAGTTGCACCAAACGCTCAAAGAAAGATAGAGGTCAACCAAGTATGATGTGCGACAAAATAGTAAAAAAGAATTGAGAAATTGAAATACATTCGAAGCGCTGGCGTCGAACAAAAGCACATGAATAAGGCAAATAGGATGCAGTGTTGGTCTTCGATATCTATCACTGCTAATATCATTATTATCATCACCACCACCACCTTATTTTTTATTTATTATTATTACTATTATTGTTTGTTTAATTATTTTACTTTATTTTACTTTATCTTTATTTATATTTTCACCTTTAAAACTCTTGTTACTATCATTGCCTTTAAATTGACTTTGTCATTTGGTTTTGAGTTTCATCTCTAGCCAATCCCAAATTTTTCGGGATTAATGCTTTAGTTGTTGTTTGTTTGTGTGCGAAAATGTTTTCAATTACATGTACGATGTATCCACGATTTATCATAATGTCGTAATATTAAAGTTAAATACAAAAAGAAAAACTAAAATCGCAAAGCAAACTTACATATAGACCTATCTTGTGATTTAAGACTAGTATGCGACAACAATTTTTTTGATAATATACTACCTGACACAATTATTTGCTTAGTGCCTCATTCTGATTCAAAGCTTGTCCGTGGTCACTTGCACCAAAAATAGGCTGTATATGATAATGAATGCATTCATTGAGTGCTACGGTAATTAACTAATAATAGAATATTATTACACTAGTAATGAGTATTAACGATAGGAACCAAAACTCATTTTCACAGTCTGAAATACTCGATTATTATTGATAAATAGAATTATCACCGTGCTTAAATTCAATCCACAACTAATTAAAAAAAATTAGCAACAGGTAAAAAGGACATTTTCAAGTTTATATATTGCTTATAATGATTTAACTCTGAAACAAGGTTTTAAAACTCGATTTTGATTTCAGCCATTTCAAATTTTGTTAGTTTTGAATAATTTCAGTTTTGATTTCAGTACGGTTTCATTTTACAATAGGTTGTCAAAACTTAACACTATGTGTTAAGCAAGCTAAATTAATCCCATATTTTACTTAACAATAATACACCAATCCAAATTAAAATAATTTTAGCCCACCACAAAGTTACACAACAGAGCCCAATTTCAGCCCAACATAAATTATATAACATAGCCTACTAAAATAGCTTCAATCTGTCCACTAAAAACATTGCCGCACTCAAAATCTCTTTCCAAAAGCTATTCTATGGCCCCAAAAAAAGGCTTAGGCAATGGAAAAAGAAAAAAATAACGATCCTCTATCTTCACTACCAACTAAAAATTCACTCGTTGTTGGTCATCAATCTTCACCACTGAATTAGTTTTCCACGCCGACGTCACTAAAGGCGAAGGCTAAATGCTAAAGCCTAAAGCAAAATTGAGGTCGATCGGTGAACCAAAATTTTGATACCCTGAAATTTCGGTTGTATTGTACCGGTGCCGAAGGAGAGCAAACCGAAACCGGTCAAAAAAATCGGTTTCAATTACGCCTGTAAAAGAACGAAACAGGAAGAACAATCGAAGTAAAGACCAAGATCAGAAGATACGAAAGAGAAAATATCAAATACCCAAACATAATTGACCTCAATTCAGCTTTAGCCTTCCTCTTTGGCAACGTCGGCCTTGAAGCCTTGTGTGGCGGTAAAGATTGATGACCAACAATGCGCAAATTTTTAGTCAGCGGCAAAAATGGAGAATCGTTTGTTTTTCAATTGCCTCGGCGTTTTTCTTTCAAAGTTTGAGGGTTCGACTGAAACAACGAAATTCCGATCGTTTCGCTTAGGTCATAATAATGGCACAGCTGATATTATGGTTCAACAAAAAAAAGAAATTCATATTATAAAAAAAAAAAACTCAAAAGAAAATAAAGAATTAATTTGAATTCCGAATATATGAATATTTAAAATCTTAAATTATAGAAGATACAAATTCACAAAAATATATAAACGACGAAACTAAAAACTGAAAATGAAGTAATGAATAAACATTTTTCAATGTTTCAAATATTTGAAATTAATCAGCATTGTTCATGTATATCTTATTTTTTTAATTAAGTTTAAGTTATACGTTTTATTTCAATAAATTAAACAAATAAATGTGCAATTATATGAAAATAAATAACAAGATCCGAAATCATAATTTTTAATTTACTAAGTAGTTTGAAATTCCTAAAATTATAAAAGAACGAAAACAAGACCAAAACCAAGATCTCGAACCATGCTTTTTTCCTTTTGCCCTAGCTTTCAAAAGGGGATTTTGAGTGCAACAATATTTTAATGGATGGGTTGAAGTTATGTTACTATGTTATGTTCTGTAATTTATGTTGGGCTGAAATTGGGCTCTATTGTGAAATTTTGTGGTGCATTGAAATTCTTTTAAGTTCTATTAGTGTATTATTGTTAAGTAAAATTTGAGATTAATTTGGCTTATTTAATACATTGTGTTAAGTTCAATAAATGACACTATTGAAAACGGAAACTGAACCAAAAATGAAATCAAAATCAGAACTTCTGAAATTGACTGAAACTAACAAAATTTCAAATGACCAAAATCGAATTTTCGGACCTTGATTTAGATTCATGCAGACAATTAGATTTTGACATGGTAAAATAATAGTGGAAAATGCTCTGAAGGATCCGTTTCCTTGTATACGATAATCATTAGCATTTTAATTACCCACCATTGATGACCCTTTCGTCGATTCTAAAGCCTATACTAAAGGAGACAGGGTTGAACTTTTTTATTCCATGAATAAACATTAATTATTGTTGGCTTCATTTACCAAAAATTCAAATTAATAAATATTAATCGAGACAATTCAAATCTTGCATGATGTGTGGTTCAAACAGCTGGACATATGTTGACTTGTAATATATTATATACTACCTAAAATTTGTAGCATCTACTTCCAAAACAAACAGAAAAACATATAGGGACTTTAATATTACATAAAAGGAGAAAAATATGACCAAATTGCATGCTTTTATCTTACTATTACTTAATTGACAAAAAATTATAATAAATGGTCAACGAGAAAAATTATAATGAAATAGCTTTTGTTTAGACTAAAATGTACGACCTCTGGCCTTCAACCATCTATAATTAAATATAATAAATAGTAGGTGATACGAAATGGAATGAGATAGTTTTGCTAAAGCTCGAACTTGTGATATATAACCTTCATCTATCTATAACATATGTTAAAAAACTGTTGAATCTAAAGTTGTCAATGGATACCCGAAGATCCCGAAATCCGTCTGCATTCATAATGTTTATGAATCATAAGACACATTTATCAAATATAAAAGGATATTATACATCATTAGAGGATTAGAATATTATTTCTTGATGGATGTTACGTGTTAATTAGCCTTTTGGTCCGGCCATACTTGGGCAGATTAGATAAGTTAGACTCGACCGCCATCGAGATGAACAATCCAGAGAGATACGACCCGGAGGTATAGACATCAAGCACGGACAAGCACATGAGATGATGAGCAAACGGAGAAAGAAAATTAAGCAGAGATTGCATGACCCCAATGTTCACGTCCCCGAATTGGAACTGATCCGAGCACTTCATATCGGGTCCGACCGAAAAGCGACCACACGGGGATGATCCCCTCCTTAGACTCCATGATTTCATAACTTCGCTCCAGCATGCCATATCATTCCTAAGTCGCAATCTTCATAATGCTATGAGCCCTACTCAAGCGACGATCTGAGACCCACATGCACTCCACTCAAGTACATGCAAGCAACTAGACTCAACAATGCAATTAAACGAAGATCCCTCGATTCCTCGAGAACGACGAAGCAACTTCAAAGAATGACCACGAAAACTCGAAACACACGACAAGGCGATCAACTTTCAGAAATTGTCGAGCCTCACTGAACCAAAAATGTGAATCGGCATCGATCCAGGACGGGTGGCCCGATGTGGCTCATACTTTTGAGACCCTATCGTCTTTGTCTCCAGACTCTTCTGTCAAAATTTCAACATAAACTGAGTCCTCCTCTCCCTATAAATACCAACTTCGTCATTCATTTTGAGGATCTTTTAGCACTTGTAAAATTCCCTGTACATTATCAAGCCAAATCTACTCTCATCCAAAATTTTGGAACTCCGTATCATCAATAAAATTGGTCATATCCTTCAAGTGGACGTAGGCTCAAACGCTGGACCACTATAAAATCATTGTCACATGATTTTTTATTGTTTTACTGATTTGTTTGTGTTTGTGATCTGCCCGTGATTACTTTCTTTACATTCTTCTCTCTACATACAATTCTATGGTGTTCTGACCAATTTTGGTGCATATTATGCATAGTAGCTAAGGAAAACTTTCTCGCGTTACAAATATGCATTTGAAATATTAGTGCATGATATCTGCTTCATATTTGATTTACATTAAATCAATATAAGATATTTTTCATTTCTAATTTACAAGGCTTATTGCAATGTTCAAACCAAGGTTTAAAATTCTATTTTTCGGTTCTGTTTCGATCATTTGACATTTTAGCAACTTCAGCTCCATTCTGGACATCCCATAAATTCTAATTTGATTCTGGTTTCGGATTTTATTTTTCTTCTTTTAAATAATTTTTTCCCATATAAGTAAATTACAACGTACTAAAATCTCACATGTACATAAACATATAACTTCTATATATCCAAGGCCCAATAAATATCAAATCTGCCAATAAATAAAGTCGCAACCTAGTATTTGTTTCGCCCCTAAAGCTCTTCTTCTTCCCTTGAAAAGCCCAATATCTCAAACCAAAAGCCAAAACCCTAGCCACCCTTCCACTATACATTTTATCTCCCGATGCCCTAAATTCAGGTCAAAAATATCTCCTGAAGCCGCCTCCTGATGTCCCGTCACGTCATTCTCAAATCAAAAGCACGTACTTACAACAATGTCAAAATTGATAATTCTTTTCTTTTCTTTAACTCTATCATTTCTTCCCTGAATCATGCGTACATCATTATATAAAGTGAATTTTGTTTTTTGACCAATTTTAATTGAAACCGGGATTTATAGGCAATTTCTTCTCGATCGCTGGCAAAACCGAACCAGGATGGTCAAAATTCCAGCATGCTGGACAGAATCTTGAACCAACGTTCAAACGAGAATTTATTAGTAACTTGAATGTCATGGAAATCTCAGTATTTACATAAATTGCACAACTTGTTCTTCATACACAATTCATATTTTATATCAAATATGATTACATCGTTTTCAATTTGAATATACAACACTACTATTTGATGCTCGATAGATCCAACTAATGTGATCAGTGGTTGATCAGTATCTTGAATGTTATAACAACTAGATTAACTCATTAAACTGTATAGATGATCAATTCAGTTTTCGAGGTAAATAAATTGAAAAAAATAAAAATTGCATCAAATAATTTCCATGGAAAATGAGTATGAAAAATTATTGCTTCATCATAGTATGCCAATAAGAAGACAAAAGGATTATTAGTAGAATACATTTTGATTTCAACTGGAAAAAAAAAATGGGCTGTATAAATTGAGAGTGAGTGAGAGATTATTCACATTCGTCTCAATATCAAATTTTAATATAAAAAATCAAATTTAATAAACAAAAGGAGGCCAAAAAATTAACAATTCAGAAAATAAGCAAATTTTTGATTTTCGAAACATAAAAAAATAAGAGTTTTCAAGTGCAAGAAGGGCCAAGATAATTGTAAATAAATATTTTTAGAGTGCCAAGTCATATATACAATACAGATTATACTTTCCATTTTCTTAAATAGATAAAAGTACTCATTTTTCAATCTCCAAAGACTAAGGGACAATTCTATCAAAATGCATATTTAAATATAATACACTCGTAGTCATAGTGACAAACAAATAACTATAAGACAAATCAACATCATACAAACATGTCAGACCCGTATCTGTCCACACAGTTTCTCATACTATGTAGTCATCAGAAGTCTATTGATGTTGGAGGATAACCGTGGCAGCAACCAAATATGGAGGGCCATTTAAAATGCTCCGAATAAAATGACTGCAGTCTATAAATGGATACAGCCAATAAACATATTAATCTGTATGAAAGTAATGATTTTCAGGCATCTCAATTATAATGTATCGGCTAAAATAGAATAACGATAACATAATCTCGAAATAGTTCTACAGTGAGGCAAAGCAATGACAAGATAAATATGCTTTTATAAGTTATCATATAACCCCTAAATTAACTGTTGGCATTACTGAGTAGTTTTACAATGACAGTGAGTTGGCAACAAACAATGAGTATGATGTTAAATTAAGTTCAATTAGTTGTTTAATTGTTTCAAACTACACTCACCCACATTCATCTCAACATAGATGAAGTCTTGTTAACAACTATGATGTTACAATTTATATGCATAACGTTAACTATGTGCAATGTTTCATATTTGAGATATTATTCAAAATCATATATTCCAAAATTGTCTTGCTTTTTAGATAGGTCCAAAATAAGTTGTTCAATCCGATTACTATTTATTAACCCTCAAGTCGTATTTTATTTTGTACCCTAACGGGCTACAAAAGGTTTGTAATTTACTTTGATTTTCAGTATCCAAATTGAGCATAAATTACTCGGACTCCAAGATAGTACTGAGACGTCGTTTCAAGATGTGCTGGTTATATCATATAAGTAAGGTTCCAAACCGTAGACTTCAGAATAGATCTCAAAATCAAATTTTGGTTCATATCTCAAATTAAAATCCCAAATGAAACGAGCATCAAACAAGATAAAAAGTATATTTGGAGGTTTGTCTTTCTTAAGCATGAGAAGTCTCAAGCGAAATGAAGATATAAAATTCTAACTGTATGATACCACTTTCACAGAAAGGATATCTCAAACCATTATGATACTTCTCAACATTAAAAAACTCTCCTGTGGGTATTATAACTACATACATACCTTCAATAATGCTAGACGGAAAAGACGGTGCAAGAATTAACAACAATAACAAATACATAGATGTATGGTCAAATTATTAGTGACATAGAATAAAAACGTTACTACGGAGACCGAGTTTATAACAAAAAGGAAGCATCAGATAAAATATCTCTAATGCATATAGAAAATAAAATGAATTTTAGTTAAGTCGTTATATCTTGTAACCATGACTTCAATAGTAACCAAATTACAAAACAAATGTGTTTGTATGAAATATGAAAACATTATTTACAAAAATTAGTTTACACTACAGAATAAAGTGAATAAAATCTGGACTAAACAAACTATTACTTACAAAAATAGATGAAAAAAAGATTATATATGAATTCAATTATGTTTACAAAGTTTTTAGGAATTTTTTAAAAGGAAATACAATATCTTCAACCTTTTCTTTGGTCAAATATTCAGATAATGTTGAAATAGGATTGGGGTAGGTGTCAATAAAAGATTCTTGTGAGGAAGTTGAGACCAACGCGTCATTAATTGTGATTTGAGCTATAAACTTCTAATGTTAATTCTTCTGTTTATCCAAATTATAGGCCCTTAACTTGAAAATGCACGATGGTCATGTTTAAGAATGCTTATGATCAAATTATATATGGAAACTTAGAACATTTGCTACTGAAAAGCCCTACATATTTGGATCAGAACTGCATTAAGGATTTTAAGGTTGGAATCAAAGTTCAAGAACTCAATTTCCGTTTTCGGTTCTGGTCATTCGAAATTTTTGATCGGTATCGGAAATCTTGAAAGTTTCGAGTTTGATCTCGGTCCGATCTAGACTTCAAAATTTTGCCCTTCGTAATGGAAAATTTAAAACATTCCAATTAGAATTAGACTAAATATTATAATTTATTAGTTAACCCAAAATTAGAATGAGATATTATAACTGAACTCGATTAGAATGAAAAACATATTTGCAGTAAATTAAATTAACTAAACAAATCAGGCCCAAACAATTTCCAACCCCCAATATCTACCCCCTACATATGTAAATCCCCTGTTAATTCCGCTTGTTCTCATCTTTTCTCACCCTCGTGTTCATTTTCTCGACCTCAGATCAAAGTCTATGTCAACTACCACTCCCCTCGTCTTCATCTTTCCCACTTTTCTTTCAAGTGTGTTTGCTATAAATTAAACCAAAATAAAGAAGAGACTACCAGTCTTCTTGCTCGACGTTGACTGCCGCCTCAGATCAAAGTCAATGTTGACTAAGGCAAGAAGAAGAAAAAATATGTAAATTTGTCCGATTAGACGCTGCAATTCCTCGAGTCGACTTAGGTACGAATCTACTTGTTAGATTCGAGCTCTTGTAAGTTGACCAATTTGTTTTGATTTTTAATTCCTTTTTTAAACCAACCCGAAATTGAATTTTGTATTTGGTTCTGTTTTAATCAATGTTGGTACCTGCACGGTCCTATCGAAACTGGGTACCGACCAATACCTCGTACCCTATAGGTCTGTCAATGATACCTGAATTATCCTAAATTTATCTGCGTCTGTATCTGAAAAGCAGAAAAGCATCAGCCATAAAAAGGGATACGGGTGTGGCCATCAAGGTATGCGAAAATTATCTGTTAAGTTTCTGTCAAGATTATGATTAATATTTGTATATAGTATTACAACGATAGGCGTGTTTATTTTTTTATTAAGCTAATAGTTTGTATAATATGAATTTAATGCATATTAATTTCTCATAATTATTTATTGTCATTCTACATGTTTATTTTTCACACTTTTATATTAACCGAGGTTGAGAAATTTATCATAAAACAAAATTTTATATTTATATTTATCAATTCATCAATCGCTAGTAGATAGAATAATCATCTGATATCAATCTGTATTTGCGGCTGTAGATATCCGATATTCAAAAATGATTTCGTAGGCTGATACGGATATGACACTATTTGTATCTGAAAGTATCCGTTCAAAGGCCCAATTCTATGAGCATGCAAATTATTAAATTCATAATTGATACGGCCAACCAGTATTGGCAGTTTTTAGGTGATACAGTTGAGCTCATGCCCTTGGCCGATTCTTCAAGCAGTGTCTTATACTAGATAGATACAAAAAGGTAGACTATTTTTTAACACTTGTATCCCGGGGAAAAGATTGGAACGGTATTGTTTCTTCTGCTTTTCTTTTTTTTTTGGGGGGGGGGGGGGGGGTTGGGGGGCATCCAACCCTTCATATGAGGGGGATATAAACTCAATTTCAGGCGATAGTTGTGTCTCATTTTCGCTATCCCTTCTTTAATATTCATCCTAAATTGCCAGAAATGCTTTCCGGTATAATCATTCATTCTTTGAAGTTCAAACCCAAAGCTTACATTTAGCCATATTGAAAAATTAAAATAAATAGTCCACTTACTAGAAGTTGAACTAAAAGCTATAACAGAAACAGTAAGCTATAATGCTTTAACATAAACTCAAACTATATTGCAGAAACAAGACATAGGAATTTAAAAACATGTTTTGTTGTCCTTTAATTCTAAAGAGATAGAATTAAATTTCAGAATAAATTGTTGCAGTGAGCAAAATGAATGCTGTTATGTGCATTGTGTATTTTACTGTAGCATATTATGATTTAAGAGAAGTAATGAAACAATAAGATGGAACCCAGTGCACGAGGCTTCCCGTACAAGAAAAGTCATGATGCATGATGTTTAAATAATCCAACGCAGGAAAAGTCATGATGCATGATGTTAAAACTTTAAAGATAATATTGTGGTAATGCCTAATAGACACATTAAAATAAGAACAAAAGGCAGAACAATAAGGAAATGTATTAGAATCTAAACGGTTAGCACTTAGTACAATTACAACCGAGTATTACGTCATAATTTTAATAAAAATAAGTCAGAGCGAGTGAATGAGAGAGAAAGGCGGGGAGAGAGAGAGAGCGTGTGTGTGCGCGCCCGCGCGTGTGAATAAGTACGTATGCATATGCACATACTTAGATGGAGCGGACATTCAAGGAAATCACAGTAATACAGATGAGGAGAGGAGATAATACTTTTAAAAAAAATGAAGAAGAGGAAGAAGAAAATTACGAAGGAAACATGGGGAAAAAACATTAATTATACAGAATAATTATTTTTTTAAAAAATTAATAGTAGGATGAGATTAAAAAAATATGGGAAATGATAATTCACATACAGAAAACCTTGATCTTTTGGGAAAACGGCAAATATGATGATGACACCGGTTTAAACTATTTCCACTGAAGCAAGTGGGGAAATCAAAGAGATCAAGAACATGAGTAGAAAAGTACCTTAGGAAGCTCGGCACTCAAAATATCTTTAATTTCTGAAACATTCAGCAGTTCAAGAATTTCTTTTAAATCAAATTTGTGTATATCCTCACCTGATCTATATGACAATACATAACTAGCCACTGTAAATAGTACAACGTATATATCAATGAGGAGATGGCACAAAAATTAATAAAATACACGTTTTCAGTTGACAGAAAAACTTAGATGTACAGGATACCTTCTAATTCATTAATTGCCTGGTCTACATTTTTTACTTCGGGGTACGAAATATTGGACGAACGGAACCAAGGTCCTGCATCACAGATTTCAAAATGGACAAAAAACAAAAACCGTAAGCACTTTATTGGCAAAACAGATCATAATAAGTAATAAAAAAAATTACTTCACTCAGTTCAGTAATCAATTTACAGTACATCAAACCGTATATTCTCTGCATATGTTATAAATCGGTAACATGTAACCAACATGTAATACACAGATTTATTTTAAATTATTTCCATGTTGGAGAAGCAGAGCTATAAAAACTCCCAGAGACATATTCATTTTCAGTAATTTGCTGTGAAAGGTTATGATGTGAGAAATTCAATGACCTCAAATTTTATATCCTCCTGTCTATCATGTAGCTCGGTAGCATGTGATGTGTGACTATATTATTAGCTCATGCATTTTAGGAATAAGCAAGAAACATTTTCATTCTCAGTCTTTTGTTGCAAAATTCCATGGCATGAGAAATTAATCATTTTTTTGCATTAATTATATGTGTGTGTGTGTGTGTATACATATTGGGTGATGTTCCGCTACACTTATATTGCATGTGAATACTCCCCCTGAATTCCAACCACTCATTCCGATTTTAATATTCATTTTTTCTCTCTCTTTCCACTACACTATTATTTAAGTGAAAAGAAAGAAAGAATGAATATTAAAATTGGAATAAGTAGTTGAAATTCAGGGGGAGATTCACATGCAATATAAGAGGTGTAGCGGAACGTTAGTGTTATATATATATACACACACACACACACACACATATGATGATAGTCAGTTTATTTAACGAAATGAAAACTAAAAACTTGTTGCAGTCTTTCCGAAATTTGGTTCATAAAATAATTGTTATTTCAATCCAGATAAAAGTAGAGCCAAAAGAAAATTTATCAATTTGAAGGATCGCTAACACCATATGAATCATACTAGGAGATGTGTCGAATATCGCAAGTAAAAAATTTACCTTTCCGAGTATAAATTCGTATGAACAGTCTTTGAGCTTCGTTACTTAATGAACTGAATGATCCTACCAAATATATTTTTGTTAAGAATGCTCAATAGAGGTAGAATAACCAATAAATTTTCCAGAAAGAAATCAAAATAGTACCTAATAACAGTTTTTCGTTACTCGAAAGAAGATGAGTATTATTGTTAACAACATCGTCTACCATTAGACGGAAATTTTGTTGGTATTTTGTCGCACTAGGAGGATTAATTTTGGCATATTCCGTGACACTTCGAACATTTTCCCACAAGAGTTTGCAAGTTTCATGATTTTCATTTTTGCAGCCAGCCAAGTAGTGGCAAATAAGCTTGATAGGAACAACATCGGAGGAGCGCTGGGGTACAGAGATCACATGACCCTGTATAATAATCAACGACTTTATATTATATCTTACATGGTTTAAAAAAGAAAGGGTCCCAATGCATAAGGCTCTTTTTGTGCAAAAGGTTGAGAGCAATCACATGAGAACTAGCCGTAACTGTGAAATTATATTCAAAGACGTTGCACTGGGGGGAATCAAACCCTAGGCTGTAATAAGATTATAATGCTGTTCTCCCAATGGTTGAAAGCTTCACGTCGACTTTCAAGGCATAAATGTGAAAATATAGATGAAACGTGAAAAATGTATTTATTGTATCCATGTTTGGATGGTTAATATCAAACAAAGTACTTGATTAGATATAGATAACTTCATTGTAATAAAGGAATAACAAGCAATTACATATATGATAACTATGAGCATTCATACCTCACATTTCAAATGAAAATTATCAATTAATGGAGACAAGAATTTTGCCAATTCTCGTTGTATATAACCAAGGAAATATCCGGTCTCAGAATCTGCGGAAAGCACCTACGCAAAATGAAAGCTAATTAAGTTCATAAATGAATGACACTCTTTACAAATAGATAAGGCTCGATTATAGGAAACCTTAATGGCATTCGTATCCTTTGCATTTTGTGAATCCCTAAAAAGAGACACTTTATCACCTTGTTGCAGCCTGATGTTGTCGTGAAATTTACGACCCACAATAAATGTTTCTACTTCTTCTACGAAGTTAGAGTCCACAGTTTCAATTAAACTGTAACCATCATTTGATGCATTGTTTTTTTTAACAGCGATGCATTTACTTGAGCTGCTCGCACATTCATCATTCTTTAATGAACATTTTTCTATTGTAATTATTGAATTATGAACAGAATCTTTTTCGATGACTAATGCACACTTTTCATCAGAAGCTCTAGAGTTACCGGAGGCATCAGATGAAGTAATGTTCTTAGACTGAGGAGAGAAATTTAATTGTAGAAGGGTACGTTGCTTCAGCTTTCTTTTAGTTCCCCTAGTTAAGCATGTATCTGGAAAGAAAAGTAGAAAGATATATAATTTTTGACTAATGAAACTTTAGATTATCAAAAGAAAAAAATACACATTGTTCCAGCAAAACATGCACGGAGGAATAACAAGATCTATGACATGGAACTGACCCGCATAAACCTGCCAAACCTATCTCATTTAAACAAATGGTTTTCAGCAAACGTCATCATTTTAAATGTTTGAGTATCACATCTCTAACTTTTTATTAAAATATTTTTTTGAATCCCCTACTATATTGAGTATGCTTCTGTGAAGCTTATGCATTTTACAAAATGTTTGTACTCGGTATTATTTCTAAATATTAATTTGGTGTGAATTTGTCAATGGAACAATTACATTGCTATCCTCCATCTCTCCGCAAACAGTTTTCTAACAGCACGCCTTTTCTTCCACCCCTCATTTCTCTCAATCATAGTCTAAATATATCTCTCCACATCTAAAATCAATTTCTAAAAACAAAAGAGACCATAAGCTACTTTGCAAATGATGCAAAAACCGCCGATTTTAAACTTTCAGCTTTGACAACGGATTAAGTCAGCGACGATCTTGACCACCACAAGCCTACACCTTTGACAATGACAATGTGCAATCGATCAGGTAAGATCGGATCCTGTTTTTTAAACCAATGTTGGAGGTCTCTGGACAACTTCGGGAATGTTTTTTAAAACAAAATTGTTTTCAGATTCAATTTTGACTCTGGTCCCTAAAAAGAAGGGGGAAAATAAGAACAAGACAAAGCAGCATCAAAAGCATTCCAGTATGGCTACTCAAATAATACGACAATAGAGCAGGGTACTACATGGATAGTATTATCCAACTTTTAGCTACGGGTAACTAACGTTGCTGCAGATAGTCTATGCTTGTCTGATATTAAGAACATTGGGCAAGCATAATATTTTTCATTATTTCAATTCAATATGCCATCAGCCTACCGGGTAAAAAAAGTTGACCAGCGACCGAATAACATTAACATATGCAGTGTGGTATTGAGTGAAAATAAATATATGTATGTGTTTTCCACGATTTTTACAGCTATGACATTCTGATATTTTTACAAATGCAACTCCTTTTTTTCCAGTAAGATATAACGTTGGATGTGGATGCTTAATTTCATATATATTTGTATACCCATGACCTACAAGCCACTATACCGAGGTACTTACATTAACTTCACTGAGGCACTTACAATTGTAAAAAGTTATTAGATTCACTGGTAACTTGACAATCATTCCACGTACGTTAAGTGAGCAATTTACAGCAATGTCACAGAATATTGTGAACATATATGAGAAGTGAGAACAGAAAATTATCCACCAAACTAAATCTCACAAAACTTCTGACAGCTCAGGACATGATGATGGCATAACAGAGGAGAACGACATTTGAATCGATACCTTAAAATTACCCAAATTTAAAAACAAAATAATGACATCATATGCTAAAGCTGTTGAGCATTGAGTATTGAGTTATTTCATTTGAAGTGTAATGTTGAATTATAATAGTAGGCACTTCACTCACATGCACTCATGTTTGTTGCCTTATGAAAAGTTTAAGCGAGGATTTTTTATTTTTTTTCAACCAATGTTGTTATGGTAAAGATTCATGTTAGAATAATATCATATCGTTAACTATGCATTTGTTACGAGTGAGTTCTAGAATAGTAGTCAGTATTACAGTCTCTTATTCCATTAGAATGTATATATATTGCTCCATGTACCATCATACAATTCTCTTAAGAGGGCTATTGAATACAAAAATACAAAGATTGTTTCGTGTACTTTGGCTCAAGGCCAAATAACAATCAATGGTTTAGTCCTGCTGACTATCTATGTGGGCAATGGTTCAGTCCTGCTGACTATTATGTGGGCGTGTGTGCATGTATGCATACACACACATATGCTTACATATTGCATTTTCCTTTAAACAACAAGCTCATTACTTGTCTATACACATGTACTGCTTATTTCTAAGTGTTCAATGACAGTTTAAATGTTTCAAACATATGAATCTCCTTCTATGCTCAGTTGTAAAAAATAAAAATCCTTCTAGGCTCTCGCATAGACCCTACCTAAGATTTAGGCTAGTCTTACCGTCAAGATGAAACTTACTGCATCACTTAAGCACGTAAACTGGTTTACAAGCACCGCTTATAACAATTTAGGTTTGGTTCTACTTACCAGCAAATAATAGTTTGATCAAACGTTTTTTCCTATCCGTTTGCTTCCAAAAATATCCAAATCTATAAAATCTCATTTGGATCAGTAAATATTAAACAGAATACAAAAATTTTATCCAAAATGCTCGAGTTTATCGAAAACGCCTGGTTCAGAATAATCCTTTATTAATCATCTCCTAGGGGATTAATCTCTAATTCACGCCACACTTACCAGCTTGTGTCCACACTAAACATTTTTGTAGGAAGAACTATGTTTTTCTCCCAAAAAAGTTTGAAACCCATTTGAAAGCATATATCGATATTTATTATAACGAGAAATATAAAATTTCCAGGAAACAGATGTTAAGGAGTATATATCTGATCCTAACTTATATTTGGGTAAATCAAGATGTGTTTTTATGTCATCATGATTTGAGAGTTTTATCTTTCTCTCTTCAACTTGGTGCACAACCAAAATTAACATATTGTAGTATTTATAAATACGACTGATTCTGCAATGCCCAAATGATCAATAAATGCCTCTAAACTATAAGTATAGATTTATTTTTATTTTTATTCTCAAGATTTTGATTTTGGATTCATTTCAAAATGGAATAGATGTAGGTTACAACTGAAAATCATGGCTAGCGGTCACTAAATTGGATAAATACGTAGATGGGAAGGATCGATTACACACATATACATATAGGAAGGATCGGTTACGCTTTAATTTGACTAATCTCTAAACCCCTTTGATTTCCACAACAAATTCCGAATTAATATTCTCTAGAGAAAATATTATTATTTAAATCGAAACTTGTGATAAAAATCAAAAGAGAAATGAGGAGTAGACGACCCTTGCTCATACATATTTTTTTTGTACGTATTCATAGCATCCGTGTGTGTACATGAGCGCTCTATGGCACCCCTGTTGTATCGTCGGTTGCTACATTCCAAATCAAACAACTCCATCTTCACAGCCGACTGAGAATTCATTAACTTTTGGTCATCAATCTTCACCGCTGCACTAGTTTTCGAGGCCATTGTCGTTGAAGACGAAGGCTAAAACCTAAAGCTAAATTGAGGCCGATTTTGTTCAGGTATCTAGATTTTTCTCAATCATACCTACTAATTTTGGGATTTACTTTGATTGTTCTTCTTGTTTTGTTTTGTTTTTCTAACTAGCGTAATCAAAACCAAATTTTCTAATCGATTTCGGTTCGGGGCGCTGTCTGATACCTTAAATAATGCTATGAATCTTCAATCTAAAAATTGCTTTGAAAATAATTTGAAATAAGCAAACATATATAAAATAATGATTGTCGTGAGATAAAGCTGTTATGATATTATTAAAATAAAAAAAATAAAAATAAAACTTTTTCCTTTTCTGAAAATAAAGTTGATTGTGCCATTTTTATTTTTTCCATCTACTTGCAAGTCTTTCTCTTCATTTACGTTGTGTAACGTTTGTGTATTTTAGTTGTAACAAATATAAGAGGCTAAAATAGGGTAATAAGAAAAGCATGAACGTCCAATAGAAAAACCTCGCTATCAGGTTGTTCGATAATCAGTCGAATCGTGTACTTCTTGTTCTTTTATTTAAATTAACTACACTACATATATCCAGACTTATATAGAGAGCTAAACTCAGCATATTAAAGTTCAAAATCATTAGAGCAATTGGTTAAATCAAAAGACTCAAAAAGTTCAAAGCAAAATAATTTTTACATTTGATATTTAGAATGGTTTGATGTAGCAGACAGTCCCCCGAAATTTTGGTGCTACCGTACTATCGACATGCCTTTTTACAAGGCAGTCACGCTTTGAATTTATGGCTATCGAAGTGCTGAAGACGTGAGCATGGACTTAGGGGAACTTGAAAAGGCTTGATCGAAGTCGCGGAGTTCATGAAAGCATAGAGTTTGGGAAGTGTCATTCGGGATCGGTATGAACCCCTATACTGGGATCAGCATTGCTTCATAAAACTTTAGGCCTCCAGCTCGGCATGAATATCGATCCCCGGATCGGTACTACTACCCATAACAAAATCGACATCAACTCCTTCACTTCGGTTTGACATCCTCGCGTGGCTTCGGATCGGTATAACTCCCATTTCAGAGATCGGTGTAACTTGTGAAGTGGGGATCGACATTTTCGGACCGACATGGGCTAAGAAGGCAACTCCGAATTGGCCACCATCGGATCGGTGACATTTGGGTTAGGACAAGCCGACCTTCTCTCCTCCTGGACCTGGTCTTCTCCACTACTCTCATTACTCCGATTTCTCAGCCACTACTGCATACCAATCCGGGCCTCCACATGTAACATCTCTAAAAGAATAGCTGCTATTTCAGTAAAGAAATTGGGTTTCCACACCCTAAAAGTGTCAGTGTTGACAAGTGGATCACCAGAGAAGATGAGCAGCCATGGCAACGGCATAATGACAACTGCAGCAGTCCAGGAACAAGCAGAGACGATAACTGAGGAAACATAATGAAGCGAGCAGGTGTACATATGCACGTATCCTTGTGCATGTGTGCATAATATAATTGAAGAATAAAGCAGCAAATTTTAGAGGACATTCATGTAATTTACTGTTCAATTGTTATGACCGTTGTACTGGTCTGGAAACTATATATATATATATATATATATATATATATATATATATATATATATATATATATATATATATATATGGCAACCATGTAAAAGAGAATCATCAATTTTGAATAAAGAAAATTCCCACTTCTCTGTTAAAATCTTATTCCGTATTCTCTGTTATTTCTTGCTGAATTCTTGACCCAATTTCTTCAATTTGCCTCACCCTAATTCGTCTTAAAATCCCTAAAATTGTATGCATTCTATCCTCGCCTAACCTATTTCTTCTAATCTTACCTGTATCACCTTCTTCCTGGCCTTAATCTTTTATTCAACTTCCTCTGCATTTCATCAAGCACATTGTATAATCGATCAAACACCTTGCTAATGGCCAATTCTGATCATGAACGTGACAAATTGGTATCAGAGCCGAAGTATGGGCATGATTCAGACCCCCAGACATCTGACGACAACATTGCATTCCTCACTTTTCTCCAAGATCAAGAAGAGGCGTGGAGTAAACAAGAAAATATCAATAATAGAATTTCTCAAGCCTTGTCTAACCTGGAATGCAAAATTGACCTCAACACCAAGGAATCTGTTAGATCGAAATTTGGACCTAACACCCAAATTGTTATGAACTGTAGAGAATTCTAAGTGAAGAACAAGGAAAAAGAAAATAACACTCAGAATTTATAGTGGTTCGGCGTTAACGAGCCTACGTCCACTTTATATCTTATTGATCATGCTTTAAAAGCTAGTACAACCGTTATTTCTCTCAATATTTCAATGGTTTGACAACAATGGCGGACTCAGTATTCACTATTGCCAAAAAGCTCTCGAAAAATGCCAAGCTCTGGGCTATTTATAGCTGATTTTGTCGGACGGATCGCGGACACGTGGCACGAATCCCGAGATTTTCGGATCGCATCGCCACCATTGAAGAAACAGTCAAACTAGCCGTTGTGAACAGGTGTCGTCAGATCCGTGCGATTCGGATCGCTGAAGACCAGCTCGTGGTTGAACGGGTCAGGGGGTCCGGTTCGTTACGAGGGATCGGATCGCCTGGAGGTGGTGTTCGTCGACGAGATGGGAGCGATCCGTTCCTGGGCGAGTCGATAGAGCGCGATCCATTCCTGGGCGAGACGATGGCGTGCGATCCACTCCTGGGCGAGACGATGGCGCGATCCATTTCTGGACGAGACGATGGCGTGCGATCCATTCCTCCACTTTCTTGGGGGTCTTGGTTTCCTGATTTCCTTTTATGAATGATCCTGGATGACTTGGTCAAAAAGCGAGCCAACATTTTGCCCCCTCGAAGTATGTTTTATTGATGATGAAACATGCTTCGAAGATGCTTATTGACTCTCTCCCGAAAGGATGTAAGTTAACAGTCGCACTGGTTCAAATTGACATATGCATGAATCGGATCGCCATAGGGCGACACGGTCCGATTCGGTCATCTGCTCCTCTCGTGCTGAGTTCCCAGGGTCCTGTGCGATACGGGGCGCATCTTCCTCCGAGTCGTGTCGGGCTTTGAGTTTTGTGGGCCATCATTTCAAAGCGGTCCGTGGGCTTTTTGCGATTCCGTCTTCGGATCGTGGCCCGTGGGGCGTTTCGTGGACCGAATAAGACAAAGGAAGGGAGGCAAACGGTCACCTTCTTTGCCTATATAAGCCGACGCTCCCCTCTTCATTTTCCTTCTTTCTCCTCTCTGCTGAATCGTCTCGCGCGAGCTATCGAACAGCGAATTCAACCCTTTAAAACTTTCGAAAATCCAAGAACTCTCTCAGTTTTTAGAAAGGTAACTTTATAGGAAGCACCCTCATACTACTTTCCTGAATTTCTACGGCTGATTCCAGAGAGAAACAATATAAATCCGCTACTTTTCGAAATAATCACCAAGTCGCCATGGCCATTGAACGTGGAGCTCAGAACTTGAGGATGGGAAGGAGATGAGGAAGAAGAAGGATGGAGAAGGAGAAGGAAGGCTGACTCGGATCGTGGTCAATGATTGAGGACGGAAGCAAGTGGCGAGACGAAAGATTGAGAGGGCAACCAAGGGTCGTACCACGGTAGTCGCAACGGTTCGTGAGGGAGCCTTCCCTTCGCCCGGCGATTCGATGAGGGGCAAACTCTCTGCTTTACGATCCGGAAAGGGGCGATCCCTCTGCTATGCGAGTCGAAGGGGGGGCGATCCCCCTGCCGTGCGAGTCGAAGGGGGCGATCCCTCTACTATGCGATCCGTCTCACGGCTGGTGATACGAAGAAATTTCAGTCTTTAATCAGCGCCTTGTCGCTACAAAACTCTGGACAGTTAGGATAGAGCCTTGACGTTGATCTCTCTGAACTAAATGACTTCATGATTTGACTGCATATGACGACTAATGACCTTTAATAACCTCGACTGCTTTCATGTTTTATTATCGTTTTTAATAATGCGCACACACAAGCACACACAGCAGCACTTGCACACACGGGGGACGGGTAGTGTTGATCTTATCGTTCATATTTTCTCGTCCTAGCAGCAATGTCGAACGACCACTCTTCCTCAAGATCTGTAGCCGAAACGGAATCCGAGACTCTTGAACAGCATAATCCTCAAATTCCTCCAATCAATCAAGAAGGTGAAGATTCTGGGTCCGAATACGAAGCCACAGAATCAGATCCGACAGAAAGCACGTCATCCAGCAACAACTCCGAGTCTGACGAGCGAGCTCCAGACGAAATTCTAGGCGCAGTCGGGATAGATAAATTCTCTGACTCTTTAGCGTCCAAGCTCGACGAGATAAAACTCAAGAGGATCTGCTTAAGACACGGCATTCCTTGGGACGATGTCTTAACACCTAGAAGCGAAGACAGACCCCATCTCGCACCGGAAGGGTATATGTCGATCAGTCGGACAATGTGCCTAGTAGGAGCTATTCCTCCGTTCCCTCCAATTGTCATTGAAACTCTGAGACGATTAGGCATTGCCCCGATGCAGCTTCATCCAAACGCCTACGCGTCTCTATACTCTTTATATGTTGCTTACGCGGAAATCTTGCACGCCGAACTCAAATTCAGAGACCTGGTGTTCTTCTTTCTCTTCAAGCACCGTTCTTCTGCAACTCCCAACTTTTCCTTTTTTGAATCAGTGGCGAACAGGAAAGTTCTGTATGACGGATACAGCAACATCGAGGATCCTAAGTCTGACTGGTTTTACATAAGAAGACAGGCTGGATGCTCACGGAGATGGCTCAAATCAAGTAAATTTTGATCGCCTAGTTGAATATCTTGCTTGGGGGAGTCTAAGTAATAACATTCTTCCGCTTTTTCCTTTATCTTAAACAGATCATGTCTTACCGAAAACAGAGGGCGCATTATACAACAACCGGTTATCCATTCTTTTGCAAAGCAGATCCGACTTCTTAAGGATTAAAAAATGCATTACGGATGACAACCTTCACAAGCATCGCCTCTTGGATAGGAAATTTGGACTTGGAACCGGCGGCAAACCTTATAAATATGTGCCCCCGACGGAAGGAGAGGGAACTTCACAAGCGGTGGAGACAACCAAATTTCACAAAAGTCCTTCTCCGATAGTCATCCAAGACGACGAAGACTTGAATGTATACAGGGGGGATGAGTCCCGTGGTGATGCGTCGAAGGAAATCCCTACCTCTGCTCCAATGGAGACTGTCGGTGACGACGAATTGACAGAAGAACAGTTATTCGACGAGCTGAACAAAATCCCTTTGCCCGACATTGAATACACGGAAAAAGACTTCGGCGAGGAGCCTTTCTTTTCTGCTCCCGAAGAGGCGGCTGATTCAACAAGGGGACGTGAAACGGGCCAGACGAGCCTGTCTCCAGGCCCGGGTCTGTTAGGGGGAATTATATGGGATGCACACCTCACACACACTGCCTGACCGTGCACTATTATGTCGTGGATATTCAATGTGATAATATGCTCTTCTTTTCTTTTTTGCAGGAGCGATGTCACGCAGGAAATCTTATTCGTACCGTTCTCTTCGCGAAGGCACCCCCAGCCTTCGTTCGGGTACTGAGCGCCCTCGCGGTCCTTCTCACAAGCCGAGCTCTTCGCAACCTCGTTCTCCACCCAAATCAGCCTCTACCAGGCCTTCGAGTCATCCAATAATTCCGACCGGGGGGAAGACACTTCCAAAAGAGTTGACTCCTCCAAAGAGTGCGCCTTCCCACAGTCGGTCGTCCAAAAGGCGTCACGAATCCAAAGATGGGGACAGGGATTCTTCCAAAGATACTGAGCAAGAGAGAAGCAACATAGTCCCCACCAGCCAACCAGAATTAGCTGCCTCCGGTTCACGGGACTACGTTCACGGTCCTGAAATCCAAGGTAGGCTGGAAAAGCTACGGGAACAATTTCCAGGAATGTTCTTCGATAGGATGGTCTTTGTTCCTGCCTTGGAACTAGTTCCTAAGAACTGGGATAAAGAAGTTATTGGGCATATCCGTCACGTGGCCAAGCAGTACGAGGCGATGAAAAAGCACGCACTTAATCTTTCGGAGGTCATCCGGACACTCGAAATAGAAGCTCACAGGTCTAAAGCGAAACTCGAAAATAACGAAAGGGCCAGGACAAAATTAGAGAAGGATCTGGAAGACGCTCAAGCCCAGCTTGCTCTGGCACAGAGAGACGCCGCAAACTATAAAAATGAATTAGAAAATGCCAAGCAGCGCTTTCATTTAGAACTGGATTCCAATAGCCAGGAAAAAATGGCCTTAAGAAAGGAAGTTGAAGACCTCAGGATGGCCAACATCGAACTGGTAACGGCACAAGGCCATTTTTTGACGGAGAAGGCTGCTTGGGAGGCGGAAAGAGCAAGCTTAAAAGAAAGGTTGGCTCTGGCAGAGGCGGAAAAAGTGATTTTGAATGATCAGGTGGCCGATGCGGAGAGACGGGCAGCTCTTGCCGAAAAGAACGTTGATAGCGCCATTGAAATGGCCACTGCCTCCAACCACAAACTCCTTGACAGAGAGAAAGAAATCGAGGGATTTGAGGAGATGATCTTTGACTTCCTCGGTCAGGTTCTCAAAACTCGCAATATCTCATGGATCCCGGACTATCATGTTACTTTGGCCAACTTATGGGATGCCATCGTGGAAGGCGAAAAACATAGACTAGGGGTCGAAGAGATCGACGAAGATGAATTGATGAAAATCATCCTAAGGGACAACGAGCCTGAGGATCTGGCAGAGGGCCGTCGCTTAATCCTGGCGGAAATGGAGAAGGAGAGGACCATGGCTAAAGGCAAAAGCAAAATTGACGAAGGTTCCAGCTCCGCCGCCAAGTCTAAAACTTCCGAAGTCGAGGAGTATCATCCTGACGATCCGCTGATCCCCTTAGGCTTAACTCCCGTGGCTGTTGGAGCATCTGGATCTACTCAAGAGGGAGTATCTGTTGGAGGTACCTTTCTCTATTCCCAACAGTTTGCTAAAGCGATTGCGAATTGTCGTCGCCTAACAGGACAACCCATTGAATTAGTAATGTGTGTTTCTCATAATGCAGGTGGCGAGCCCGCCGACAAGGGTGTTGGAAAGGAGAGAGAAGTGGAGGAGGGGACCGTCCTGCCGGGTGCTGAAATCGATGTTTCAGAGCGAGTCGAGGTCGCAACAGCTGAAGGAAGCATCTCGGTGCCTAGCGCCGGCGTACCCAAAGATGCTGAGACTATCGAGGCTTTAAAAGATTTGGATGGTCGGCATGTGGATGATGAAGAGGATACCACCGGCACCAAGAAGGCCGACGATGATGATGATGAGGAGGAACCCCTGGCCAGCCGAAAAGCCAGACAAGAGAAAGAGTTGGCTTTGAAGAAGGTAGGGGATGAGGCTTTGGATGTGGTCCCTCTCGCAGAGCTCGATCCCAAAACTGGGATGATTATGAAAATCCAGTCCAAGTCCATCAGCCGGCAACTTCACTTTGCGAACCCTGATGACTTCCCTGCTTCCCTCTCCGGCAGAAGCAAGGGAAAAGATGGGGGAGAGGAAACCTCAGAGGAGTCAGATGCTCCCCTCGTGGACAAGCGGAAAAGGAAAAAGGGGGATCCATCTGAAGCCGACAAGGAGAGGCTGGAGAGGCAGAAGCGAGAGAAGATATCAAAACACAAATAGGATGTTTACTGATATTTTGCCTTTTAAGCTTCCCACTGGCCAGGGAGTGTAATTGTGAGACTGGCCCTCACTTTTGTTTCTAACTTGTTTTCACTTTGCTGATTTGCAGTACATAAACAAGGATTTGTTTCTTCTTACATCATTGTGTACCTGTATTCATAGAAACTTTCCACATTTAGTCGTTAGCCAACTATTAATAATTATAAGTCAGTCAATCAACAGGAAGAAGAATGTTCATGCTATGTTACACTTGTTATATCAAAGTTTAGTGTTCGCATAGGAGTGCGTGATGCCCCCTAATCAATTGTTAGAGTTTTATGCTTGGCGATTCGTTCGTCCCCCGATCCTTCAGCGGGGAAGGAGCTATTTCTCAGCGCTCAATCGGAGACGCCTTTATACTCTCTCTCTCTCTCTGGAGAGTTAGAGTCCGAGCTCAGCGATTCATTCGCTCCCCGATCCTTTAGCGGGAAAGGAGCTCTTTCTCAGCGCTCAATCGGAGACGCTTTTATACTCTCTCTCTCTCTGGAGAGTTAGAGTTCGAGCTCAGCGATTCATTCGCTCCCCGATCCTTCAGCGGGAAAGGAGCTCTTTCTCAGCGCTCAATCGGAGACGCTTTTATACTCTCTCTCTCTCTGGAGAGTTAGAGTTCGAACCCAGCGATTCATTTGCTCCCCAAACTCGTCTCAGGTTTACATTTTAATCCAAGCTCCGAGGATTAAAACCAGTCGGACAAGCAGCTAGAGCATTTACCAAGGCTTTGGGTTCTTCTGATTAGTTTACGATAGGAACTGTCGGCACTGGACTTCGGGTACCTGCAATATTCACACTGATTTTTCATAGGCAAATAAATAAAGACGCAGTAAAGGTAAATGACACACAGTATTTTTATAGTGGTTCGGTCGAATCATGACCTACGTCCACTTTATAATCTCTTGCTTTAAGAAATCAGACTGTTCTAGGCAAATCATGCCCTGTACATAGTTTTTTTTTTTTTTTTTTTTTTTTTACAAAACAAAAGAATAGATTTGTAACTTCTCATGTTAGATAGGGCCGTAGATGTTGGGCATTCCACACTCTGGGGATCTCCTTTCCATCTACGGTTGCCAGCTTGAAGGTTCCGTTATCAAGCTTGCTGAGAATAGAACACGGTCCTTCCCACTTCGCTCCCATATGAGTCGGGAGTGGAAAGACACGTTTCAGAACCAAGTCTCCGGGTTCCAAGGTTCGGGCTCGGACCTTTTTGTTGTAGTATCGGGCGACCTGTTGTTTGCATCTCAGAGCACGTAGGTCGGCTTCATCCCTCTTTTCTTCGATCATATCCAGGGACTCAAGGAGCAATTCGTTATTGGACATTGGATCATAATAGGTCACCCGATGAGAAGGTACCTTTATCTCAATCGGGATGACTGCTTCCGTTCCAAAAGCAAGGGAGAACGGGGTATGTCCTGTTGCTGATTTATATGTCGTCCTGTAGGCCCATAGTGCCAAGGGCAATTCGTCAGCCCACATGGCTCTAGCCCGCTTCATTCTTCTTTTCAGAATGGACTTAATTACTTTATTTACAGCTTCAACTTGCCCGTTCGATTGTGGGTGTGCCACAGATGTGTATCGATTCTCGATGTGGTATTTTTGGCAGAAGTTTCTGAATTCAGCACTATCAAATTGAGTCCCGTTGTCTGTTATCACAATTTTTGGAATCCCGAATCGACAGATGATGTTTCTCACGATGAAGTTGATTACCCGTTTAGTTGTGATTGTAGTTAGTGGTTCTGCCTCGACCCACTTAGTGAAATAATCTACAGCCACAATGGCGAACTTGGCTCCACCCCTTGCTATGGGGAGACTTCCAATGATATCAATTCCCCACATAGCAAATGGCCACGGGCTCATCATTGTTTTTAACTGGCTCGGAGGCGCTCTGGGTATCTTTGAAAATCTCTGGCATGCATCACATCGTCGTGCATATCTTACTGCATCCTTGTTTATGGTAGGCCAGAAGTAACCATGCCGTAATATCTTTTTTGCCAAAGTTTGCCCCCCGGTATGGTCGCCACATTCGCCTTCGTGGACTTCTTGCAGCACACGTTTGACGTCATCGTGGGCTATACACCGAAGGAGGGGCATTGAATACCCTTGTCTATAAAGGACTCCGCCTTGCAGTACGTATCGGACGGCTTTACGAATCACTTTTCGCCTCTCGCTTTTCCTGGTCGGAAGCGCTCCATCCATTAGGAAATTCTTTATAGGGGTCATCCACGACTCCTTTTCTGGTTCCGTCTCCAGTACTAGGTCGATTTCCATCTGATCAATGCTGGGAGACCGAAGTACTTCAACAGGGGCTAGCCCTATCACTTCAGGATCGTTAGAACTAGCCATCTTTGCCAACTTGTCTGCCTGCTGATTTTCTGACCGCGGAATATGAGATATGCTGTAGTGATCAAACTCATTCAGCAGTTCTCTCACTTTCTTTAAGTATAGAATCAATCTTGCACTTTTAGCTTGGAATCTCCCAGTAACTTGGTTCACAACTAACTTGGAATCGCAGAAGATGTTCAGTTTTGTGACTTCTAGCACCTTTGCAATCTTTAATCCGGCTATCAGAGCTTCATATTCAGAATCGTTGTTAGTGGCCTGAAACTCCATTCGGATGGCATAAGTTATCAATCGTTTCTCGGGGGTTTCAAGCACTATTCCAGCGCCGGACCTTTCGTTATTTTTAGCACCATCAGTATATAATCTCCAGACATCAGGGTCGAAAAGTAATTTTGAGGGTTCCACTTCTTCGTTTGCTATGTCTTCTTCAGGAACAGTGAATTCTGCTATGAAGTCAGCTATCGCTTGCCCCCGAATTGATCGTCTGAGCTGAAAGTTCAAGTCAAACTGACTTAACTCAATATTCCATTTGAGTAATCTTCCAGACGCCTCTGGTCTCTGTAGAACTTGCTTGAGTGGGTGATCAGTATATATGATAATAGGATGTGCTTGAAAGTAGTGCCGAAGTTTTCTGGAGGCAATTAGTAAACTATACGCCAGTTTTTCTATCCGTGGATAATTACGCTCTGCCGCTGTTAATTTTTTACTCACGTAATACACAGGTCTTTGGACCTTCTCCTCTTCCCTTACCAATGCTGAGCTGACTGCGTGAGATGATACTGCCAAATACACGAATAAATCCTCGTGGTCTATTGGTTTAGATAGAATTGGAGGTTTCTCCAAGTGTCTGAGCAAGTTCTGAAACGCTTCCACGCAGTCAGGTGTCCATTTAAAGTGGCGTTTTCCCCGCTTTATTAATTCGAAGAATGGGATGCACTTATCCGTAGCCCTGGAGATAAATCAGCTTAGTGCGGCCACTTTTCCAGCAAGGCTTTGCACGTCCTTAATTTGCCTAGGTTCCTGAATGTTCCTGATTGCCGTGATCTGGTCCGGATTAATCTCGATACCGCGCGAACTGACAATGAATCCTAAGAATTTTCCAGAAGCAACACCGAATGAACATTTGGTGGGATTGAGTTTCATCCCATACTTTCGAAGAATGCCGAACATCTCTGCCAAGTCAGTAGTGTGTTGAAAGGATTGCTTGGATTTAACCAACATATCGTCGACGTATACTTCCATCGTTTTCCCGATTTGGTTATAAAACATTCTGTTGACCAAACGTTGGTACGTAGCGCCTGCATTCTTCAAGCCAAAGGGCATCACTACGTAACAATATAATCCCAGATCAGTGATAAAGCTAGTATGCTCTTGGTCCGGAACATGCATCGGAATCTGATTGTATCCTGAATAAGCATCCATGAATGAAAGAAGCTCGTGACCTGCCGTCGAATCCACCAACTGGTCAATTCGAGGTAATGGAAAACTATCTTTGGGACAAGCTTTATTTAAATCCGAGAAGTCGATACACGTTCGCCACTTCCCATTGGCCTTCTTTACCAGGACTGGGTTCGAAATCCAATCTGGGTAAGTTGAATCTCTGATAAATCCATTGCTCTTTAGTTTTCCAACCTCTTCTTTCAAGGCAGCGGACCTCTCTGGGCCCAGCACTCGCCTTTTTTGCTTCACTGGAGGATGTTTGGGGTTAATGCTCAAAGAATGGCTCATGATTGATGGGGATATCCCGCACATGTCCGCATGGGTCCAAGCGAATACATCCAAGTTGTTCTTTAAGAAAGTCGTCAATTCTTCGGCAAGAGTCGGACTTAACTGGGATCCAATCTTAAGGACCTTCTCCGGATCACTGTCATCGATTGGCACATCCACAGTTGCTTCGTTGGGAGTTGCCGTTCTGCCCCCGGGTTCTTGATCCTCTCTGGGATCTATATCCTCGGGCATCACTCTAGGCAACTCTCTAACAATTATCCTCTTTGATTGCTATAAGGTTTCCGCCCCCAAAGGGGGAGGAGTGCCTTTAGTTTCGATACCCCCGCCGTTGCGAAGCAACTTTAATTCGGCAACATAACATGCTCGCGCAGCAACTTGATCCCCTCTGACGATACCAACGCCGGCTTCTGTGGGGAACTTCAATAGCAAGCACCAGGGGGCTATACAGGCTCTGAATTTTGCGAGGGCCGGCCGGCCCAAGAAGGCATTGTATGGCGATTCGACATCCAAAACCACAAAGGGAAGGATTCTCACTCTCTGGCGTTCTCCTTCCCCAAGTGTAACTGGCAATTCTACGTAACCCATAGGTGCGGTGGATGCTCCGTTGAATCCACGAATCCATCCTTGGCAGGGCTTCAAGTCTTTTATCTCAAGATTCATCTGGTCAAAGGCTTTTTTGAAAAGGATATTAACGGAACTCCCGTTGTCCACCAGTACCTTATGAACAGTGGCTGGCCCAATGGGTATTGTGATTACAAGTGGATCTTCAGTTGGAGCATGGACCCCAATGTTTTCTCGCTCTCGGAAAACAACATCATCAGTCATCATCTTTTGCTGCTTCACCGGAACACTGTCCTCGGGGTTGCTACATTCCCCCACTTCGAGGTGTTGTTTGGCTGCGTTGACATATTGATCTAAAGCTTTGGAACTGTGCCCAGCAAGGTAAAGTCCACCGATCACGGTGTTGATTACAATATTCTTTCCCTTTTGCTGAGCAGTTGGCCTAGCAGCAAGTTGATTTTGATTCTGATTCGGGGCCTGCACTGCTTGCCCCATGTCCCTAGGCGCTACTCTGTATTCGTCTAGCTTCCCTTCTCGAAGCAACCTTTCGACTACGTCCCTCAGGTGACGGCATTCATTCGTCGAATGGCCGTGAATTTGATGAAAGAGGCAAAACTTCTCTGTCTCACGCTCTTTTTCCGTCGACTCTCTAGGAGGCGGCCTTTTATTCTGGAGGACTTCATACGCATCCATGAAGATATTTTCCAGAGTATCATTTATGGGTGTATAACTTTCAAAGGCCCTGGGACGAGTCCTTCTCTGGGAATCGTTCCCTCGGCCCCTCTTCCGGCTGTTGCCATTAGCATTGTTACTGTTGTTACCCGGTCGGCGACCACCCTGGTTCTGATTTCCGACGTTAACCTCAACTTTCCCCGAGCTGTCTCCAGTCTGTTTGATGGCGACATTGCTCTGAACTTCTTCCTTATCAGTTGTTTTAAGCTTTCGGTTCGCGTACACCTCTTCCCGGCGTAGATGTACATTGGCTTTCTCGTAGAATAATTCTCTGGTGTGGGGTGGTTTGCCTGCCAAGTACCTCCCGAATTCAGTGTCCTTATCCACTCCATCAATTAGTGCTGCGACAATGGTCGGCTCATGAGGATCTTTGACCTCAGTGGCGGCCAAATTGAAACGATCCAGGTACATCTTTAGACTTTCGCCTGGTCGCTGTTTGACAAGAAATAGATCGGTCACGCTTTTCGTCTTCTGTGCATAGATACGGAATTGCTTTACGAACTTCTCGCTTAGTTCCCTGAAGCTGGAGATCGATCTTGCCGGCAGGCGAGTAAACCATAGCAAAGCCACGTCTTCCAGGAATATGGGAAACGCTTTACACTTAACTGCATCAGAAGCGGCGGCAGCAGTCATCGACCAAGAGTATCTCATCAGGTGTTGAACAGGATCAGATCTTCCTGCATATCGGTTCATCTGCGGCATGTTGAAACGCCTTGGAAAAGTTGCATCCAAAATATCGTCAGTAAAAGGAGTATGACTACGGTCAATCCCCCAATCCTCGTTCCGCTGTCCACGGCTGTCGGCCAAAATCTGGTGAACCATGGCTGCAACGTTTGCACTAGTCAAATGAGGTTCAGGATCAGTGCCTCTGGCCCGACGAGGCTCTCTGATCTCTCTTCGGGGAGTAGCCACAAAATCTGGGGCTTGGACGGGGCGTCGCTGCCCCCTGTTATGATGAGTATGTGCATGGCGACGAGGCTGAGGTAGTCTGTCCTGCACAGGACTGTTCATGCCTCGAGTCCTGAGGGTCGTTGCTTGACCATCCATATTACGGTTTGTGGGTCTTGCCCCTAGTTCTTCTTCTTCTTGTGAGGGTAGGGTCCCGAACCGGAGCTGTTCTATGTTTTCGGCTCTTTCATACGGTCGCCGCGGAGGTCTCGGCGATTCTTCAGACGAAGAGGAATATGCTGGGGTGAGTGGACGAACTGGCGATGTTCTTTGCCTTGTTAACTCATCAAGTCTTCTATCCATAGCCGTCAGGTTTTGCCGGAGGATAGAACTCTCCTGCCTTTGGGCGGCTAACTCATCAAATAACCTATCCCACATTTCGACAAAACGGGAAAGATCCCCCTCAGTAACAGGAGCAGCAGGATCATAATGGTCATCATCACCCTCTCTTATGGGCATAGTGCTCGGACCGGGTCGAGCAGAGGTTCCAGGACGATAGGAGTGGGTCATGGGTTCTTTTCCAGGTCGAGTTGTGTTCTGACCATCAGTTCGGGTAGCTGCGGTTCGTGGAGGGCGGTTCGCTGCGCCCCCTGGGATCGACTCGTGGTCGTGGTGCGCGGAGGCTGCGAGGTGTTGCCCCGGGATCGAGTAACAACCCCTTCAGTAGCGCGGATCGTCTCGTTCTCATCGACTCGGAACGAGGTGTTTTCATCGGATCGGATCGCCCCCTGCGCTCCGCGATCCAGAGTCTCTTCATTGCCCAGTTCGTGCACTCTCCTCGATCGTTTCATTGGTCTGCGAAACTTTAGATCTTTTTCCAGCCATGGAATTCGAATCGCTGGAATCTTCAAGAAAACGAATGACGAAACTTTAAGGCTGAGCCTCTCATTGAAAGCAAGGAATCTGTTAGATCGAAATTTGGACCTAACACCCAAATTGTTATGAACTGTAGAGAATTCTAAGTGAAGAACAAGGAAAAAGAAAATAACACTCAGAATTTATAGTGGTTCGGCGTTAACGAGCCTACGTCCACTTTATATCTTATTGATCATGCTTTAAAAGCTAGTACAACCGTTATTTCTCTCAATATTTCAATGGTTTGACAACAATGGCGGACTCAGTATTCACTATTGCCAAAAAGCTCTCGAAAAATGCCAAGCTCTGGGCTATTTATAGCTGATTTTGTCGGACGGATCGCGGACACGTGGCACGAATCCCGAGATTTTCGGATCGCATCGCCACCATTGAAGAAACAGTCAAACTAGCCGTTGTGAACAGGTGTCGTCAGATCCGTGCGATTCGGATCGCTGAAGACCAGCTCGTGGTTGAACGGGTCAGGGGGTCCGGTTCGTTACGAGGGATCGGATCGCCTGGAGGTGGTGTTCGTCGACGAGATGGGAGCGATCCGTTCCTGGGCGAGTCGATAGAGCGCGATCCATTCCTGGGCGAGACGATGGCGTGCGATCCACTCCTGGGCGAGACGATGGCGCGATCCATTTCTGGGCGAGACGATGGCGTGCGATCCATTCCTCCACTTTCTTGGGGGTCTTGGTTTCCTGATTTCCTTTTATGAATGATCCTGGATGGCTTGGTCAAAAAGCGAGCCAACAGAATCCAATACCAAATTCGAAGGCATTTACAATATGTTGCAATCTATATCACATGACATGCAACAGATGAAGAGTTAATCATCCAGTAACCAGGGAATTCTCGCCACACATCCTCAACAACGGTCTTTACCTCCTGCAAATCCAACTCTGATTCAACCACATCCAAGAAACAACCTTCTAACACTCCAAAACAATGCTGGTACCTTTGATCCCACCCACGCAAACTCTTCCCCTGTTAATTAAGAAATTGCATTATGGAATGGAAATTCTCCTTTCCCAAACCTGAAATTAGACTTCCCTACCTACAACGGTGATGATATGATTATTGAGTGGATTAATCAGGTGGAGCAATTTTTTCAATTCCACCAAACCGAGGAGCATTTATGGGTAAGTATATCGTCATTTTATTTAAGAAAAGATGCACTGAAGTGGTATGGATGGTACAAGCGTAATATTCCAGAATTTGAAGCATGGCTTACATTCAAAGAAGAGATACATACTTGACTAAATTCGAGGGTCTGCAAGCCATCATTGATACACTACCACCTCAATTCTTGCTGGAGAGGTTTATTGGTGGACTCAAAGAAGAAATAAGGTATGATGTCCTTACCTCTCGACCTACTACATTCAAACAAGCCGTTTCATTAGCCAGAATGTTCGAAAGAGTTTGGAACTTAACCAAGAAAGGTAAAACTGCTAAAGCTTTTCCAAAAAGTAACCCCTCCAATCCATCACATATCCCAAAAGTACATAATCCCATTCTGAAAAAGGCAACTCCACTTTTGAAAGGTTAGCTAAAAGCAAGGGGCTCACTCCCCAACAACTTATAGAAATGAGAAGGAATAATCAGTGTTATGGATGTGGTGAGAAGTGGAGTAAAGAACACAAATGCAAAAGTGCAAAAAAAAAAAAAAAAAAAAAAAAAAAAAGAGAGAGAGAAGAAGAAGAAGAAAAGAAATTCTGGAAGGAGAAATGTCTTTGGAAGACCAGAAACTGACATGGGGAATGATACTGATGATGAGGAGCCTTCCATGCAAGAAACACATGCAATTACATTACAAGCCATGTGTGGCATACCCGCCCTATCTACTATCAAGGTGCAAGGCACGATCAAAGGAAAACCGGTTCAGATTTTAATTGATTCTGGATCTACATATAGTTTTATTGATGAGCCATTAGCACATCGACTTAAACTGAAAATTGACGCATTCAAAGTTTATGAGGTCATGCTAGCCAATGATGAGAAATTACAAGGATCGGGTATTTGTCACAGTGTTAACTTTAGTTGCCAAGGGTGCAAAATTCCGGTAGATTTATTACTCTTACCTTTAGAAGGCTGTCAAGTGGTATTGGGTGCCCAATCAATGAAGAATTTGGGAGAGGTAACACTGAACCTAGACAAACTTTCAGTTAAATTCTCATATGGCAACAAAATTTATGAATGGCAAGGGATAAAGCAACAAGAGGTTAAAATAGTTGATAATAAAGCACTGAATAAAGAACACATTCAAGGGCAAATGACAATGATGTTATGCAATACTGAAGCATCAGATTCTAAGGACACAGAAAGCAAGCAAGTGATCCCATCTGAAGTACAGGATCTTTTAAATTTATTTCCATAAATCAGTAACACCAATACTGCCCTACCTCCGAAGAGAAAACATGACCATCACATATCTCTTCTACCGGATGCAAAGCCGGTTTGTCTTAAACCTTATAGGCACTCTTTCCACATTAAAAATGAACTGGAAAACTTATCAAAGAAATGCTCGAGTCTGGAATCATTAGGCACAGTACCAGTCCTTACTCCTCGCCGGTGGTAATGGTCAGAAAAAGAGACGGGTTGTGGAGGCTATGCATTGATTACAGGGGCCTTAATGCACTCACTATTAAAGATAAGTACCCCATTCCCTTAATTGATGATCTATTTGATGAATTGTGTGGTTCAAATTATTTCTCTAAGATTGACTTAAAATCGGGCTATAATCAAATTAGAATGTTTGAACCTGACATCCACAAAACCGCATTTTGAACACATGAAGGTCACTACGAGTTTATTGTTATGCCATTTGGCCTAGTTAACGCACCATCGACATTTCAATCATTAATGAATGACATATTCAGACCCTATCTAAGGAAGTTTGCGTTAGTTTTTTTTATGATATACTCATCTATAGCCAGACTTGGTCTGAGCATTTAGAGCACATTAGAGTTTTATTTCAGGTGCTGAAAGACAATCATTTGGTGATCAAGCCTTCGAAATGCAGCTTCGGTCAAACGAGCATTGATTATTTGGGACACACCATTTCTTCACAAGGGCTTGCTGTTGACCCAAAGAAAATTGAAGCAATCATACATTGGCCTATCCCTACAAATCTAAAATCTCTTAGAGGATTTCTGGGCCTTTCCGGGTGTAACAGCCCGCACCTCCGTTCACGCAAGATATTGTCCCCAACAAAGCCACCGTATGGGTGTGGGGTTTTGTTCTTCAAAAGGCCTCGGCGTTAGTAAGAGATGAGCTCTACTATATAATTACCCACTTCACACAGGCTTCCACGATGTGGGACTTAAGGGTGTTACATTCTCCCCTTCTACAGAGCCCAACGTCCCCGTTGGCTCACAAACACCTCACCCAGGCGTTGTGGTCCACACAGGAGCCACAACTCCGGCTGGGTATTGGCTCTGATACCATTGTATCAACCCGCACCTCCATTCAAGCAAGATATTGTCCCCAACTTACCACCGTATAGGTGTGGGGTTTTGTTCCTCAAAAGGCCTCGGCATTAGTAAGAGATGGGCTCTACTATATAAGTACCCACTTCACACAGGCTTCCACGATGTGGGACTTAGGGGTGTTACACCGGGTATTACCGAAAATTTATAAGAAGCTGTGGTCTTATTGCAAAACCCCTTACTGAGCTGTTAAAGAAAAATGCATTTATATGGACAGAAGAAGCTACCAAGTCTTTCGAACAACTAAAACAATGCTTGACACATCCACCAGTACTCTCCATACCAGATTTCACACAGCCCTTTGTTCTAGAATGTGATGCTAGTGGCTTGGGAGTAGGTGTCGTATTGACACAGCAAGGTAAGCCGATTGCTTATTTGACCAAAGCATTACATGGGGAAAAATTGCCTTTATCAACCTACGAAAAGGAGCTGATGGCAAATATCATAACTACTAGAAAGTGGACACAGTACCTGTTAGGAAGACAATTTATAATAAAAACAGATCACCAAAGTCTTAAACACCTACTACACACTGGAGTGCAAAATAAATGGTTGGCCAAATTGCATGGATTTAACTATATTGTGGAATATAAAAAAGGTAAAGACAACATAGTAGCCGACGCATTATCAAGAAAGGAAGAAGCAAGCAACAGTCAACCACCAAGTGCTAGCTATTTCTGCAGTACAACCCCCTTGGCTCCAGGAATTAAGGAAGACTTTGGTGAGTGCCGAATGATATCAGAAATTAAAGCAGAAAGTAGTCAATAAAGAGCTGGCTGAAGGCAAGTACAAGATTGTGGATGAATTGGTATTTTACAAGGGAAAGCTTCTCATAGACCATCATTTAAACTCGCTATTGCAGATTATCATCGCTGAACATCACTCCACTCCACTGGGTGGACATACAGGAATCAAAGGAACCATCAAAAAAATCAAACAAGTGTTCTACTGGAAGCATTTGAAGAGATCAGTGGAAAGGTTTGTCAAAGAGTGTGATGTTTGTCAGAAGAACAAACATGAAAACGTGCAAATGCCTAGGTTACTAAGCCCTCTACCTATCCCCAATCAAATATAGGAGGATATATCTATGGATTTCATCATTGGTCTTCCGAAAAGCCATCAATGCACAGTCATATATGTAGTTGTGGATCGGCTCAGCAAATATTCACACTTCTTTGCCTTGAAGCATCCCTATACAACAAGAGAAGTGGCTAAGGTTTTTTTTAATGGTGTCTTTAAACTTCATGGGTTGCCGAAATCCATAGTGAGTGATAGGGATTCTATGTTTACAAGTGTTTTTTGGCAAGAATTGTTTAAGTTGCAGGATTGCAGTTTGAAGTTGAGCTCATCTTACCATCCACAAAGCGACGGACAGACAGAGGCAATCAATAAAATATTGGAATGTTATCTAAGATGATTTGTGGGACATAAACCCCATGAATGGATTGATTGGTTACCATTAGTCGAATTTTGGTACAATACATCCTGGAAAACTTCGACTAATACTACACCCTTCAAAACTGTATATGGCAGAGAGTCTCCCAACTTGTTATCTTATGTCCCCAATACCGCCAAGGTTGAGGCAGTAGAAGAAATTCTTTTCAGCAGGGACATTGCCTTGGAGTTTCTAAAGGATAGTCTAAGGGGGGCACAAGAAAGAATGAAGAAATATGCTAATTTGAAGAGGACAGAGAGGAGTTTTGAGGTGAATGATTGGGTATATCTGAAACTGCAACCTTATAAGCAAATCACCACTAGAGGCCATAAGACACATAAGCTTTCTCCTAAATATCATGGACCCTATCAAATTGGAGAAAGAATTGGAGCGGTAGCATATAAACTCAAATTTCCTGATCATATTAAAATCCATCTCGTTTTTCATGTCTCTCAATTGAAGAAAAAATTAGGAAATAATGTTGTGGTTCAAGTGGATGCCCCTAGTTATGTGGAGGAAGAAGTGTTGCAACCAGAAAAGATTATAGATCGAAGAATGGTACCTCGTGAAGGTAAGTGGAAGGGGCGAAGTGAAGATGAGTCAACCTGGGAAGACTACTGGCCTTTAATTAAGAGATTCCCCACGCTAGATCTTGAGACAAGATCTGTTGTTGAAGAGGGAGGGAATTGTAACATCTCTATTAGCTGCTATTTCAGTAAAGAAATTGGGTTTCCAAACCCTAGAAGCGTCAGTGTTGACCACTGGATCACCAGAGAAGATGAACAGCCATGGCAACGGCATAATGGCAACTGCAGCAGTCCAGGAACAAGCAGAGATGATAATTGAGGGAACATAATGAAGCGAGCAGGTGTACATATGCACGTATCCTTTTGCATGTGCACATGTCAATATAATTGAAGAATAAAGCAGCAAATTTTAGAGGACATTCATGTAATTTACTGTTCAATTGTTATGACTGATGTACTAGTCTGGAAACTCTATATATATACCAGGCAACCATGTAAAAGAGAATCATCAATTTTGAATAAAGAAAATTCCCACTTCTCTGTTAAAATCTTATTCCTTATTCTCTGTTATTTCTTGCTGAATTCTTAACCCAATTTCTTCAATTTGCCTCACCCTAATTCGTCTTAAAATCCCTAAAATGGTATGCTTTCTATCCTCGCCTAACCTATTTCTTCTAATCTTACCCTTATCACCTTCTTCCTGACCTTAATCTTTTATTCAACTTCCTCTACATTTCATCAAGCACATTGTATAATCGATCAAACACCTTGCTAATGGCCAATTCAGATCATGAACGTGACACCACACATATAAATCCGTGAGTGTAACAACTCGCACCTCCGTTCACGCAAGACATTGTCCCCAACTTAGCCACCGTATAGGTGTGAGGTTTTGTTCCTCAAAAGGCTTCGGCATTAGTAAAAGATGTGCACTACTATATAAGTACCCACTTCACACAGGCTTCCACGATGTGGGACTTAGGGGTGTTACATTCTCCTCTCCTACAGAGCCCAATGTGCAGCCCGTCCCGCACCAGCCAGCATCTCCTCCGAAAGTGCGCTACACACATGCCCAGCTAGCACGGGACGGTCGTCAGAAGAAAAGAAAGAAAAGAATGTACTAACAAGGAACCTGTAGAATGTCTCACAGCGCATGGAACAAAATATAATAATAACATAATCTTGACATAAAACAGGCAAGACAGTGCATAAGCTGAAAACTAAACCAACATAGCAGCGAAAATCCAAATACAGCTTATGATCCAACATCATTATTACAACATTAAACTGTCTCTAAAGCAAAAGAAAGCCAAAGTAGAAGATGCACTACTAATGCCCAAGCAGTGATCTTCAACAACACAGGGAGAATATCTATATGTGTCATACGTGGAAGCCTCCTACTCGTCTACGGATCAGTAACTCGTGCATACCATCTAACCTATCTCTAGTCTGCTCGTGTGAGCACCCAGAGTAATAAGAAGAGACATAAAACTCTGGGTCAGACAAAAGTCTGGTATGAGTGATAAGCAGCAAAACAGAACAATAACAGGCATACTAAACCATACCTGAATCTGTACCTGCAACCAAAGAGTTAGCACTACATACCGTACAATACTCTAAGGTGCCACAAAACAAATGGTGTGAAGATACGGGGGTGGGGCGTGTATGTCATAGTGAAGGCAAACAAGTCAAGCATAGCAACCATCCTCACATCTCTCACTCAGTGCGTACAGCATACGATATCCATTTCCCTAGCCACCAAATCTTTGGGGTCATGACGGCAACTCCGTACAACTATTGCTACGACCCACTTTGCTCTTTTGGGGCTATGACGGCAACTTCGTACAAGTATTACACTGTCTCCACTGCACTGGTCCATAGTCAATAACCCAAATGGACCAACCAGCCTAGCTCTGGTTCGTCTACATGCCCTCTTTTCTTCAGCGGTGAACCAAAGTTATGGATATCGATAACCCCTTTGCACACGTCCCGCAGCAAAGCCCAGCCATGAAGTGAACTCATTGGTTCCCATCTGGATCCTGAGCTCTAACTTCCATTTGGACTACTTTTGCATCTCGTGTTTTAGTCTTCTCATGTCCAAGCTCCTTGTCTTCCTCACGGTCGCGGTGTGCGGATCGTAGTCTTCCTCACGATCGCGGTGTGCGGATCGTGGTCTTCCTCACGGTCGCTGTGTGCGGATCGTGCTCCTTCCTCACGGTCCAAGTGTGCGGATCGTGCTCCATCCTCACGGTCCAGGTGTGTGGATCGTGCTCCTTCCTCACGGTCCAGATGTGCGGATCGTGCTCCTTCCTCACGGTCCAGGTGTGCGGATCGTGCTCCATCCCCACGGTCCAGGTGTGGGGACGATCCGATCCGGTCCATATTCCTGCAACTCTTCCAGCGAGCTATTTACGCCATACGACAGCGTTTTCGACCAATCTAACTTTTCTAAACAATCATAAAACATTCCAAACAGTCATAGCAACATGTATAATCATTCACAAACACCAAAACAACAATATGATATGTTAAAACGGATCAAACATAGCCAAAACCCCATATTTTCCCTTAAGCATGTTTAAGCAAAACTAATCATAGGATTAACAAAACTTAACCAAATCAACCCAAATTTCTAACAGAGGTATAAAACAATATTTCAGAATTTATAAATATTTTTCCAGAATTTTATCATGTCTAATTTCATTAATCAACACTAATTACCCTTAATTAACCGTAATTAGTGCAAAACTATGCAAATCACTCACCTTTGCCACAAATAAAACTCAGATCTGAAATGAATCTCTGTTTGGCACGAATACTGATATCTAACAGCAGCTCTAACTCTGAAATGGTGTTATTTCTCCTTGATTTGATGTAGTTTAAGCCAAAGCTTGATTAAGAAGTGATTAGAGGTGTTTTTAGATGTTGGAGACCATTGTTAGGTTGAAGAGAGGGTTTGTGGCGGCTGGAAAACTGAAACGAAATGAAAACCTAACTCATTTCAGCCTCCCCATAACCCTAATCCCGAAATGGGTTATGGACCCATTTACTAATCACCTCATTTGGCCCGGTTAAGCAGTTTTTCACCTTCTGAAACTTGTTTCAGTCATATCTCCCAAACGGTGAGTCCGTTTGGCTAATGTGACCACTCTACGGAATTGTAAACCATCATCCGGAGCCAATGAAAGTGGTTTCAGGTCAAAATTCCTTTCTAGTCAAAAGTTATGGTCAAAACAAGATCAGCTAGGGGCAAAACGGTCATTTAAAAATCGGGAAAATCATGAACATGGGGAATGACCCCAATAGTCGTCTCCCAAAGTTACAAGACCATACGACTTCGTATGTGAAAGAAAGAAATATTCTACGATCCTATGATGCGTAGAATGCGGGTCGTTACACCCAACGTCATCGTTGGTTCACAAACACCTCACCCAGACGCTGTGGTCCACACATGAGCCACAATTCCGGCTGGGTATTAGCTCTGATACCACTGTAACAACTCGCACCTCCGTTCACGCAAGATATTGTCCCCAACTTAGCCATCGTATAGGTGTGGGGTTTTGTTCCTCAAAAGGCCTCGGCATTAGTAAGAGATGGACTCTACTATATAGGTACTCACTTTACACAGGCTTCCACGATGTGAGACTTAGGGGTGTTACAGTGAGGATATGGTCATTTCAAAGGATCTTTTGGCTCTTGGGTTGGCACTCATACGCGAGAACTTCACTTATGTCATTCAACAACACTCTTATCTCTATATTTCTTACATTAAACAGATTGTATTTGTAATCGTACAATATAATAAACAAAGATTACCTCACGGTGGACATAAGCACAATTGGCTGAACCACTATAAACATTGTGTTCATTTTATATTACAGTACTTTGTATCTGGATTACTGTTGTGATTATAACCCGGACTTAGGTGTTGGTGTTAGATTGACCAAACTGAACGAATACATACATCGATGTCGAAGGTGAGCGAACCGAAACCGATAAAAAGAAACCAATTTTGCTTACGTTAGTAAAAGAAGAAACAATACAAGAACAATCGAAGTAAAGGCGAAAATCAAAAGATACGGAAGAGAAAATTTTAGATACATTAAAAGGGATTTTTTAAAATCTTTTGCCACAGCTTTCCAAAGGGGATTTGAGTGCAACAAAAATTTTAGTGGACAGATGGAAGTTATTTTACTAGGTTATGTTCAGTAATTTGTGTTGGGTTGAAATTGGGGCTTTGTTGTGAAACTCTGTGGTGGGTTGAAATTCTTTTAATTTCTATTAGGGTATTATTGTTAAGTAAAATTTGGGATTAATTTGGCTTATTTAATAACTGAAAACTGAAACTAAACCGAAACCAAAATTTTCGAAATTAACAAAATTTCAAATGGTTGAAACCAAAACTGAGTTTTTGAACCTTGATTTAGATTGAGATTTTTTAACTCGAGAAGGTCCCATTTACCCAGTTCTGAATTTAATAATTAATTGTGGATTGAATTTAAGGATGGTGATTATTCGAATTGGCAATGATAATCGAGTATTTCTGGCAGTGAAAATGAATTATGGTTCCTATCGATAAACTCGTTACTAGAGTAATAACATTTTATTATTACTTTATTATCGTAGTTCTCGATGATGTATTCACTACAATATAAAGCTTGTTATTGGTGCAAGACACCACAGCACAAGCTTTTGAATTGGAATGAGGTACCAAACAAATAATTTCATGTCACATGGTATGCTATCAAAAAAATTCATTTGACGTAGTAGTCTTAAATTGCAAAATAGGCCCTGTCACAGACCAACTTTATATGTAAGTTTGCTTTGTGATTCCAGTTTTTCTTCTTGTATTCAACTTTAATATTGCAACATTACGGTTTTGTTAAGATTTTGATGGTGATTAACTGGATTAAGATTTTGAAAAGCTACCAATACCGAAATGAGCCCAAATTTTACATAGATGATCCTCTATAAGTGGACTGAATATCTACAAGATTTTGTTGGATTTGAAATGGTTTTGCTCACGATATGATAGGAGTGATAAAGGAGATGATACAAAAATAGGAGTGTCATAAATCACACTATATATATATACACACACATACATACACACACACACACACGCACACACACATACATAGTGAGAGAGTGAGATAGAATCAAGAGCACACCCGAATAGTGTAGCACTTCTACAGCCTTCTGATTTGCACCATACATTCTTGTTTTTGTCTCTCTCTACCCACTAACTTATTTAAATATAAATGAATGACTTATATTGAGGGGCAAATGGGGGGTGGTCATTGAACCTCCCTCACACACACACACACACACACACACACATATATACAAATATGTACCTGAAACTATAGTTAAATTTGGTTAAATTTGTTAGACTTTTATAGGTTCATTCAAACCATATTCAATTAAACACTGACAAGAGAAGTTGTATCATTTCACAAGTTGGACTAAGGGATATTCACCATCTGATTGATTCAACACATCCCAACATACAAAACAAACTAATCGAAATGTTGACAACTTATAATCCAGTAAACATATACCCAAAATCACAACTTTAACCTCTAGCTAGGAAAAAATCAATAATTATAAATATACCTAAATGAGAATTGATAATATGATCAGCCCCTTTGATTGAAGCAGCACAGACTGGACAAGTGATCCATTCAGAATCCAAATTGTCTCCCTCTTCTTTATGAATACAAGAAGCGTATGTATCATCTTTGTCCTGTAATAATGGTGCTCATAATGCAATTATCGTAAAAACTAGTCATCACAAAAACCTAGAGAACATAAATTACCTCGTAATTTGAATACTTGAGGAGGGATTGAGATAAACTGGATGATAAGTTTTGCTTCCTTTTCCCTATTAACCTTAATAAGCTCTCTCTTCCATGAAGCATATTTTACATTGGCACCAAACTGATAGAACCTATATTCTTTTTACGTTGGGGTGTTAGCTCACCTTTTAAGTTTTTAACTGTTAGTTCTAATCCAGATTTAATGTCGATATAAATTTTGCAGTACTTCTTCGCTTATTAAAGCAACTGTATCGCTCCAGATGTGAATAAAAATTTCATTTTGAAGAGGAGTTAACTGTAGGCGGGTTTTTTCTATAAATCAAACTGGAAAGAACAATATCACTTGGATCGTACAGACAAAACCATACAAGATGTCCAGTAAACAAATACTACTATCCATCCATGAAAATTCTTATTATTCCAAGTTGTCAACAATATTTAAAAAAAAAAAACGTTTTTAACTGACAAGCTAAACTAGTTTTAATGATAGGGGCTTACAATATACTCCATCATGACAAGGTATTATAATCATATTTTAATTTAATTTCATAATTGATATGGCCTACCGGTATTTGCAGTTTTAGGTGATTCAGGTGAGCTCATGCCCATGGCCGATTCTTCAAGTAGTGCTATAGCACATACAAAAAGATCGAATAATTTTAAAACTTGCATCTGGGTGAAAAGATTGTAACAGTATTACTTTTTTTTTCAGGTATTCCTTCAATTCAACCCTCCATAGGGAAAAAACAAATACTCCATTTCAGGCAATACATGTATAGCATTTTCACTGTCCCTTCTTTAATATTTATTCTAAATTGCCAGAAGTGCTTTCCAGTACAATCATTCATTATTCAAAGTTCAAATCCAAAGCTTACGCTTAGTCATATTGTAAAAATCAACATAAAGTCCTCCAACAATCCACTTACAAAAGACTGAACTAAGAGCAAAAACAGAAACAGTAAACTATAATGCTTTAACATAAACTCGAACTATTACAAGGAATTTAAAAACATGTTTTTTTTCTTTTATTCTAAAGAGATAGAATTCAATTTCGGAATAAATTGTTGTAGTAAGCAAAATGAATGCTGTTATGTGCATTGTGTATTTTACTGTAGCATATTATGATTTAAGAAAAGTAATGAAGCTATGCTCAAATAATCCAATGCAAGAAAAGTCATGACACGTTATGTTTAGAGATGACATTGTGGTGGATGCCTAGTAGATATGTTAAAACAAGAACAAAAGATAAAACAATAAGGAAATGCAATAATCTAAACGGTCGTACTTAGTACAATAACAACTGAGTACTATATGTCGAATAATTTTAACAAAAATAACTCTCAGAGAGAGAAAGGAGGGGAGGAAGGGAGAAAGAGGGAGTGTGTAACACTGTTTCAAATCTCGCAAATATCGCTTGAGATCTCGTTTTGGGCTCCTTCCGAAATGAATCAACAAATATCACTCTAAATCTTCTTTCGAATATATCGCCCGAGATATTGCAATATCGAACGATATATAGACCGAGACGAAATACTGGGATATCGTCTGAGATCTTAGTTTTTTTTGCTAAAATTTAAATAAATGCCTGAACTAGATCAATAATTAAAACACTCAAATCTAGCCATGATAATCTTTTGTTATTTTACATTTTTCATATTAAATAACCATATTATATGCTCATATATGTTCTACAATGCTTATGATTTTCGTATTCGTCTTTTTGACATACATGTTACCTGTGAAAGTCAAGAATTTTTGTGAAACTTCATAAACATGCTTTTTCATCATCTATAAAGTGATCATCACATAAAATTGGTAACATTTAAATTCATCACTTATGAGTGTGTACTTAAATAAAATTCAATTCAACTGAAAAGCCTCTATCATTAGTACTTTTAGGTTATTATTTTTTATATAATACATAAATAATTTACATTCTATGACTATGGATATACTTCTATTATTTAGTGCTTGAATATTTTCTTTGTTGTTCAATTTTGTCTTTATAATACATTTTAATATGATTTGTAAAAGTTGCTTTTAATTGTTTAAGTTTAATGTATATAATTTTATATCTAAAATTTATGTTATTTCAATTTGAGTTCATCTTGTTCGCTTTATTATTTGTCATATTTTTTACATATTGATTTTTAAAAGCATGTATAAAAGGACTGTGTTTCTTATATTATACTACAAAATTCTTACATTTTGGAATTTTTCATTTCTAATTTTGTACTTATTTTAAAAAATTGAAGTTCTTTTAGTTTTACCATATTTCCACACTATTATGATAAGGATCAAATATGCATTTGCTTAAAATAAGAGTACTGCAAAATATAATCTCAAAGTTAGAGCTTAATGCATGTAGCTGGACAAAGTTTATAAGGGATTGCAATTTATAAATACAGAAAACAAGCATGTTGCACTGACAAGTGACTTGTAAGTGCTAAAAACAAACATCTTAAAGTATAGTTCAATAAATCCATATAATTTTGATGATTGAACACGTTTTAATGTTCATATCCATTATGTGCACTTATGGGTATTTTGAAAAATAGTTGTGTATTCCGAAAACCAAATAAAAATATAACTGATTTTGTTATAGTCATTGTTGTCTCAATGTTATATTAACTCCCTTATGAAATGAAGATGCAACCTAAGTAAAATACATAAAGCGAAAATAAATTTTGATTTCACATATATATTGTCTTCGATTTGACATGAATTTCATTATATGTGTGTGTATGTGCATGCACGCACGTGCACATTCTTATATGCAGCGGCGGAGCCAGGAAAAAAAAACTGGTGAGGTCACCAGATGCATCCAAAGTTAGAACCAATCTTCTAGATGAATGTTTACATTATTTGTTTTGTGTCAAAAGGAGAAAGTAATTAAGCACAGTCTAAAGGCTAATGTAGAAAAGGAGACGCAATAGAGCATAGGTGTGGAAAAGCAAAATCACTCTATTGATTTGGTCTGACATGCAAAAATGTTTGTGAACACTCAAGCATCATCTTTTCTTCATCGTCTTTTCTTCTCAGTTTTCCTCTTAAATAGAAACTTTTCTTCTGAATATTGATAAAAAGGTAGAAACCATCCTTGTTGCTATTCTTTTCTCTAATATCCTGGTGAGGTCACTTGACCTCACCAACTATACCATGGCTCCGCCTCTGCTTATATGTGTATACGTGTGTGTATTAAAAGAATCCGAAATTCATAAAATACAAATGCGGCCTGTATATTTTTACTAAAATGAAATAGATAATCAATTTCATAATTTTAAAAAATAATCAAAAATGTGAATTTGTGTCTTAATTTATAAGTAGCATATGTGTCCTGGGTATATAAATTTATAACATGATTATTTTATCTTCATAACACTTATACTTGGGAAAATTATCGGTGTATCTATGAAATCAAATAAAACAATTCTGAAAGCCCATTCAAGTGGTCGCTTCCACTCTAACTTAGATTAGGCCAGAAGCCATTCATTGACATATGAAGTAATACTCCATAAAATCCATGAAAAAAGAATCAATATTCAGGCCACTCTAACTAGAATCCCTAAAATCAACGTACAACAACACTTCGACATAAAACCATCAAATCTTAGTCAAGATAACATAATAATCATGGATTGGGGAAAAAATCTCACCACTTATGGATCTTAGGGCATGGCTTCACATTCTTTCTTTCAATATCGTCGTATTAAAGAAAAAAGACGAAAAAATGTTTGAGTCCGGTGCATTGAAAGTGGTTGCGCGAGAGGTAGAGTAAACAAAGGCATAAAATTAGGGTTTTATAGGTGATTAAATGGAAGGGCGGGTAACTTGTGCAAAACGGGCCTACTGGGAAGACAGGAAAGAAACGGCTCCACAAGTTTAATGAAAATTTTGTAGTCGCTGAGAAGAGTTTTAAGCGAGCTGAAAATACAAATGAAAAAGAAAGGGTGCGTTCCGAACGGAAATAAGTTATTTGAGTGTGGCATTTGAGCGGGGAATGTGAGGGTATTATTATAGTATTGTAGCGAACGGGGAATATGTTTTGAGACACGAACGAGGTATTTAAGCGGGGTACTTGGTATTCAATTGTTAAATTAATTGTTTAGAATTAATTAAATACTAATTGCATAAAACAAAACGACTACATTTTTCATTATACGATCAGAAATACAAACATAAAGAACACAACAAGACTGAAATTAAAACAAATACATGAAAATCTAAAATACACGACGATGAGGTAAAGCGCTCAACTCCGCTAAAATAAACCACGTATTATAATAAACCGGAAATCTGAGCCAATTTAAAATTTATATTTTGAATATTTTAAATAATAACGACGAGAAATTTAATTTGAATAGAATTAAAACGTATATATTTATTTGAATCGTCGTTAGAATATAAATATTTTATTTTAAATATAAAAGGAATTGAAAATGGCGCGGTAGTTTGAAATTTCGATTTCAAAGTTCAAATGAATGTACAGGATTCAAAATAAACTGGATTTTAGCGAAACCAAAAATATTAGAATCTAATTGAAAATATCTTTCCAACGAATCCGAAAAATTGAAATTTCATAGCGGGAATAAAAAGATATGCCCAGTTGAAAATTCAGAATAGTCGCTATGGAATTCTGGCCTTAAAAATGGAAATTTTACAAACGACCTCTGTTTTCGACGAAAATACTTTTGCTGGATCCGGGATATCGAATTATTGCTAGATTCCAAAATTCGTAATTTTCTGAATCAATATGTGAGCGTGGCGAAGTTAAACGCGTTTAACCAGTTTCAGTGGAATTAAATTGACTGAAAAATTATCATTTTTCAAACGATCTCAGAATTCGACGAAATTAGTTTTGTTAGGGCCGTATCGTCAATACGAAGCTAGAAATAATTTTTCTAGAATTTTTAGGATTAGTATGTGGCCCCAGTAAATTAAAATGTGCGTTTAAATTCAATATATACTGATTTATATTTTGAATTTGATGAAAACTGATTGAAACAATCGAATCAGCTTGCGACACATATCTCATTGCATTTGGAATGGGGGTGATTAGCTAGGAGCGATAGTCGTTGGGTTCGATTTGGGATTAAATAGAAAAAGTAACTTTATAGAATATAGTTAAATTAAATATATAATATTATATATAAAGTCAACCTTGGCCATTCTCTCCCCTTTATCGCTCAAAATCAGAAAATCAAAAAAAAATTAGAAAAGAACCATGCGAGATCCACCGACGCCTGGCTCCTCCCCCCCGCACCATCGACCGACGCTCCCTTCCCCGTGACGCCACCGCTTCTCCTCATCCCCTCACGCCTCCCTCCAGCCTAGTCCTCCCTCTCCTCTGAAATCTGCAAGCCATACTCCCCCCAAACCCAAACCCTAGCCGTTGTTACCTCTACCGCCGCTTCCGCTGGCCAACTGCGCCCCTTCCGATCAACCGCGCCCTTCCTCCGCCCCTCTGATCGACTGTGTCGCCCCTCCTCCCGCCATTCGAAGTTCAAACCCCCTTTCCCACCTAAAAGCCGACACCACTAACCCCATGGCGCCGCCAACGGCCAGCCGCGGGTCTCCTGAGCCACCGGTGCGAGCACCAGCCCCCCCCCCCTCTTTGCTAGAAAAAAAAACCTGTAAGTGCTTTCTTTATTTTATATTTTTATTTCTTATTTAATGTTGTTAGGAATAAGATTTTAAAAATAGAGAAGCTAAGTTTTCAAAATTTAAAAAGATTTGATTTTTAAATTAGTAAAGACTCGAATTTTAAACTAGTAAAGATTTGATTTTTGAATATGGAAAAATAAAATTTTTAGCTATAGAAAGATTAGATTTTTGAATATAGAAAGATTAGATTTTTAACGAGATAAAGCTAAGATTTTTAACAATGGAAAAATTAGATTTTTACACTAAGAAAATTTTGATTTTTATTTAAAGAAAAGTTTATATTTTTATGAAGTTAAAGATGAAATCTTTATAGATGTAGCGAAGTGGTAAAGATTCAATTTTTAGAAGTATAAAAAGAAAAAAAATACGATTTTTGTTTATCGGATTTTTATAATTAAAGCTATGATGTTTATATTATAGAAAGAATAAAAATATAATCTTTATTAGAAGAACGATATAAAAGTATAATTTTTATTATGAAGCTAGCGTGATAAAAATATGATCTTTATTATATGAATACCGGTATAAAAATAGGATTTTTATCTATATAATGCCGGTATAAAAATAGGATTTTTATCTATATAGTAGCGGTATAAAAATAGGATTTTTATCCATATAGTAGCGGTATAAAAATGTGATTTTTATATACATAGCAACAATATAAAAATGCGATTTTTATTTATGTAGTGGATACGGACGACAAAAGTGAAAAAAGGCAAGCACGGCAAAGATTTTCTACATATGAAAAGTCGCAGCGAATTGGTTTAGCTAATATGTGAGAACTCCTCACTTTTATTTTAATTTCTAGTTTGAAATATATACTAGGATGCAGATGGTGCTTAGCAACACCCGACACCCGTCGTCCACAGACCATGGATGACTTGGTTGTTTGATTGATGTGTTGTGAAAAATTGATTATGTGATGTGGAATGAATAAATATTTTATAGTTAAAAATATAATTTTTAACGTGTATATAAAATAAATATTTATAAACAAATTGGACGGTTTGTTTATGTACACCCATTTGACTGATATCGATTGGAACGATAAATTTTACTCATCGCCCAACTGTACAAATAAAAATTTGTTTGTGTTGATTTGAAACCCCACACGGGTGTTGGGATGATATTTGGCGTATACTAATCCCAATTATTTAGCTATATGTCGATCGATGGGTTGACAGACTGTGTAAGCGTTAATTATTTATATTTAATGTTTATGCAGTTGTGTTGTGCACTCAGGATGATGGTTGATTATTTATCGTTGCTATTATATACATGTGTTGTATGGAATCCATATAATTAACATTATATGGTAATTGATTGGGCCTCATTCCAATTTGAAAAATAAAGAATATTATAGAATAAATATTCATGTGTTGAATAGAATAAATATTCATGTGTTGAATAAAATATATATTCATGTGTTGAATAAAAGAAAATTCATGTGTTGAAAGAAATATATATTCATGTATTGAAGAAAATATTCATTTGTTGAATAAAATAACGAAGTTATTGAAAAATATAAAACCGTGTTGATTAGATATTTGCCATTTTGACGCGAACGATATTTATATGATTTTATTCATTTATATAATGAATATCTAAAAGGAAACGATTTCGAAATATAATGTTTTGAAAATATTATCATTTGTTTATCGATGATATGGAATATTCAATTTTGATTTGAAATTGAATAGGAAGTTGAAATCGTTTTGAAAACGAACTTAAAACGATTTATAAAATACGTTTTAAAAGGAAATCGACGAAATACATATTATATATATTATATATATAACATAATGGCCTGAATAGAACGTGTCGCGCAGCGGTAGTTCGCGAATTTTGACCATTGACTTCGAACGGATATTTCAGGAGATCCGATCGTCGGATTCTCCTAAAACTGGAACCGTTGGGTTCGTATCGAAAAGATCTTTATAACGAATATTCAAAATTAGAAATCTAACGGTTGGATTTGGAATTATGTCCAAATCAAATTTGGAAAAGGTCGTTGTAAGTGTAGTTCGATGGCCGTTGATGGAAATCGATTGTACGGGCCTTGATAAAATTATTAAAAATAGTAATAATTTGTGTAAAATCATAAGAAATGATTTGGAAAGAATTGGGATGAAAAATTCCATATTTGAAAAGATAAAAATAGATTTTTATCGAAATGAACGAGTTTTGGACTAGAATTATAATCCATTTATTTTTGAAATAAATAAATAGGATTTGAAAGGGTTTTAAAAGTAACCAAAATTTCCAATAATTGAATTGCAATGGATTTAAATCAAAATTGTCTTTGGAATATTTCGATGTTGGATTTCGTGATTATACAGATATTGTTATGGAAATTTGAAAGATATATTTATATCGTTATTTCCAATACGATATTTGTTGGTCGTAGAATTTGATATTGAATATAAGCCGATATATTTTTTATTCAGAGCCTTGTGTTTAATATCAAATGGGATTTGGGTTTGTCGTGAATGGTGTCTTCGTTAAACTGTTCTTAAACCCAGTTGATAAAAAGATTAAATCTTTTTATTTAGATTTAATGAGGTATACCAATTAAATGGTATTTAATTAGAATTGAATTTGAATTGATTTTCAGGTTTATCGTGAACGGTGTTTTAAATAACACTTGTTCTTCAACTCGATAATTAATGGAATGTGAATTGGGTTTACCGTGAACTGTGTTTTAACGGCATTCGTTCTTTAACCCGATTTACAGTGAAATGTGATTTGGAATTTATAAATCTTTTGTTAAGATTTAAAGGAGATTTTCTAAAGTAAAGTTTTTCAATTTAATAAAATAAATTGGAATGGAATGGAATTCGATTTGGTGATAATCGAAGTGAATTTCTGTGGATGAGGGCTGCTAATATATATGGAATTTAAAAGGATTTGCCGTTATTCCATTTATATTGTTAGTCGGATATGGAAGTTTATATCGATTATATATATCGATTTGTTTTCCATGAAGATTCCATCGTTAATGGAATGTGATTTTGGGTTTATCGTGAACTGTGTTTTAAATGACATTGGTTCTTTAACCCAGTTAAAGACAGGATATGGTTTCCCAAGTTAAACAATCATTAATATTGATTTTTGGGAAGATTAAAACCAAATGGAGTTTTAATGAATCTTTAACTAGACTGAAATGATCGAGAATGGAGTATCACCAGTTTTGCTCCAGGCGATAGTTAAATCTTTCATTAAATTTGAACGTGAAACGGTAATTGAATTTACCGATAACACTGTGGTGCTAAATATGAAGTATTACCAGTTTTACTTCATGGGATGAATAGGTTGGGATTGGGAAATTTAAAACAAAGGATTACTTCGGTAAGGTTCGTTAATCCCGACTAATTTGGATAAAACATAATTTGGTTTGATTTGAAATCCAAAGGAAGATTAAAGAATAAATTTAAAAGAATTTATCTTTGATAAAATTAATGTGGACCTTTCCCTATAGATGTGAATATTTGAATAAAAGAATATTCTAAATTGGAATGAGGTATATGTTGTGTTTGTGTAACACTTGTTTATTACAGACGCGAGTTACTCAGAAAGACCGGGTTTATCCCATTCTGAATAACTGATTCGACGAGGTGTCAAGGATGAAGACGGTGGTAGAAGACCGGAGGTCTTCACATCGTTTGGATAATTACTGATGATCTTGATTGGGCTGTACACCCAAGAGGAGGGAATCAGTTGGTGATCGTCCAGACGTACTTGGAGATCAATGGATATGCGAGGAATAAGATTCCTCTGGTTTCGTTCAGACCTAGAACGGGCTTGTAAATGGACTGTGTGTCTGATATTGGATTTCATTCCGTGTGATTGATATCAGTTGCATAGCGTGAATTGCCTGTGTGGCATGCTGAGATGCAAATAATCAAGGCTTCTGTTGAAAAGCAAAGTCTTGTGGTTGATGATCAAAGCACAGCCTATGTGGCATAGCTTTGTGTAGCGTTAATTCGCGAGCCTCACTCCCCGGTGTGAACCAGAAACGGAAGAAGGACCTCAGGGAGGGCATGCGTTTCCTTCTAGCTAGGGTGGTGTCAGTGATCTACCAGCCCTAACATTTATATTATTTTCACCCGTGTGGTTGTTGGATTGCGAGGCGCCTCGGATATATCGGTGACTATGTGGAGCCGATGGAGTCATAGGACTCATTTGCGCCCCAAAGGGCGGGGAAACACAGTGTTCAGGCATTTTAATTCACATCGGTGGACTGGCCCTGACGATCCAAAGGCTTGACTGAGTACTTGCCTCAGACTCGGGCTAGACAGTCTCGAAGCGGTGAGGACGATCCCTAGCCTCGGTTCATATATGGAAATCCTACTTCCAATACGTGACTTTGAGGTTTTGATTGTAGAGCCTAGTATTGGCGACATGATATATGGTACCCATGACGTCTATGATTGATACTTATGATTGAAGTTGTTTCATACACTATGCACTTATAATAGTGTCAAATGATTTGTTTTAAGGTACCAAGCATGTTTGGTTATTATAAGGGAAAACCCTATCCTCCGGCTTGCGTTGCATTGTGTGATGGGACCTGGGTCTTATAATAGCTTCATTTTTCCAAAAAGCATTGCGGTGTTTTGTTATATGCACTGGTATTCTTGGGAGGAAACTCGTTCCGTGTTATACGGCGTGGTCCCTTGATATATCTGATTTAAAGTAAAGTTTTAAATAACTGTTTTAGTTCTCACACCAGTCACATGACTGACCTGGAGTTTATTGTTTTAACCTAAACTCTGGGTGCCCTTATTTTCGACACGGGCAACTAGTAGTTTTGTTTTTGCAGATTTATATTCGCCGGATCCTGGTTTACAACTGGAACGGTACTCGGAAAGCTCTGTATCCGTGTATTACTTTCAGTTGTGTTTCGTATTATTTTCCGCTGCTATGTAATGTATTGTAATCTCTGATATTTATCAAACATATATTATTTGTTTATACTCTGAATATTCTTGTAATCTGATGAATTTGGTTAAGAATTTGTTTATTTATCAAGGATTCGTCCAGAGAGGTTAAGAATTTGGTTTTCGGCCCAAAGAAGCCGTATAACTTATGAATGATTCGCAGAGATCATAGATTACGAATTTCAAATTTATGGCAATTCAAAACATCTTACATTGCAAGATATATTTTTGAGGGCAAGTGTTAATCTGCATTTTTATAAGGCCGTTACGCTTGGAATTTGGATCCACATATATTAAGTCATAAGAGCAGATAATCTAAAGAGATGATCAGATAGCTCAAGAATCAAATATAGATGATTACTTAAAGTTGTGGATAACCGGATTTGCTTGGATGAAACTACAAAAAAAGGACCATGCACTGTGGATCGGTTCGTCTCAAAGATTCTGAGTTGTGTAGATGGAGCATGCATATGAATAGCCAAAAAATGACGAATATAAGCCTTGGAAGTTAAAATCTATAACCAATGTCAGTTTGCAAGAACCAACAATGTTTATTTCTTACTTGAAACCATGAAAGAAACAACTTCCAAACCGGAGGGAAATATATTTTAGAGAAGATAAAAACCGACAAATATTATCAAAATTTTAATCGAGAGCATTTTTAAATAGAAGTTCAATGCTATACATGTTTATTTCTTTGGGGGACAAAAAGAATTCATTGTCGTTTTCTTATCAAATGAAAAGAAAGATGATTGTTATATTCCCCTCATCACAAATTAAATAAGACAAAATTTTGAAGTAAGCTCCTAAAAATAACTTATTATAAAAATATGCATGTTTCATAACTTATTATGAATCTAGTCATGTTTTGTGCTCGGTCAATTAGCTATGCATGTTCCAAAAACGTGCATAAAAAAAAGTGTTCAAGCACGTTTCCAAAACGCACAACTTTTTTTTATTTATTTTTATTTTTTATTTTTATTTTTATTTTTTGTTCATGCACATTCCGAAAACGTGCATGAACAATTTTGTTAATGCGCGTTTTTGGAATGCGCCTGAACGATTACGGGCAATATTTAGACGGCATCTTCTCCTTTTCCTCATTCACCTCTTCATTCCAATCTCTCAAAAAACCTAACTTCAAAATCCAATCACACTCATAAATCCAATTCCAAACATCAAATTATATTACTTTCATCTTCAAATCTTAAAAATTGGAAGAAGCTTCAACATCTTCTCAAACAAGAGGTAAAAATCATAGATCTAAACTAGGTTTGTAATCAACAGTTTTATGGGTTTTATAGGTTTTGCATACCCGTTTGTTTTACAATCATTTCACTTGTAGATGTTATAAGTTTGATTAAAATATCGATTTTGGGTTTAGTTATGTGAAAATATTAAGTAGTGTTTGCAATGGTTATGTGTTATAATGTTGCATGAAATTGTTGTAGGAATAAAATTAGAGCATGGACTAGTCGATCCAAACGTTCTTTAACGCGTTGTGTGATAGGTGGATACTTGAAACTAATTCATTCTATTTTAGAGTTGGAAAAATGACTGCTTGATGTTGAGAAGTTACTTGGTTTTGGTACTGGTGGTCGTCCTATTAGGGTTGGAGAAATGGCTATCACTTTACTATGTTGGGTAAGGTGTCAACCATTGGACGTTGTAGGTGTTCTTCTTGAACAATTCTACATTTCTGAATGTACATTTCTATCACTTTCATTTCAACCAAAAATATCGAATTTGTATCTTCATCGTCATCTAGAACTATAGCGGATGAACCATCATTCCTTACCCATTTTGTCACTAGCTTTATATCGAACTCACTTGGGTCTATTTTGGTAACATCATACACATTCTTCTTTAACGTTTCGAACGTACCATATTTCTTAGTTTTGCATTATTCTCTTTTTCATTAACATATCTAGGTTCATCGTCTTCTACAATTAGTAATTGACCGGCAAAGTAATAAATAATTTGAAAATTTGTCATGATCTACGATATTATGACATTGCAAAACATCAAAAATGAACAAATTGGGATATGTCAAAAGAAGATATAATATATTAAAAAAACACATTTTCGATCTTCAATCGAATAGAAGACTGAAGTAGTTGTGGCTAATTGATGGATGGACTTGATAAATAAGAATAAGAATAGAAACTTTGGATTTTGGGTTTATTTTGATAAAGGGAGTGAACGATGGAAGATGAAAGCAGGCTGGGCTGAAAGTCCTGAAAAGAGATTGAGCATTCCAAAAATTCTCATGAAGGAAATCCTTCATGAGCATTTTTGGATTGCTCAAACGCTTTTCAACACAACCTACTTCCATCCTCCTCCATTTAAATTCATTATCAAACCAAACCCAAAATCTCAAGTTCAAACCATATCCCCTAGTCACTAACTACTTCAAGCCAAATCCTTTTTTGATCTTTAATCTATTTGTAACTCGCAACTACATCAATCTTCGGATCAATTTCAGATTAAAATGGTACTTTTTCCGGGTTATTTCCCTTTATTTGCAGTGTCACATATAGTTCTTATGAGTTTTTATATTTGATTTATGTACTAAGACATGCAAAATTGGAAAATTGACGATGAAACTTAGATGAAGTATTGTGAAGACCTTGAAACGAAAAGATGCATTGGTGTTGACAGTCAAAAAACATGGTGGATTATGTTCCGAAGACACAATTCGATCCAATACGCAAGCAACACAACTTGAACCAACACTAAATGCTCGTTTACATGCAGTTGTATCGAAACAAAAACCGGGTCAACACTTCTACTATAACGAGATTAAGTTTGAGCGTCTACATCATGTTCCTCCTACCAAGTAAACTGGCACATATCCAGGATGTCGTTGTGGAGATGAATGTGTGATAGTTGTTTGCAAAATTTAAACTTATGCAGGACGAAAAAAATTTGGTTGTAGTTCATACAGAGAACACAAGATGGACCCGGAGAAAGTTCAATGTTGCGATTATTTTAAATGGAAAGATCCTCCAATGCGCAAGAGGTCTTCAGTATACCCTTGAAATGCAGGAGGAAGGGATACGCTTGTGAAAACTTGCGGAAGAATTAAGGGGAAGCAGTTTGAGTTCAAACACTCGTTGCTGTTGATTCAGTCTATCGAGTTTTTTTTAGTTCGTGTATCTATATTTCTGCTCAACTTAGTCTCTGGTAATAGATAAGCTTCATTGCATCGTATTTAATGTTGTATAACCGAATCACCTAATTTGTAATGTATGTGATTTCACAGCGTTGATTGCTTGATAATGTTATTTTTCATATACATGCTATTTGGTTAAATCACGACAACGTTGCAATCCTACAATGTTTTAATGACGGAATTATATGATGACATTGGATATTTACATTGCAATGCCCAAAATTGCTTATCTTGTGGAAGGTAAAAAGTAATCGGGCACATTCCAAAAACACACATGAACAAAATTGTTCACCTGCGTTTTTCGAACACGCAAGAATACTTTTGTTCATGTGTGTTTTACGAACGTGCATGGCTAATTGACCCAACACAAAACAGGTCTAGTTTCATAGTAAATTATGAAACACGCTAGTATGTTATTCCCAGGAGCTTACATCAAAAATATATCCAATTAAATATGATAAAAACATGCAATATTAGTAGAAGGATTAAAAGCATGTTTGCATTGAATGTAGCATATCAAATTAGCATTAGATAATAGACGGAAAATACATCAGTACCAAACTCTAATAAATATTTATTAAAATATTCAAAAGAATCAAAATAGAATTAATAAATATTCTCAGCTGTTAAAACGATCGCTAGTTGCACATAAAAACAACGAATATAACAAAGAATTGAAATTTACCAACTAGTGCAACTAATAGAATCTATGTTATTGGAGGAGAGCAGGTCATAGGAGTTAAGGCGCAAAAAGGCACAAGCATTGAGCCTGGGGCTTTTTTGAGCATTGGGTTCTTTTTGTGTGCCTTTTATATGAGTTTGATCTGCTATTTTACTAACTACAAATTAATTTTTAAACCATATTTTATAATTCATTCAATTATTTACATATTTTATTAATAAGATTTAAATTTTAAACCATATTTTATAATTTGTTGAATAATCAAAAAATTTATTTAACTATTTATAAACAAAATTTTGAATTTAGCCAAAAAAGGCGCCTCAACTACAAAAAGGCGCACTCAAAGTGCAAAAAGGCGCAAGCCTTGAGCCTTGGGCCTTTTTGAGCTTAGGCGCGCCTAAGCGCGCGCCTTGATAACTATGGAGCAGGTAATGTCTGAGATAGCATATTTTAGAGACAAACCATTGATTGTCGTTTAATGCTAACTTGTCCAATTGTTGATATAAGGTGCATGACAAATATTTAATAACTCTAGGTAAGTAATTGTTACAGGCTCGCATTCATTGCATATGCAACAGATATATAAGATGCCTTGCCACTATTGCACCATGACTTATTGGGTATCCATTCACAGTTTCACCATTAGCGCTTGAGGCATGTGCAGTTAATGCCCCGCTATAACCTCGTTATATCCCGTAGCTAATTACTATTGCTACGCTTTTCTCAGATAACCTCTTATATAACCTTTCCATTTGAAGTCCTGCTATATTCCCCTATTTTCGATATATCCCGTCATTTCCGCTATATTACGTTATTGCCGCTATATCTTTGAGGAAGAAAATGGACTGAAAAATGACATTTATAAAAATTACGAAATTAGTTTTTTTTTTTAAACTAAATTTTTTAACATATATTTTTAAAAACAAAAATACTCTACTATTCTATTAAATTTAACTAAGTTTAATGGTGGCTTACGTTTATTTATAGATATTTGGACATATTTTTATTTGAAATTGAGAATGTACTAATTGTAGTTAAACTAGTGCTAGTTTTTCATTTAGTTATCGTTCATGTATTCATAAAAACATTAAGAAGGAGTTATATGTGCTATTTTAGTTAGGATCGTCCGCTATATCCTGCTAATTTCTCGCTATGGCTTTTTGGATCTCCGCCGCATTGAATCCGCTAAGAGCTTTAACTGCACAACTTGAGCTTGAGTCCAGTTATTCTCTCTTTTACAACGGCATTAACCAGCATGAACACAATCCTATTTTAATCAGGATAGGATTTTTCTTGGTGTTTGAGGTGATCTCTCGTAAAGAGTGCAAAGTCCTGTTTAATGGTCTTAAGATTTTACACTAACTTGTATACTATTTGTCAGGTACATACACAGCTACCGTTTAAGAGAGTCCGGGTTCAGTGATATGAGCCATTAGTGTTTAATCTTCTCGTAGCAAAAAAAAAAAAAAAAAAAAAAAAAAAAAAAACTTTTTTCTATCTATAAGATGGCCCACACTGCTTGTGTTTGTCATATGTTATATAGTAATCGAGACTCGAGAGGTCACCTTTTAGCCACATACCAGTCTGAGGTTTAGTTATGTATCCCAAAAGGTCGAGATATGAGACTTCCATCTTTTGTAGGGAGATCGATATGTTTGTAAGATATAACTGATTGAACTAAAAAAAGATTTACCAGTTGATTAGTCATTATAAAAGTCTATGAAGTGTAGTGTTCACATGCACCAATTAGCTATGTGTATGCATATCATTGTTGATGATTATATTACCTGGTTAACTAACTCTATGGGTGCACAAGGCTAATTCACTTTTTATATTAGATCCTGACCCACTCCATACAATTTCTACTATATTTATTTCATGGATTTACTAAGAACAGGGATAATATGCATTTAATTGTACCACCGTTCGATCTTGACATGTATTTTGAATGAGATTTGAGCACATCATATTGTCTGATAGGTGTATCCTAGTTGTCTCAAAGAGTTGAATCAGACAGATGACTGAGCCTGCCATGATTGTATTTCATTATATTTTTAATATATCGAGCTCTAACCAGTTCATCCCCCTAATGATAAGATCTCAAATCAATAAACAAAATGCAATATTTACCGACAAGCAATTAGTAGGCTATGCACAATAAATGAAAAGCAACTTTTAAAAAAATCTGCATGTGATTACCTCTAAAATTAAGCAGTTTAAATATTTATCTTTATTTTAAGTCATATCCCTTTGATTTGTTTTCCCACTGTAAAATCTGTTTCAATAGTAATAATAAAATGACTTTTTTATGGAGTTAAAACGGAAAATAATCAAATATGAGAAGATCCATATTTTATTTTTAGTTCTGACGAAATCAAAAGCATAAGTGAAAGCAACATAAGAAAAAAAAAAAGGAAAAACGACAGACATGAAATTTCCACTTACAGCAAGCTTTCAAATGACAGTCTTCTCTATATTTAAGACAAATACAATTTAATGGGTTTTCATGGAAAATTCATTTCTAGAACTATTAGTTTGTAACAAATATGTATTCTAAAATTATTATTTTACACAAACAACTATCAGAAATCTAAAAAAAGAACTTTTCTCTTTTAGAGATTATAGATTCACGGGTCTATTTCCAAAAAATCAGTGTTTTAATATTATCATTACTATATCCCCAAGAATATATCTGTATATCACAATCATGTTTCAGCCAATGTTTTCAAGACGAAAAAAGTCCCTTCAACTTCAAGACAAAACTATACTTATGCCTTGATCTGGAAACTTTTTACATGTTCAACATTATCCGTAAGTATCAATCTTGCAGTCGTATTCCATTTTTACAGTCGGTATTTTCATATCAACATTAGCACTCACTTGTATCATTTGAACATTTTGCTTTGTAGAATGTATAAACAGATGTTAATTTGTCTTAACTCTTGGTATTAAACTTTCGTTACATTTTTACAATTCCATGCAAATTGGAGTGAGAAGAATGATGGTCAGAAAACATATCCCTACCATACGGACAACGGTTACTCAACTCCAAGTATCTAATTAATAGAAAGTTCACCTGAAATTTAGATCGGAAGACATCTGGAACATCTGAAAAGATGACATCCCACATAAGAATGCCGAATAATGTTGTCCAGATACCACTTTCAGAATGAACACCGTTCCATCCACCTCCCTCTTCAGCATAGTACTGCAAAGCTAGTTGCTCAACCCCACAGAGCTCACCATCATAGCCGTAGAATATATTCTTTGATCCAGTTTCACTTTTCAGTGTACGACCCATTACCCTAACCTATCAGTGTATAGCATTGAAGCAAATTAGTCAAATGTTGAAAAAGGGAAAGCTTCTTGCCACATCACTGCTGTGCAACAATAAATAAAACTCACTATTTCTACTTGCTCTTGGTCATGCAGTAGCCAAATAAACAATCTGACAACCATTCAAGGTTTCATATCTCAAATACCCATCTGGGACATCTTTTAAGAAATTTACAGAATGAAAAACGAAATCTCAAATAAATCTATAATGAAATTATCCTCGTTTAAAGATTCAAATTTTGACCAAGTTACTATCCAAAATCTCTGATCAAGAATTCATCCAAAATCTCAATCACGATACCTTGTCCGATGACTATAATCATACAGTAATTTTCTTTTCTTTTTCATCTTGATCCACCTTTTACATTGTTTTTGTAGTAGTAGTAGGATTGACAACGTAGTTTGAATTAATTTTACATGTTGAACATGTCTAACTTTAAAATCCAAACAACTCAACAAGAAGTAAATTTAGTATAGTACAAAACAAAGAAATAACAGTAGACAAGAATTCTTAACTAAAATTTAAAATCTTATATCTCAGTCTATTATATCGAGTTAAATGTTGAGCTCATCTTCTTAGAAATCGTATCAAGATTCGAAATTTGCCACCAAAGGAATTATGCATCTGTTTATTACTTTATCATAATGCAGTCTATGTTATGAGAATAGACGAAAACCATTACAAGCAATATATAAGCTGAATTGACCGTCCCTTAGAGTTTAATCATAAAACTTTAAACCAAATGCACACAATTCACTGAAGTCATAATCAGCATACAAAAACTCTTTCAACTTTTAAAACATCCAGCCCAAGAAACATTACCACTATACTAACATGTGCTGGTGTTGCAAGCTAATCTTTGTATCTTATATTCACTCAATTTCAACGGTGATGCCATGAAATGACATCCATATACATATACATACACACATAAAATATGTGTGTATGCATATCACACACCATCAATAGTTATAGAGGGAGCTGACTATACAAAATTCATCAATGTTTGTTGCTTCAACTTTCAACCTTAATTTAAGTTACACAAATACCATTTCTATTGACATGTTACATTGCACTTCTATATCATGTACAAGGGTGGGAAAATCATGTGTACTATACAATAGCTACAAATAACTGCAATTCCTTAATTTCAACCATGGCTAACAAGTGATGGAACTACTCTTTCTTACCAATATCTAAAGTTGTGGACAACCAGGTTTATGTAGGATTCAAAATTCAATATGATGCCCATGGTTCAATTACAAACTGAAAAATGAAGTGGAAAGGAAAAAATATATGGAGAAAATGGAAGGAGAGGAAAATTTGCACATATATATATATATATATATATATATATATATATATATATATATATATAAGTGTTCCGGGGCACCACTGCCCTACCGTGAGCTACGCTATACAAATCCAACAAGATTTTGTAGATGTTCAATTCACATATATATTATCTTCTGTCCAAAATTTGAGCACGTTCTGACATTCGTAGAATAATATATTTGATGTTTAAATTTAACGGTTTTAATAAATGTCTCAACGGTGAATAATTGAGCTAAGATTTTGAAAATGCTATGAGAGTCGGATCGAGCTCAAATTTTGGATAGATGATAATATATATGGATTGAACATCTACAAAATCTCGTTGGATTTGGATTAGCGTAGCTCACGGTAGGGTAGGGATGTTACATAACAGGGATGCCTCGGAAAGCTCTTGTGTGTGTGTGTGTATCGGCTATTGAGACACAAAATTACACATACAATTAGAGACACAAACTTTAGACCATTAAATTTGTTTGTCTTTATGTAAAGGGTGAAATTCAAGGAGATCAAGCGGTTGAGATTGCTTGTTTTTAAATTTGTCACCTTTTTCAAAGAGCACCCCAAACAGTGCAGCATCCCTTTAACCCCTTGATTTCCACTACATCTCGGTTTCTCTCTCCTACTAACTCTCTCTCTTCTCCCACTAACTTATTTTATGATAAATGAGTTGTGGAAATAGAGGGGCTCTTGGGATGCTCCATTTTTGGGTGTTGTTGAACGCTCATATATATATATATATATATATATATATATATATATATATATATATATATATATAATGAGAGCAGTTATTTGAACACAAATCATGAGACAGTCTCGACCGTTGGATATTTTTGTCCTTATATGGAGAGGTGGAATTCAGGGAGCAATCCAACGGTGGAGATCAATTGTATCTAAATTTGGAATCTAAACAGACTTTCCCACAACAAAAAAGCATTGGACGGCCTATGCAAGGACTAAGGATATGGGATTAGTATCACAACAGTGGTTTTAACTATAAAAAGAGAATTTCAGATAATTAGGTGGTGTTCTATTCAGTATTTTAACCATCAAAATATAGCTTTTCACGAAGCATGCATTAAAAACGATAATACAAAGTAAGGCACAAACTTCTTTAATTGTTCTCTTTACTAAATTAGCATAACTTGGTGTTTTCCATCTTCTTGGTGGCTTGCCCAAGCGTAGTACCCTCTTTTGCAATGCTATTCTAAAACCAGAACGAACCCAAGTATCTTCTACACCTTTTTCTGCAACTGAAAGACTCTCATTAATTCGACTGATATGCTCAAGATCTATTGAAAGCCTAAGAGTCCAGTATCCCCGCCTACTGTCATCGATAAATTTGCATAGTAGCCCTTTCAGAATATTAATTGCATCATCATACCTGAAATTTTAACTCAAACTTGAGCTATTTCTTTGAGTCCAAAACTCATAGTAAAACTAGTGTTACTAAACACAGGTTCATAATTAGGGCTGTTAACGGATGCTTTCGGATTCGGATAATGTCATATCTGTATCCATATCCGAAATCATATTCGAATAATGAATATCCATCTACGGATACGGATGGATATCGGATAATTATCCTATCCGCTAACGATCGATAAATTAACAAATATGAATGGAAAATTTTAATTTAATATATATAATTTTCAGTTCCATCGATTATTAAAATGTTAAAGATAAACAATAATGATGATAATAAATAAATTTGAGCAGTTAATATGCATTAATGCGCATAATGTGAACTTTAAACTTAATAAAATAATTTTTAAAAAAAATATTTTTCAACGGACTAAAATATGCATAATTTAAGCTATAATTTTGACAAAAAACGGACGGATAATTTTCAAATGCGGATGTCTTCGTATCTGCATCTGTTTCTTCGGATACTGAATATATATCCTCTTTTCAGATACAGATGCGGGCAGATCTCGCATTTTTCGGGTGTCCATTGACAACCCTATTCATAATAGTATGACATAGATATAGATGGTAACATAACTAATACAAAATTTTATACACATATTGGTATGCCAAGTATGTTATGATGACGTTGCCAACTAACTGAAATTTAATATTTAAAAATAACTGAAATAAATTGTAGTAGATTTCATGATATGAACTGATAGGGGGTTTTAGGTACAAGGACAAAATTAGAGAAAATTTTAAACACAAGGACAAAAGGCCAAAAATTTAGCCACAATGACACTTTTTAGTATAAATCAAGGAATTCAAGAGTTCACCGTCATTTCCTATTTTGCACTAAAAAGTGTCATTCGACCTAAATTTTTGGTCTCTTGTCCTTGTGCCTGAATTTTTCTCTAATTTTGTCCTTCACGTTATTTTTCTGATAGGAAATATCCCTTCATCAACTCGATATTCTCCAAGGTAACAGTATAATTTTCATAAAGATCTTGTGGAAACCACATATAACCGCTGACGCTAAGAGGCAGGAAAAGAAGAAGAAAAATATGGAGTAAATGCATAGCATATCATTACTTCACTAATAACTTAATCCTACAAGAGAAGATATATAAGTTCCAGGAAATTTAACCTCCATACCTGCGCTCGCGTTCAAGTAAAGATACACCAACTGAAAGAATTTTTGAGTAAACATATGAAGCCGAGAATTGTGAAAAAAACAAAGGTGGAGAGCCACTCTCAGAAAAGTGCTTTGTTTCCTTGGGTAAGGGTTGCAATTTCTCATCGCATTTATATATGCATCTCAACGCCAAATCAGTATTATTTTTATCTAGAGATTCATCCATTATTTGCGCCACTTCAACAGCCTGCAGTATTGTAGCAGTATAACCAGTATAAGAGAACACAGATACAAAATAGATAAATAAGATGTGGAGTGTAAGAAGAAGGAAAGCTAACAACCTCTTCATATTCAAGTAGGCTGCTTCTACAGGAAAAAATTTGATGTGTGATTGTGCAGTTGTAATCAGGAAATTTGATAAGCCCAAGATCGCTAAGCAAAAAAGCTGAAAGGTCTTGTTCACCATTAAGGAAAAAAAGTCTCTGCATAAACGCTATAGAATTTAATCCCGAGAAACGAAAACTTGATGGAAAACAAGTAGTACATAGAAAATTAATTGAAAAGAATCTAACATCTCAGAAATGTTTCTCTCGCTGCCAATGTGTCACTAAAGACAATATTATATTTTAGTTTCTACAATTCATGTGTATTTATCCCTATTATATTCCTATGTTTTCGGTAACCGCAGAGAAGTAAAAGGAAATTAGAATGAGCAGATTATCTTATGGGTTATTAATTATAGGGTAACTCTATTGAGACACAGATTAGTAACACAATTGGCGAGACGACGTATCTCAACCATTGGATCACCCTTGATTTAAACCCCAAATTGTATTTTATTTTGTGTTCAAATAGCCAGCCTCTTAATTATATGAGAAAACTTCAAATTTTGCATTATGATAATAATATTTAGGCTTTACTTGGTTACCAATGCATATATACTTTGTAAATTTGACTATAAAGACGACAAATTACAAAATGTTGTAAATGTTGTATTCACAAATCTGAGGGACCTAAATTATATAAGAACAGTCAGCAAAATACTTTGACAAGTTAATAATGGATTGACTAAAGCGTAAGTCCTCTAAACACCATTAAATTACCAATAGAGCAGTGTTATTAACGGCGCACGGCGCAAAAAGGCGCAAATCATCTCTGGAGTCTTGGCACACAGCGCGGCAAATGGCACACGCCTTTTTAATTTACTGTGTGTGCTTAATATTTTTAATAAATTTAATATGTTAACAAAAAAAATTAAAAAATTCAAATTTTTATGCTAAAACGTATATATGCAACAAAAAAATTTTCTGCGTTTTACAAAAGAACATAAAATTTCAAGCACATTAGTTTTCAAATCCAAAATGATAATACACATTACTGATAAACTAAAAATATGAATTTGATAAATTTAATGCTCGATTGTATTTAACAAATATCAAATCATGAAATATTTTCATATTGTAGACAAATCGTAAAAAGCTATTGGACTATCCACACATGCAAAAAAAGTATATCCAAGGGTATGTTTCAGAACTGATTAAATGTTAATTTTCTGAGGATGCTTTCTCTTTCTCTAAAGTTGCTTCTCTTAATTTATCATTCATGGGTTCTCAGTCCTACTCATTTACTTTTACATACATGCTAGGCAATATTTTATACATTACATTATATATTTCTAACAATATTAAAATGAATATAAACTATGTTGGATAATAAAACATATGTCAGTTCTAAATGTCGGCATGCTACGGTCAATCAAATACATGATTGTAAAGTTATTAACTCGTTGATGATAATCGAATAAGAAATAATAATGATGTGATTATGTTTCCATATAATTAAAAAAAAAGGTGTTAATAAAGCTATTCACATTTCATGTTATTATGATAATAATAATAATAGTAGTAGTGATGGTGGTTGTACTGATGGTAAGAGTATTTGTACTAGTAGTTATTGCAGTTTGCAATGCAAAAGAAAAGGCAAAAAACCATAAAATAAATAAAAGGCGCGCTATTTTGCGCCGTGCGCCATTTTTGCGCCGTGCGCCATTTTTGCGCCGTGCGCCAAGCAATAATGGCACAAACGCCGCGCCGCGCGCCATGGGGCGCCTTTCACAATTATGCAATAGAGACATGCAAAGAAAAGAGTAACATCATACAGTTACAAACTTAAGCACCATATTTCACTTAGAAAATATTTACACGCGTGTTAACCATAAATCACCTGAACTCTCCAAAGTAGTGCATCAACATCTGCTGAAATCTTTATGCATCTTCCAACGCGATCTAGAAGCCTGTGGGGAAGAACCTGGCTGCGTAAAGATGCATGTATAAAATTACCTTATTTGATTTTGCAAATTTTACAAAGTGAAACGGAAGTCTAGATATGTTAAACTACCATGATCCGCCTTCATATGCAGCCAAGAGATAATTAATAAGGTCTTCTTTGCGAGTGCAATTGGATTTCTTCTGTTGATGTAAAGTGAGAAAGTTAAATCAGAAATATATAATTATCAGTACATTCAGTTATCATTTATTGCCATCTTCTTACAACGACAAAACAATATTTCCAAGGATAAAAAGACAAAATTGATGTTTCGTTATCGATACTCAAGCAGGCTGGTTGTTAGTTTATTTTAAGTAACAATGCACAAAATTACAATTAATTGCGTAAGTTACGCATGTTAACTACCAAATGAAGGTTATGATATTCTTATGAATAACTTTTATCTAAGTGATTCCAGCAGAATAAAAATTGAGAAACTGTTATTTTCCCTCAATACTCAAGCAGGCTTTTACTGTCAGCTCGTTTATCAAGTTCAAATTTTTTTTTCTCATATTGTACAATTCTGCAATTTATACAACCAAAGAAAAAAGTCAAAATATATTTCCGCAAAATATAAGAGTAAATTCACTATTATATAAAATTAGCCACAAGAAGCAATAATAACCAACAATAGAATCTTTTGTTAAAATTTAAAAGGTGCAAGCGTGCTGATTAACCCCAAGTCAACCAACAATAGATCATATAAAATTAGCCACAAGAAGTTTAGTAGGACACATATATGATCTATATAATTAACCACATCATTAAAAAACGTACGCTAAATATTAACATTATAGTACTTTTTACCTCAGTTTCATCTTCCTTTGATATGTAACAGTTACAAATTTATGCAATTAATTATGATTAAACGTGTTTTAAAATTTATGTAATTAACTATGCTGAAAACTATATATCCATACCGATGCATTAATAGGGCCAGATCCAGTCATCCTAACATGTAAAACAAGCTATTTATATTTTTGTAGTAAATATTCACATGTAATAAGTGTGCTAAACTGTTTTTGGTCGCTTTTTCAATGTAAAATACACATGATGATATGTACTTCGGAAATAATAAGAACAAAATACCATGTTTCAACAAACATGATTAAAATAATTCTTTACATGTGTGTAATGTATCTTTGTATACATGGGTAATTAATCACAAAAACAAACAGCAAGAAGAAATATTCAAATGAAATTGAAACCAATGTCAGCATACGATGATGAAACCAGTGACTTTCCCATTAACATAGGTCTTCACCCCTTATATTTTTGCCTTAGTGATGGATGAAGTCGTGAAGGGTATACAAGGTGAGATTCATTGATGTACGCTCTTTGTTGATGATGTTGTGCTAATTGACGGAAGTACGATTGTTGATGATGTTGTGCTAATCAAAGGGTTTCAGGCTTAGCAGAAATAAAAAGAGTATATATGAAGTGCGAGTTCCGTGGTGTCATGTCAGAGGATGGAGGGGTCACCCTAGCCGGACAAGAAGTGTCCACGAAGAAATCCTTTTGATATTTACAATCTATGTTACAGTTTGATGGTGAAGTTGAGGAAGATGTGGGTTTTAAAATTCTAGCGGGAATGGTGAAATGACGACTAACATTTGACATTCTCTACGACAAGAAAATTCGAAAAAGCTTAAACAAAAGTTCTACATAACAACAATCAGGTATGCAATGTTATATAGTGTAGAATGAAGGTATACTAAACGGCAACACGTTTAGAAGAAAAGTGTAGCAAAGATGTCTATGTTGCGAGTGAGCTGTGGGCATATCAGACGAGACAGAATTATAAACGATGATGCCTAGAACAAATTTGAAGTTGCACCAATTGAAAATAATCTAGTATGACACCGCTTAAGATGGTTCGGACATCTTCAACGGAGAACTCATGATGCTCTGTGCGTGCTAGAATTAGAAGTTGCACCAAACGCTCAAAGAAAGATAGAGGTCAACCAAGTATGATGTGCGACAAAATAGTAAAAAAGAATTGAGAAATTGAAATACATTCGAAGCGCTGGCGTCGAACAAAAGCACATGAATAAGGCAAATAGGATGCAGTGTTGGTCTTCGATATCTATCACTGCTAATATCATTATTATCATCACCACCACCACCTTATTTTTTATTTATTATTATTACTATTATTGTTTGTTTAATTATTTTACTTTATTTTACTTTATCTTTATTTATATTTTCACCTTTAAAACTCTTGTTACTATCATTGCCTTTAAATTGACTTTGTCATTTGGTTTTGAGTTTCATCTCTAGCCAATCCCAAATTTTTCGGGATTAATGCTTTAGTTGTTGTTTGTTTGTGTGCGAAAATGTTTTCAATTACATGTACGATGTATCCACGATTTATCATAATGTCGTAATATTAAAGTTAAATACAAAAAGAAAAACTAAAATCGCAAAGCAAACTTACATATAGACCTATCTTGTGATTTAAGACTAGTATGCGACAACAATTTTTTTGATAATATACTACCTGACACAATTATTTGCTTAGTGCCTCATTCTGATTCAAAGCTTGTCCGTGGTCACTTGCACCAAAAATAGGCTGTATATGATAATGAATGCATTCATTGAGTGCTACGGTAATTAACTAATAATAGAATATTATTACACTAGTAATGAGTATTAACGATAGGAACCAAAACTCATTTTCACAGTCTGAAATACTCGATTATTATTGATAAATAGAATTATCACCGTGCTTAAATTCAATCCACAACTAATTAAAAAAAATTAGCAACAGGTAAAAAGGACATTTTCAAGTTTATATATTGCTTATAATGATTTAACTCTGAAACAAGGTTTTAAAACTCGATTTTGATTTCAGCCATTTCAAATTTTGTTAGTTTTGAATAATTTCAGTTTTGATTTCAGTACGGTTTCATTTTACAATAGGTTGTCAAAACTTAACACTATGTGTTAAGCAAGCTAAATTAATCCCATATTTTACTTAACAATAATACACCAATCCAAATTAAAATAATTTTAGCCCACCACAAAGTTACACAACAGAGCCCAATTTCAGCCCAACATAAATTATATAACATAGCCTACTAAAATAGCTTCAATCTGTCCACTAAAAACATTGCCGCACTCAAAATCTCTTTCCAAAAGCTATTCTATGGCCCCAAAAAAAGGCTTAGGCAATGGAAAAAGAAAAAAATAACGATCCTCTATCTTCACTACCAACTAAAAATTCACTCGTTGTTGGTCATCAATCTTCACCACTGAATTAGTTTTCCACGCCGACGTCACTAAAGGCGAAGGCTAAATGCTAAAGCCTAAAGCAAAATTGAGGTCGATCGGTGAACCAAAATTTTGATACCCTGAAATTTCGGTTGTATTGTACCGGTGCCGAAGGAGAGCAAACCGAAACCGGTCAAAAAAATCGGTTTCAATTACGCCTGTAAAAGAACGAAACAGGAAGAACAATCGAAGTAAAGACCAAGATCAGAAGATACGAAAGAGAAAATATCAAATACCCAAACATAATTGACCTCAATTCAGCTTTAGCCTTCCTCTTTGGCAACGTCGGCCTTGAAGCCTTGTGTGGCGGTAAAGATTGATGACCAACAATGCGCAAATTTTTAGTCAGCGGCAAAAATGGAGAATCGTTTGTTTTTCAATTGCCTCGGCGTTTTTCTTTCAAAGTTTGAGGGTTCGACTGAAACAACGAAATTCCGATCGTTTCGCTTAGGTCATAATAATGGCACAGCTGATATTATGGTTCAACAAAAAAAAGAAATTCATATTATAAAAAAAAAAAACTCAAAAGAAAATAAAGAATTAATTTGAATTCCGAATATATGAATATTTAAAATCTTAAATTATAGAAGATACAAATTCACAAAAATATATAAACGACGAAACTAAAAACTGAAAATGAAGTAATGAATAAACATTTTTCAATGTTTCAAATATTTGAAATTAATCAGCATTGTTCATGTATATCTTATTTTTTTAATTAAGTTTAAGTTATACGTTTTATTTCAATAAATTAAACAAATAAATGTGCAATTATATGAAAATAAATAACAAGATCCGAAATCATAATTTTTAATTTACTAAGTAGTTTGAAATTCCTAAAATTATAAAAGAACGAAAACAAGACCAAAACCAAGATCTCGAACCATGCTTTTTTCCTTTTGCCCTAGCTTTCAAAAGGGGATTTTGAGTGCAACAATATTTTAATGGATGGGTTGAAGTTATGTTACTATGTTATGTTCTGTAATTTATGTTGGGCTGAAATTGGGCTCTATTGTGAAATTTTGTGGTGCATTGAAATTCTTTTAAGTTCTATTAGTGTATTATTGTTAAGTAAAATTTGAGATTAATTTGGCTTATTTAATACATTGTGTTAAGTTCAATAAATGACACTATTGAAAACGGAAACTGAACCAAAAATGAAATCAAAATCAGAACTTCTGAAATTGACTGAAACTAACAAAATTTCAAATGACCAAAATCGAATTTTCGGACCTTGATTTAGATTCATGCAGACAATTAGATTTTGACATGGTAAAATAATAGTGGAAAATGCTCTGAAGGATCCGTTTCCTTGTATACGATAATCATTAGCATTTTAATTACCCACCATTGATGACCCTTTCGTCGATTCTAAAGCCTATACTAAAGGAGACAGGGTTGAACTTTTTTATTCCATGAATAAACATTAATTATTGTTGGCTTCATTTACCAAAAATTCAAATTAATAAATATTAATCGAGACAATTCAAATCTTGCATGATGTGTGGTTCAAACAGCTGGACATATGTTGACTTGTAATATATTATATACTACCTAAAATTTGTAGCATCTACTTCCAAAACAAACAGAAAAACATATAGGGACTTTAATATTACATAAAAGGAGAAAAATATGACCAAATTGCATGCTTTTATCTTACTATTACTTAATTGACAAAAAATTATAATAAATGGTCAACGAGAAAAATTATAATGAAATAGCTTTTGTTTAGACTAAAATGTACGACCTCTGGCCTTCAACCATCTATAATTAAATATAATAAATAGTAGGTGATACGAAATGGAATGAGATAGTTTTGCTAAAGCTCGAACTTGTGATATATAACCTTCATCTATCTATAACATATGTTAAAAAACTGTTGAATCTAAAGTTGTCAATGGATACCCGAAGATCCCGAAATCCGTCTGCATTCATAATGTTTATGAATCATAAGACACATTTATCAAATATAAAAGGATATTATACATCATTAGAGGATTAGAATATTATTTCTTGATGGATGTTACGTGTTAATTAGCCTTTTGGTCCGGCCATACTTGGGCAGATTAGATAAGTTAGACTCGACCGCCATCGAGATGAACAATCCAGAGAGATACGACCCGGAGGTATAGACATCAAGCACGGACAAGCACATGAGATGATGAGCAAACGGAGAAAGAAAATTAAGCAGAGATTGCATGACCCCAATGTTCACGTCCCCGAATTGGAACTGATCCGAGCACTTCATATCGGGTCCGACCGAAAAGCGACCACACGGGGATGATCCCCTCCTTAGACTCCATGATTTCATAACTTCGCTCCAGCATGCCATATCATTCCTAAGTCGCAATCTTCATAATGCTATGAGCCCTACTCAAGCGACGATCTGAGACCCACATGCACTCCACTCAAGTACATGCAAGCAACTAGACTCAACAATGCAATTAAACGAAGATCCCTCGATTCCTCGAGAACGACGAAGCAACTTCAAAGAATGACCACGAAAACTCGAAACACACGACAAGGCGATCAACTTTCAGAAATTGTCGAGCCTCACTGAACCAAAAATGTGAATCGGCATCGATCCAGGACGGGTGGCCCGATGTGGCTCATACTTTTGAGACCCTATCGTCTTTGTCTCCAGACTCTTCTGTCAAAATTTCAACATAAACTGAGTCCTCCTCTCCCTATAAATACCAACTTCGTCATTCATTTTGAGGATCTTTTAGCACTTGTAAAATTCCCTGTACATTATCAAGCCAAATCTACTCTCATCCAAAATTTTGGAACTCCGTATCATCAATAAAATTGGTCATATCCTTCAAGTGGACGTAGGCTCAAACGCTGGACCACTATAAAATCATTGTCACATGATTTTTTATTGTTTTACTGATTTGTTTGTGTTTGTGATCTGCCCGTGATTACTTTCTTTACATTCTTCTCTCTACATACAATTCTATGGTGTTCTGACCAATTTTGGTGCATATTATGCATAGTAGCTAAGGAAAACTTTCTCGCGTTACAAATATGCATTTGAAATATTAGTGCATGATATCTGCTTCATATTTGATTTACATTAAATCAATATAAGATATTTTTCATTTCTAATTTACAAGGCTTATTGCAATGTTCAAACCAAGGTTTAAAATTCTATTTTTCGGTTCTGTTTCGATCATTTGACATTTTAGCAACTTCAGCTCCATTCTGGACATCCCATAAATTCTAATTTGATTCTGGTTTCGGATTTTATTTTTCTTCTTTTAAATAATTTTTTCCCATATAAGTAAATTACAACGTACTAAAATCTCACATGTACATAAACATATAACTTCTATATATCCAAGGCCCAATAAATATCAAATCTGCCAATAAATAAAGTCGCAACCTAGTATTTGTTTCGCCCCTAAAGCTCTTCTTCTTCCCTTGAAAAGCCCAATATCTCAAACCAAAAGCCAAAACCCTAGCCACCCTTCCACTATACATTTTATCTCCCGATGCCCTAAATTCAGGTCAAAAATATCTCCTGAAGCCGCCTCCTGATGTCCCGTCACGTCATTCTCAAATCAAAAGCACGTACTTACAACAATGTCAAAATTGATAATTCTTTTCTTTTCTTTAACTCTATCATTTCTTCCCTGAATCATGCGTACATCATTATATAAAGTGAATTTTGTTTTTTGACCAATTTTAATTGAAACCGGGATTTATAGGCAATTTCTTCTCGATCGCTGGCAAAACCGAACCAGGATGGTCAAAATTCCAGCATGCTGGACAGAATCTTGAACCAACGTTCAAACGAGAATTTATTAGTAACTTGAATGTCATGGAAATCTCAGTATTTACATAAATTGCACAACTTGTTCTTCATACACAATTCATATTTTATATCAAATATGATTACATCGTTTTCAATTTGAATATACAACACTACTATTTGATGCTCGATAGATCCAACTAATGTGATCAGTGGTTGATCAGTATCTTGAATGTTATAACAACTAGATTAACTCATTAAACTGTATAGATGATCAATTCAGTTTTCGAGGTAAATAAATTGAAAAAAATAAAAATTGCATCAAATAATTTCCATGGAAAATGAGTATGAAAAATTATTGCTTCATCATAGTATGCCAATAAGAAGACAAAAGGATTATTAGTAGAATACATTTTGATTTCAACTGGAAAAAAAAAATGGGCTGTATAAATTGAGAGTGAGTGAGAGATTATTCACATTCGTCTCAATATCAAATTTTAATATAAAAAATCAAATTTAATAAACAAAAGGAGGCCAAAAAATTAACAATTCAGAAAATAAGCAAATTTTTGATTTTCGAAACATAAAAAAATAAGAGTTTTCAAGTGCAAGAAGGGCCAAGATAATTGTAAATAAATATTTTTAGAGTGCCAAGTCATATATACAATACAGATTATACTTTCCATTTTCTTAAATAGATAAAAGTACTCATTTTTCAATCTCCAAAGACTAAGGGACAATTCTATCAAAATGCATATTTAAATATAATACACTCGTAGTCATAGTGACAAACAAATAACTATAAGACAAATCAACATCATACAAACATGTCAGACCCGTATCTGTCCACACAGTTTCTCATACTATGTAGTCATCAGAAGTCTATTGATGTTGGAGGATAACCGTGGCAGCAACCAAATATGGAGGGCCATTTAAAATGCTCCGAATAAAATGACTGCAGTCTATAAATGGATACAGCCAATAAACATATTAATCTGTATGAAAGTAATGATTTTCAGGCATCTCAATTATAATGTATCGGCTAAAATAGAATAACGATAACATAATCTCGAAATAGTTCTACAGTGAGGCAAAGCAATGACAAGATAAATATGCTTTTATAAGTTATCATATAACCCCTAAATTAACTGTTGGCATTACTGAGTAGTTTTACAATGACAGTGAGTTGGCAACAAACAATGAGTATGATGTTAAATTAAGTTCAATTAGTTGTTTAATTGTTTCAAACTACACTCACCCACATTCATCTCAACATAGATGAAGTCTTGTTAACAACTATGATGTTACAATTTATATGCATAACGTTAACTATGTGCAATGTTTCATATTTGAGATATTATTCAAAATCATATATTCCAAAATTGTCTTGCTTTTTAGATAGGTCCAAAATAAGTTGTTCAATCCGATTACTATTTATTAACCCTCAAGTCGTATTTTATTTTGTACCCTAACGGGCTACAAAAGGTTTGTAATTTACTTTGATTTTCAGTATCCAAATTGAGCATAAATTACTCGGACTCCAAGATAGTACTGAGACGTCGTTTCAAGATGTGCTGGTTATATCATATAAGTAAGGTTCCAAACCGTAGACTTCAGAATAGATCTCAAAATCAAATTTTGGTTCATATCTCAAATTAAAATCCCAAATGAAACGAGCATCAAACAAGATAAAAAGTATATTTGGAGGTTTGTCTTTCTTAAGCATGAGAAGTCTCAAGCGAAATGAAGATATAAAATTCTAACTGTATGATACCACTTTCACAGAAAGGATATCTCAAACCATTATGATACTTCTCAACATTAAAAAACTCTCCTGTGGGTATTATAACTACATACATACCTTCAATAATGCTAGACGGAAAAGACGGTGCAAGAATTAACAACAATAACAAATACATAGATGTATGGTCAAATTATTAGTGACATAGAATAAAAACGTTACTACGGAGACCGAGTTTATAACAAAAAGGAAGCATCAGATAAAATATCTCTAATGCATATAGAAAATAAAATGAATTTTAGTTAAGTCGTTATATCTTGTAACCATGACTTCAATAGTAACCAAATTACAAAACAAATGTGTTTGTATGAAATATGAAAACATTATTTACAAAAATTAGTTTACACTACAGAATAAAGTGAATAAAATCTGGACTAAACAAACTATTACTTACAAAAATAGATGAAAAAAAGATTATATATGAATTCAATTATGTTTACAAAGTTTTTAGGAATTTTTTAAAAGGAAATACAATATCTTCAACCTTTTCTTTGGTCAAATATTCAGATAATGTTGAAATAGGATTGGGGTAGGTGTCAATAAAAGATTCTTGTGAGGAAGTTGAGACCAACGCGTCATTAATTGTGATTTGAGCTATAAACTTCTAATGTTAATTCTTCTGTTTATCCAAATTATAGGCCCTTAACTTGAAAATGCACGATGGTCATGTTTAAGAATGCTTATGATCAAATTATATATGGAAACTTAGAACATTTGCTACTGAAAAGCCCTACATATTTGGATCAGAACTGCATTAAGGATTTTAAGGTTGGAATCAAAGTTCAAGAACTCAATTTCCGTTTTCGGTTCTGGTCATTCGAAATTTTTGATCGGTATCGGAAATCTTGAAAGTTTCGAGTTTGATCTCGGTCCGATCTAGACTTCAAAATTTTGCCCTTCGTAATGGAAAATTTAAAACATTCCAATTAGAATTAGACTAAATATTATAATTTATTAGTTAACCCAAAATTAGAATGAGATATTATAACTGAACTCGATTAGAATGAAAAACATATTTGCAGTAAATTAAATTAACTAAACAAATCAGGCCCAAACAATTTCCAACCCCCAATATCTACCCCCTACATATGTAAATCCCCTGTTAATTCCGCTTGTTCTCATCTTTTCTCACCCTCGTGTTCATTTTCTCGACCTCAGATCAAAGTCTATGTCAACTACCACTCCCCTCGTCTTCATCTTTCCCACTTTTCTTTCAAGTGTGTTTGCTATAAATTAAACCAAAATAAAGAAGAGACTACCAGTCTTCTTGCTCGACGTTGACTGCCGCCTCAGATCAAAGTCAATGTTGACTAAGGCAAGAAGAAGAAAAAATATGTAAATTTGTCCGATTAGACGCTGCAATTCCTCGAGTCGACTTAGGTACGAATCTACTTGTTAGATTCGAGCTCTTGTAAGTTGACCAATTTGTTTTGATTTTTAATTCCTTTTTTAAACCAACCCGAAATTGAATTTTGTATTTGGTTCTGTTTTAATCAATGTTGGTACCTGCACGGTCCTATCGAAACTGGGTACCGACCAATACCTCGTACCCTATAGGTCTGTCAATGATACCTGAATTATCCTAAATTTATCTGCGTCTGTATCTGAAAAGCAGAAAAGCATCAGCCATAAAAAGGGATACGGGTGTGGCCATCAAGGTATGCGAAAATTATCTGTTAAGTTTCTGTCAAGATTATGATTAATATTTGTATATAGTATTACAACGATAGGCGTGTTTATTTTTTTATTAAGCTAATAGTTTGTATAATATGAATTTAATGCATATTAATTTCTCATAATTATTTATTGTCATTCTACATGTTTATTTTTCACACTTTTATATTAACCGAGGTTGAGAAATTTATCATAAAACAAAATTTTATATTTATATTTATCAATTCATCAATCGCTAGTAGATAGAATAATCATCTGATATCAATCTGTATTTGCGGCTGTAGATATCCGATATTCAAAAATGATTTCGTAGGCTGATACGGATATGACACTATTTGTATCTGAAAGTATCCGTTCAAAGGCCCAATTCTATGAGCATGCAAATTATTAAATTCATAATTGATACGGCCAACCAGTATTGGCAGTTTTTAGGTGATACAGTTGAGCTCATGCCCTTGGCCGATTCTTCAAGCAGTGTCTTATACTAGATAGATACAAAAAGGTAGACTATTTTTTAACACTTGTATCCCGGGGAAAAGATTGGAACGGTATTGTTTCTTCTGCTTTTCTTTTTTTTTTGGGGGGGGGGGGGGGGGTTGGGGGGCATCCAACCCTTCATATGAGGGGGATATAAACTCAATTTCAGGCGATAGTTGTGTCTCATTTTCGCTATCCCTTCTTTAATATTCATCCTAAATTGCCAGAAATGCTTTCCGGTATAATCATTCATTCTTTGAAGTTCAAACCCAAAGCTTACATTTAGCCATATTGAAAAATTAAAATAAATAGTCCACTTACTAGAAGTTGAACTAAAAGCTATAACAGAAACAGTAAGCTATAATGCTTTAACATAAACTCAAACTATATTGCAGAAACAAGACATAGGAATTTAAAAACATGTTTTGTTGTCCTTTAATTCTAAAGAGATAGAATTAAATTTCAGAATAAATTGTTGCAGTGAGCAAAATGAATGCTGTTATGTGCATTGTGTATTTTACTGTAGCATATTATGATTTAAGAGAAGTAATGAAACAATAAGATGGAACCCAGTGCACGAGGCTTCCCGTACAAGAAAAGTCATGATGCATGATGTTTAAATAATCCAACGCAGGAAAAGTCATGATGCATGATGTTAAAACTTTAAAGATAATATTGTGGTAATGCCTAATAGACACATTAAAATAAGAACAAAAGGCAGAACAATAAGGAAATGTATTAGAATCTAAACGGTTAGCACTTAGTACAATTACAACCGAGTATTACGTCATAATTTTAATAAAAATAAGTCAGAGCGAGTGAATGAGAGAGAAAGGCGGGGAGAGAGAGAGAGCGTGTGTGTGCGCGCCCGCGCGTGTGAATAAGTACGTATGCATATGCACATACTTAGATGGAGCGGACATTCAAGGAAATCACAGTAATACAGATGAGGAGAGGAGATAATACTTTTAAAAAAAATGAAGAAGAGGAAGAAGAAAATTACGAAGGAAACATGGGGAAAAAACATTAATTATACAGAATAATTATTTTTTTAAAAAATTAATAGTAGGATGAGATTAAAAAAATATGGGAAATGATAATTCACATACAGAAAACCTTGATCTTTTGGGAAAACGGCAAATATGATGATGACACCGGTTTAAACTATTTCCACTGAAGCAAGTGGGGAAATCAAAGAGATCAAGAACATGAGTAGAAAAGTACCTTAGGAAGCTCGGCACTCAAAATATCTTTAATTTCTGAAACATTCAGCAGTTCAAGAATTTCTTTTAAATCAAATTTGTGTATATCCTCACCTGATCTATATGACAATACATAACTAGCCACTGTAAATAGTACAACGTATATATCAATGAGGAGATGGCACAAAAATTAATAAAATACACGTTTTCAGTTGACAGAAAAACTTAGATGTACAGGATACCTTCTAATTCATTAATTGCCTGGTCTACATTTTTTACTTCGGGGTACGAAATATTGGACGAACGGAACCAAGGTCCTGCATCACAGATTTCAAAATGGACAAAAAACAAAAACCGTAAGCACTTTATTGGCAAAACAGATCATAATAAGTAATAAAAAAAATTACTTCACTCAGTTCAGTAATCAATTTACAGTACATCAAACCGTATATTCTCTGCATATGTTATAAATCGGTAACATGTAACCAACATGTAATACACAGATTTATTTTAAATTATTTCCATGTTGGAGAAGCAGAGCTATAAAAACTCCCAGAGACATATTCATTTTCAGTAATTTGCTGTGAAAGGTTATGATGTGAGAAATTCAATGACCTCAAATTTTATATCCTCCTGTCTATCATGTAGCTCGGTAGCATGTGATGTGTGACTATATTATTAGCTCATGCATTTTAGGAATAAGCAAGAAACATTTTCATTCTCAGTCTTTTGTTGCAAAATTCCATGGCATGAGAAATTAATCATTTTTTTGCATTAATTATATGTGTGTGTGTGTGTGTATACATATTGGGTGATGTTCCGCTACACTTATATTGCATGTGAATACTCCCCCTGAATTCCAACCACTCATTCCGATTTTAATATTCATTTTTTCTCTCTCTTTCCACTACACTATTATTTAAGTGAAAAGAAAGAAAGAATGAATATTAAAATTGGAATAAGTAGTTGAAATTCAGGGGGAGATTCACATGCAATATAAGAGGTGTAGCGGAACGTTAGTGTTATATATATATACACACACACACACACACACATATGATGATAGTCAGTTTATTTAACGAAATGAAAACTAAAAACTTGTTGCAGTCTTTCCGAAATTTGGTTCATAAAATAATTGTTATTTCAATCCAGATAAAAGTAGAGCCAAAAGAAAATTTATCAATTTGAAGGATCGCTAACACCATATGAATCATACTAGGAGATGTGTCGAATATCGCAAGTAAAAAATTTACCTTTCCGAGTATAAATTCGTATGAACAGTCTTTGAGCTTCGTTACTTAATGAACTGAATGATCCTACCAAATATATTTTTGTTAAGAATGCTCAATAGAGGTAGAATAACCAATAAATTTTCCAGAAAGAAATCAAAATAGTACCTAATAACAGTTTTTCGTTACTCGAAAGAAGATGAGTATTATTGTTAACAACATCGTCTACCATTAGACGGAAATTTTGTTGGTATTTTGTCGCACTAGGAGGATTAATTTTGGCATATTCCGTGACACTTCGAACATTTTCCCACAAGAGTTTGCAAGTTTCATGATTTTCATTTTTGCAGCCAGCCAAGTAGTGGCAAATAAGCTTGATAGGAACAACATCGGAGGAGCGCTGGGGTACAGAGATCACATGACCCTGTATAATAATCAACGACTTTATATTATATCTTACATGGTTTAAAAAAGAAAGGGTCCCAATGCATAAGGCTCTTTTTGTGCAAAAGGTTGAGAGCAATCACATGAGAACTAGCCGTAACTGTGAAATTATATTCAAAGACGTTGCACTGGGGGGAATCAAACCCTAGGCTGTAATAAGATTATAATGCTGTTCTCCCAATGGTTGAAAGCTTCACGTCGACTTTCAAGGCATAAATGTGAAAATATAGATGAAACGTGAAAAATGTATTTATTGTATCCATGTTTGGATGGTTAATATCAAACAAAGTACTTGATTAGATATAGATAACTTCATTGTAATAAAGGAATAACAAGCAATTACATATATGATAACTATGAGCATTCATACCTCACATTTCAAATGAAAATTATCAATTAATGGAGACAAGAATTTTGCCAATTCTCGTTGTATATAACCAAGGAAATATCCGGTCTCAGAATCTGCGGAAAGCACCTACGCAAAATGAAAGCTAATTAAGTTCATAAATGAATGACACTCTTTACAAATAGATAAGGCTCGATTATAGGAAACCTTAATGGCATTCGTATCCTTTGCATTTTGTGAATCCCTAAAAAGAGACACTTTATCACCTTGTTGCAGCCTGATGTTGTCGTGAAATTTACGACCCACAATAAATGTTTCTACTTCTTCTACGAAGTTAGAGTCCACAGTTTCAATTAAACTGTAACCATCATTTGATGCATTGTTTTTTTTAACAGCGATGCATTTACTTGAGCTGCTCGCACATTCATCATTCTTTAATGAACATTTTTCTATTGTAATTATTGAATTATGAACAGAATCTTTTTCGATGACTAATGCACACTTTTCATCAGAAGCTCTAGAGTTACCGGAGGCATCAGATGAAGTAATGTTCTTAGACTGAGGAGAGAAATTTAATTGTAGAAGGGTACGTTGCTTCAGCTTTCTTTTAGTTCCCCTAGTTAAGCATGTATCTGGAAAGAAAAGTAGAAAGATATATAATTTTTGACTAATGAAACTTTAGATTATCAAAAGAAAAAAATACACATTGTTCCAGCAAAACATGCACGGAGGAATAACAAGATCTATGACATGGAACTGACCCGCATAAACCTGCCAAACCTATCTCATTTAAACAAATGGTTTTCAGCAAACGTCATCATTTTAAATGTTTGAGTATCACATCTCTAACTTTTTATTAAAATATTTTTTTGAATCCCCTACTATATTGAGTATGCTTCTGTGAAGCTTATGCATTTTACAAAATGTTTGTACTCGGTATTATTTCTAAATATTAATTTGGTGTGAATTTGTCAATGGAACAATTACATTGCTATCCTCCATCTCTCCGCAAACAGTTTTCTAACAGCACGCCTTTTCTTCCACCCCTCATTTCTCTCAATCATAGTCTAAATATATCTCTCCACATCTAAAATCAATTTCTAAAAACAAAAGAGACCATAAGCTACTTTGCAAATGATGCAAAAACCGCCGATTTTAAACTTTCAGCTTTGACAACGGATTAAGTCAGCGACGATCTTGACCACCACAAGCCTACACCTTTGACAATGACAATGTGCAATCGATCAGGTAAGATCGGATCCTGTTTTTTAAACCAATGTTGGAGGTCTCTGGACAACTTCGGGAATGTTTTTTAAAACAAAATTGTTTTCAGATTCAATTTTGACTCTGGTCCCTAAAAAGAAGGGGGAAAATAAGAACAAGACAAAGCAGCATCAAAAGCATTCCAGTATGGCTACTCAAATAATACGACAATAGAGCAGGGTACTACATGGATAGTATTATCCAACTTTTAGCTACGGGTAACTAACGTTGCTGCAGATAGTCTATGCTTGTCTGATATTAAGAACATTGGGCAAGCATAATATTTTTCATTATTTCAATTCAATATGCCATCAGCCTACCGGGTAAAAAAAGTTGACCAGCGACCGAATAACATTAACATATGCAGTGTGGTATTGAGTGAAAATAAATATATGTATGTGTTTTCCACGATTTTTACAGCTATGACATTCTGATATTTTTACAAATGCAACTCCTTTTTTTCCAGTAAGATATAACGTTGGATGTGGATGCTTAATTTCATATATATTTGTATACCCATGACCTACAAGCCACTATACCGAGGTACTTACATTAACTTCACTGAGGCACTTACAATTGTAAAAAGTTATTAGATTCACTGGTAACTTGACAATCATTCCACGTACGTTAAGTGAGCAATTTACAGCAATGTCACAGAATATTGTGAACATATATGAGAAGTGAGAACAGAAAATTATCCACCAAACTAAATCTCACAAAACTTCTGACAGCTCAGGACATGATGATGGCATAACAGAGGAGAACGACATTTGAATCGATACCTTAAAATTACCCAAATTTAAAAACAAAATAATGACATCATATGCTAAAGCTGTTGAGCATTGAGTATTGAGTTATTTCATTTGAAGTGTAATGTTGAATTATAATAGTAGGCACTTCACTCACATGCACTCATGTTTGTTGCCTTATGAAAAGTTTAAGCGAGGATTTTTTATTTTTTTTCAACCAATGTTGTTATGGTAAAGATTCATGTTAGAATAATATCATATCGTTAACTATGCATTTGTTACGAGTGAGTTCTAGAATAGTAGTCAGTATTACAGTCTCTTATTCCATTAGAATGTATATATATTGCTCCATGTACCATCATACAATTCTCTTAAGAGGGCTATTGAATACAAAAATACAAAGATTGTTTCGTGTACTTTGGCTCAAGGCCAAATAACAATCAATGGTTTAGTCCTGCTGACTATCTATGTGGGCAATGGTTCAGTCCTGCTGACTATTATGTGGGCGTGTGTGCATGTATGCATACACACACATATGCTTACATATTGCATTTTCCTTTAAACAACAAGCTCATTACTTGTCTATACACATGTACTGCTTATTTCTAAGTGTTCAATGACAGTTTAAATGTTTCAAACATATGAATCTCCTTCTATGCTCAGTTGTAAAAAATAAAAATCCTTCTAGGCTCTCGCATAGACCCTACCTAAGATTTAGGCTAGTCTTACCGTCAAGATGAAACTTACTGCATCACTTAAGCACGTAAACTGGTTTACAAGCACCGCTTATAACAATTTAGGTTTGGTTCTACTTACCAGCAAATAATAGTTTGATCAAACGTTTTTTCCTATCCGTTTGCTTCCAAAAATATCCAAATCTATAAAATCTCATTTGGATCAGTAAATATTAAACAGAATACAAAAATTTTATCCAAAATGCTCGAGTTTATCGAAAACGCCTGGTTCAGAATAATCCTTTATTAATCATCTCCTAGGGGATTAATCTCTAATTCACGCCACACTTACCAGCTTGTGTCCACACTAAACATTTTTGTAGGAAGAACTATGTTTTTCTCCCAAAAAAGTTTGAAACCCATTTGAAAGCATATATCGATATTTATTATAACGAGAAATATAAAATTTCCAGGAAACAGATGTTAAGGAGTATATATCTGATCCTAACTTATATTTGGGTAAATCAAGATGTGTTTTTATGTCATCATGATTTGAGAGTTTTATCTTTCTCTCTTCAACTTGGTGCACAACCAAAATTAACATATTGTAGTATTTATAAATACGACTGATTCTGCAATGCCCAAATGATCAATAAATGCCTCTAAACTATAAGTATAGATTTATTTTTATTTTTATTCTCAAGATTTTGATTTTGGATTCATTTCAAAATGGAATAGATGTAGGTTACAACTGAAAATCATGGCTAGCGGTCACTAAATTGGATAAATACGTAGATGGGAAGGATCGATTACACACATATACATATAGGAAGGATCGGTTACGCTTTAATTTGACTAATCTCTAAACCCCTTTGATTTCCACAACAAATTCCGAATTAATATTCTCTAGAGAAAATATTATTATTTAAATCGAAACTTGTGATAAAAATCAAAAGAGAAATGAGGAGTAGACGACCCTTGCTCATACATATTTTTTTTGTACGTATTCATAGCATCCGTGTGTGTACATGAGCGCTCTATGGCACCCCTGTTGTATCGTCGGTTGCTACATTCCAAATCAAACAACTCCATCTTCACAGCCGACTGAGAATTCATTAACTTTTGGTCATCAATCTTCACCGCTGCACTAGTTTTCGAGGCCATTGTCGTTGAAGACGAAGGCTAAAACCTAAAGCTAAATTGAGGCCGATTTTGTTCAGGTATCTAGATTTTTCTCAATCATACCTACTAATTTTGGGATTTACTTTGATTGTTCTTCTTGTTTTGTTTTGTTTTTCTAACTAGCGTAATCAAAACCAAATTTTCTAATCGATTTCGGTTCGGGGCGCTGTCTGATACCTTAAATAATGCTATGAATCTTCAATCTAAAAATTGCTTTGAAAATAATTTGAAATAAGCAAACATATATAAAATAATGATTGTCGTGAGATAAAGCTGTTATGATATTATTAAAATAAAAAAAATAAAAATAAAACTTTTTCCTTTTCTGAAAATAAAGTTGATTGTGCCATTTTTATTTTTTCCATCTACTTGCAAGTCTTTCTCTTCATTTACGTTGTGTAACGTTTGTGTATTTTAGTTGTAACAAATATAAGAGGCTAAAATAGGGTAATAAGAAAAGCATGAACGTCCAATAGAAAAACCTCGCTATCAGGTTGTTCGATAATCAGTCGAATCGTGTACTTCTTGTTCTTTTATTTAAATTAACTACACTACATATATCCAGACTTATATAGAGAGCTAAACTCAGCATATTAAAGTTCAAAATCATTAGAGCAATTGGTTAAATCAAAAGACTCAAAAAGTTCAAAGCAAAATAATTTTTACATTTGATATTTAGAATGGTTTGATGTAGCAGACAGTCCCCCGAAATTTTGGTGCTACCGTACTATCGACATGCCTTTTTACAAGGCAGTCACGCTTTGAATTTATGGCTATCGAAGTGCTGAAGACGTGAGCATGGACTTAGGGGAACTTGAAAAGGCTTGATCGAAGTCGCGGAGTTCATGAAAGCATAGAGTTTGGGAAGTGTCATTCGGGATCGGTATGAACCCCTATACTGGGATCAGCATTGCTTCATAAAACTTTAGGCCTCCAGCTCGGCATGAATATCGATCCCCGGATCGGTACTACTACCCATAACAAAATCGACATCAACTCCTTCACTTCGGTTTGACATCCTCGCGTGGCTTCGGATCGGTATAACTCCCATTTCAGAGATCGGTGTAACTTGTGAAGTGGGGATCGACATTTTCGGACCGACATGGGCTAAGAAGGCAACTCCGAATTGGCCACCATCGGATCGGTGACATTTGGGTTAGGACAAGCCGACCTTCTCTCCTCCTGGACCTGGTCTTCTCCACTACTCTCATTACTCCGATTTCTCAGCCACTACTGCATACCAATCCGGGCCTCCACATGTAACATCTCTAAAAGAATAGCTGCTATTTCAGTAAAGAAATTGGGTTTCCACACCCTAAAAGTGTCAGTGTTGACTAGTGGATCACCAGAGAAGATGAGCAGCCATGGCAACGGCATAATGACAACTGCAGCAGTCCAGGAACAAGCAGAGACGATAACTGAGGAAACATAATGAAGCGAGCAGGTGTACATATGCACGTATCCTTGTGCATGTGTGCATAATATAATTGAAGAATAAAGCAGCAAATTTTAGAGGACATTCATGTAATTTACTGTTCAATTGTTATGACCGTTGTACTGGTCTGGAAACTATATATATATATATATATATATATATATATATATATATATATATATATATATATATATATGGCAACCATGTAAAAGAGAATCATCAATTTTGAATAAAGAAAATTCCCACTTCTCTGTTAAAATCTTATTCCGTATTCTCTGTTATTTCTTGCTGAATTCTTGACCCAATTTCTTCAATTTGCCTCACCCTAATTCGTCTTAAAATCCCTAAAATTGTATGCATTCTATCCTCGCCTAACCTATTTCTTCTAATCTTACCTGTATCACCTTCTTCCTGGCCTTAATCTTTTATTCAACTTCCTCTGCATTTCATCAAGCACATTGTATAATCGATCAAACACCTTGCTAATGGCCAATTCTGATCATGAACGTGACAAATTGGTATCAGAGCCGAAGTATGGGCATGATTCAGACCCCCAGACATCTGACGACAACATTGCATTCCTCACTTTTCTCCAAGATCAAGAAGAGGCGTGGAGTAAACAAGAAAATATCAATAATAGAATTTCTCAAGCCTTGTCTAACCTGGAATGCAAAATTGACCTCAACACCAAGGAATCTGTTAGATCGAAATTTGGACCTAACACCCAAATTGTTATGAACTGTAGAGAATTCTAAGTGAAGAACAAGGAAAAAGAAAATAACACTCAGAATTTATAGTGGTTCGGCGTTAACGAGCCTACGTCCACTTTATATCTTATTGATCATGCTTTAAAAGCTAGTACAACCGTTATTTCTCTCAATATTTCAATGGTTTGACAACAATGGCGGACTCAGTATTCACTATTGCCAAAAAGCTCTCGAAAAATGCCAAGCTCTGGGCTATTTATAGCTGATTTTGTCGGACGGATCGCGGACACGTGGCACGAATCCCGAGATTTTCGGATCGCATCGCCACCATTGAAGAAACAGTCAAACTAGCCGTTGTGAACAGGTGTCGTCAGATCCGTGCGATTCGGATCGCTGAAGACCAGCTCGTGGTTGAACGGGTCAGGGGGTCCGGTTCGTTACGAGGGATCGGATCGCCTGGAGGTGGTGTTCGTCGACGAGATGGGAGCGATCCGTTCCTGGGCGAGTCGATAGAGCGCGATCCATTCCTGGGCGAGACGATGGCGTGCGATCCACTCCTGGGCGAGACGATGGCGCGATCCATTTCTGGACGAGACGATGGCGTGCGATCCATTCCTCCACTTTCTTGGGGGTCTTGGTTTCCTGATTTCCTTTTATGAATGATCCTGGATGACTTGGTCAAAAAGCGAGCCAACATTTTGCCCCCTCGAAGTATGTTTTATTGATGATGAAACATGCTTCGAAGATGCTTATTGACTCTCTCCCGAAAGGATGTAAGTTAACAGTCGCACTGGTTCAAATTGACATATGCATGAATCGGATCGCCATAGGGCGACACGGTCCGATTCGGTCATCTGCTCCTCTCGTGCTGAGTTCCCAGGGTCCTGTGCGATACGGGGCGCATCTTCCTCCGAGTCGTGTCGGGCTTTGAGTTTTGTGGGCCATCATTTCAAAGCGGTCCGTGGGCTTTTTGCGATTCCGTCTTCGGATCGTGGCCCGTGGGGCGTTTCGTGGACCGAATAAGACAAAGGAAGGGAGGCAAACGGTCACCTTCTTTGCCTATATAAGCCGACGCTCCCCTCTTCATTTTCCTTCTTTCTCCTCTCTGCTGAATCGTCTCGCGCGAGCTATCGAACAGCGAATTCAACCCTTTAAAACTTTCGAAAATCCAAGAACTCTCTCAGTTTTTAGAAAGGTAACTTTATAGGAAGCACCCTCATACTACTTTCCTGAATTTCTACGGCTGATTCCAGAGAGAAACAATATAAATCCGCTACTTTTCGAAATAATCACCAAGTCGCCATGGCCATTGAACGTGGAGCTCAGAACTTGAGGATGGGAAGGAGATGAGGAAGAAGAAGGATGGAGAAGGAGAAGGAAGGCTGACTCGGATCGTGGTCAATGATTGAGGACGGAAGCAAGTGGCGAGACGAAAGATTGAGAGGGCAACCAAGGGTCGTACCACGGTAGTCGCAACGGTTCGTGAGGGAGCCTTCCCTTCGCCCGGCGATTCGATGAGGGGCAAACTCTCTGCTTTACGATCCGGAAAGGGGCGATCCCTCTGCTATGCGAGTCGAAGGGGGGGCGATCCCCCTGCCGTGCGAGTCGAAGGGGGCGATCCCTCTACTATGCGATCCGTCTCACGGCTGGTGATACGAAGAAATTTCAGTCTTTAATCAGCGCCTTGTCGCTACAAAACTCTGGACAGTTAGGATAGAGCCTTGACGTTGATCTCTCTGAACTAAATGACTTCATGATTTGACTGCATATGACGACTAATGACCTTTAATAACCTCGACTGCTTTCATGTTTTATTATCGTTTTTAATAATGCGCACACACAAGCACACACAGCAGCACTTGCACACACGGGGGACGGGTAGTGTTGATCTTATCGTTCATATTTTCTCGTCCTAGCAGCAATGTCGAACGACCACTCTTCCTCAAGATCTGTAGCCGAAACGGAATCCGAGACTCTTGAACAGCATAATCCTCAAATTCCTCCAATCAATCAAGAAGGTGAAGATTCTGGGTCCGAATACGAAGCCACAGAATCAGATCCGACAGAAAGCACGTCATCCAGCAACAACTCCGAGTCTGACGAGCGAGCTCCAGACGAAATTCTAGGCGCAGTCGGGATAGATAAATTCTCTGACTCTTTAGCGTCCAAGCTCGACGAGATAAAACTCAAGAGGATCTGCTTAAGACACGGCATTCCTTGGGACGATGTCTTAACACCTAGAAGCGAAGACAGACCCCATCTCGCACCGGAAGGGTATATGTCGATCAGTCGGACAATGTGCCTAGTAGGAGCTATTCCTCCGTTCCCTCCAATTGTCATTGAAACTCTGAGACGATTAGGCATTGCCCCGATGCAGCTTCATCCAAACGCCTACGCGTCTCTATACTCTTTATATGTTGCTTACGCGGAAATCTTGCACGCCGAACTCAAATTCAGAGACCTGGTGTTCTTCTTTCTCTTCAAGCACCGTTCTTCTGCAACTCCCAACTTTTCCTTTTTTGAATCAGTGGCGAACAGGAAAGTTCTGTATGACGGATACAGCAACATCGAGGATCCTAAGTCTGACTGGTTTTACATAAGAAGACAGGCTGGATGCTCACGGAGATGGCTCAAATCAAGTAAATTTTGATCGCCTAGTTGAATATCTTGCTTGGGGGAGTCTAAGTAATAACATTCTTCCGCTTTTTCCTTTATCTTAAACAGATCATGTCTTACCGAAAACAGAGGGCGCATTATACAACAACCGGTTATCCATTCTTTTGCAAAGCAGATCCGACTTCTTAAGGATTAAAAAATGCATTACGGATGACAACCTTCACAAGCATCGCCTCTTGGATAGGAAATTTGGACTTGGAACCGGCGGCAAACCTTATAAATATGTGCCCCCGACGGAAGGAGAGGGAACTTCACAAGCGGTGGAGACAACCAAATTTCACAAAAGTCCTTCTCCGATAGTCATCCAAGACGACGAAGACTTGAATGTATACAGGGGGGATGAGTCCCGTGGTGATGCGTCGAAGGAAATCCCTACCTCTGCTCCAATGGAGACTGTCGGTGACGACGAATTGACAGAAGAACAGTTATTCGACGAGCTGAACAAAATCCCTTTGCCCGACATTGAATACACGGAAAAAGACTTCGGCGAGGAGCCTTTCTTTTCTGCTCCCGAAGAGGCGGCTGATTCAACAAGGGGACGTGAAACGGGCCAGACGAGCCTGTCTCCAGGCCCGGGTCTGTTAGGGGGAATTATATGGGATGCACACCTCACACACACTGCCTGACCGTGCACTATTATGTCGTGGATATTCAATGTGATAATATGCTCTTCTTTTCTTTTTTGCAGGAGCGATGTCACGCAGGAAATCTTATTCGTACCGTTCTCTTCGCGAAGGCACCCCCAGCCTTCGTTCGGGTACTGAGCGCCCTCGCGGTCCTTCTCACAAGCCGAGCTCTTCGCAACCTCGTTCTCCACCCAAATCAGCCTCTACCAGGCCTTCGAGTCATCCAATAATTCCGACCGGGGGGAAGACACTTCCAAAAGAGTTGACTCCTCCAAAGAGTGCGCCTTCCCACAGTCGGTCGTCCAAAAGGCGTCACGAATCCAAAGATGGGGACAGGGATTCTTCCAAAGATACTGAGCAAGAGAGAAGCAACATAGTCCCCACCAGCCAACCAGAATTAGCTGCCTCCGGTTCACGGGACTACGTTCACGGTCCTGAAATCCAAGGTAGGCTGGAAAAGCTACGGGAACAATTTCCAGGAATGTTCTTCGATAGGATGGTCTTTGTTCCTGCCTTGGAACTAGTTCCTAAGAACTGGGATAAAGAAGTTATTGGGCATATCCGTCACGTGGCCAAGCAGTACGAGGCGATGAAAAAGCACGCACTTAATCTTTCGGAGGTCATCCGGACACTCGAAATAGAAGCTCACAGGTCTAAAGCGAAACTCGAAAATAACGAAAGGGCCAGGACAAAATTAGAGAAGGATCTGGAAGACGCTCAAGCCCAGCTTGCTCTGGCACAGAGAGACGCCGCAAACTATAAAAATGAATTAGAAAATGCCAAGCAGCGCTTTCATTTAGAACTGGATTCCAATAGCCAGGAAAAAATGGCCTTAAGAAAGGAAGTTGAAGACCTCAGGATGGCCAACATCGAACTGGTAACGGCACAAGGCCATTTTTTGACGGAGAAGGCTGCTTGGGAGGCGGAAAGAGCAAGCTTAAAAGAAAGGTTGGCTCTGGCAGAGGCGGAAAAAGTGATTTTGAATGATCAGGTGGCCGATGCGGAGAGACGGGCAGCTCTTGCCGAAAAGAACGTTGATAGCGCCATTGAAATGGCCACTGCCTCCAACCACAAACTCCTTGACAGAGAGAAAGAAATCGAGGGATTTGAGGAGATGATCTTTGACTTCCTCGGTCAGGTTCTCAAAACTCGCAATATCTCATGGATCCCGGACTATCATGTTACTTTGGCCAACTTATGGGATGCCATCGTGGAAGGCGAAAAACATAGACTAGGGGTCGAAGAGATCGACGAAGATGAATTGATGAAAATCATCCTAAGGGACAACGAGCCTGAGGATCTGGCAGAGGGCCGTCGCTTAATCCTGGCGGAAATGGAGAAGGAGAGGACCATGGCTAAAGGCAAAAGCAAAATTGACGAAGGTTCCAGCTCCGCCGCCAAGTCTAAAACTTCCGAAGTCGAGGAGTATCATCCTGACGATCCGCTGATCCCCTTAGGCTTAACTCCCGTGGCTGTTGGAGCATCTGGATCTACTCAAGAGGGAGTATCTGTTGGAGGTACCTTTCTCTATTCCCAACAGTTTGCTAAAGCGATTGCGAATTGTCGTCGCCTAACAGGACAACCCATTGAATTAGTAATGTGTGTTTCTCATAATGCAGGTGGCGAGCCCGCCGACAAGGGTGTTGGAAAGGAGAGAGAAGTGGAGGAGGGGACCGTCCTGCCGGGTGCTGAAATCGATGTTTCAGAGCGAGTCGAGGTCGCAACAGCTGAAGGAAGCATCTCGGTGCCTAGCGCCGGCGTACCCAAAGATGCTGAGACTATCGAGGCTTTAAAAGATTTGGATGGTCGGCATGTGGATGATGAAGAGGATACCACCGGCACCAAGAAGGCCGACGATGATGATGATGAGGAGGAACCCCTGGCCAGCCGAAAAGCCAGACAAGAGAAAGAGTTGGCTTTGAAGAAGGTAGGGGATGAGGCTTTGGATGTGGTCCCTCTCGCAGAGTTCGATCCCAAAACTGGGATGATTATGAAAATCCAGTCCAAGTCCATCAGCCGGCAACTTCACTTTGCGAACCCTGATGACTTCCCTGCTTCCCTCTCCGGCAGAAGCAAGGGAAAAGATGGGGGAGAGGAAACCTCAGAGGAGTCAGATGCTCCCCTCGTGGACAAGCGGAAAAGGAAAAAGGGGGATCCATCTGAAGCCGACAAGGAGAGGCTGGAGAGGCAGAAGCGAGAGAAGATATCAAAACACAAATAGGATGTTTACTGATATTTTGCCTTTTAAGCTTCCCACTGGCCAGGGAGTGTAATTGTGAGACTGGCCCTCACTTTTGTTTCTAACTTGTTTTCACTTTGCTGATTTGCAGTACATAAACAATGATTTGTTTCTTCTTACATCATTGTGTACCTGTATTCATAGAAACTTTCCACATTTAGTCGTTAGCCAACTATTAATAATTATAAGTCAGTCAATCAACAGGAAGAAGAATGTTCATGCTATGTTACACTTGTTATATCAAAGTTTAGTGTTCGCATAGGAGTGCGTGATGCCCCCTAATCAATTGTTAGAGTTTTATGCTTGGCGATTCGTTCGTCCCCCGATCCTTCAGCGGGGAAGGAGCTATTTCTCAGCGCTCAATCGGAGACGCCTTTATACTCTCTCTCTCTCTCTGGAGAGTTAGAGTCCGAGCTCAGCGATTCATTCGCTCCCCGATCCTTTAGCGGGAAAGGAGCTCTTTCTCAGCGCTCAATCGGAGACGCTTTTATACTCTCTCTCTCTCTGGAGAGTTAGAGTTCGAGCTCAGCGATTCATTCGCTCCCCGATCCTTCAGCGGGAAAGGAGCTCTTTCTCAGCGCTCAATCGGAGACGCTTTTATACTCTCTCTCTCTCTGGAGAGTTAGAGTTCGAACCCAGCGATTCATTTGCTCCCCAAACTCGTCTCAGGTTTACATTTTAATCCAAGCTCCGAGGATTAAAACCAGTCGGACAAGCAGCTAGAGCATTTACCAAGGCTTTGGGTTCTTCTGATTAGTTTACGATAGGAACTGTCGGCACTGGACTTCGGGTACCTGCAATATTCACACTGATTTTTCATAGGCAAATAAATAAAGACGCAGTAAAGGTAAATGACACACAGTATTTTTATAGTGGTTCGGTCGAATCATGACCTACGTCCACTTTATAATCTCTTGCTTTAAGAAATCAGACTGTTCTAGGCAAATCATGCCCTGTACATAGTTTTTTTTTTTTTTTTTTTTACAAAACAAAAGAATAGATTTGTAACTTCTCATGTTAGATAGGGCCGTAGATGTTGGGCATTCCACACTCTGGGGATCTCCTTTCCATCTACGGTTGCCAGCTTGAAGGTTCCGTTATCAAGCTTGCTGAGAATAGAACACGGTCCTTCCCACTTCGCTCCCATATGAGTCGGGAGTGGAAAGACACGTTTCAGAACCAAGTCTCCGGGTTCCAAGGTTCGGGCTCGGACCTTTTTGTTGTAGTATCGGGCGACCTGTTGTTTGCATCTCAGAGCACGTAGGTCGGCTTCATCCCTCTTTTCTTCGATCATATCCAGGGACTCAAGGAGCAATTCGTTATTGGACATTGGATCATAATAGGTCACCCGATGAGAAGGTACCTTTATCTCAATCGGGATGACTGCTTCCGTTCCAAAAGCAAGGGAGAACGGGGTATGTCCTGTTGCTGATTTATATGTCGTCCTGTAGGCCCATAGTGCCAAGGGCAATTCGTCAGCCCACATGGCTCTAGCCCGCTTCATTCTTCTTTTCAGAATGGACTTAATTACTTTATTTACAGCTTCAACTTGCCCGTTCGATTGTGGGTGTGCCACAGATGTGTATCGATTCTCGATGTGGTATTTTTGGCAGAAGTTTCTGAATTCAGCACTATCAAATTGAGTCCCGTTGTCTGTTATCACAATTTTTGGAATCCCGAATCGACAGATGATGTTTCTCACGATGAAGTTGATTACCCGTTTAGTTGTGATTGTAGTTAGTGGTTCTGCCTCGACCCACTTAGTGAAATAATCTACAGCCACAATGGCGAACTTGGCTCCACCCCTTGCTATGGGGAGACTTCCAATGATATCAATTCCCCACATAGCAAATGGCCACGGGCTCATCATTGTTTTTAACTGGCTCGGAGGCGCTCTGGGTATCTTTGAAAATCTCTGGCATGCATCACATCGTCGTGCATATCTTACTGCATCCTTGTTTATGGTAGGCCAGAAGTAACCATGCCGTAATATCTTTTTTGCCAAAGTTTGCCCCCCGGTATGGTCGCCACATTCGCCTTCGTGGACTTCTTGCAGCACACGTTTGACGTCATCGTGGGCTATACACCGAAGGAGGGGCATTGAATACCCTTGTCTATAAAGGACTCCGCCTTGCAGTACGTATCGGACGGCTTTACGAATCACTTTTCGCCTCTCGCTTTTCCTGGTCGGAAGCGCTCCATCCATTAGGAAATTCTTTATAGGGGTCATCCACGACTCCTTTTCTGGTTCCGTCTCCAGTACTAGGTCGATTTCCATCTGATCAATGCTGGGAGACCGAAGTACTTCAACAGGGGCTAGCCCTATCACTTCAGGATCGTTAGAACTAGCCATCTTTGCCAACTTGTCTGCCTGCTGATTTTCTGACCGCGGAATATGAGATATGCTGTAGTGATCAAACTCATTCAGCAGTTCTCTCACTTTCTTTAAGTATAGAATCAATCTTGCACTTTTAGCTTGGAATCTCCCAGTAACTTGGTTCACAACTAACTTGGAATCGCAGAAGATGTTCAGTTTTGTGACTTCTAGCACCTTTGCAATCTTTAATCCGGCTATCAGAGCTTCATATTCAGAATCGTTGTTAGTGGCCTGAAACTCCATTCGGATGGCATAAGTTATCAATCGTTTCTCGGGGGTTTCAAGCACTATTCCAGCGCCGGACCTTTCGTTATTTTTAGCACCATCAGTATATAATCTCCAGACATCAGGGTCGAAAAGTAATTTTGAGGGTTCCACTTCTTCGTTTGCTATGTCTTCTTCAGGAACAGTGAATTCTGCTATGAAGTCAGCTATCGCTTGCCCCCGAATTGATCGTCTGAGCTGAAAGTTCAAGTCAAACTGACTTAACTCAATATTCCATTTGAGTAATCTTCCAGACGCCTCTGGTCTCTGTAGAACTTGCTTGAGTGGGTGATCAGTATATATGATAATAGGATGTGCTTGAAAGTAGTGCCGAAGTTTTCTGGAGGCAATTAGTAAACTATACGCCAGTTTTTCTATCCGTGGATAATTACGCTCTGCCGCTGTTAATTTTTTACTCACGTAATACACAGGTCTTTGGACCTTCTCCTCTTCCCTTACCAATGCTGAGCTGACTGCGTGAGATGATACTGCCAAATACACGAATAAATCCTCGTGGTCTATTGGTTTAGATAGAATTGGAGGTTTCTCCAAGTGTCTGAGCAAGTTCTGAAACGCTTCCACGCAGTCAGGTGTCCATTTAAAGTGGCGTTTTCCCCGCTTTATTAATTCGAAGAATGGGATGCACTTATCCGTAGCCCTGGAGATAAATCAGCTTAGTGCGGCCACTTTTCCAGCAAGGCTTTGCACGTCCTTAATTTGCCTAGGTTCCTGAATGTTCCTGATTGCCGTGATCTGGTCCGGATTAATCTCGATACCGCGCGAACTGACAATGAATCCTAAGAATTTTCCAGAAGCAACACCGAATGAACATTTGGTGGGATTGAGTTTCATCCCATACTTTCGAAGAATGCCGAACATCTCTGCCAAGTCAGTAGTGTGTTGAAAGGATTGCTTGGATTTAACCAACATATCGTCGACGTATACTTCCATCGTTTTCCCGATTTGGTTATAAAACATTCTGTTGACCAAACGTTGGTACGTAGCGCCTGCATTCTTCAAGCCAAAGGGCATCACTACGTAACAATATAATCCCAGATCAGTGATAAAGCTAGTATGCTCTTGGTCCGGAACATGCATCGGAATCTGATTGTATCCTGAATAAGCATCCATGAATGAAAGAAGCTCGTGACCTGCCGTCGAATCCACCAACTGGTCAATTCGAGGTAATGGAAAACTATCTTTGGGACAAGCTTTATTTAAATCCGAGAAGTCGATACACGTTCGCCACTTCCCATTGGCCTTCTTTACCAGGACTGGGTTCGAAATCCAATCTGGGTAAGTTGAATCTCTGATAAATCCATTGCTCTTTAGTTTTCCAACCTCTTCTTTCAAGGCAGCGGACCTCTCTGGGCCCAGCACTCGCCTTTTTTGCTTCACTGGAGGATGTTTGGGGTTAATGCTCAAAGAATGGCTCATGATTGATGGGGATATCCCGCACATGTCCGCATGGGTCCAAGCGAATACATCCAAGTTGTTCTTTAAGAAAGTCGTCAATTCTTCGGCAAGAGTCGGACTTAACTGGGATCCAATCTTAAGGACCTTCTCCGGATCACTGTCATCGATTGGCACATCCACAGTTGCTTCGTTGGGAGTTGCCGTTCTGCCCCCGGGTTCTTGATCCTCTCTGGGATCTATATCCTCGGGCATCACTCTAGGCAACTCTCTAACAATTATCCTCTTTGATTGCTATAAGGTTTCCGCCCCCAAAGGGGGAGGAGTGCCTTTAGTTTCGATACCCCCGCCGTTGCGAAGCAACTTTAATTCGGCAACATAACATGCTCGCGCAGCAACTTGATCCCCTCTGACGATACCAACGCCGGCTTCTGTGGGGAACTTCAATAGCAAGCACCAGGGGGCTATACAGGCTCTGAATTTTGCGAGGGCCGGCCGGCCCAAGAAGGCATTGTATGGCGATTCGACATCCAAAACCACAAAGGGAAGGATTCTCACTCTCTGGCGTTCTCCTTCCCCAAGTGTAACTGGCAATTCTACGTAACCCATAGGTGCGGTGGATGCTCCGTTGAATCCACGAATCCATCCTTGGCAGGGCTTCAAGTCTTTTATCTCAAGATTCATCTGGTCAAAGGCTTTTTTGAAAAGGATATTAACGGAACTCCCGTTGTCCACCAGTACCTTATGAACAGTGGCTGGCCCAATGGGTATTGTGATTACAAGTGGATCTTCAGTTGGAGCATGGACCCCAATGTTTTCTCGCTCTCGGAAAACAACATCATCAGTCATCATCTTTTGCTGCTTCACCGGAACACTGTCCTCGGGGTTGCTACATTCCCCCACTTCGAGGTGTTGTTTGGCTGCGTTGACATATTGATCTAAAGCTTTGGAACTGTGCCCAGCAAGGTAAAGTCCACCGATCACGGTGTTGATTACAATATTCTTTCCCTTTTGCTGAGCAGTTGGCCTAGCAGCAAGTTGATTTTGATTCTGATTCGGGGCCTGCACTGCTTGCCCCCTGTCCCTAGGCGCTACTCTGTATTCGTCTAGCTTCCCTTCTCGAAGCAACCTTTCGACTACGTCCCTCAGGTGACGGCATTCATTCGTCGAATGGCCGTGAATTTGATGAAAGAGGCAAAACTTCTCTGTCTCACGCTCTTTTTCCGTCGACTCTCTAGGAGGCGGCCTTTTATTCTGGAGGACTTCATACGCATCCATGAAGATATTTTCCAGAGTATCATTTATGGGTGTATAACTTTCAAAGGCCCTGGGACGAGTCCTTCTCTGGGAATCGTTCCCTCGGCCCCTCTTCCGGCTGTTGCCATTAGCATTGTTACTGTTGTTACCCGGTCGGCGACCACCCTGGTTCTGATTTCCGACGTTAACCTCAACTTTCCCCGAGCTGTCTCCAGTCTGTTTGATGGCGACATTGCTCTGAACTTCTTCCTTATCAGTTGTTTTAAGCTTTCGGTTCGCGTACACCTCTTCCCGGCGTAGATGTACATTGGCTTTCTCGTAGAATAATTCTCTGGTGTGGGGTGGTTTGCCTGCCAAGTACCTCCCGAATTCAGTGTCCTTATCCACTCCATCAATTAGTGCTGCGACAATGGTCGGCTCATGAGGATCTTTGACCTCAGTGGCGGCCAAATTGAAACGATCCAGGTACATCTTTAGACTTTCGCCTGGTCGCTGTTTGACAAGAAATAGATCGGTCACGCTTTTCGTCTTCTGTGCATAGATACGGAATTGCTTTACGAACTTCTCGCTTAGTTCCCTGAAGCTGGAGATCGATCTTGCCGGCAGGCGAGTAAACCATAGCAAAGCCACGTCTTCCAGGAATATGGGAAACGCTTTACACTTAACTGCATCAGAAGCGGCGGCAGCAGTCATCGACCAAGAGTATCTCATCAGGTGTTGAACAGGATCAGATCTTCCTGCATATCGGTTCATCTGCGGCATGTTGAAACGCCTTGGAAAAGTTGCATCCAAAATATCGTCAGTAAAAGGAGTATGACTACGGTCAATCCCCCAATCCTCGTTCCGCTGTCCACGGCTGTCGGCCAAAATCTGGTGAACCATGGCTGCAACGTTTGCACTAGTCAAATGAGGTTCAGGATCAGTGCCTCTGGCCCGACGAGGCTCTCTGATCTCTCTTCGGGGAGTAGCCACAAAATCTGGGGCTTGGACGGGGCGTCGCTGCCCCCTGTTATGATGAGTATGTGCATGGCGACGAGGCTGAGGTAGTCTGTCCTGCACAGGACTGTTCATGCCTCGAGTCCTGAGGGTCGTTGCTTGACCATCCATATTACGGTTTGTGGGTCTTGCCCCTAGTTCTTCTTCTTCTTGTGAGGGTAGGGTCCCGAACCGGAGCTGTTCTATGTTTTCGGCTCTTTCATACGGTCGCCGCGGAGGTCTCGGCGATTCTTCAGACGAAGAGGAATATGCTGGGGTGAGTGGACGAACTGGCGATGTTCTTTGCCTTGTTAACTCATCAAGTCTTCTATCCATAGCCGTCAGGTTTTGCCGGAGGATAGAACTCTCCTGCCTTTGGGCGGCTAACTCATCAAATAACCTATCCCACATTTCGACAAAACGGGAAAGATCCCCCTCAGTAACAGGAGCAGCAGGATCATAATGGTCATCATCACCCTCTCTTATGGGCATAGTGCTCGGACCGGGTCGAGCAGAGGTTCCAGGACGATAGGAGTGGGTCATGGGTTCTTTTCCAGGTCGAGTTGTGTTCTGACCATCAGTTCGGGTAGCTGCGGTTCGTGGAGGGCGGTTCGCTGCGCCCCCCTGGGATCGACTCGTGGTCGTGGTGCGCGGAGGCTGCGAGGTGTTGCCCCGGGATCGAGTAACAACCCCTTCAGTAGCGCGGATCGTCTCGTTCTCATCGACTCGGAACGAGGTGTTTTCATCGGATCGGATCGCCCCCTGCGCTCCGCGATCCAGAGTCTCTTCATTGCCCAGTTCGTGCACTCTCCTCGATCGTTTCATTGGTCTGCGAAACTTTAGATCTTTTTCCAGCCATGGAATTCGAATCGCTGGAATCTTCAAGAAAACGAATGACGAAACTTTAAGGCTGAGCCTCTCATTGAAAGCAAGGAATCTGTTAGATCGAAATTTGGACCTAACACCCAAATTGTTATGAACTGTAGAGAATTCTAAGTGAAGAACAAGGAAAAAGAAAATAACACTCAGAATTTATAGTGGTTCGGCGTTAACGAGCCTACGTCCACTTTATATCTTATTGATCATGCTTTAAAAGCTAGTACAACCGTTATTTCTCTCAATATTTCAATGGTTTGACAACAATGGCGGACTCAGTATTCACTATTGCCAAAAAGCTCTCGAAAAATGCCAAGCTCTGGGCTATTTATAGCTGATTTTGTCGGACGGATCGCGGACACGTGGCACGAATCCCGAGATTTTCGGATCGCATCGCCACCATTGAAGAAACAGTCAAACTAGCCGTTGTGAACAGGTGTCGTCAGATCCGTGCGATTCGGATCGCTGAAGACCAGCTCGTGGTTGAACGGGTCAGGGGGTCCGGTTCGTTACGAGGGATCGGATCGCCTGGAGGTGGTGTTCGTCGACGAGATGGGAGCGATCCGTTCCTGGGCGAGTCGATAGAGCGCGATCCATTCCTGGGCGAGACGATGGCGTGCGATCCACTCCTGGGCGAGACGATGGCGCGATCCATTTCTGGGCGAGACGATGGCGTGCGATCCATTCCTCCACTTTCTTGGGGGTCTTGGTTTCCTGATTTCCTTTTATGAATGATCCTGGATGGCTTGGTCAAAAAGCGAGCCAACAGAATCCAATACCAAATTCGAAGGCATTTACAATATGTTGCAATCTATATCACATGACATGCAACAGATGAAGAGTTAATCATCCAGTAACCAGGGAATTCTCGCCACACATCCTCAACAACGGTCTTTACCTCCTGCAAATCCAACTCTGATTCAACCACATCCAAGAAACAACCTTCTAACACTCCAAAACAATGCTGGTACCTTTGATCCCACCCACGCAAACTCTTCCCCTGTTAATTAAGAAATTGCATTATGGAATGGAAATTCTCCTTTCCCAAACCTGAAATTAGACTTCCCTACCTACAACGGTGATGATATGATTATTGAGTGGATTAATCAGGTGGAGCAATTTTTTCAATTCCACCAAACCGAGGAGCATTTATGGGTAAGTATATCGTCATTTTATTTAAGAAAAGATGCACTGAAGTGGTATGGATGGTACAAGCGTAATATTCCAGAATTTGAAGCATGGCTTACATTCAAAGAAGAGATACATACTTGACTAAATTCGAGGGTCTGCAAGCCATCATTGATACACTACCACCTCAATTCTTGCTGGAGAGGTTTATTGGTGGACTCAAAGAAGAAATAAGGTATGATGTCCTTACCTCTCGACCTACTACATTCAAACAAGCCGTTTCATTAGCCAGAATGTTCGAAAGAGTTTGGAACTTAACCAAGAAAGGTAAAACTGCTAAAGCTTTTCCAAAAAGTAACCCCTCCAATCCATCACATATCCCAAAAGTACATAATCCCATTCTGAAAAAGGCAACTCCACTTTTGAAAGGTTAGCTAAAAGCAAGGGGCTCACTCCCCAACAACTTATAGAAATGAGAAGGAATAATCAGTGTTATGGATGTGGTGAGAAGTGGAGTAAAGAACACAAATGCAAAAGTGCAAAAAAAAAAAAAAAAAAAAAAAAAAAAGAGAGAGAGAAGAAGAAGAAGAAAAGAAATTCTGGAAGGAGAAATGTCTTTGGAAGACCAGAAACTGACATGGGGAATGATACTGATGATGAGGAGCCTTCCATGCAAGAAACACATGCAATTACATTACAAGCCATGTGTGGCATACCCGCCCTATCTACTATCAAGGTGCAAGGCACGATCAAAGGAAAACCGGTTCAGATTTTAATTGATTCTGGATCTACATATAGTTTTATTGATGAGCCATTAGCACATCGACTTAAACTGAAAATTGACGCATTCAAAGTTTATGAGGTCATGCTAGCCAATGATGAGAAATTACAAGGATCGGGTATTTGTCACAGTGTTAACTTTAGTTGCCAAGGGTGCAAAATTCCGGTAGATTTATTACTCTTACCTTTAGAAGGCTGTCAAGTGGTATTGGGTGCCCAATCAATGAAGAATTTGGGAGAGGTAACACTGAACCTAGACAAACTTTCAGTTAAACTCTCATATGGCAACAAAATTTATGAATGGCAAGGGATAAAGCAACAAGAGGTTAAAATAGTTGATAATAAAGCACTGAATAAAGAACACATTCAAGGGCAAATGACAATGATGTTATGCAATACTGAAGCATCAGATTCTAAGGACACAGAAAGCAAGCAAGTGATCCCATCTGAAGTACAGGATCTTTTAAATTTATTTCCATAAATCAGTAACACCAATACTGCCCTACCTCCGAAGAGAAAACATGACCATCACATATCTCTTCTACCGGATGCAAAGCCGGTTTGTCTTAAACCTTATAGGCACTCTTTCCACATTAAAAATGAACTGGAAAACTTATCAAAGAAATGCTCGAGTCTGGAATCATTAGGCACAGTACCAGTCCTTACTCCTCGCCGGTGGTAATGGTCAGAAAAAGAGACGGGTTGTGGAGGCTATGCATTGATTACAGGGGCCTTAATGCACTCACTATTAAAGATAAGTACCCCATTCCCTTAATTGATGATCTATTTGATGAATTGTGTGGTTCAAATTATTTCTCTAAGATTGACTTAAAATCGGGCTATAATCAAATTAGAATGTTTGAACCTGACATCCACAAAACCGCATTTTGAACACATGAAGGTCACTACGAGTTTATTGTTATGCCATTTGGCCTAGTTAACGCACCATCGACATTTCAATCATTAATGAATGACATATTCAGACCCTATCTAAGGAAGTTTGCGTTAGTTTTTTTTATGATATACTCATCTATAGCCAGACTTGGTCTGAGCATTTAGAGCACATTAGAGTTTTATTTCAGGTGCTGAAAGACAATCATTTGGTGATCAAGCCTTCGAAATGCAGCTTCGGTCAAACGAGCATTGATTATTTGGGACACACCATTTCTTCACAAGGGCTTGCTGTTGACCCAAAGAAAATTGAAGCAATCATACATTGGCCTATCCCTACAAATCTAAAATCTCTTAGAGGATTTCTGGGCCTTTCCGGGTGTAACAGCCCGCACCTCCGTTCACGCAAGATATTGTCCCCAACAAAGCCACCGTATGGGTGTGGGGTTTTGTTCTTCAAAAGGCCTCGGCGTTAGTAAGAGATGAGCTCTACTATATAATTACCCACTTCACACAGGCTTCCACGATGTGGGACTTAAGGGTGTTACATTCTCCCCTTCTACAGAGCCCAACGTCCCCGTTGGCTCACAAACACCTCACCCAGGCGTTGTGGTCCACACAGGAGCCACAACTCCGGCTGGGTATTGGCTCTGATACCATTGTATCAACCCGCACCTCCATTCAAGCAAGATATTGTCCCCAACTTACCACCGTATAGGTGTGGGGTTTTGTTCCTCAAAAGGCCTCGGCATTAGTAAGAGATGGGCTCTACTATATAAGTACCCACTTCACACAGGCTTCCACGATGTGGGACTTAGGGGTGTTACACCGGGTATTACCGAAAATTTATAAGAAGCTGTGGTCTTATTGCAAAACCCCTTACTGAGCTGTTAAAGAAAAATGCATTTATATGGACAGAAGAAGCTACCAAGTCTTTCGAACAACTAAAACAATGCTTGACACATCCACCAGTACTCTCCATACCAGATTTCACACAGCCCTTTGTTCTAGAATGTGATGCTAGTGGCTTGGGAGTAGGTGTCGTATTGACACAGCAAGGTAAGCCGATTGCTTATTTGACCAAAGCATTACATGGGGAAAAAATGCCTTTATCAACCTACGAAAAGGAGCTGATGGCAAATATCATAACTACTAGAAAGTGGACACAGTACCTGTTAGGAAGACAATTTATAATAAAAACAGATCACCAAAGTCTTAAACACCTACTACACACTGGAGTGCAAAATAAATGGTTGGCCAAATTGCATGGATTTAACTATATTGTGGAATATAAAAAAGGTAAAGACAACATAGTAGCCGACGCATTATCAAGAAAGGAAGAAGCAAGCAACAGTCAACCACCAAGTGCTAGCTATTTCTGCAGTACAACCCCCTTGGCTCCAGGAATTAAGGAAGACTTTGGTGAGTGCCGAATGATATCAGAAATTAAAGCAGAAAGTAGTCAATAAAGAGCTGGCTGAAGGCAAGTACAAGATTGTGGATGAATTGGTATTTTACAAGGGAAAGCTTCTCATAGACCATCATTTAAACTCGCTATTGCAGATTATCATCGCTGAACATCACTCCACTCCACTGGGTGGACATACAGGAATCAAAGGAACCATCAAAAAAATCAAACAAGTGTTCTACTGGAAGCATTTGAAGAGATCAGTGGAAAGGTTTGTCAAAGAGTGTGATGTTTGTCAGAAGAACAAACATGAAAACGTGCAAATGCCTAGGTTACTAAGCCCTCTACCTATCCCCAATCAAATATAGGAGGATATATCTATGGATTTCATCATTGGTCTTCCGAAAAGCCATCAATGCACAGTCATATATGTAGTTGTGGATCGGCTCAGCAAATATTCACACTTCTTTGCCTTGAAGCATCCCTATACAACAAGAGAAGTGGCTAAGGTTTTTTTTAATGGTGTCTTTAAACTTCATGGGTTGCCGAAATCCATAGTGAGTGATAGGGATTCTATGTTTACAAGTGTTTTTTGGCAAGAATTGTTTAAGTTGCAGGATTGCAGTTTGAAGTTGAGCTCATCTTACCATCCACAAAGCGACGGACAGACAGAGGCAATCAATAAAATATTGGAATGTTATCTAAGATGATTTGTGGGACATAAACCCCATGAATGGATTGATTGGTTACCATTAGTCGAATTTTGGTACAATACATCCTGGAAAACTTCGACTAATACTACACCCTTCAAAACTGTATATGGCAGAGAGTCTCCCAACTTGTTATCTTATGTCCCCAATACCGCCAAGGTTGAGGCAGTAGAAGAAATTCTTTTCAGCAGGGACATTGCCTTGGAGTTTCTAAAGGATAGTCTAAGGGGGGCACAAGAAAGAATGAAGAAATATGCTAATTTGAAGAGGACAGAGAGGAGTTTTGAGGTGAATGATTGGGTATATCTGAAACTGCAACCTTATAAGCAAATCACCACTAGAGGCCATAAGACACATAAGCTTTCTCCTAAATATCATGGACCCTATCAAATTGGAGAAAGAATTGGAGCGGTAGCATATAAACTCAAATTTCCTGATCATATTAAAATCCATCTCGTTTTTCATGTCTCTCAATTGAAGAAAAAATTAGGAAATAATGTTGTGGTTCAAGTGGATGCCCCTAGTTATGTGGAGGAAGAAGTGTTGCAACCAGAAAAGATTATAGATCGAAGAATGGTACCTCGTGAAGGTAAGTGGAAGGGGCGAAGTGAAGATGAGTCAACCTGGGAAGACTACTGGCCTTTAATTAAGAGATTCCCCACGCTAGATCTTGAGACAAGATCTGTTGTTGAAGAGGGAGGGAATTGTAACATCTCTATTAGCTGCTATTTCAGTAAAGAAATTGGGTTTCCAAACCCTAGAAGCGTCAGTGTTGACCACTGGATCACCAGAGAAGATGAACAGCCATGGCAACGGCATAATGGCAACTGCAGCAGTCCAGGAACAAGCAGAGATGATAATTGAGGGAACATAATGAAGCGAGCAGGTGTACATATGCACGTATCCTTTTGCATGTGCACATGTCAATATAATTGAAGAATAAAGCAGCAAATTTTAGAGGACATTCATGTAATTTACTGTTCAATTGTTATGACTGATGTACTAGTCTGGAAACTCTATATATATACCAGGCAACCATGTAAAAGAGAATCATCAATTTTGAATAAAGAAAATTCCCACTTCTCTGTTAAAATCTTATTCCTTATTCTCTGTTATTTCTTGCTGAATTCTTAACCCAATTTCTTCAATTTGCCTCACCCTAATTCGTCTTAAAATCCCTAAAATGGTATGCTTTCTATCCTCGCCTAACCTATTTCTTCTAATCTTACCCTTATCACCTTCTTCCTGACCTTAATCTTTTATTCAACTTCCTCTACATTTCATCAAGCACATTGTATAATCGATCAAACACCTTGCTAATGGCCAATTCAGATCATGAACGTGACACCACACATATAAATCCGTGAGTGTAACAACTCGCACCTCCGTTCACGCAAGACATTGTCCCCAACTTAGCCACCGTATAGGTGTGAGGTTTTGTTCCTCAAAAGGCTTCGGCATTAGTAAAAGATGTGCACTACTATATAAGTACCCACTTCACACAGGCTTCCACGATGTGGGACTTAGGGGTGTTACATTCTCCTCTCCTACAGAGCCCAATGTGCAGCCCGTCCCGCACCAGCCAGCATCTCCTCCGAAAGTGCGCTACACACATGCCCAGCTAGCACGGGACGGTCGTCAGAAGAAAAGAAAGAAAAGAATGTACTAACAAGGAACCTGTAGAATGTCTCACAGCGCATGGAACAAAATATAATAATAACATAATCTTGACATAAAACAGGCAAGACAGTGCATAAGCTGAAAACTAAACCAACATAGCAGCGAAAATCCAAATACAGCTTATGATCCAACATCATTATTACAACATTAAACTGTCTCTAAAGCAAAAGAAAGCCAAAGTAGAAGATGCACTACTAATGCCCAAGCAGTGATCTTCAACAACACAGGGAGAATATCTATATGTGTCATACGTGGAAGCCTCCTACTCGTCTACGGATCAGTAACTCGTGCATACCATCTAACCTATCTCTAGTCTGCTCGTGTGAGCACCCAGAGTAATAAGAAGAGACATAAAACTCTGGGTCAGACAAAAGTCTGGTATGAGTGATAAGCAGCAAAACAGAACAATAACAGGCATACTAAACCATACCTGAATCTGTACCTGCAACCAAAGAGTTAGCACTACATACCGTACAATACTCTAAGGTGCCACAAAACAAATGGTGTGAAGATACGGGGGTGGGGCGTGTATGTCATAGTGAAGGCAAACAAGTCAAGCATAGCAACCATCCTCACATCTCTCACTCAGTGCGTACAGCATACGATATCCATTTCCCTAGCCACCAAATCTTTGGGGTCATGACGGCAACTCCGTACAACTATTGCTACGACCCACTTTGCTCTTTTGGGGCTATGACGGCAACTTCGTACAAGTATTACACTGTCTCCACTGCACTGGTCCATAGTCAATAACCCAAATGGACCAACCAGCCTAGCTCTGGTTCGTCTACATGCCCTCTTTTCTTCAGCGGTGAACCAAAGTTATGGATATCGATAACCCCTTTGCACACGTCCCGCAGCAAAGCCCAGCCATGAAGTGAACTCATTGGTTCCCATCTGGATCCTGAGCTCTAACTTCCATTTGGACTACTTTTGCATCTCGTGTTTTAGTCTTCTCATGTCCAAGCTCCTTGTCTTCCTCACGGTCGCGGTGTGCGGATCGTAGTCTTCCTCACGATCGCGGTGTGCGGATCGTGGTCTTCCTCACGGTCGCTGTGTGCGGATCGTGCTCCTTCCTCACGGTCCAAGTGTGCGGATCGTGCTCCATCCTCACGGTCCAGGTGTGTGGATCGTGCTCCTTCCTCACGGTCCAGATGTGCGGATCGTGCTCCTTCCTCACGGTCCAGGTGTGCGGATCGTGCTCCATCCCCACGGTCCAGGTGTGGGGACGATCCGATCCGGTCCATATTCCTGCAACTCTTCCAGCGAGCTATTTACGCCATACGACAGCGTTTTCGACCAATCTAACTTTTCTAAACAATCATAAAACATTCCAAACAGTCATAGCAACATGTATAATCATTCACAAACACCAAAACAACAATATGATATGTTAAAACGGATCAAACATAGCCAAAACCCCATATTTTCCCTTAAGCATGTTTAAGCAAAACTAATCATAGGATTAACAAAACTTAACCAAATCAACCCAAATTTCTAACAGAGGTATAAAACAATATTTCAGAATTTATAAATATTTTTCCAGAATTTTATCATGTCTAATTTCATTAATCAACACTAATTACCCTTAATTAACCGTAATTAGTGCAAAACTATGCAAATCACTCACCTTTGCCACAAATAAAACTCAGATCTGAAATGAATCTCTGTTTGGCACGAATACTGATATCTAACAGCAGCTCTAACTCTGAAATGGTGTTATTTCTCCTTGATTTGATGTAGTTTAAGCCAAAGCTTGATTAAGAAGTGATTAGAGGTGTTTTTAGATGTTGGAGACCATTGTTAGGTTGAAGAGAGGGTTTGTGGCGGCTGGAAAACTGAAACGAAATGAAAACCTAACTCATTTCAGCCTCCCCATAACCCTAATCCCGAAATGGGTTATGGACCCATTTACTAATCACCTCATTTGGCCCGGTTAAGCAGTTTTTCACCTTCTGAAACTTGTTTCAGTCATATCTTCCAAACGGTGAGTCCGTTTGGCTAATGTGACCACTCTACGGAATTGTAAACCATCATCCGGAGCCAATGAAAGTGGTTTCAGGTCAAAATTCCTTTCTAGTCAAAAGTTATGGTCAAAACAAGATCAGCTAGGGGCAAAACGGTCATTTAAAAATCGGGAAAATCATGAACATGGGGAATGACCCCAATAGTCGTCTCCCAAAGTTACAAGACCATACGACTTCGTATGTGAAAGAAAGAAATATTCTACGATCCTATGATGCGTAGAATGCGGGTCGTTACACCCAACGTCATCGTTGGTTCACAAACACCTCACCCAGACGCTGTGGTCCACACATGAGCCACAATTCCGGCTGGGTATTAGCTCTGATACCACTGTAACAACTCGCACCTCCGTTCACGCAAGATATTGTCCCCAACTTAGCCATCGTATAGGTGTGGGGTTTTGTTCCTCAAAAGGCCTCGGCATTAGTAAGAGATGGACTCTACTATATAGGTACTCACTTTACACAGGCTTCCACGATGTGAGACTTAGGGGTGTTACAGTGAGGATATGGTCATTTCAAAGGATCTTTTGGCTCTTGGGTTGGCACTCATACGCGAGAACTTCACTTATGTCATTCAACAACACTCTTATCTCTATATTTCTTACATTAAACAGATTGTATTTGTAATCGTACAATATAATAAACAAAGATTACCTCACGGTGGACATAAGCACAATTGGCTGAACCACTATAAACATTGTGTTCATTTTATATTACAGTACTTTGTATCTGGATTACTGTTGTGATTATAACCCGGACTTAGGTGTTGGTGTTAGATTGACCAAACTGAACGAATACATACATCGATGTCGAAGGTGAGCGAACCGAAACCGATAAAAAGAAACCAATTTTGCTTACGTTAGTAAAAGAAGAAACAATACAAGAACAATCGAAGTAAAGGCGAAAATCAAAAGATACGGAAGAGAAAATTTTAGATACATTAAAAGGGATTTTTTAAAATCTTTTGCCACAGCTTTCCAAAGGGGATTTGAGTGCAACAAAAATTTTAGTGGACAGATGGAAGTTATTTTACTAGGTTATGTTCAGTAATTTGTGTTGGGTTGAAATTGGGGCTTTGTTGTGAAACTCTGTGGTGGGTTGAAATTCTTTTAATTTCTATTAGGGTATTATTGTTAAGTAAAATTTGGGATTAATTTGGCTTATTTAATAACTGAAAACTGAAACTAAACCGAAACCAAAATTTTCGAAATTAACAAAATTTCAAATGGTTGAAACCAAAACTGAGTTTTTGAACCTTGATTTAGATTGAGATTTTTTAACTCGAGAAGGTCCCATTTACCCAGTTCTGAATTTAATAATTAATTGTGGATTGAATTTAAGGATGGTGATTATTCGAATTGGCAATGATAATCGAGTATTTCTGGCAGTGAAAATGAATTATGGTTCCTATCGATAAACTCGTTACTAGAGTAATAACATTTTATTATTACTTTATTATCGTAGTTCTCGATGATGTATTCACTACAATATAAAGCTTGTTATTGGTGCAAGACACCACAGCACAAGCTTTTGAATTGGAATGAGGTACCAAACAAATAATTTCATGTCACATGGTATGCTATCAAAAAAATTCATTTGACGTAGTAGTCTTAAATTGCAAAATAGGCCCTGTCACAGACCAACTTTATATGTAAGTTTGCTTTGTGATTCCAGTTTTTCTTCTTGTATTCAACTTTAATATTGCAACATTACGGTTTTGTTAAGATTTTGATGGTGATTAACTGGATTAAGATTTTGAAAAGCTACCAATACCGAAATGAGCCCAAATTTTACATAGATGATCCTCTATAAGTGGACTGAATATCTACAAGATTTTGTTGGATTTGAAATGGTTTTGCTCACGATATGATAGGAGTGATAAAGGAGATGATACAAAAATAGGAGTGTCATAAATCACACTATATATATATACACACACATACATACACACACACACACACGCACACACACATACATAGTGAGAGAGTGAGATAGAATCAAGAGCACACCCGAATAGTGTAGCACTTCTACAGCCTTCTGATTTGCACCATACATTCTTGTTTTTGTCTCTCTCTACCCACTAACTTATTTAAATATAAATGAATGACTTATATTGAGGGGCAAATGGGGGGTGGTCATTGAACCTCCCTCACACACACACACACACACACACATATATACAAATATGTACCTGAAACTATAGTTAAATTTGGTTAAATTTGTTAGACTTTTATAGGTTCATTCAAACCATATTCAATTAAACACTGACAAGAGAAGTTGTATCATTTCACAAGTTGGACTAAGGGATATTCACCATCTGATTGATTCAACACATCCCAACATACAAAACAAACTAATCGAAATGTTGACAACTTATAATCCAGTAAACATATACCCAAAATCACAACTTTAACCTCTAGCTAGGAAAAAATCAATAATTATAAATATACCTAAATGAGAATTGATAATATGATCAGCCCCTTTGATTGAAGCAGCACAGACTGGACAAGTGATCCATTCAGAATCCAAATTGTCTCCCTCTTCTTTATGAATACAAGAAGCGTATGTATCATCTTTGTCCTGTAATAATGGTGCTCATAATGCAATTATCGTAAAAACTAGTCATCACAAAAACCTAGAGAACATAAATTACCTCGTAATTTGAATACTTGAGGAGGGATTGAGATAAACTGGATGATAAGTTTTGCTTCCTTTTCCCTATTAACCTTAATAAGCTCTCTCTTCCATGAAGCATATTTTACATTGGCACCAAACTGATAGAACCTATATTCTTTTTACGTTGGGGTGTTAGCTCACCTTTTAAGTTTTTAACTGTTAGTTCTAATCCAGATTTAATGTCGATATAAATTTTGCAGTACTTCTTCGCTTATTAAAGCAACTGTATCGCTCCAGATGTGAATAAAAATTTCATTTTGAAGAGGAGTTAACTGTAGGCGGGTTTTTTCTATAAATCAAACTGGAAAGAACAATATCACTTGGATCGTACAGACAAAACCATACAAGATGTCCAGTAAACAAATACTACTATCCATCCATGAAAATTCTTATTATTCCAAGTTGTCAACAATATTTAAAAAAAAAAAACGTTTTTAACTGACAAGCTAAACTAGTTTTAATGATAGGGGCTTACAATATACTCCATCATGACAAGGTATTATAATCATATTTTAATTTAATTTCATAATTGATATGGCCTACCGGTATTTGCAGTTTTAGGTGATTCAGGTGAGCTCATGCCCATGGCCGATTCTTCAAGTAGTGCTATAGCACATACAAAAAGATCGAATAATTTTAAAACTTGCATCTGGGTGAAAAGATTGTAACAGTATTACTTTTTTTTTCAGGTATTCCTTCAATTCAACCCTCCATAGGGAAAAAACAAATACTCCATTTCAGGCAATACATGTATAGCATTTTCACTGTCCCTTCTTTAATATTTATTCTAAATTGCCAGAAGTGCTTTCCAGTACAATCATTCATTATTCAAAGTTCAAATCCAAAGCTTACGCTTAGTCATATTGTAAAAATCAACATAAAGTCCTCCAACAATCCACTTACAAAAGACTGAACTAAGAGCAAAAACAGAAACAGTAAACTATAATGCTTTAACATAAACTCGAACTATTACAAGGAATTTAAAAACATGTTTTTTTTCTTTTATTCTAAAGAGATAGAATTCAATTTCGGAATAAATTGTTGTAGTAAGCAAAATGAATGTTGTTATGTGCATTGTGTATTTTACTGTAGCATATTATGATTTAAGAAAAGTAATGAAGCTATGCTCAAATAATCCAATGCAAGAAAAGTCATGACACGTTATGTTTAGAGATGACATTGTGGTGGATGCCTAGTAGATATGTTAAAACAAGAACAAAAGATAAAACAATAAGGAAATGCAATAATCTAAACGGTCGTACTTAGTACAATAACAACTGAGTACTATATGTCGAATAATTTTAACAAAAATAACTCTCAGAGAGAGAAAGGAGGGGAGGAAGGGAGAAAGAGGGAGTGTGTAACACTGTTTCAAATCTCGCAAATATCGCTTGAGATCTCGTTTTGGGCTCCTTCCGAAATGAATCAACAAATATCACTCTAAATCTTCTTTCGAATATATCGCCCGAGATATTGCAATATCGAACGATATATAGACCGAGACGAAATACTGGGATATCGTCTGAGATCTTAGTTTTTTTTGCTAAAATTTAAATAAATGCCTGAACTAGATCAATAATTAAAACACTCAAATCTAGCCATGATAATCTTTTGTTATTTTACATTTTTCATATTAAATAACCATATTATATGCTCATATATGTTCTACAATGCTTATGATTTTCGTATTCGTCTTTTTGACATACATGTTACCTGTGAAAGTCAAGAATTTTTGTGAAACTTCATAAACATGCTTTTTCATCATCTATAAAGTGATCATCACATAAAATTGGTAACATTTAAATTCATCACTTATGAGTGTGTACTTAAATAAAATTCAATTCAACTGAAAAGCCTCTATCATTAGTACTTTTAGGTTATTATTTTTTATATAATACATAAATAATTTACATTCTATGACTATGGATATACTTCTATTATTTAGTGCTTGAATATTTTCTTTGTTGTTCAATTTTGTCTTTATAATACATTTTAATATGATTTGTAAAAGTTGCTTTTAATTGTTTAAGTTTAATGTATATAATTTTATATCTAAAATTTATGTTATTTCAATTTGAGTTCATCTTGTTCGCTTTATTATTTGTCATATTTTTTACATATTGATTTTTAAAAGCATGTATAAAAGGACTGTGTTTCTTATATTATACTACAAAATTCTTACATTTTGGAATTTTTCATTTCTAATTTTGTACTTATTTTAAAAAATTGAAGTTCTTTTAGTTTTACCATATTTCCACACTATTATGATAAGGATCAAATATGCATTTGCTTAAAATAAGAGTACTGCAAAATATAATCTCAAAGTTAGAGCTTAATGCATGTAGCTGGACAAAGTTTATAAGGGATTGCAATTTATAAATACAGAAAACAAGCATGTTGCACTGACAAGTGACTTGTAAGTGCTAAAAACAAACATCTTAAAGTATAGTTCAATAAATCCATATAATTTTGATGATTGAACACGTTTTAATGTTCATATCCATTATGTGCACTTATGGGTATTTTGAAAAATAGTTGTGTATTCCGAAAACCAAATAAAAATATAACTGATTTTGTTATAGTCATTGTTGTCTCAATGTTATATTAACTCCCTTATGAAATGAAGATGCAACCTAAGTAAAATACATAAAGCGAAAATAAATTTTGATTTCACATATATATTGTCTTCGATTTGACATGAATTTCATTATATGTGTGTGTATGTGCATGCACGCACGTGCACATTCTTATATGCAGCGGCGGAGCCAGGAAAAAAAAACTGGTGAGGTCACCAGATGCATCCAAAGTTAGAACCAATCTTCTAGATGAATGTTTACATTATTTGTTTTGTGTCAAAAGGAGAAAGTAATTAAGCACAGTCTAAAGGCTAATGTAGAAAAGGAGACGCAATAGAGCATAGGTGTGGAAAAGCAAAATCACTCTATTGATTTGGTCTGACATGCAAAAATGTTTGTGAACACTCAAGCATCATCTTTTCTTCATCGTCTTTTCTTCTCAGTTTTCCTCTTAAATAGAAACTTTTCTTCTGAATATTGATAAAAAGGTAGAAACCATCCTTGTTGCTATTCTTTTCTCTAATATCCTGGTGAGGTCACTTGACCTCACCAACTATACCATGGCTCCGCCTCTGCTTATATGTGTATACGTGTGTGTATTAAAAGAATCCGAAATTCATAAAATACAAATGCGGCCTGTATATTTTTACTAAAATGAAATAGATAATCAATTTCATAATTTTAAAAAATAATCAAAAATGTGAATTTGTGTCTTAATTTATAAGTAGCATATGTGTCCTGGGTATATAAATTTATAACATGATTATTTTATCTTCATAACACTTATACTTGGGAAAATTATCGGTGTATCTATGAAATCAAATAAAACAATTCTGAAAGCCCATTCAAGTGGTCGCTTCCACTCTAACTTAGATTAGGCCAGAAGCCATTCATTGACATATGAAGTAATACTCCATAAAATCCATGAAAAAAGAATCAATATTCAGGCCACTCTAACTAAAATCCCTAAAATCAACGTACAACAACACTTCGACATAAAACCATCAAATCTTAGTCAAGATAACATAATAATCATGGATTGGGGAAAAAATCTCACCACTTATGGATCTTAGGGCATGGCTTCACATTCTTTCTTTCAATATCGTCGTATTAAAGAAAAAAGACGAAAAAATGTTTGAGTCCGGTGCATTGAAAGTGGTTGCGCGAGAGGTAGAGTAAACAAAGGCATAAAATTAGGGTTTTATAGGTGATTAAATGGAAGGGCGGGTAACTTGTGCAAAACGGGCCTACTGGGAAGACAGGAAAGAAACGGCTCCACAAGTTTAATGAAAATTTTGTAGTCGCTGAGAAGAGTTTTAAGCGAGCTGAAAATACAAATGAAAAAGAAAGGGTGCGTTCCGAACGGAAATAAGTTATTTGAGTGTGGCATTTGAGCGGGGAATGTGAGGGTATTATTATAGTATTGTAGCGAACGGGGAATATGTTTTGAGACACGAACGAGGTATTTAAGCGGGGTACTTGGTATTCAATTGTTAAATTAATTGTTTAGAATTAATTAAATACTAATTGCATAAAACAAAACGACTACATTTTTCATTATACGATCAGAAATACAAACATAAAGAACACAACAAGACTGAAATTAAAACAAATACATGAAAATCTAAAATACACGACGATGAGGTAAAGCGCTCAACTCCGCTAAAATAAACCACGTATTATAATAAACCGGAAATCTGAGCCAATTTAAAATTTATATTTTGAATATTTTAAATAATAACGACGAGAAATTTAATTTGAATAGAATTAAAACGTATATATTTATTTGAATCGTCGTTAGAATATAAATATTTTATTTTAAATATAAAAGGAATTGAAAATGGCGCGGTAGTTTGAAATTTCGATTTCAAAGTTCAAATGAATGTACAGGATTCAAAATAAACTGGATTTTAGCGAAACCAAAAATATTAGAATCTAATTGAAAATATCTTTCCAACGAATCCGAAAAATTGAAATTTCATAGCGGGAATAAAAAGATATGCCCAGTTGAAAATTCAGAATAGTCGCTATGGAATTCTGGCCTTAAAAATGGAAATTTTACAAACGACCTCTGTTTTCGACGAAAATACTTTTGCTGGATCCGGGATGTCGAATTATTGCTAGATTCCAAAATTCGTAATTTTCTGAATCAATATGTGAGCGTGGCGAAGTTAAACGCGTTTAACCAGTTTCAGTGGAATTAAATTGACTGAAAAATTATCATTTTTCAAACGATCTCAGAATTCGACGAAATTAGTTTTGTTAGGGCCGTATCGTCAATACGAAGCTAGAAATAATTTTTCTAGAATTTTTAGGATTAGTATGTGGCCCCAGTAAATTAAAATGTGCGTTTAAATTCAATATATACTGATTTATATTTTGAATTTGATGAAAACTGATTGAAACAATCGAATCAGCTTGCGACACATATCTCATTGCATTTGGAATGGGGGTGATTAGCTAGGAGCGATAGTCGTTGGGTTCGATTTGGGATTAAATAGAAAAAGTAACTTTATAGAATATAGTTAAATTAAATATATAATATTATATATAAAGTCAACCTTGGCCATTCTCTCCCCTTTATCGCTCAAAATCAGAAAATCAAAAAAAAATTAGAAAAGAACCATGCGAGATCCACCGACGCCTGGCTCCTCCCCCCCGCACCATCGACCGACGCTCCCTTCCCCGTGACGCCACCGCTTCTCCTCATCCCCTCACGCCTCCCTCCAGCCTAGTCCTCCCTCTCCTCTGAAATCTGCAAGCCATACTCCCCCCAAACCCAAACCCTAGCCGTTGTTACCTCTACCGCCGCTTCCGCTGGCCAACTGCGCCCCTTCCGATCAACCGCGCCCTTCCTCCGCCCCTCTGATCGACTGTGTCGCCCCTCCTCCCGCCATTCGAAGTTCAAACCCCCTTTCCCACCTAAAAGCCGACACCACTAACCCCATGGCGCCGCCAACGGCCAGCCGCGGGTCTCCTGAGCCACCGGTGCGAGCACCAGCCCCCCCCCCCCTCTTTGCTAGAAAAAAAAACCTGTAAGTGCTTTCTTTATTTTATATTTTTATTTCTTATTTAATGTTGTTAGGAATAAGATTTTAAAAATAGAGAAGCTAAGTTTTCAAAATTTAAAAAGATTTGATTTTTAAATTAGTAAAGACTCGAATTTTAAACTAGTAAAGATTTGATTTTTGAATATGGAAAAATAAAATTTTTAGCTATAGAAAGATTAGATTTTTGAATATAGAAAGATTAGATTTTTAACGAGATAAAGCTAAGATTTTTAACAATGGAAAAATTAGATTTTTACACTAAGAAAATTTTGATTTTTATTTAAAGAAAAGTTTATATTTTTATGAAGTTAAAGATGAAATCTTTATAGATGTAGCGAAGTGGTAAAGATTCAATTTTTAGAAGTATAAAAAGAAAAAAAATACGATTTTTGTTTATCGGATTTTTATAATTAAAGCTATGATGTTTATATTATAGAAAGAATAAAAATATAATCTTTATTAGAAGAACGATATAAAAGTATAATTTTTATTATGAAGCTAGCGTGATAAAAATATGATCTTTATTATATGAATACCGGTATAAAAATAGGATTTTTATCTATATAATGCCGGTATAAAAATAGGATTTTTATCTATATAGTAGCGGTATAAAAATAGGATTTTTATCCATATAGTAGCGGTATAAAAATGTGATTTTTATATACATAGCAACAATATAAAAATGCGATTTTTATTTATGTAGTGGATACGGACGACAAAAGTGAAAAAAGGCAAGCACGGCAAAGATTTTCTACATATGAAAAGTCGCAGCGAATTGGTTTAGCTAATATGTGAGAACTCCTCACTTTTATTTTAATTTCTAGTTTGAAATATATACTAGGATGCAGATGGTGCTTAGCAACACCCGACACCCGTCGTCCACAGACCATGGATGACTTGGTTGTTTGATTGATGTGTTGTGAAAAATTGATTATGTGATGTGGAATGAATAAATATTTTATAGTTAAAAATATAATTTTTAACGTGTATATAAAATAAATATTTATAAACAAATTGGACGGTTTGTTTATGTACACCCATTTGACTGATATCGATTGGAACGATAAATTTTACTCATCGCCCAACTGTACAAATAAAAATTTGTTTGTGTTGATTTGAAACCCCACACGGGTGTTGGGATGATATTTGGCGTATACTAATCCCAATTATTTAGCTATATGTCGATCGATGGGTTGACAGACTGTGTAAGCGTTAATTATTTATATTTAATGTTTATGCAGTTGTGTTGTGCACTCAGGATGATGGTTGATTATTTATCGTTGCTATTATATACATGTGTTGTATGGAATCCATATAATTAACATTATATGGTAATTGATTGGGCCTCATTCCAATTTGAAAAATAAAGAATATTATAGAATAAATATTCATGTGTTGAATAGAATAAATATTCATGTGTTGAATAAAATATATATTCATGTGTTGAATAAAAGAAAATTCATGTGTTGAAAGAAATATATATTCATGTATTGAAGAAAATATTCATTTGTTGAATAAAATAACGAAGTTATTGAAAAATATAAAACCGTGTTGATTAGATATTTGCCATTTTGACGCGAACGATATTTATATGATTTTATTCATTTATATAATGAATATCTAAAAGGAAACGATTTCGAAATATAATGTTTTGAAAATATTATCATTTGTTTATCGATGATATGGAATATTCAATTTTGATTTGAAATTGAATAGGAAGTTGAAATCGTTTTGAAAACGAACTTAAAACGATTTATAAAATACGTTTTAAAAGGAAATCGACGAAATACATATTATATATATTATATATATAACATAATGGCCTGAATAGAACGTGTCGCGCAGCGGTAGTTCGCGAATTTTGACCATTGACTTCGAACGGATATTTCAGGAGATCCGATCGTCGGATTCTCCTAAAACTGGAACCGTTGGGTTCGTATCGAAAAGATCTTTATAACGAATATTCAAAATTAGAAATCTAACGGTTGGATTTGGAATTATGTCCAAATCAAATTTGGAAAAGGTCGTTGTAAGTGTAGTTCGATGGCCGTTGATGGAAATCGATTGTACGGGCCTTGATAAAATTATTAAAAATAGTAATAATTTGTGTAAAATCATAAGAAATGATTTGGAAAGAATTGGGATGAAAAATTCCATATTTGAAAAGATAAAAATAGATTTTTATCGAAATGAACGAGTTTTGGACTAGAATTATAATCCATTTATTTTTGAAATAAATAAATAGGATTTGAAAGGGTTTTAAAAGTAACCAAAATTTCCAATAATTGAATTGCAATGGATTTAAATCAAAATTGTCTTTGGAATATTTCGATGTTGGATTTCGTGATTATACAGATATTGTTATGGAAATTTGAAAGATATATTTATATCGTTATTTCCAATACGATATTTGTTGGTCGTAGAATTTGATATTGAATATAAGCCGATATATTTTTTATTCAGAGCCTTGTGTTTAATATCAAATGGGATTTGGGTTTGTCGTGAATGGTGTCTTCGTTAAACTGTTCTTAAACCCAGTTGATAAAAAGATTAAATCTTTTTATTTAGATTTAATGAGGTATACCAATTAAATGGTATTTAATTAGAATTGAATTTGAATTGATTTTCAGGTTTATCGTGAACGGTGTTTTAAATAACACTTGTTCTTCAACTCGATAATTAATGGAATGTGAATTGGGTTTACCGTGAACTGTGTTTTAACGGCATTCGTTCTTTAACCCGATTTACAGTGAAATGTGATTTGGAATTTATAAATCTTTTGTTAAGATTTAAAGGAGATTTTCTAAAGTAAAGTTTTTCAATTTAATAAAATAAATTGGAATGGAATGGAATTCGATTTGGTGATAATCGAAGTGAATTTCTGTGGATGAGGGCTGCTAATATATATGGAATTTAAAAGGATTTGCCGTTATTCCATTTATATTGTTAGTCGGATATGGAAGTTTATATCGATTATATATATCGATTTGTTTTCCATGAAGATTCCATCGTTAATGGAATGTGATTTTGGGTTTATCGTGAACTGTGTTTTAAATGACATTGGTTCTTTAACCCAGTTAAAGACAGGATATGGTTTCCCAAGTTAAACAATCATTAATATTGATTTTTGGGAAGATTAAAACCAAATGGAGTTTTAATGAATCTTTAACTAGACTGAAATGATCGAGAATGGAGTATCACCAGTTTTGCTCCAGGCGATAGTTAAATCTTTCATTAAATTTGAACGTGAAACGGTAATTGAATTTACCGATAACACTGTGGTGCTAAATATGAAGTATTACCAGTTTTACTTCATGGGATGAATAGGTTGGGATTGGGAAATTTAAAACAAAGGATTACTTCGGTAAGGTTCGTTAATCCCGACTAATTTGGATAAAACATAATTTGGTTTGATTTGAAATCCAAAGGAAGATTAAAGAATAAATTTAAAAGAATTTATCTTTGATAAAATTAATGTGGACCTTTCCCTATAGATGTGAATATTTGAATAAAAGAATATTCTAAATTGGAATGAGGTATATGTTGTGTTTGTGTAACACTTGTTTATTACAGACGCGAGTTACTCAGAAAGACCGGGTTTATCCCATTCTGAATAACTGATTCGACGAGGTGTCAAGGATGAAGACGGTGGTAGAAGACCGGAGGTCTTCACATCGTTTGGATAATTACTGATGATCTTGATTGGGCTGTACACCCAAGAGGAGGGAATCAGTTGGTGATCGTCCAGACGTACTTGGAGATCAATGGATATGCGAGGAATAAGATTCCTCTGGTTTCGTTCAGACCTAGAACGGGCTTGTAAATGGACTGTGTGTCTGATATTGGATTTCATTCCGTGTGATTGATATCAGTTGCATAGCGTGAATTGCCTGTGTGGCATGCTGAGATGCAAATAATCAAGGCTTCTGTTGAAAAGCAAAGTCTTGTGGTTGATGATCAAAGCACAGCCTATGTGGCATAGCTTTGTGTAGCGTTAATTCGCGAGCCTCACTCCCCGGTGTGAACCAGAAACGGAAGAAGGACCTCAGGGAGGGCATGCGTTTCCTTCTAGCTAGGGTGGTGTCAGTGATCTACCAGCCCTAACATTTATATTATTTTCACCCGTGTGGTTGTTGGATTGCGAGGCGCCTCGGATATATCGGTGACTATGTGGAGCCGATGGAGTCATAGGACTCATTTGCGCCCCAAAGGGCGGGGAAACACAGTGTTCAGGCATTTTAATTCACATCGGTGGACTGGCCCTGACGATCCAAAGGCTTGACTGAGTACTTGCCTCAGACTCGGGCTAGACAGTCTCGAAGCGGTGAGGACGATCCCTAGCCTCGGTTCATATATGGAAATCCTACTTCCAATACGTGACTTTGAGGTTTTGATTGTAGAGCCTAGTATTGGCGACATGATATATGGTACCCATGACGTCTATGATTGATACTTATGATTGAAGTTGTTTCATACACTATGCACTTATAATAGTGTCAAATGATTTGTTTTAAGGTACCAAGCATGTTTGGTTATTATAAGGGAAAACCCTATCCTCCGGCTTGCGTTGCATTGTGTGATGGGACCTGGGTCTTATAATAGCTTCATTTTTCCAAAAAGCATTGCGGTGTTTTGTTATATGCACTGGTATTCTTGGGAGGAAACCCGTTCCGTGTTATACGGCGTGGTCCCTTGATATATCTGATTTAAAGTAAAGTTTTAAATAACTGTTTTAGTTCTCACACCAGTCACATGACTGACCTGGAGTTTATTGTTTTAACCTAAACTCTGGGTGCCCTTATTTTCGACACGGGCAACTAGTAGTTTTGTTTTTGCAGATTTATATTCGCCGGATCCTGGTTTACAACTGGAACGGTACTCGGAAAGCTCTGTATCCGTGTATTACTTTCAGTTGTGTTTCGTATTATTTTCCGCTGCTATGTAATGTATTGTAATCTCTGATATTTATCAAACATATATTATTTGTTTATACTCTGAATATTCTTGTAATCTGATGAAATTGTTGTAATTAACAATGAAATATTCTTCTGTTTGTGTTATCATTCGTCTTGTCCTTAAAGCAATCCGTTCTTTCCTTCACGGGGAAGTTCGGGTCGTCTCAGTTGGTATCAGAGCTTTGGTTTAGAGAGCTCGGAGAACAAGACATATTAGAACCATACGAAAGAATTCATCAGAGATTGGATTAGTAATATCCAATGGGAATGGCTCGTTAGAGATGGGATCAGTAGTATCCCAAAACGAGTGTGAAGAGTATATTTTTAAAATGAAAATCATTTTTATTTTGAAAATTTAAATCAATTATTCGTATTTGATTATTTATTTTATATTAAATTTGGACAATCAAGTATATAAAGATTTTGCTTATACGTCTGATCCGCGTGTATTTGAAGTTTTAATATTGTGACGGCCCGCCACGCACCAGCCAGCATTTCCTCCGAAAGTGTGCTGTACTCATGCCCGACTAGCACAGAACGGTCGCCAAAGAAAAGGAAAGAAGAGAATGAACTAATCGAAAACCCTGTAGAATGTCTCACAACGCATGGAACAAAATATAATAATAATGTACTTGACATAAAACAGGTGAGACAGTGCATAAGCTGATAACTAAAACCAACATCATCATCATCAGAGTAGCGGAAATCCAAATACAGCTTATTACAACTTTCCAAATTACTGTCTCTAAACAAAAGAAAGAAAGGTACACCACTAATGCCCAAAGTAGTGACCGCAACGACACTGGGAGAATGTCTATATATATCTATCATACGTGGAAGCCTCTTGCTCGTCTCCGGTACAGCTACTCGTGCATACCACCTAACCTGTCTCTAGTCTGCTCGAGAGAGAACCCAGAGTAATAAGGAGAGACATAAAACTTTGGGTCAGACAAAAAGTCTGGTATGAGCGATAAACAGCTAAACAGGACAATAACAGGTATACTAAACCATACCTGAACCTGGACCTGCAACCAAAGAGTTAGCACTACATACCGTACAATACTCTAAGGTGCCACTGAACAGATGGTGTAAAGATAACGGGGGGTGAGGGTGCGCATGTCATAATGATGGCAAACAAATCAAACATAGCAACCATCCTCACATCTCTCACTCAGTGCGTAAAGCATACGATATCCACCACTTTGATCACTAAACCCATCGAAGTAGTGACGGAGTTCGACTTGTACAACTACTACTACTACCAAGCTCACCACATGGAGTCATGACCAAATCTTTACAAATGACCCCACTTCATTCGTCTATAGCTCTTTAGTCGTACCTAGGCCACTATGGCCCTGAATCCGTTCATGTACCCCCTACACATAGTAATCCAAAGTTATAGACATCGACAACCCCTTAGCAGACGTCTCGCAGCAAAGCCCAATCATGAAGTTCACTCGTTGGTTCCCATCTGGATCCTGAGTCAAAACTACTCATTTGGACTACCTTTGCATCTCGGGTTTTGGTCATCATCTCTGGATCGGTCTTCATCCAGTTTGTGATCATCATCTAGGCTCGGGTTCCTATCGGTTTGTAGCACCCTCTCCGGATCGGTTTGGATCGTAGTGACCTTCCTCCAGCGGTTCGGATTGGGGCCCACACCTCCTGGCTTGGTGGAGAACTCCTCTGGTTCGGTCCTTCTTCCCAAGCACTCCGGATCGGGTCGGGTCTCTCAAGTCCATTCACAGCGCATCGGTTCGGATCGGCTTGTGGCACCCATTGGGTTCGGGTCGTGATCTCCCCAGTTTTCCAGATCATCTCGTGGATACAGCACCGTGGATGGGCGGTTCGGTTCGCGGAGAGGTCTCCTGGTCGGTTCGGGCTCCTTCCTCCGATCCGATCCGGCTCGGCCAAATTCCTGCACTTCTTTCCAATGACTGTTTACGCCATTCGATGGCGCTTTCGACCAATCTAACTCTTCTAAATAATCACAAATCATTCCAAACAGTCATAGCAACATAGAGCATTGACCAAAAACACCAAAACAACAATTTGATAAGTTAAAACAGATCAAACATAGCCAAAACCCCATATTTTCCCTTAAGCATGTTTAAGAAAAACTAATGGTAGTGTTAGTAAAACTTAACCAAATTAACCCAAATTTCTAACAGAGGTCTAAAACATCATTTCAAATTTTATAAATATTTTTCTTGAATTTTATCATATCTAATTTCGTTAATCATCACTAATTACACTTAATTAACCATAATTAGTGTAAAACTATGCAAATCACTCACCTTAGCCACAAATAAAACCTTTAGAACTGAAACTCTACTGTTTGGGCGCGAATACCAATGCAACACAGCAGCTCTACCTCGATTCTTGTGCTAATCCGCCTTGATTTGATGTTGTTAGGCCTAATCCTTGATTAGAAAGTGATTTGGAGGTGTTTTAGAGGTTGGAGGCCGTTGTTAGGGTTTCTAAGAGGTAAGTGGCAGCTAGAAAACTGAAATAGCATGAAAACCTAACTCATTTCAGCCTCCCCATAACCCTAATCCCGAAATGGGTTATGGGCTCATTCACTAATCACCCTATTTGGCCCGTTTAAGCAGTTTTTCACCTTCCAAACCTTATTTCAGCCATATCTCCCAAACGATAAGTCCGTTTTTCACATGTGACCAGTCTACGAAAAGGTAAACCATCATCCGAAGCCAATGGAAGTGGTTTCAGGTCAAAACTCCTTTCCAATCAAAAGTTATGGCCAAAACAAGATCAGCTAGGGGAAAAACGGTCATTTAAAAATCGGGAAAAATCATGAACATGGAAAATGACCCCAATAGTCGTCTCCCAAAGTTACATGACCATACGACTTCGTATGTGAAGGAAATAAATATTCTACGATCCTTTGATGCGTAGAATGCGGGTCGTTACACTCTCCCCCCTTAAGAAATTTCGTCCCGGAAATTCCTTAACCCAAAACATACAAAGGATCCCGCATTCCTACCAATCATACATAACAATCAAACATGCAAAACAAACAAAACAACCTATCCTAGCATGCGGAAAGACTAAATCGAAACTGAAATCTTACCGGGCGAAGAGTTCTGGATACGTCTTCCTAATGCTCTCCTCTGTCTCCCAAGTACAGTCATTCTTATTCTCGCCCCACTGAACTTTGACTAATTTCACCGCCTTCCTTCGAAGCTTCTTCGTATCATTCCTAACAATACGCATAGGCCTGCGGTTCCCAACCGCCTCGGGTTCAACTTCGATATCATCCAACTGATCAGGTGAAATAGTCACATTTGGGTCGTGTACGAACTTTCTTAACTGGGAAACATGAAATACGTTGTGAACTCCTGCCATCTTCTCTAGTAATTAAACTTTGTATGTCAAATTCCCAATTTGCTCAAGAACTGGGAATGGACCAACAAATCTTGGTGCTAACTTGCCTCTCCTGCCAAATCGTATCATGCTCTTCAACGGAGAAAACTTGACAAACACCAAGTCGCCAATGGAGAACTTTAATTCTTTTCTCCTCTTATCAGCATAACTCTTCTGCCTATCTTGGGCAGGCTTCATTCGCTGTTGGATAATCTTAATCTTAGTTGAAGTTTCTCTTATCACGTCGGGTCCAAGTACAAACTTCTCACCAGCTTCTACCCAACATGACGGTGAGTTGCACGGTCTTCCGTACAAAAGCTTCAAATAGAGCCATACCGATACTGGATTGATAGTTATTATTATATGCAAACTCTACTAGATGCAAATGGTCATCCCATGATCCACCAAAATCCAATACACAAGCTCTCAAGAGGTCTTCTAACACTCGATTCACCCTCTCTATTTGTACGTCAGTTTGAGGATGATACGCGGTATTGAGATGTAATTCTGATCCTAACGCCTCTTGTAAGCTCTTCCAAAATCCACTAGTGAACAACGGATCTCAGTCACTCACAATGCCTTTGGGTATTCCATGAAATCTCACTGCCCACTTTATATATAGTTCCATTAATTTAGCTGTCGTCCTGTTTGACTTGACGGTATAATTCTTGCACTTTTGGTCAATCGGTCCACAATCACCCAAATGTTATCATGGCCTGATCTAGCCCTTGGTAACCCATCAATGAAATCCATTGACACTTGTTCCCATTTCCATTCTGGAATTTCTAATGGTTGTAGCAAACCACTAGGCTTCTTTTGCTCAGCTTTAACTAGATGGCAGTTCATGCATTTGGATATAAACTTCCCAATGTCTCTTTTCATCCCTTCCCAGTAGTAGGTCTGCTTCATGTCTCGGTACATCTTGTTACCACTGGGGTGTATAGCCAGTTTTAGTGATGACATTCCCTAAGCACTTCATCTCTCAATCCATTGACATTGGGTACAACTAGTCTTCCATTCTTTCTAAGCCATCCATCTCGATCAAGCCCATACTTGTTCATCTCTCTGTCAATTCCCATCTTTAACTTTGAGATGATTTCCAATAGGTTAGGATCGTTCCTCTGACTGTAACCAATCCGCTCAATCAATGTGGGTCTGATCGTCAAACTTGCTAACATTTCTGGATCCAATTCGCACTTTGGTCTGAAATCATACCCAGCGATGTACTCCAGTTGCTTCCATTCTAGAAACATAGCCCCTAAACTGGCATGTCTCCTACTCAATGCATCAGCTACCGCATTGCCCTTTCCTGGTGTGTATGCTATATCGAAATCATAGGAAGCTAAGAATTCTAACCACCTTTGTTGTCGGAGATTTAGATCCTTTTGAGAGAAATGATACTTTAACGATTTATGATCGGTAAACAACTTGAATCTTTCTCCCAATAGATAATGTCTCCACATCTTCAATGCAAACACCATCGCTGCCAATTCCAAATCATGGGTAGGGTATCTTTTCTCATGCGGTTTCAGTTGCCGACTTGCATAAGCTACAACCCTACCTCCTTGCATCAATACAGCACCTAGTCTGGTACCAAATGCATCTGTATACACCGTCATTTCTTCATTCCCCTTATGAATGACTTACACTGGTGCACATGTCAATTTTTCCTTTAGGCTCTTGAATACATTCTCGCACTTTTCGTCCCAGACGAAAGCTTGATTCTTCTTGGTCAACTGAGTCAATGGTGCTGCTATCTTGGAGAAGTCATGGATAAACTTACGATAATATCCAGCTAACCCCAAGAAACTTCTTATGTCCGTTGCATTCTTGGGCATAGACCAATCTTGTACCATAGCCACCTTCGCAGGATCCACGGCTTCTCTGAAACAACATGGCCCAAGAATCTCACTTCCCTCCTCCAAAACTGACACTTAGAAAACTTTGCTTTCAATTGGTGTTATCTCGACACCTCCATCACTATTCTTAAATGTTCCTTGTGTTCTTCCTCTGTCCTCGAATAGACCAAAATATCATCCACGAACACATGAACAAACTTATTCAACTGATCTCTGAATACCCTATTCATAAGATCCACAAAGTATGATGGGGCATTGGTCAGCCCGAATGGCATGACCAACCACTCATAAAATCCAGACGGCGTCCGAAATGCCGTTTTAGCTATACTCTCAGCTTCCACTCTAAGCTGATGAAAACCTGTCGCGAGATCCAACTGAGAGAATACTCTCGCGCCACTCAACTGATCAAACAAATCATCTATCCGCGGTAGAGGATACTTATTCTTCCTTGTAACACCCCGAATTTTCTGTTAACACTAAAGTTGCAAAAATAATAATAAGTGTGTAAAGGGGGATGTATCTAATGTGCATATAAAAATAATAATAAGTGTGTAAAGGGGGGATGTATCTAATGTGCATACAAAAATATTAATAAGTGTGAAAAGGGGGGATGTATCTAATGTGTACGTATTTATATGGATTGACAAATAATAGTAAATGTACATTAAGAAAGAAATGGTGAACATAATTGGTTTCTCTTTAGAACGAACGGCTAGAATTAATCTTGGCTTCATCGACGGCTCTCATTTACTTGCAACTCTATATAAACAGCCCCTAGCCTCATTCTCTTTACACCATTCTTCTCTAACCTTATGATGCATAAATTCTCGGTGGACATGGCTTTTTCTCCTCCTCTAAATTAAATAAATAAAATATAAATCTAAGACGAGGAAATGTTGCTCAAATCTTTAAAGAGAAGATTCAAAACAAGCTAGGATTCAAGTGAAGATTCAAACGACTTCAACGACTGTTTTTCTACGAATCTAATCTCTGTAAGTTGGTTACTTTTTAGATCTGAACGCCTTTTTCTATTTGTGACATGAAATTAATGGATATAAGAAATATGCCTTATCATTTCATTGAATTTGTGCTTGTACATACCTTTGGATCTGATTCTTGATTTTGGCCTAGAACATATAGTGACTAAATTTCCAATGCCTAAGACTATGACTATGAAACTATGGACGTTGAAACCATATGCCTTTGACTATGAACATAAGCCTTTGAACATAAACCAATGCCTATGACTATGGCAAAGACAATTGTGGATAATTACCTATGATTCATGAACATGATATTATTGCCTAGGATTATGACTGTGATATTGGATCTAAACCTGATTATCGATTCAATCTATTCTTAATTATCCTTGGATCTTGATTATGGGAATTTGTCTATTAAGTTAGATGTACCCATATACATGAACCTATGTTATTTATTCAACCCTTTCCATGTCATAATATTATCAGATCTATAGACCTTCGATGCTTAAAATCAATTGATTCAGTGTAATTTGTTAGGTCTGAAATTAGTAAATTATCATCCTATGCCAGTTATTATATTTATCTTTTCATGGCATTTTGGTTCATTCCCTTTTTTTCCACGAACCTAGATTTATCTATAATCTAGGATGAATCACGATTATACGAACGATGGGAATACGATTTGGGTATAACATGAAATTCATATTAATTGGCATAATTTGGAATGTGTATTATGACATGCCTATTAAAATGCAAGTTGGGAAATTTGACATAAATGATGGAATATGACATATTAAATTTAGTAATTTCAAGTAAGCTAAATTTTAGGCATAAAACTGTAAACTAGAATAATAATTCTAGTTTTGCCATAAACTGTGAATTAGGTTGTTAAATCAGAATTGGCTAAATTAAAGTTAATTTGGCATAATAAGTATATTAGCACAATTTTGAATTTAGTCATAATTGTGAGTAATTGTCATGTTTAGAATAATTATGGTTAGTGACACTTAATCTGGTATAATTTACATACCAAAAAATATAAATATGATAAATAGGAAAAAGGGGCCATAATAATAAATGTGACAATGTACATTAAAAGAGTAATAATGGAATAAGTAAATTAGGAGTAATTTACTTATAGAATTTGTCACAAACGATAAATTGTTCATAGACTAAGTTTTGGCCATAAATTATAAAGTAGAATATTAAATCTAGTTTTGACAATGAAATAAGAATATTAGACCTAAGTTGGTCTAAAACTGCAAGTTGGGTTAAATAATAGGTAAGTCAAGACTTGGGCCTAGAATATAAGTATACTAATGGGCATGGCAATTGAATATAGTATAGGGCAGATTTATTTAAAAAAAAAAATGGACTTTGAGGATAAATTGTTAACAATTTATTTATAGACAAAAGAAAGGTTTATTAATGACATCTCTTTTAATAAATACACCAGAAAGTTCTAGGTTGACAGAGAGGATAATGTCTAGGCTTGGGTTTGGAAAATACAAGTTTCCTGCTCTCCCTGGCTATCCCTAACTGATCCGACGGACGGGATGGTTACTTTCAAAACCGGATTTGGAAATTAATCAAAACCCTTTTGAACTTAGAAAACACGAATACACCTAACCCGAGGTTAGACTGAGTTGCGATGTAAACCTGCCCAGAACCAACCGGCACATCCAATAATCGCAACAATATCTGTCTAATGTGAGTGGTAGCGGATTTAATTTATTTAATTAAAGCTAGAACAAGAATGGTAGGGTTAAGTTAACTAAAACACTTAACCAATTCAACATGATAACTAAACCGATGGGTGGGGTTAGGTTCATACAGACACTTAACACAGTTAAGCTAGAATGGGAGGGTTAAGTCCATAGGAACACTTAACCAACTTAACACAGTTAAGCTAGAATGGGATATTTAAGTCCATAGGAACACTTAACCAAATTTAACATGTTAACTAGACTAGAGGTTGGGGTTAAGTAAAGTTAACACACTTAGCCAATTTAACATGTTAACTAGACTAGAGGTTGGGGTTATGTAAATTTAATACACTTAGCCAATTTGATGTGTTAGCTGAACTAGACCGTAGGGTTAAGTAAACTTGAACACTTAACCATCAGAGTGTGATAAATGAATAAGGTTAAGTTTAAAACATGAAGGGATAATACTTAACCATTAATATCATGTTAGTTAAAACAGATGGGCAAGGTTAAGTTAAAAAGGAACACTTAACCAATACAGGATGAATGGGTAGGGTTAAGTAATAAGAATTACTTAACCAATATAACTTGGTTTGTGGTGGGGTTAAGTCAACATGAATTACTGATAACACTTAACCAGTTTAACAGGATAAATAAAGAGGGTTAAGTTAGCTTGACTAATGACACTGAACCAATCCAACTTGACGAAAAAGAGAACTAAGTAGTAATTCTTAGTATAACACGAGAAGGAGCGAACGTCCACCTAATTTTAAAGAAGGCTCCAATGAATTGGGTTACGAAGCCCGAGGCTTCGAGGGGACGTGAGGGTACTCTTGGTATCCCTCTGTGAGGCTGTAGAAGTTTCTACTGGGCTCACAGAGGTTAAGGTCTGCGTTAGAAGAACCGAGAGTATGCCTTGGTTGCAATATATGGCAACCTAAAGACTAGGATGGACCAGCGTGATTCGATAAGAAAACGGTAGCCCTGTGATAGCAACTCGTCGTCTGCTATCCATCTTCAGTCAATCGAGATACGTGAAGTAGGAAGGCGGAGAACTCCTACAGACCATATACTTGCTATCTAGTTATGGTTGCGGATGGCCATAGGTTAGTGGGGCATAAGGGGCCTGTGTATAGTTCTCATTTTTCAAGGTGTGCCTTTCATTAGTTGAGGGAGGGGTCAAGTGGGACCATAGCCACTGGAATAAAAACAGACATTAGCATCTGCATCGGCAGATATCTGAAAGCTCCCGACCGAGTTCCGTATTTCTAGAGTAGCCCTGACACGGAACTCGGGCAGCACATTACAGGACATGTGCATCTAGACAAGCGATAACGATTCGCGATACATGCGTGGGGAAAGTTTAGGAACATATACCACTCTAGGTAGTGTATCCTAGACTAAAGGGCAACGTCCAGTAGATAGCATGAACCCTAGATTAAATCTAGGTAATAAACAATAAATGTATGCCTGAAGGCAACCGAAACAACCAGGATTGGGATCACGTTAACATTACTAGTCGGGACACTAGTTAGGTGGTGCAGAGACATAGAAACCATAATAACAAGTTAATAGCGAAGCGGAGAACGTATTAAAGCATATCCAGTTTATCTTGTCTTAGCATATCTTGTGTTAATCTTATCTTATCTTGTTGACCCTATCATCATGGTATTGTCTTGTATTCAGTTAATTCATGTCGTTTTGTTTTTCCCTGTTCACATGTTAGAAGTAACTAAACTTACCAGACTTTATGTCTGACCCATTTTTCTTTCATCTTCTTTTCTTCCGTCCCCCCCCCCCCCAGGTAGTTAAGGAGGGGATAGTATAGCTCAGATTAGTTTTGGGACGGTTGCTCTTTTCAAGCTTGAAGATTCTTGGATACATCGGCTTTGGATTGCTATGGTTGGCTTATGTTACATAGGGGAATATAAATGTATTTTTATGCTTCTTTATTTTGTAAGACAGATGATACTCTGATATTGGAAAACAATTGTTGTACCAATTATTTTATCAATAAAGTGAAGTTTTATTTTCCACTGTTTTAATTTTGTCTGTCTTGTAATTTATCTGCATCTTTTACCCTAAAATGCTCCACAGAACTTAGTGCATTTCCTTTGTGAGTGACACTAACAGATGTGGGGTGTTACATTCCTCGTCACTTTATTCAACTCGCGGTAATCTACACACAAACGAAGGTAACCATCCGCCTTGGTAGCAAACACAACTGGTGCTACCCATTCAGAAACACTCCTTCTGATAAATCCCTTCTTCAAAAGATCGCTGACTTGCACCCCGAGCTCTCGCTGCTCCCTTGGTGCCATACAACAAAGTGGCATCACTATAGGTCTGGCATCTTTCACTAAATCAATACGGAACTCAATCTCTCGTTGTGGTGGAAGCCCGGTCACTTCCTCGAAGACGTCCGGATACTGGCCAACCACGGGCAAACCTGACAACTCACTATGCGGGATGTCGAGGGAATTTAGTAAAATAGCCATTACCCCATCACCGGGTAGACCACTAAACACTACCCTCTGCCCATCATCCGCTCTAGCTGTCACCAAAAAGTCCTCACAGTCTACCACCACCCTGTATCTTTGGAGCCAAACGACTCCCAAAATAATGCCAAACCCAGTAAAGCCCAAAACAAAGCAATCACAAACATGCATCCATGACTCGATAAGACCACATTACGACAAATCATGCTAAGGTTAGTTGAACCACCAATCGGGTTCGTCACTACTAAAGGTCTATCGACAATCTCGGGCTCCAATCCTAACCTATCTACATGGTCACTAGATATGAAAGAACTGGAAGCCCCGGTATCAAACAAAACTCTAACAGGAACATCATAAACAGAAAGCATACCTTGAACAACAACATTCTTTCCTTTCACCGCCGCAGTTGGGGCATTCGACGAAGAAGGAATAGCATTAAGGGCATATGCTTTCACCACCTGCTTTTCTTTAGGGGGTTGCGAACACTTGTCCTTGTGATGTCCCACTAGGCCACAGTTGAAGCACTTCCTATCCGCTGGCTTGGCCCGACAATTACTAGCATAATGGCCCTTCTTACCACAGCTGAAGCACTCAACATCTTTCTTATTCATTTTCTAACCATCCTTATTCTGATTCTGCTTCCTCTTATTCTGAGGACCACTCTTGCCTCCACCACTTTCTTGTGGTTTTAGCTCCTCTGCAGATGCAACCTCAGTCTTCGACTTAGGGTGAAGACTCTCGGACCTCAATGCTTTTCGACAATCGACTCAAACGTCTCATCGATGTGTTTAATAAGCCTTTCCCCCAAGTATCCATCCAAGCCAGTTATGAACTTCTCATTCTTCTTCTCGGCAGTATCAATAACAGATAGTCCATACGAATTCTGCAATATACTCCGAGACAGCTCTGCCATTCTGCTTGAGCTCCAAGAATTTCTTAAACAGCACTGACTTCTGAGCAGCTGGAATGAACTTATCGCTAAAGCGAGACTTAAATTGCTCCCAAGTAATCTGATCCTCGGGAGTAGCTTCCTTTATAGCATTCCACCAATTCATTGCCCGTCCTTGCAGCTAACGAGATGCTAACCTTCTTTTCATCGCATCCTCGATACCCAAATCTTCGAATATACGCTCGCAGCTATCCACCCAATCCTGAACATCCGTAGCCGACTCCGTTCCATGGAACGGCTTCCCACCAAGACTAGTATAATCCTTATTCAGCTTGGCGAAATCGGCCCTAGGCGCCTGCACTATTGGACCACCACCATTTCCATTATTGGGAGTTGCCCTCTGCACATCCCTCAGCATCTCTCTCATGAGGTCAGTAAATATCGTCCTCATGTCAGCAACGTTCCCATTATTGGCTCCTCTACCGGCACCTCTTGCGTATCGGCTCATCGTTCAATCTGTAAAGAGAAAACGATTAACCATCTCCATAGTGGTGCTAGTGCGGTGCGACTTCATTCTTAGCTATACTAATAGTATATATATAGCTTTTGAAAACCAAAATAATCAAGAATACGCACTCTCATATATGTATACTATCTCTCCCTGATGACTTCCCTAGGTTGACTACGCAACCTAGAGCTCTGATACCAAGTGTGACGGCCGGCCCCGCACCAGCTGGCATTTCCTCCGAAAGTGCGCTGTACTCATGCCTGACTAGCACAGAACGGTCACCAAAGAAAATGAAAGAAGAGAATGAACTAATCGGAAACCCTGTAGAATGTCTCACAGTGCATGGAACAAAATATAATAATAATAATGTACTTGACATAAAACAGGTGAGACAGTGTATAAGCTGATAACTAAAACCAACATCAACATCATCATCAGAGTAGCGGAAATCCAAATACATCTTATTACAACTTTCCAAATTACAGTCTCTAAACAAAAGAAAGAAAGGTACACCACTAATGCCCAAAGTAGTGACCGCAACAACACAGGGAGAATGTCTACATATATCTATCATACGTGGAAGCCTCCTGCTCGTCTCCGGTACAACTACTCGTGCATACCACTAACCTGTCTGTAGTCTGCTCGAGAGAGCACCCAGAGTAATAAGAAGAGACATAAAACTTTGGGTTAGACAAAAAGTCTGGTATGAGCGATAAGCAGCTAAACAGGACAATAACAGGTATACAAAACCATACCTGAACCTGGACCTGCAACCAAAGAGTTAGCACTACATACAGTACAACACTCTAAGGTGCCACTGAACAGATGGTGTAAAGATAACGGGGGTGGGGGTGTGCATGTCATAACGATGGCAAACAAATCAAACATAGCAATCATCCTCACATCTCTCACTTAGTGCGTAAAGCATACGATATCCACCATTTTAATCACTAGACCCATCGAAGTAGTGACGGAGTTCAATTTGTACAACTACTGCTACTACCAAGCTCACCACATGGAGTCATGAACAAATCTTTACAAACGACCCCACTTCATTCGTCTATAACTCTTTAGTCGTACTTAGGCCACTATGGCCCTGAATCCGTTCACGTACCCCCTACACAAAATGATCCAAAGTTATAGACATCGACAACCCCTTAGCACACGTCCCGCAGCAAAGCCCAATCATGAAGTTCACTCTTTGGTTCCCATCTGAATCCTGAGTCAAAACTACTCATTTGGACTACCTTTGCATCTCGAGTTTTGGTCATCATCTCCAGATCGGTCTTCATTCAGTTCGTGATCATCATCTAGGCTCGGGTTCCTATCGGTTCGTAGCACCCTGTAACACCCCACGTCCATTAATGTCACTCACAAAGGGAATGTATTAACTTCCATGGAGGTTTTAAGTGAATATAGAACAGTAAAATTACAACAAGATAGATATAAAATAGTACTTGGAAATTCAAAAACTTTATTTCATTGTAGCAGAAGTCAAAACATGTTTGATTACATCATAACACCATATTCAATGTCAAGTACAATATCTATCTTGATAAAACAAGTACATAATCCCATTACATGAATAGCCATTAAAAAGAAAGATAACAAGCTGGACTTTACTTCAGCAGTCCAAGCTTTCCAGAAGATAAGCGATCCGACTAGACTCCACTAGAACTTGGCCCAACCTGCGGACCTGAAGGGAGAAAAGGATGGAAAAGAGGGGGTCAGACATAAAGTCTGGTGAATATGATAATTCTACAATACTATTACCAAAATAACTGGACTAAGGCATAAGCTGGAAAACAAGAAAATGTCTATGAAGAGCAGATTAAGGACATAGACAATCGCTAAAGGCAACGTTATATGCGCTCCTAAATACTAAAGGATAAACACTATACTGCACCACACCAGTCACCCTAAAGATTCATCCCACTTAGCTTCACTTAGAAACTTTCCCAATGGCTTTACGTACCCCTAGCTGACTACATAGGTGCCGCCTGTCCCTATCTCCACTAGGTGTACCCTACTTCCCATTATTCGATCGGCTCCCTAACTCGTAGATACCCGTGCTGGCCCCACAGTGGGGTGTATCACTCCCCTAAAGTGGCAACCTGATACAACGGACATGCACGGCTTATACCTACACGATGCAACAACGTCTTACCTACCAGCCCGGGTCCACACAAGCATATGAAACCCGTTGGACTTGCGTTGCCACCGCTCCCTGTTTTGGCCTCTTATAGTCAAACCCAGTATGCGTGTCCCGTCCTCGACTTGGGTCGAGCCCACAAAGATACGTTTTGGGATACTGGTTGAAATGGGCCCCCACTATTTACCACAAGCATTCCACCTAAGCTTGTCCCCATTAGTCCATCCCACTTAACCCACTTAGTCATGTTCATTTACATGTGTGTTTGGTTAAGTCTAATCGTATTTCAAATGCCTCTAAAGGCAACCACCAGATTCCTCATGCCACCCAAGGCACCTACTTAACCCCCATGTCCCACCTTACATGATTATCTGGTTAAGTATTTCTTAGTTCATTAAGGCCATAACCTCATAAAGACCTCTCACATTAGACTGGCATTTATGGCAGCTGGATTTGCCGGGCGGGTCCGGGCAGTCTTACACCATAAAAGAGTCTAACCTCGTGTCTTTACAACTGTTATGCTTTAGTTTGGGCCTAGGACCTCTCACATTGGGCCGACATTTGTGACTACTGGATTTGCCGGGCGGGTCCGGGCAGGTTTACATCACAAACGGGTCCAACCTCGTGTCCTAAGCATTGATTATTAATAATAATCCACTTTCTCCCTATTTTAATAATTCCCTACTTGAATTATTAATTACTTCCAATTTTTAACAATGTCCATAATTGACTCAATTATGGACATCCATTCATGGTATGCAAAATCTTACAAAATTGCACCCAATTTATTAATTCCTAATATTACCCCTACCCCACGTTTGAACGTTTATTCGCAAAATATATGTTAGACTCGAATAGCCTAACTCATAGCATAAAAGAGATTATCATAATAACAACATGTATATGTGACCAAATGAATCATAATAAGGGGTGAAACTTGCATATGTCCAACTTGCATGGATTATACATGTCATGGATCTAAAGGTGTCAACTTGTTCAAAATTCACCTAATATGATCTCAATCAATTTTCATAAACTTACATATGAACATGTGTGAATCAACATCATCTATTTTTTTAACAACATGGTTTTATATGGGTACACCTAACTCAATAGGCAAATTCCCATAATCAAGTTTTATTTAATTATAGTTTCAAGTTTATGGGTACACCTAACCTAATAGGCAAATTCCCATAAACAAGATCCATTTAAATTAAGAAAAAAAAAACATAACTTTAAGCATGATCCAACAACATCATGATTTTTCAACATAATATAGCATGATTTATAACATGGCATAGTATGATAGTATAACATAGCTTGACATGATTCTCAACATAGCACGACATAGCATAAGAGAATTTACAACATAGCATGACATAGCATATATAATTTACATCATACGACAGCATAATAACATAATAAGAGATCCACAATATATAGAATTTACAATTACAAATCACATCACTTTCTTGTGATCCATTCATAACTGAGTCAAATTAGTTTGTAATAGTCTTGTGAGAATCATCATACTCACCAACAAAAGAAAAGAATTAGAGAAAGAGAGATCTTTTGATTTGATTTGTGTAGATTTAGTTGTAGATGATTAGGCTTCCTCTTCTTAGTTTGTGACGGCTATGCTGAACTCCATGGCAGCAGCATGACGGTAGCTTCTCTAATTTTACAAGTGATTTAGGTCTAGGGTCTACCCACTTATTTATAGATTTTAGAATTCATTTAGGCCATTAGATTTAACCTAGAAATAACCGCAGCCGTTCAGACAAGATGGGGTTTATCTTGTTGACTCAGCAATGAGTCAGAAGTGACTCAGCAAACACTCAGCATATTAATAAACTTCTATTCATGTCATAAATATATATATATTTTCTACAATGCACATATTAGATACATCCCCCTTTACTTATTATTGTTTTTATATACATATTAGATACATCCCCTCTCTCACACACTTATTAATATTTTTATATTCATATTAGATACATCCCCTCTCTTACACACTTATTAATATTTTTATATTCATATTAGACACATCCCCTCTCTTACACACTTATTAATATTTTTATATTCATATTAAATACATCCCCTCTCTTACACACTTATTAATATTTTAGCAACTTTAGTGTTAATAGAAAATTCGGGGTGTTACATTCTCCCCTCCTTTTAGGATTTCGTCCCAGAAATCTTCAAGTCTGGAAGAATGTACATCCTACCATCCAAACGTCCATCTACTCATCCATCATACACAGGCATCCATTGTCCTTAAAAGACTTCTAATGCTTTATGATCATATGCAAGTGTGTGTACATGTCCTTACCTAATGCGAAATCAGGCGGTCTACTGATTCAGTTGACCTCCTTAATGCAAATTATGTAAGTGTCATGAATCCATTATGTATGCAAAAGATCCTAATTGCTTACATACTACTTCTATATGCGTGCACACCCATTCAACCGAATGCAGCATCCATATGATGGTACAACCATTATACATCCATTATACTAAATACATCCATATATATGCAATATGCAATATGAAGTGACTGAGCCGATCTAGTGCCTAAAGTGTGTGTATATATGCATCCACGAGCAACCACTAGCAAACACTTGCATCCATTTTGCATCCATCATACATAACATGTCTCAAACACATGTTTCAACCATAGGATTATCCTAACTAAAGGTCAAAGATACTAATGAGAGGACATACTAAAGATAAGATAAGATAAGCTAAGCGATAAAGGAGAAATTAAAAGACATACCCTCAAAAAGAAAAGGGTACAACGAACGCATCTTCTCTTCTGTCTCCCAAGTTGCGTTGCTCTCATCATCTCCCCATTGCACTTTAACCAGTCTGACCTCTCGATTCCTCAACTTTTTGATCTCCGACCCAAGAATGCATGTAGGAGCTCGTCTAATTGTTGCATCACGCTCTATTTCCACCTCTTTAAGCAAGCTCGGCTCTACCACCTCCGCGGTCTTGTGCAAACACTTCGTCAAATGTGATACATGGAATACGTCGTGTACTCCACTAAGTTTCTCAGGCAACTCCACCCTATATGCCATCTTCCCAATCCTGTTTTTTTTACAGGAAACGGCCCTACAAACCTTGGTGCTAATTTCCCCACGGACCCAAAGCGAACAACATTCTGTAACGGAGATACTTTGATAAAAACCATGTCCCCAATGTCAAACTCAAGATCTGTCCTCCTCTTATCAGCATACGATTTTTGCCTATCTTGTGCTGCTTTCATCCTCCTTCGAATCAACTCAATCTTCTCCGAGGTTTCCCTAACCATATCGGGCCCAAGTAGGATTTTATCGGTAGATTCCCACCAACATGTAGGCGAACGGCAAGGCCTTCCATAAAGAGCTTCGAAAGGTGCCATGCCAATACTAGACTGAAAGCTATTGTTATATGCGAATTCTACTAACGGAAGGTGCTCTTCCCATGTACCCCCAAAGTCTAGGATACAAAGCCTTAAAAGATCCTCTAGAATGCGATTCACCCTCTCGGTCTGGCCGTCTGTCTGAGGATGATATGCGGTGCTCAAACATAGCTGAGTCCCTACCGCCTCTTGTAAACTCTTCCAAAATTCGCTAGTAAAGATGGGGTCACGGTCGCTTACTATACTAGAAGGAATACCGTGCAAACGAACTATCTCCTTAATGTATAAAGAAGCCAACCACGGAGCAGTCCTCTTACTTTTCACGGGAATAAAATGGGCGCTTTTAGTAAGTCTATCTACTATAACCCAAATCCCCGTGTTACCCTTCCTTGATCTTGGTAATCCATCCACAAAATCCATTGAGATGCTTTCCCATTTCCATAGTGGAACTTCTAATGGGTGAAGCAACCCACCGGGTTTCTTTTGTTCTGCTTTAACTCGTTGGCACACCAAGCATCTAGCGACGTACTAGGCCACATCCTTTTTCATACCGGCCCAAAAGAAAACCCGCTTCATATCTTTGTACATCTTATCCCCGTCGGGATGAATGGTCATTTTTGAGCGATGAGCATCATCAAGAATGGCCTTCCTTAAGTCTTCGTCTTGTGGTACACAAAGTCTATTATCCCTTCGTAACCAACCCTTATCGTCTAGGGTATACCTACGAAGATGGCTTGACGACTCCCCCCTTTGAGCTTTTCTACTATCTCAACCAACTGTGGGTCGTCTCGCTGTGCCTCACCAACCCGTCCTAGAAGTGTAGGTCTAACCTCCAAGGATGCTAACAGACCGGGTACTAAGTCAACGGAGGGTCTAAAGTCAAACATAGAGATGAATTCTAAGCTTTGTCGTTCAACAAACAACGGACTCAAGGACAACCTTTTCCTACTTAAGGCGTCTGCCACCACGTTACCCTTGCCCGGGGTATATGCTATTTCAAAATCGTAGGAGGCTAAGAATTCCATCCACCGTTGCTGCCTTAAATTCAAATCCTTCTGAGAGAATAAGTATTTTAATGATTTGTGGTCAGTGAACAGTTCGAATTTCTCACCAAGAAGATAGTGACGCCAAGACTTAAGCGCGAAAACAATTGCGGCTAGCTCTAAGTCATGCGTGGGGTAATTCTTTTCATGAACCCTCAACTGCCTTCCACCATAGGCTATTACTCTTCCCTCTTGCATGAGGACCGCGCCAAGTCCCGTCCCACAAGCATCAGTATAGATGGTAAACGGTTTATTCCCGTCTGGCAGCACTAAGACTGGGGCTGAAGTTAAGGCTCTCTTTAAACGTTGGAACGCATCATCGCAATCTTTGTCCCACGTAAAAACCAGGTTCTTCTTCGTTAACCGTGTTAATGGAGCTGATATTTTTGCGAAGTCTTTGATAAACTTCCTATAATAGCCAGCCAACCCCAAGAAACTTCTTACTTCGGTTGCATTTTTAGGGACCTTCCAATCTTGGATGGCCACCACCTTTGCGGGATCCACTGCTATCCCTTCTTTGGAAACCACGTGCCCTAAGAACCGTACTTCCTTCCTCCAGAAGTGACACTTAGAAAATTTTGCCTTAAGGTTATGCGCTCGAAGGGTTTCCAACACTTCCCTAAGATGTAGGGAGTGCTCTTCTTTATTCTTAGAAAAGACTAAGATGTCATCCACAAAGACTACCACGAATTTGTTAAGGTATTCCCTAAACACCCTACTCATCAAATCAAAAAAATATGCAGGGGCGTTTGTCAAACCAAAGGGCATCACTAGCCATTCATAGAATCCGTCAGGAGTCCTAAAAGCAGTCTTATCTATACTATCCTCAGCCACTCTCAGTTGATGAAAGCCAGTGGCTAAGTCCAACTGCGAAAACACTGAGGCGCCAACTAACTGATCAAAGAGATCGTCAATCCTCAGCAGTGGGTGTCGGTTCTTTTTAGTAAGCTTGTTTAGTTCTCTATAGTCCATACAAAGTCTAAGAGACCCATCCGCCTTTGTGGCAAAAACTACTGGAGCACCCCACTCCGATATACTACGTCTTATGAACCCCTTCTCAAGCAACTCCTTTACTTGCTTATTGAGTTCCCTCCTTTCACGAGGAGCCATGTGGCGCACTGGCAAAGATACGGGTTTAGCATTATCCACAAGATAAATTCGAAAGTCTATCTCCCGCTTTGGAGGTAAGCCCTTCACCTCCTCAAACACATCCGGATATTCCCGGACCACTTCTACCGATCGCAGGTTCTCTACAGACGCGTCAAGCGATTCAAGATAACTTAGCATAACGGAATTTATGGGATTACAAAAGATGTCGAGAGCATTACCAAGGCGAGTCACAAGCCTAACTACTCTCCTTTCACAATCAAGAATGGCCCTATTTCTAGACAACCAATCCATTCCTAAAATTAGCCCATAGCCCGTGAAGCCCAATACATAAGCATCACATCTAAATTCAACGCTAAGTATAGAGATTTTCAAATCCAAACATATCATGGTCAAATGAGCCGAACCCCCAATTGGATTTGAAACGACCAAGGGATCCTCTACTAAACTGGTGTTCAAGTGCAGTGATTCAACTAATGATGCAGAGATAAACGAATGAGATGCGCCAGAATCGAATAAGGTACGGACAGGATGATCAAACAGAAAAACTAAGCTTTCAACAGAAATTGTTCTACCTCTTTCTTGCAGCGGTGGGGCCGCAATAGCCTGAACTTGCCCCCTTGCCTGCCCTGGTGCCATAAGAGCCTGCACCTGTCCTCCCGAGGTAGACCCTGCCCTCTGCCCCTTCTTTGGACAGTCCTTCACTAAATGTCCCGCATCTCCACAATGAAAACAACCAGTCTTCTTTTTCTTTCTACAATCTTTGCTGAGATGGCCAGGCGTCCCACAATTGAAGCATTTCTTCTTCCCTTTGCCATTATTGTTTTTACCACCCTTCTTATTTTGCTGTTGGGGTTTCTTCTGATCCCCTTTCTTTTCAACTGCCTTATCCTCATGCATAAGTGCCATTTCTACTAGCTTTTCAAAGGTGGCTCCCATAGGGATGTGGGTCATAGCCAACCCTTGCAACGGTTCATTCAAGCCTCTAACGAACCTCAAAGCTTTCTTCTCTGGCGTGTTCACCAACTCCAAGCCAAACCTTGCTAACTGATTAAATTTATTGACATATTCCTTTACTGATGAGCTCCCTTGCTTTAGTGCCAGGAATTTATCCATATTTAAGTTCTCCTCTGCCCTTGAAAGAAACTTTGCCTCAAACCTTCGTCTGAAATCCGCCCATGAATCAACTGGACGTTCCCCGTTAGTGACCTCCCACCAAAACGAGGCCTCTCCCTTCATTAACCAAGCAGCTAAACGGACTTTCCTCCCATCTTCCACTTCAAAGATATCCAACAATTCCTCAGTCTCCTTAAGCCAATCTCTGGCCTCCACAAACGTCTCAGTCCCTTGAAAAGTTTTTCCTCCCATAGCCTTGAATTCCTTGCACGTCTTTGCAAAAGTGTCAACACGAGGAGGAGGAGGAGAAGGAGGAATGGGTGCAACTAGGGGTGGAGGAGTATCCGCTGGGCCTGCAGTGGTGGCCCTAGCCTCCAAGTATCTCCTAAACCACCCTGGAATCGTCACACCTTCTGGGAGATTAAGATCTTCAGCCATGCTGAAACGAAAAAGGAAAGATTCAAAATGGAGAATTCGAAAGATAAAGATAAGGATGTGGCTATTTGGGATTATGTTTTTCATAAAAACTCTCTTTAAATAACATGTTTTTTTTTTGAAAGCACTTCTTCCAAAAATACTTTAGAAAAAAAAAATATTTTTCTAAAATTTTTTTTATCTGTTCTGGTAACCTTATGCTCTGATACCACGTGTAACACCCCACGTCCATTAATGTCACTCACAAAGGGAATGCATTAACTTCCATGGAGGTTTTAAGTGAATATAGAACAGTAAAATTACAACAAGACAGATATAAAATAGTACTTGGAAATTCAAAAACTTTATTTCATTGTAGCAGAAGTCAAAACATGTTTGATTACATCATAACACCATATTCAATGTCAAGTACAATATCTATCTTGATAAAACAAGTACATAATCCCATTACATGAATAGCCATTAAAAAGAAAGATAACAAGCTGGACTTTACTTCAGCAGTCCAAGCTTTCCAGAAGATAAGCGATCCGACTAGACTCCACTAGAACTTGGCCCAACCTGCGGACCTGAAGGGAGAAAAGGATGGAAAAGAGGGGGTCAGACATAAAGTCTGGTGAATATGATAATTCTACAATACTATTACCAAAATAACTGGACTAAGGCATAAGCTGGAAAACAAGAAAATGTCTATGAAGAGCAGATTAAGGACATAGACAATCGCTAAAGGCAACGTTATAGGCGCTCCTAAATACTAAAGGATAAACACTATACTGCACCACACCAGTCACCCTAAAGATTCATCCCACTTAGCTTCACTTAGAAACTTTCCCAATGGCTTTACGTACCCCTAGCTGACTACATAGGTGCCGCCTGCCCCTATCTCCACTAGGTGTACCCTACTTCCCATTATTCGATCGGCTCCCTAACTCGTAGATACCCGTGCTGGCCCCACAGTGGGGTGTATCACTCCCCTAAAGTGGCAACTGATACAACGGACATGCACGGCTTATACCTACACGATGCAACAACGTCTTACCTACCAGCCCGGGTCCACACACGCATATGAAACCCGTTGGACTTGCATTGCCACCGCTCCCTGTTTTGGCCTCTTATAGTCAAACCCAGTATGCGTGTCCCGTCCTCGACTTGGGTCGAGCCCACAAAGATACGTTTTGGGATACTGGTTGAAATGGGCCCCCACTATTTACCACAAGCATTCCACCTAAGCTTGTCCCCATTAGTCCATCCCACTTAACCCACTTAGTCATGTTCATTTACATGTGTGTTTGGTTAAGTCTAATCGTATTTCAAATGCCTCTAAAGGCAACCACCAGATTCCTCATGCCACCCAAGGCACCTACTTAACCCCCATGTCCCACCTTACATGATTATCTGGTTAAGTATTTCTTAGTTCATTAAGGCCATAACCTCATAAAGACCTCTCACATTAGACTGGCATTTATGGCAGCTGGATTTGCCGGGCGGGTCCGGGCAGTCTTACACCATAAAAGAGTCTAACCTCGTGTCTTTACAACTGTTATGCTTTAGTTTGGGCCTAGGACCTATCACATTGGGCCGACATTTGTGACTACTGGATTTGCCGGGCGGGTCCGGGCAGGTTTACATCACAAACGGGTCCAACCTCGTGTCCTAAGCATTGATTATTAATAATAATCCACTTTCCCCCAATTTTAATAATTCCCTACTTGAATTATTAATTACTTCCAATTTTTAACAATGTCCATAATTGACTCAATTATGGACATCCATTCATGGTATGCAAAATCTTACAAAATTGCACCCAATTTATTAATTCCTAATATTACCCCTACCCCACGTTTGAACGTTTATTCGCAAAATATATGTTAGACTCGAATAGCCTAACTCATAGCATAAAAGAGATTATCATAATAACAACATGTATATATGACCAAATGAATCATAATAAGGGGTGAAACTTGCATATGTCCAACTTGCATGGATTATACATGTCATGGATCTAAAGGTGTCAACTTGTTCAAAATTCACCTAATATGATCTCAATCAATTTTCATAAACTTACATATGAACATGTGTGAATCAACATCATCTATTTTTTTAACAACATGGTTTTATATGGGTACACCTAACTCAATAGGCAAATTCCCATAATCAAGTTTTATTTAATTATAGTTTCAAGTTTATGGGTACACCTAACCTAATAGGCAAATTCCCATAAACAAGATCCATTTAAATTAAGAAAAAAAAACATAACTTTAAGCATGATCCAACAACATCATGATTTTTCAACATAATATAGCATGATTTATAACATGGCATAGTATGATAGTATAACATAGCTTGACATGATTCTCAACATAGCACGACATAGCATAAGAGAATTTACAACATAGCATGACATAGCATATATAATTTACATCATACGACAGCATAATAACATAATAAGAGATCCACAATATATAGAATTTACAATTACAAATCACATCACTTTCTTGTGATCCATTCATAACTGAGTCAAATTAGTTTGTAATAGTCTTGTGAGAATCATCATACTCACCAACAAAAGAAAAGAATTAGAGAAAGAGAGATCTTTTGATTTGATTTGTGTAGATTTAGTTGTAGATGATTAGGCTTCCTCTTCTTAGTTTGTGACGGCTATGCTGAACTCCATGGCAGCAGCATGACGGTAGCTTCTCTAATTTTACAAGTGATTTAGGTCTAGGGTCTACCCACTTATTTATAGATTTTAGAATTCATTTAGGCCATTAGATTTAACCTAGAAATAACCGCAGCCGTTCAGACAAGATGGGGTTTATCTTGTTGACTCAGCAATGAGTCAGAAGTGACTCAGCAAACACTCAACATATTAATAAACTTCTATTCATGTCATAAATATATATATATTTTCTACAATGCACATATTAGATACATCCCCCTTTACTTATTATTGTTTTTATATACATATTAGATACATCCCCTCTCTCACACACTTATTAATATTTTTATATTCATATTAGATACATCCCCTCTCTTACACACTTATTAATATTTTTATATTCATATTAGATACATCCCCTCTCTTACACACTTATTAATATTTTTATATTCATATTAGATACATCCCCTCTCTTACACACTTATTAATATTTTAGCAACTTTAGTGTTAATAGAAAATTCGGGGTGTTACACACCCTCTCCGGATCGGTTCGGATCATAGTGACCTTCCTCCGGCGGTTCGGATCGGGGCCCACACCTCCTGGCTTCGTGGAGAACTCCTCTGGTTCGGTCCTTCTTCCCAAGCACTCCGGATTGGGTCGGGTCTCTCAAGTCCATTCATGGCGCATCGGTTCGGATCGGCTTATAGCATCCATTGGGTTCGGGTCGTGGGTTCGGGTCAAGATCTCCCCGATTTTCCAGATCGTCTCGTGGATATAGCAGCTTGAAGGGGTGGTTCGGTTCACGGAGAGGTCTCCTGGTCGGTTTAGTTCGGGCTCCTTCCTTCAATCCGATCCGGCTCGGTCAAATTCCTGCACTTCTTTCCAGCGACTGTTTACGCCATTCGACGGTGTTTTCGACCAGTCTAGCTCTTCTAAACAATCACAAATCATTCCAAACAGTCATAGCAACATAGAGCATTGACCACAAACACCAAAACAACAATTTAATAAGTTAAAATGGATCAAACATAGCCAAAACCCCATATGTTCCCTTAAGCATGTTTAAGCAAAACTAATGATAGGGTTAGTAAAACTTAACCAAATTAACCCAAATTTCTAACAGAGGTCTAAAACATCATTTCGAATTTTATAAATATTTTTCCAGAATTTATCATGTCTAATTTCGTTTATCTTCACTAATTACCCTTAATTAACCGTAATTAGTGTAAAACTATGCAAATCACTCACCTTAGCCACAAATAAAATCTTTAGAACTGAAACTCTACTGTTTGGGCGCGAATACCAATGCGCGAATACCAATGCAACACAGCAGCTCTACCTCGATTCTTGTGCTAATCCGCCTTGATTTGATGTTGCTAAGCTTAATCCTTGATTAGAAAGTGATTTGGAGGTGTTTTAGAGGTTGGAGGCCATTTTTAGGGTTTCTAAGAGGTAAGTGGCAGCTAGAAAACTGAAATAGAATGAAAACCTAACTCAGTTCAGCCTCCCCATAACCCTAATCCCGAAATGGGTTATGGGCTCATTCACTAATCACCCTATTTGGCCCGGTTAAGTAGTTTTTCACCTTCCAAACCTTATTTCAGCCATATCTCCCAAACGGTAAGTCCGTTTTTCACATGTGACCACTCTATGGAAAGGTAAACCATCATCCGAAGCCAATGAAAGTGGTATCAGGTCAAAATTCCTTTTCAATCAAAAGTTATGGCCAAAACAAGATCTGCTAGGGGCAAAACGGTCATTTAAAAATCGGGAAAATCATGAACATGGGAAATGACCCCAATAGTCGTCTCCCAAAGTTACATGACCATACGACTTTGTATGTGAAGGAAATGAATAGTTTACGATCCTTCGATGCGTTGAATGCGGGTCGTTACAAATATGCTGGATAGATATAGAATCACACTGTAGTCGCCCATGGATGTTCTGATGATGGTTCGAAACATCATCAGAATTTATGTTCGAGTTTCGAAAGTGGGATATTTATATATTTCCAATTGACTGGTGTGAGAACTAATACTAGATATGGCTTATTGTTGTGATTTGGCATCAAAAATTTGATTTTTGGACTATGTATCAAAGTTATGAATTTGAAAAACTAATCAACTAATTGATTGCTGATTGTGTTGTTTGATTATTAGTTGATTAATTAGAATTTGAACCATTTAGCCAAATTGTACCAAATATTGAACTGTATTGAAAATTGTTTGGAATTGCATGCATGTACATGTATATACATTGAACAGGTCATAGCAAAGAGGCTAAAGCAAAAGAATAAAATTGTTTGCCCGACAAATAGGTACATGTTTATTGTATTTCTTTGGGTTTGGATGATTTTATGAGCCGATTGGCTAGCCTCTTGGCTTTTTCTTTTGGATTGGTGAGGGCCATGGGAGGCTATTTGAAATATCCCGAAGCTCCCGGTGCAGGGGAGGTTATGGCGAAATTTTTCGAAATTTTAGGGTGTTAGCCAAATTTTTGAAGAATTTGAAAAGTTCTTAGAAACTGAAAAGTTGAAGAACTTAAGTCATGGTGAAAATAATGAAAGTTGAGTTGGTTTGTTAAACAACTTTCAGCTTCGTTCCTTTTCGGGGACGAAAAGTTTTAAGTGGAGGAGATTGTAATAACCCGGAAATCTGAGCCAATTTGAAATTTTTATTTTGGCAATTTTAGTGAATTTTGAATAATTAAAATGATTTATTTTAAATAATAACGACGAGAAATTTATTTTGAATAGAATTAGAACGTATATATTTATTTGAATCGTCGTTAGAATATAAATATTTTATTTTAAATATAAAAGGAATTGAAAATGGCGTGGTAGTTTGAAATTTCGATTTCAAAGTTCAAATGAATGTACGAGATTCAAAATAAACCGGATTTTAGCAAAACCAAAAATATTAGAATCTAATTGAAAATATTTTTCCAACGAATCCGAAAAATTGAAATTTCATAGCGGGAATAAAAAGATATACCCAGTTGAAAATTCAGAATAGTCGCTATGGAATTCTAGCCCTTATAAATGGAAATTTTGCAAACGACCTCTGTTTTTGACGAAACCACTTTTGTTGGATCCGGGATGTCGAATTATTGCTAGATTCCAAAATTCGTAATTTTCTGAATCAATATGTGAGCATGGCGAAGTTAAAGGCGTTTGACCAGTTTCAGTGGAATTAAATCGACTGGAAAATCGCCATTTTTCAAACGATCTCAGAATTCGACGAAATTAGTTTTGTTAGGACCGTATCATCAATACGAAGCTAGAAATAATTTTTCTGGAATTTTTAGGGTTAGTATGTGGCCCCAGTAAATTAAAATGTGCGTTTAAATTCAATATATATTGATTTATATTTTGAATTTGATGAAAACTGATCGAAACAGTCGAATCAGCTTGCGGGACATATCCCATTGCGTTCAGAATGAGGGTGATTAGCTAGGGGCGGCAGTCGCGGGGTTCGATTTGGGGTTAAATAAAAAAAGTAACTTTATAGAATATAATTAAATTAAATATATAATATTATATATATAGTCAACCTTGGCCATTCTCTCCCCTTTATCGCTCAAAATTAGAAAATCAAAAAAAATAAAAATTAATAGAAAAGAACCACGCGAGATCCACCGACGCCTGGCTCCTCCCCCCTGCGCCATCGACCGCCGCTCCCTTCCCCGTGACGCCACTGCTTCTCCTCTTCCCCTCGCACCTCCCTCCAGCCTAGTCCTCCCTCTCCTCTGAAATCCGCAAGCCATACTCCCCCCAAACCCAAACCCTAGCCGCCGTTACCTCTACCGCTGCCTCCGCTGGCCAACTGCGCCCCTTCCGATCAACCGCGCCCTTCGTCCGCCCCTCTGATTGACTGTGCCGCCCCTCCTCCCACCATTCGAAGTTCAAACCTCCTTCCCACCTAAAATCCACCGCCACTAACCCCATGGCGCCGCCAACGACCAGCCGCAGTCTCCTGAGCCACCAACGTGAGCACCACCCCCTCCCTTCGCCAGAAAAAAAAAACCTGTAAGTGCTTTCTTTATTTTATTTTTTTATTTTTTTTCTTATTTAATGTTGTTAGGAATAAGATTTTAAAAATAGAGAAACTAAGATTTCAAAATTTAAAAAGATTTTATTTTTAAATTAGTAAAGACTCGATTTTTAAACTAGTAAAGAATTGATTTTTGAATATAGAAAAATATAATTTTTAGCTATAGAAAGATTAGATTTTTGAACATAGAAAGGTTAGATTTTTAATGAGATAAAGCTAAGATTTTTAAAAATGGAAAAATTAGATTTTTCACACAAAGAAAATTTTGATTTTGATTTAAAGAAAAGTTTATATTTTTATGAAGTTAAAGATGAGATCTTTATAGATGTAGCGAAGTGGTAAAGACTCAATTTTTAGAAGTATAAAAAGAAAGAAAAAATACGATTTTTGTTTATCGAATTTTTATAATATAAGCTATGATTTTTATATTATAGAAAGAATAAAAATATAATCTTTATTAGAAGAACGATATAAAAATATAATTTTTATTATGAAGTTAGCGTGATAAAAATATGATCTTTATTATATGAATACCGGTATAAAAATAGGATTTTTATATATATAATACCTATATAAAAATAGGATTTTTATCTATATAGTAGCGGTAAAAAAATAGGATTTTTATCTATATAGTAGCGGTATAAAAATGTGATTTTTATATACATAGCAACAATATAAAAATGTGTTTTTTATATATGTAGTGGATACGAACGACGAAAGTGATAAAAGGCGAGCACGACAAAGATTTTCTACATATGAAGAGTCGCAGCGAATGGGTTTAGCTAATATGTGAGAACTCCTCACTTTTATTTTAATTTCTTGTTTGAAATATATACTAGGATGCAGATGGTGCTTAGCAGCACCCGACACCCGTCGTCCATAGACCATGGATGACTTGGTTGTTTGATTGATGTGTTGTGAAAAATTGATTGTGTGATGTGGAATGAATAAATATTTTATAGTTAAAAATATAATTTTTAACTGGCATATAAAATAAATATTTATAAACAAATCGGACGGTTTGTTTATGTACACCCATTTGACTAATATCGATTGGGACGACAAATTTTACACATCGCCCACTGCATAAATAAAAATCTGTGTTTGTTGATTTGAAACCCCACACGGGTGTTGGGATGATATTTGGCGTACACTAATCCCAATTATTTAGCTATATGTCGATCGATGGGTTGACAGACTGTGTAAGCGTTAATTATTTATATTTAATGCTTATGCAGTTGTGTGGTGCACTCTGTATGTTGGTTGATTATTTATCATTGCTATTATATACATGTGTTGTATGGAATCCATATAATTGACATTATATGGTAATTGATTGGGCCTCATTCCAATTTGGAAAATAAAGAATATTATAGAATAAATATTCATGTGTTGAATATAATAAATATTCATGTATTGAATAAAATATACATTCATGTGTTGAATAAAAGAAAACTCATGTGTTGAAAATATTTATGTGTTGAAAGAAATATATATTCATGTGTTGAAGAAAATATTCTTTTGTTGAATAGAATAACGAAGTTATTGAAAAATATAAAGCCGTGTTGATTAGATATTCGCCATTTTGACGCAAATGATATTTATATCGATTTTATTCATTTATATAATGAATATCGAAACGGAAACGATTTCGAAATATAATGTTTTGAAAATATTATCATTTGTTTATCGATGATATGGAATATTCAATTTTGATTTGAAATTGAATAGGAAGTTGAAATCGTTTTGAAAACGAATTTAAAATGATTTATAAAATACGTTTCAAAAGGAAATCAATGAAATATATATTATATATATTATATATATTATATAATGGCCTGAACAGAACGCGCCGCGCAGCGGTAGTTCGCGAATTTCAACCATTGACTTCGAACGGATATTTCGGGAGATCCAGCCGTCAGATTCTCCTAAAACCGGAACCGTTGGGTTCATATCGAAAAGAGCTTTCCAACAAATATTAGAAATTAGAAATTAGAAATTTAATGGTTGGATTTGAAATTATGTCCAAATCAAATTTGGAAAAGGTCGATGTAAGTGCAGTTCGATGGCCGTTGATGGAAATCGACTGTACGGGCCTTGATAAAATTATTAAAAATAGTAATAATTTGTGTAAAATCATAAGAAATGATTTGGAAAGAATTGGGATGAAAAATTCCATATTTGAAACGATTAAAATAAATTTTTATCGAAATGAACTAGTTTTGAACTAGAATTATAATCCATTTATTTTTGAAATAAATAAATTGGATTTGAAAGGGTTTTTAAAGTAACCAAAATTTTAAATAATTGAATTGGAATGGATTTGAATCGAAATTGTCTTTGGAATATTTCGATGTTGGATTTCGCGATTATACAGATATTTTTATGGAAATTTGAAAGATATATTTATATCGTTATTTCCAATACGATATTTGTTGGTCGTAGAATTTGATATTGAATATAAGCCGATATATTTTTTATTCAAAGCCTTGTGTTTAATATCAAATGGGATTTGGGTTTGTCGTAAATGGTCTCTTCGTTAAACTGTTCTTAAATCCAGTTGAGAAAAAGATTAAATCTTTTTATTTAGATTTAATGAGGTATACCAATTAAATGGTATTTAATTAGAATTGAATTTGAATTGATTTTTGGGTTTATCGTGAACGGTGTTTTAAATAACACTTGTTCTTCAACCCGATAATTAATGGAATGTGAATTGGGTTTATCGTGAACTGTGTTATAATGCATTCGTTCTTTAACCCGATTTACAGTGAAATGTGATTTGGAATTTATAAATCTTTTGTTAAGATTTAAAGGAGATTTTCCAAAGTAAAGTTTTCCAATTTAATAAAATAAATTGGAATGGAATGGAATTCGATTTGGTGATAATCGAAGTGAATTTCTATGGATGAGGACTGCTAATATATATGGAATTTAAAAGGCTTTGCCGTTATCCCATTTATATTGTTAGTCGGATATGGAAGTTTATATCGATTATATATATCGATTTGTTTTCCATGAAGATTCCATCGTTAATGGAATGTGATTTTGGGTTTATCGTGAACCGTGTTTTAAATGACATTGGTTCTTTAACCCAGTTAAAGACAGGATAAGGTTTCCTAAGTTAAACAATCGTTAATATTGATTTTTGGGAAGATTAAAACCAAGTGGAGTTTTAATGAGCCTTTAATTAGATTGAAATGATCCAGAATGGAGTATCACCAGTTTTGCCCCAGGCGATAGTTAAATCTTTAATTATATTTGAACATGAAATGGTAATTGAATTTATCGATAACACTGTGTTGTTAGATATGAAGTAATACCAGTTTTACTTCATGGGATGAATAGGTTGGGATTGGGAAATTTAAAACAAATGATTACTTCGGTAGGGTTCGTTAATCCCGACTAGTTTGGATAAACCATAATTTGGTTTGAATTGAAATCCAAAGGATAGTTAAAGAATAAAATTAAAAGAACTTATCTTTGATAAAATTAATGGGGACCTTTATCTATAGATGTGAATATTTGAATAAAAGAATATTCTGAATTGGAATGAGGCGTATGTTGTGTTTGTGTAACACTTGTTTATTATATACGCGAGTTACTCAGAAGGACCAGGTTTATCCCATTCTGAATAACTGATTCGACGAGGTGTCAAGGATGAAGACGGTGGAAGAAGACCGGAGGTCTTCACATCGTTTGGATAACTACTGATGATCTTGATTGAGCTGTACACCCAAGAGGAGGGAATTAGTTGGTGATCGTCTAGACGTACTTGGAGATCGATGGATATGCGAGGAATAAGGTTCCTCCGGTTTCATTCAGACCCAGAACGGAGTTGTAAATGGACTATGTGTCTGACATTGGATTTCATTCAGTTTTGATTGATATCGGTTGCATAGCGTGAATTGCCTGTGTGGCATGCTGAGATGCAAATGATCAAGGCTTCTGTTGAAAAGCAAAATCTTGTGGTTGATGATCAAAACACCGCCTGTGTGGCATAGCTTTGTATTGCGTTAATTCGCGAGCCTCACACCCCGGTGTGAACTAGAAACAGGAGAAGGACCTCAGGGAGGGAATGTGTTTCCTTCTAGCTAGGGTGGAGTCAGTGACCTACCAGCCCTGACATTTATATTATTTCACCTATGTGGTTATTGGATTGCGAGGCGCCTCGGATATATCGGTGACTATATGGAGCCGATGGAGTCATAGGACTCATTTACGCCCCAAAGGGCGGGGAAACGCAATGTTCAGGTATTTTAATCCACATCGGTGGACCGACCCTGACGATCCAAAGGCTTGACTGAGTACTTGCCTGAGACACGGGCTAGACAGTCTCGAAGCAGTGAGGACGATCCCTAGCCTCGGTTCACAGATGGAAATCCAACTTCCAATACATGACTTTGCGGTTTTGATTGTAGAGCCTAGTATTGGCGACATGATATATGGTACCCATGCCGTCTATGATTGATACTTATGATTGAAGTTGTTTTATACACTATGCACTTATAATAGTATCAAATGATTTGTTTTAACGTACCAAGCATGTTTGGTTATTATAAGGGAAAACCCTATCCTCCGGCTTGCATTGCATTGTGTGATGGGACCTGGGTCTTATAGTAGCTTCATTTTTCCAAAAAGCATTGCACTGTTTTGTTATATGCACTGGTGTTCTTGGGAGGAAACCCGTTCCGTGTTATACGGCGTGGTCCCTTGATATATCTGATTTAAAGTAAAGTTTTAAATAACTGTTTTAGTTCTCACACCAGTCACATGACTGACCTGGAGTTTATTGTTTTAGCCTAAACTCTGGGTGCCCCTATTTTCGACACGGGCAACTAGTAGTTTTGGTTTTGCAGATTTATATTCACAAGATCCTGGTTTACAACTGGAACGATGCTCGGAAAGCTCTGTATCTGTGTATTACTTTCAGTTGTGTTTTGTATTATTTTCCGCTGCTATGAAATGTATTGTAATCTCTGATATTTATCAAATGTATATTATTTATTTATACTCTGTATATTCTTGTAATCTGATGAAATTGGTGTAATTAACAATGAAATGTTCTTCTGTTTGTGTTCTGATTCGTCTTGTCCTAAAAGCAATACGTTCTTTCCTTCACGGGGAAGTTCGGGTTGTCTCACGTATGCCCTCATTGGTAAACTCCTGAACAATCTCCACATTATGCGCATCATTGCGGAGAATCGTCAGAATCTCCCAAAGCTCGACATGCGTCGATCCCTGAACAATCTCCAAGCAATGAGCAGCAAGCCGTCTCACATGGTCGGTCATAAACGAGCCGGCATGCTCTACCTGTCTGCGCCTAGAGGGAGGGGGATCGCCCGAAGCCATCCAACCAGTATAGAAACCCGCTTCGGCAGGGGAGAAAGAAGCAGCTGGCACAGGCGCTGGTGGAGGTGGAGGTGCAGATGCAATAGGAGGCGCAACATCAGGAATCGGGTACGCACAAGTATTTTTGCGCAAACAACCCTCGAACATAATGTACTGCTCTCGGAACTTCAACGACGAGTTCTTCCTGAATCGTCTGTATGGTCTGCCACCGCCGGTACTCCAAAAATCATCAGAACCGTCCAGATTATCGAACATTGCATTCCATACACCGCCAGGTGTTTGTAGCAGTCTGTCGCAATCGCGAAAAGAGCGCTTCATGTTATCCTATTTATTTTTAATCTGGGTTTCTGTGAACTCCAGGTTAAAACTGTAGTTCATTGCTGCCGCGACTGTTGAGTAGAAGTGGCTGATGCCCGTATTGCGCTCGGCTATAATCTCAATGAAAACATCTATAAACGCGGACTCCTGGTCATCCGTCTAATTTGCAAATGGCTGCGTAGTAGCAGAGGTAGACATTTGCATACCCCCAAAAAAATATTTCAAAAAAATTCAAAAAAAACGTATGTTATAGAAAATTGAAAAATAAACACAACGGTATAAAAAATACCTATTTTGCAGCTTGAAATTGCTCGAAAAAATTGGTTTTTGGAGATAAAGAGGGGAGGTTTCGGGTTAGATGAAGGAGAATGGGGGAGGTGAAGGGTGTTTTATAGCGTCTGGAAGGATACGTTGGAAAATTAACCGTTGGCGTCCGACGAGTCGGACGCGTCGGATGCCACCAAAAAATTAAGGATGCCAATTTTTGTCTGTGAACGCACCCCAAGTATTCGCATTCATGCGAGCGTTACCGATCACACATATTTTACACATGGATTATGTTTTTCAAAAAACTATACATGTTTAACATGTTCAAGATAAAATAATACGTATGAATACTCAACTATATTTCTATATTAAAATCATGTGTAATTAGTTTGAATTTTATATCTAAGTTATGATATTTAACTTTTATTCATTTTAATTTTTATATATTCGAAAAACAATTTTATAAAGACTGCCTACTTATGAGATCATATTTTCGATATTGTTGAAACATTTTAGTATTTGTACCAATGCATTTTGAATTTGTAAAAATTACTAATTGTTGCATGTTTAAGTGATATACAAAAATAAAAACATGTGTAACAACCATAGTTTTTTGGTATTCAGGGTAAATAGATCATAACATGTTTCGTAGTTTTAAACTTGAAAAGATTAAAATACGAGTTCAAGAGTTTAACTCATATGATAATTTAAGACGAGAAATAAGGAATTTTTGATTTATAAGAAATTGTGTGTATTGGAATAAACTGAATTCATTTAGTGTAACAAGAAATTTATTACAATTTGTATTACTAGCTAATATTTGGTGGTTTCAACGAATATTGAAAATATAAAATATCGATTAACAATTAGTATTTAAGTGAAAATATATTTTCAATATTAAGTGTTGAGCTGTTTTAATAAGATAATTAATAATTTATAAATTGAGAAATTTCTTTTAAAGGAAAAACTTTGCTAAAACTATGGTGAAAAGTATAGAAAGTTTCAAAATTAGGGAGAAAGACACATTTACACTAAAAGTGAAATTCAAGGGGGCCCACTATCCTTTTTCCATTTACACTAACAATTGTCCTTCTCACTAAATTCTAAACCTTCCATATTTTTCACTAAATTTTTTGTTAAGTTTGTCCTTCCCACTATTTTCCACTTATAAATTTGTGTATTGAAAATATAAATTCTAGAAATTATAAAATATAAAAGGGAAGTTGTGTTAGAACCATGTTTGGAAATCTTATTATATTTGTTTATGTGAAAATTTTATGTTGGAATGTTTTAATAAGTGCACTTATAATAATTTGGTGAATTATTGTGAATAGTGGGCTTTATTACAATATATACCTTTAAATTTAATGACGAATTTCTTTTAAAGGACAAGCTTAACAAAAAAAATTGGTGAAAAGTATTGAAAGTTTCAAAATTAGGGAGAATGACACAAATGGAATTCAGGGGAGCCACTACCATTCTCCCATTTACACCAACATTTGTCCTTCTCATTAAATTCTAACTTTTCCATACTTTTTACCAATTTTTTTTGTTAAGTTTGTTCTTCTTTCTATTTTCCACAAATTTAAGTATGTTGTAAATAAAAATACTAAAGTGAAAATATTGATTCGAAATCATTATTTAGGTGTACTAAAATATTATTAATAGAGATTAATATTTATTCCAATGAGGGAATGAAATTTGTACGGAGTAAGTATAAAAATGTATGTTTTGTTCATAAAAGAATAAAATACGATTTAAATTGAAAATTTGTGTTTGTGTATTAACCTGTGCAGTAAATCCCCGCTATTACACGTCATATCCCTGCCGTATCCCCGCTATATCATATAGCGGATTTCTACCACAATGCTATTTCCAAATTGCCTTTAAAATAGTCTTTCTGCATTAAGCCCTGTTATATTTCGATATTCCCGATATATCCCATTATTTAAGTTATATTTCGCTATGTCCGCAATATCTTCTATAAAAGAAATGAATTTAAAAATGACATTTATACATTACGAGGGTTACGGCACGCGCCTCGCGAGTGGATTTTTATTCCTCATATGTTATGTATTTTACATATGTAAGGAAAAATAACTTGTACAAATGTTGTGCATGATCAATAAACTGTCACTTCAAGGAAAAATAATAGGCAATGTAAATAAATTCAAATGTAATGATCATAAAATATCATTCAATTATTTTGTCTTTTAGCAATGTTTGAATTGTTAGATCGAGCGTAATGACACGCGCTTCGCGCACGGTGATGGCATGCGCTTTGCGCGTTGTCATGGCACGAGCTTCGCCCGTGTCCATGATACGCACTTCGCACGTGGATTGTTATTCATCAAACATTGTGTATCTTACATATGAAAGAAGAAATGATTTGTACTAATATTATATGATCAATAAATTGTCACACCGTAATGAAATCGTAAACAATATAAATAAATTCAAATGAATTTTTTTAGTAAATTTAATTAAAACAAATGGAAAAAAAGTAAAGAGGAGAAGTGGAAAAAATAATGGAAAACAACTGGAAATTTACTGTTAACTGACAGTTTTCATTTCAAAAGGCGTCAAGCTAACAATTCAAACAAAAATAATTCAATCAAAAGCAAGAGAAACCAACGCCTTGGTCTAAATATCCAGAGCCCTGCAAGTTGTGCATATTGAGTCTTTATTCAAATGGATTGGTAAAACGAAAAAAAAATGAATAAGAAGAATCTATACGTTTTGGTTGAGAGATCCATAACTACAGTATAAAAAAAGCATCACAATATCTACCTTACAGGCGAAGCAGGTAAAGAGAAGATGGGTCATTTTCAAGCAAATGTGGAGATCAATAATAGAAGGGAGGTTAATAGAAGAAGCGTGAGAAGATATGAATGAGATAACACGAATGGGTAGATATCTAAATGTCCACGTAGTACGTTCTAAAATGCAATATTCATGGGATATTTGAATGTCCTAATAACATGTTCTACTATTTATTAATTGCTAATTTATATCGTAATGCGCAATAATAAATGTCGTTATTCAAATTTGAATGCCTATTCAAATTGTCGTTGAATATGGAAAGGGAAATATAATTATATTAATTGCCTATTTATAAACGTTACAACACTTATTTATAAACACATATTTTTTTAAAATAATTTTAATTAGAGGGTAATAGGTGGGAGTGAATAATATTGGTAATGTTAATATAAAAGGTCATAGAACAACAATAGAAGAGATGAAAGATGAAAGAGTTTGATTGAATTACTGTAACAACCTGGAAAATACGAGCCAATTTAAAAAATTTAAATTGGTTATTTAAAGGAATTTGGACAATTGAAATAGAATATTTCGATAAAATAATGATTTGGAAATAGTGTGGCAGTTTGAAAATTTCAATTCAAACTTTGACTTACTGTACCGGGTGCAAAATAAAATGGATTTTAGTGAAACCAAAAATATTTAAATCTGTTTATGAATATCTTTCTAAAGAATCTGAAAAATCGAAGTTTCATAGAGGGAACCAAAAGTCATGGCCAAATGAATTTTCAGAAAGGTCGCTATAGAGAATATATAGCCCTTGAAAATAGACATTGTGCAAACGACCTCGGAATTCGACGAAACCACTTTTGTTGGATCCGGGTTGTCAAATTATTGCTAGGTTTCAAATTTCATAATTTTTGAAGCTAGTATGTGAGCGTGGCAAAAGAAAACGTGTTTGGTCGATTTCTGTTAAATTGGATCAACCAAAAAATGGCCATTTTTCAAACGACCTCAGAATTCGACGAAACTAGTTTTGTTGGGGCCGTAGCGTCAAAACATAGCTAGATTTATTTTTCTGGAATTTTTCGAATTAGTTTGTGGCCCTGGTAAATTGAAATGTACGTTCAAAACAGAATTTGAATGTTTTATATTTTAATTTGAAGAATAACTGACTGTAACAATCGAATTGGCCTACGAAACATATCCCACTATGTCCAGGATGGGGGTATTTAGCTAGGGGCGATAGTCGTTGGGTTTGAATGGGTGTTCGTGTTGAGAAACACTATTTTAAAATTTAATAAAACCATCGACCAATAGGATTTCTCCATTCATAATTAAAATAAAAAAATATCTCAAACCCCCTCCCCCTCGTAACCCGATATTGACGACGGAACACCTTACGCCGCTTCCCAGGCGATTTCCGATCGCCACAGGCTGAATCAGCCCCACCCCCAGTTGAACTTTTTGTAGTTCTCCTCCCCCTCTTCAAATCCATATAAAGAACTCCCCCTATCGTTGCTCCTACCTCAAGATTTCCCCGTCCAAAGTCCCGAACTTTCCGCCGCCGCCATGAACGCTGGGCCTCACTGAGTTGAACGCCACCGCTACGCGCCTGAAGCCCCCCCTCAACCCTCTTCGACGTGGTACAAGCTGATTCCAATATCGTGCAACCATTTGTTCGATAAATCAAAACCTAATTTTGAACAAACGTTGAAAGGTATCGGCTTTATTATATTTGAACTGAAAATAACACTTTTAAGTGTCGCAAACTTTGAAAAATCATATCTTTATCATGTGTTAACGAAATTCGATGAAACAGGAAACATCGTGACCGCAAGGATGCTCTCTACAATCTAGAAGAGATCGCGGATTTTTCTGAGCAAGCTACGATTTTTAGCATCTCGAAAACCAAAGTGAGATTTCTAAACTGAAATATGAATTAAAATGTGATGTATAAATTATATAAGCGAAATATAAATTATACACGTGTCGTATACCTCATGTACATGCATTATGTAAGTTATATGAGTGAAGTATGAATTATACATGCATTGTATAAATGATATGTGTGTTGGAATGGAAATAAAATATATTTATATACGAATATATATATATATATATATATACTCCCTTCGTCCACAAACCATGGACGATATTTATTGTTTGTGAATTGGTATGAAAAATTTGGTGAATAATGCAAATGGTTGATGGAATCGTTTGTGGTTGATATTGTTTGGTTGTGATTGGAAAATACCCATTTGTGATTGAAATAAATTATGGAAAAGAAAAATCATACTCGTCTGCGTGCGAATTATATGTATGAAATCCCCATTGTCAAAAACTGCGAGGTTTTAAGGTAGAGCGAGGAGCCGTACTCGGGATGGTGCCGGTTTTAACTACCCTACCGTTATGTTGCCCAAATTTTGAATAATATTCATGTGTTAGAATTATTTTCATATGTTGAAATTATTTTCTTGTATTGAAATGAAAGTCATGTGTTGAAACCATATCCATGTGTGGAAATGCTAATGTGTTGAGAAGTTCATGTGTTGAAAAATAATTCATATGTTGAATAAATAAATAGTTTTAACAATAAAAATGACATTTTTATATATATGAAGTATGTAAAATATTCATATTTTAAATAAAAAAATTCAACAATAAAAATAACATCTTTCTTATATGTACAAACCATATAAAATATATCCATGTTGGAAATGCTCATGTGTTGAGAAGTTCATGTGTTGAATAAAAAGATCGAACGATAAAAATTACATTTTTATTGAGAATATGAAGTGTTAAAACATTCATGTGTTGAATAAATATTTTTGATGATAAAAATATCGTTTTTATCATGTGCGTGAATTGCTAAAAATATACAATGTTGAAATAAATATTTGTTTGCTATGAATATTATTTTTAACATGTATAGGAACTAAATAAAATAGTCATGTGTTGAAATATATTTTAGTTCGACAAAAATATCATTTTTAAGTGAAACGTGAAATGTTAAAAATAACCATAAGTGGAGATAAACCTTTGTTCGCAAGAAATATAATTTTTAGCTTAGTTTTGCACATATATATACCTGTGTTGAACATGAAATGGATTAGCTGTTGAGTAAAGAATTTATTTGCGTGTCCGACAAATAGGTAAACCTTATAAGTTGGATGTCCAAATATTATTATTATATCAACTCATGTGAATGCCATTGTATGCAGAGTGCTAGTTGTTCTGTGTGTAATAATAAACATCGCCATAGGATAGTAACAATTAATTTTGAACTACACTACATGACATACTTCTTGACGATAGGCATACTTCATCATATACCACATAAGCATTTGGAGCTTGTGTGACGAGGTTGAAGATTTACAATACGAGCGAGAGGCTTGTACGGCGACGACTATATATTACAGGTTGAACTGATGGCTGATCTGGACTATATAAATTGTAACGGTAAATTGCAAGATTAATAAAACCCCCACACGGGTCTGGAGATGACAATAAACATGTCTCTCTGGTCATTAAGTCACAAAAACCATTTATAGGGTGACGAGAATTTATTCTATGGAGTTATGATCTATACACACTCCCCTGTGGACACCAGAATATATCACTATAAATATGTGCATGCTTATTAGGATTTATTGGGTGCCTAATACGGCCCAATAAATTTCCAAACCCCTTCCGGTACAAAGGAGGTTATGGCGAATTTTTTTGAAATATAATGTGTTATTGAAATATTTGAAGTGAAAACGATATTGAAATCGTCAAATGAATTATATTTATATATATAAATATAAATTAAATTAAAACGAATCGAGGTCGTGCAGTTTGCGTTTTGAAATCGTAACTTCAAACGATTATACCGAAAGATCCGACCATCGGATTTTCACGAAACTGGAACCGTTGGGTTCGCTTTGGGAATATCTTCCCAGTGATATAAACTTTGTTGAAATCCAATTGTTAGATTTTCAGATATGTGTAAAACAAATTTTGGGAAAAACAGCGCCCGTGCCTCGGCACGACCTGAAACGCCGTTTAATTAAATAGGGCCATTTTTAAATAAATAGAAATGGTGATATATCGTTATAAAATATTATAGACGATATAGAGTGGAAATAAACCGATTCTGCTTGGTTTGCTTGATATTTGATGGTTGAATGTGTTTGACATGAAAATATACTAAAGAACTGAAATGTGAATGTCGAATGATTTAACCGTGTGAAGAATTGATTTGAAAGTCTAAATATAAGTGGATTATTTGAAAAGGCCGAGTTCATTCTCATTTCAAATAATCGATCGACGGTGAGAAGTCGAAGAATTGAAGACGGTTCAAGACCGATGATCTTCACATTGGATGGATGGGCGCTACTGATGCTCATGATTAGAGTAGCTACCTTGAAGAAGCTGAAGCGGTAGCCATCTGAACGTATTGTTGATTGTGCGGATATGCGAGGAATTTGGTGCCTCCGGCTTCATTCATACCCAAAACGAACTTGTAAATGGACCGTGTGTCTGACATTGGATTTTGTTCTGTGCTGATTGATCTCTATTAAATATATATCTGTTTGGCGGCAGAGAATTTATTCTCTTGCTTAACGCCCTTCTCTGAGACGTACGAGCTGAGGTTATATATCGATAGAAATCAGTCGCATGGAGTGGATTGCCTGTGTGGCACGCCTAAGTGGCATATGATCAAGGATTCTGGTGCAAAGCAAAGTCTTGTGGTTGATGATCAAAGCATGGCCTGAGCTTTGTGTATAGCATGGATTCGCGAGTCTCACACCTCGGTATGAGTCAAAAACGGGAAACGGACCGCTGGGAGAACACGACGTTTCTTTCTAGCTACGGTGGTGTCAGTGACTTACTAGCCCTGACATTTATATATACTTTTCACCTGTTTGGTTGTTGGAATGCGAGGCGCCTCGATTATAGATCTGCAAGGACCGGGGAACGTGTGTTCAGGAATGACTAATCCTCAAAAGTAAGAGAGGACCGGCCCAGCCGATTCCAAGGACCGTTGTGTGCGATCCTGAGACATTTGCTAGAGTGTCTCTGTAACAACCCGAAAATCTGGGCCAGTTTAAAATTTTTGTTTTGGCAATTTTAGCGAATTTTGAATATTTAAAATAGATTATTTTAAATAATATTGACGAGAAAATTTATTTCGAATAGAATTCGAACGTATATATTATATACGCCGTCGTTAGAATATATATATATAATTATAAATAGAATTGAAAATGGCGCGGTAGTTCGATAATTCGATTTCAAACTTCAATTGAATGTACCGGGTGCAAAACAATCCGGATTTTAGTGAAACCAAAAACATTAGGATCTAATTGATAATATCTTTCCAGCGAATTCGACCAATCGAAATTTCATAGCGGGAATCAAAAGATATGTCCAGTTGAAAAATCTGAATAGTCGCTATGGAATTCAGGCCCTTAAAAATAGCCATTTTGCAAACGACCTCGGATTTCGACGAAACCACTTTTGTTGGATCCGTGATGTTAAATTATAGCTAGATTCCAAATTTCATAATTTTTCGAATCAATATGTGAGCGTGGAAAAGGAAAACGCGTTTGACCAGTTTCAGTTGATTTTAACCGACTGGAAAATGGCCATTTTTCCAACGGTCTCAGAATTCGACGAAATTAGTTTTGTTAGGACCGTATCGTCAATACGAAGCTAGAAAATATTTTTCTGGAATTTTTAGAGTTAGTATGTGACCCCGGTAAATTGAAATGCGCGTTCAAATTCAATATATAGAGTTATATGTTGATTTTAGCGGAAACTGATTGTAACAGCCGAATCAGCCTACGATACCTATCCCATTGTGTTCAGAATGGGGGTAAAACTCTGGGGGCGACAGTCGTTGGGTTTTATTTGAAGTTCGTGATATTAAACAAGTAAAATTAGAAATTAAATAATAAAAAAAAGGGTATAAAAAGAAGAAAAAAAACTCTCTAAACCCTAATTCTTCAGACCCGCCCCCAAAATAAAAACCGAGGGCCCTCAGCCTCTCCCAAACCTCTCCTCCGATCTCCGCGAAGGCGCAGGATCATCGTCGGCCACTAGGGGGAAACCGTTCGCCTGGGGGGGCCCTGTCACCACCGAGGTCGCCAAAGCTGCATCCCCTCGTCGGAGCTGTAATCGAGCTCGAAAGCTCTAAACTTCGCATGGGGTTTTCTGGCGCAAGGGGGTACCGAGGGTGGCGTCGCTCATGGGGGAGGGGAGGTTCGCGATGGCGCTCCGGGTGGTCAACTCCGATCGTGCTCCGCCCCCTCCAGTGGCGCGCTAATCGGAGCCCAAGAACAGGAGCTCAATTCGAGCACGATACAGAAGAAAACAATGAGCTCTTCGTATTTTATTATAATACATTTTTCTTTATGCAGTTTTTAATACATTTTTCTTTATGCAGTTTTTAATACATTTTTCTTTATGCAGTTTTTTTAAATAAAAAAAAATGAAAATGAAAATCACATTGTTTTGAAGATATAGATATACATTGTTTTCAAAATATAAACAAGATTTGAGTTTTCAAAATATAAACAAGACATGAGTTTTAAAAATGAAAATTAGAACTATTTTTGAAAATAAAGGCAGAATTGTTTTTAAAAATATAGTAGAAAACTTTGCTTTGAAAAATATAGTAGAAAACTTTGCTTTGAAAAATATAGTAGAAAACTTTGCTTTGAAAAATATAGTAGAAAACTTTGCTTTGAAAAATATAGAAGAAGATTTTGTTTTTAAGCATAGTATAAGAATTGTGATTTTTATATATTGAACAACAAAGTAAAAATTCGATTTTTAAAAATTGAAAGTAAACAAATAAAAATGTGATTTTTATTTTAAAGACATCTAAATATAAAAATGTGTGATTTTTATATATGTAGTGACTACGGGCAACGAAAGCGAAAAAGGCAAAAACAATGAGGATTTCCTACAATAGAAGAGTCAAGAAGTTGGATAGCTATCGGTGAGAATTTCTCACTCTTCAATTTCTTTTTCTAGTTATATATATATACTAGGATGCAGACGGTACTTAGTAGCACCCGACACAATCGTCCACAGACCATGGACTTGTTTGTTTGGTTGCAAAAATTAGTTAGATGATTTGGTTTGAATTGAATGGTTTGGTGAAATGAAATTGATTTGATTGATGTGTGAATGGCGTGGGCCTTCACTAGACCGGGGGTAAGGCTAGGCCTCGTCCCGTTTCTAGTATCGTGCCGTTATGCCGCCGAAATTTTCTAAAATAAGTTAGAAAAATAAAGAAATCATTTTATTTAATAAATGAACTGAATAGAATATTTTCATAGGTTGAATAATATGTTTTATCGTTAAAAATATAAATTTTAACGTGAATATGAATAAATAAATATTCATTTACAAACCCGACGGTTTGTTTATGTACACCTATTTGAATGACATTGATTGGGACGACAAATTTTACACATCGCCCAACTGCACAAATAAAATATTTGTTTGATTGTTTGAAACCCCACACGGGTGTTGGGATGAAATATGAAGTTCACTCATCCTAATTGATTAAATATGTCGATCGATTGATTGACAGGCTGTTATAAGCGTTAGATATCTATATTTGATGCTTATACAGTGTAGTGCACTTTGGTTGATGGTTGATTATTTTTCAATGCTATTATATACATGTGTTGTATGAAAATCCATATAATTAACTTTATATGGTAATTAATTGGGCCTCATTCCAATTTAGAAAATAAAGAAAAATATAAAATAAAGGTTCATGTGTTGACAGTACTCATCCATTGAGATTCGTCATGTGTTGAACGAAATATTTTAGTAATAAAATTTACATCTTTATCAATATAAAATAAAGGTTCATGTGTTGACAGTACTCATCCATTGAGATTGGTCATGTGTTGAACGAAATATTTTAGTAATAAAATTTACATCTTTATCAATATAAAATAAAGGTTCATGTGTTGACAGTACTCATCCATTGAGATTGGTCATGTGTTGAACGAAATATTTTAGTAATAAAATTTACATCTTTATCAATATAAAATAAAGGTTCATGTGTTGACAGTACTTATCCATTGAGATTGGTCATGTGTTGAACGAAATATTTTGATAATAACAACTATTTTGAAAAAGAAATATTTGAAATAGAATATTTGAAAATAGAAATTTATGAAGCCGTGTTGATTAGATTGACGCCATTTTGACGTGAATGATATTTATATCGATTTTATTCATTTCGAAATGAATTGAAAACGATTTCGAAATGAATTGAATTGAAAACGATTTCGAAATGAATTGAATTGAAAACGATTTCGAAATGAATTGAATTGAAAACGATTTCGAAATGAATTGGATTGAAAACGATTTCGAAATGAATTGAATTGGAAACGATTTCGAAAGGAATTGAATTGAAAACGATTTCGAAATGAATTGAATTGAAAACGATTTCGAAATGAATTGAATTGAAAACGATTTCGAAATGAATTGAATTGAAAACGATTTCGAAATGAATTGGATTGAAAACGATTTCGAAAGGAATTGAATTGAAAACGATTTCGAAATGAATTGAATTGAAAACGATTTTGAAATGAATTGAATTGAAAACGATTTCGAAATGAATTGAACTGAAAACGATTTCGAATTGAATTGAATTGAAAACGATTTCGAAATGAATTGAATATAGAACGAATTCGAATTGAATTTAAAACGAATTGAAATGAATTCAAATTGAATTGAAATTTGAATTGAATAGAAATGAATTTTAAAACGAATTTATAAAGAAGAATTCAATTTTGATTTGAATTGAAATGGAAGTTGAAATTGCTTTTGAAACGAATTTAAAACTATTTATATAATTCGTTTTAAATAGAAATCGACGAAATATATATTATATATATAATATAATGGCCTGAATAGAACGCGCCGCGCCGAGGCAGTTCGTGAATTTCGACCGTTTATTTTAAACGGACATTACGGGAGATCCGACCGTCGGATTCTCCTAAAACCGGAACCGTTGGGTTCGTATCAAAAAGAGCTTTCTAACGAATATTAGAAATTTGAAATCTAACGGTTGGATTTGGAGTTACGTCCAAATCAAATTTGAAAAAGGTCGTTGTAAGTGCAGTTCGATGGCCGTTGATGGAAATCGACTGTACGGGCCTTGATAAAATTATTAAAAATAGTAATAATTTGTGTAAAATCATAAGAAATGATTTAGAAAGAATTGAGATGAAAAACTCCATATTTGAAAAGATAAAAATAGATTTTTATCGAAATGAACTGGTTTTGAACTAGAATTATAATTCTATTTATTTTTAAATAAATAAACTGAATTTAAAAAGGGTTTTGAAAATAACCAGAATATCCAATGATTGCATTGGAGTGGATTTGAATCGAAATTGTCTTCGGAATATTTCGATGTTGAAATTCGTGATTATACAGGTGTTGTTATGGAAATTTGAAAGATATATATTTATATCGTTATTTCCAATACGACATTTGTTAGTCATAGAATTTGATATTGAATATAAGCCGATATATTTTCTATTCAGAGCATTGTATTGAATATCGAATGTGATTTGGGTTTGTCGTGAATGGTGTCTTCACTAACACTGTTCTTGAACCCAGTTGAGAAATGATTAAATCTTTTTATTTAGATTTAATGAAGTGTACCAATTAAATAATATTTAATTGGAATTGAATTGATACTGATTTTTGGGTTTATCGTGGACGGTGTTTTAAATAACCCTCGTTCTTTAACCCGATAATTAATGAATGTGATTTTGGGTTTATCGTGAACTGTGTTTTAAATGACACTGATTCTTTAACCCAGTTAAAGATTAAAACTAAGTGGAGTGTTAATGAATCTTTAATTAGATTGAAATGACCGAGAATGGAGTAGCACCAGTTTTGCTCCAGGCGATAGTTAAATCTTTAATTAGATTTGAACGTGAAATGGTAATTGAATTTACCGATAACACTGTGGTGTTAGATATGAAGTATTACCAGTTTTACTTCATGGGATGAATAGGTTGGGATGGGGAAATTAAAATAAATGATTACTTTGGTAAGGTTCGCTAATCCCGACTAGTTTGAATTGAGATTCAAAAATAGAATAAAGAATAAATTCAAGGAAATTATCTAGGATAAAATTAATGGGAACCTTTCCCTATGAATGTGAAATTTAGAAACTAACTGTCGGTTAGCCAAGCAGAATGGTTTTCTGGATATTGATCTGATGTTGGTTTCGGCCTTCGGGGTTAATATTTGGGGAATTATTCTCTTGATTAATTTACGGTTAGTGACTAATGAATTGGAATGAGGCGTATGTTGTGTTTGTGTAACACTTATTTAAAATATACGCGAGTTATTCGGAAAGACCGGGTTTATCCCATTCTGAATAATTGATACGACGATAAGTCGAAGATGAAGACGGTGGTCGAAGACCGGAAGTCTTCACGTCGTTTGGGTGATTACTGATGATCTTGATTGGGCTGTACACCCAAGAAGATGGAAACAGTTGGTGATCGTCCAGACGTACTTGGAGATCGATGGATATGCGGGGTACTAGGTGCCTCCGGTTTCGTTCAGACCCAGAACGGACTTGTAAATGGACTGTGTGTCTGACATTGGATTTTAGTCCGTGTGATTGATCTCTATTAAATATATATCTGTTTGGCGGCGGAGAATTTATTCTCTTGCTTAACGCCCTTCTCTGAGACATACGAGCTCAGGGGTTATATATTGATGGATATCAAACACATGGAGTGAATTGCCTGTGTGGCATGCCTAAGTGGCAAATGATCAAGGCTTCTGTTGAAAAGCAAAGTCTTGTGGTTGATGATCAAAGCACAGCCTTTGTGGCGTAGCTTTGTGTAACGTTTTACTTCGCGAGTATCACACCCGGTATGAACCAAAAACGGGAGACGGACCTCAGGGAGGGCATGCGTTTCTTTCTAGTTAGAAGTGGCATCAGTGGTTTTACACGCCCTGGCGAGTTTGACTTATGTGGTTGTTGCTGTTGCGAGGCGCCTCGGTTTGATCGGACAATCCGGGTCCGATGGAGTCATTCGTTGGCTCATTTACGCCCCAAAGGGTGGAGAGACGTATTGTTCAGGCATAATAATCCACATCGGTGGACCGGCCCTGACGATCTAAGGCTTGCCTGCGCGCTTGCCTGAGACATGGGCTAGATTGTCTCGAATCGTTTGAGGACTATCTTTTGCCTCAGTTCATAGATGGAAATCCAACTTCCAAATACGTGAAATCTGCGGTTTTAATTGTAGAACTAGTATGGCGACATGATATATGGTACCCATGCCGCCTATGATTAATACTTATGATTTGAAGTTGTTTTATACACTATGCACTTATAATAGTATCAAATGATTTGTTTTAAACGTATCTAGCATTCTTTGGCTGTTATAAGGGAAAAACCCTATCCCCCGGCTTGCGTTGCATTGTGTGATAGGACCTGGGTCTTATAACAGCTTCATTTTTCTTTATTTAGCATTGCGCTGTTGTTTTATGCACGGGTATTCTTGGGAGGAAACCCGTTCCGTGTTATACGGCGTGGTCCCTTGATTTATCTAACTTTAAAATAAAGAATTAATAACTGTTTTAGTTCTCACACCAGTCCCATGACTGACCTAGAGTTTATTGTTTTAACCTAAACTCTGGGTGCCCTTATTTTGACACGGGCAGCTAGTAGTTTTAGTTTTGCAGATTTATATTCACAGGATCCTGGTTTACAGCTGGAACGATATCCGGAAAGCTTTGTATCCGTATATCTCTTCTAGTTGTGTATTGTATTATTTTCCGCTGCTATGTATTTAAATGTAATTTAAATCTCTGATATTTCTGTGTAATATTCATTTATACTCTGTATATTCTTGTAATCTGATGCATTGTTGTAATATACAATGAAATGTTCTTTTGTATGCATTCTGTTTTGTCGTGTTCTCGAACGATAGGGCGTTTCGAACGGTCTGGGTCGGTTTAGCGACTGGTTCGGACCGAGCGAAATTCCTTGCCGTCACAGTTGGTATCAGAGCTTTGGTTTAAAAGGCTCAGAGAACAAGGCACATTAGAACCATACGAAAGAATTCATCAGATATTGGATTAGTAAAATCCAATTAGAATGACTCGTTAGAGATAGGATCAGTAGTATCCTAGAACGAGTGTGAAGGGTATATTTTTCAAATGAAAACAATTTTGTTTTGAAATTTAAACCATTTTAAAACGTATTTGATTATTTATTTATTTTGAATATGGACAATCCAATATATAAAGGTTTTGTATATACGCGTCATGAACGTATATTCGAAGTTTTAATATACTGGATAGATATAGGACTACACTCTAGTCGCCCGGAGATGATATTGATGATAGCGATCGCATCATCAATATTTATGTTCGTGTTTCGAAGGTGAGATATCTATATATTTCCATTAGACTGGTGTGAGAACCAAAACTTATATAACCAGATTTATTTGTTCTGGATTGGCATCAAAAACATGATTTTTGTATATATATCAAAATTATGAATTTGAAATGTTAATTCACTAATTGATTGATGTTTGCGTTTGTTTATTTGTTTGATAATTTTTGAACCATTATGCCTAACTGAATCAAATATTGAGTTATATTGAAAATTGGTCGCATTTGCTTGCATATACCTTTACTTACATTGAACAGGTCATAGCAAGGAGGCTAGAGCCGAAGAATAAAATTTGTTTGCCCGACAAATAGGTACATGTTTACTACATAATTTACTGTTTTGTTTGGGTGATGATGATTTTATGAGCCTATTGGCTAGCCGCTTGGCTTTTTCTTTTTCTTTTTGAGATCTGAAGGACCGGGGAAGCTATTTGAAATTCCCCGATGCTCCCATTGCAGGGGAGGTTATGGCAAAAAATTTCGAAAATTTAGGGTGTTAGCCAAATTTTTGAAAATTTTGAAAATTCTCAGAAACTGAAAAGTTGGAGAGTGGAAGCCAGATCGAACGTAGAGTTGATTAATCAAACCACTTTCGACTTTGTTCCTTTTCGGGGACGAAAAGTTAAGTGGGGGAGATTGTAACAACCCGAAAATCTGGGCCAGTTTAAAATTTTTGTTTTGGCAATTTTAGCGAATTTTGAATATTTAAAATAGATTATTTTAAATAATATTGACGAGAAAATTTATTTCGAATAGAATTCGAACGTATATATTATATACGCCGTCGTTAGAATATATATTTATAATTATAAATAGAATTGAAAATGGCGCGGTAGTTCGATAATTCGATTTCAAACTTCAATTGAATGTACCGGGTGCAAAACAATCCGGATTTTAGTGAAACCAAAAACATTAGGATCTAATTGATAATATCTTTCCAGCGAATTCGACCAATCGAAATTTCATAGCGGGAATCAAAAGATATGTCCAGTTGAAAAATCTGAATAGTCGCTATGGAATTCAGGCCCTTAAAAATAGCCATTTTGCAAACGACCTTGGATTTCGACGAAACCACTTTTGTTGGATCCGTGATGTTAAATTATAGCTAGATTCCAAATTTCATAATTTTTCGAATCAATATGTGAGCGTGGAAAAGGAAAACGCGTTTGACCAGTTTCAGTTGATTTTAATCGACTGGAAAATGGCCATTTTTCCAACGGTCTCAGAATTCGACGAAATTAGTTTTGTTAGGACCGTATCGTCAATACGAAGCTAGAAAATATTTTTCTGGAATTTTTAGAGTTAGTATGTGACCCCGGTAAATTGAAATGCGCGTTCAAATTCAATATATAGAGTTATATGTTGATTTTAGCGGAAACTGATTGTAACAGCCGAATCAGCCTACGATACCTATCCCATTGTGTTCAGAATGGGGGTAAAACTCTGGGGGCGACAGTCGTTGGGTTTTATTTGAATTCGTGATATTAAACAAGTAAAATTAGAAATTAAATAATAAAAAAAAGGGGTATAAAAAGAAAAGAAAAACTCTCTAAACCCTAATTCTTCAGACCCGCCCCCAAAATAAAAACCGAGGGCCCTCAGCCTCTCCCAAACCTCTCCTCCGATCTCCGCGAAGGCGCAGGATCATCGTCGGCCACTAGGGGGAAACCGTTCGCCTGGGGGGGCCCTGTCACCAGCCGAGGTCGCCAAAGCTGCAGCCCCTCGTCGGAGCTGTAATCGAGCTCGAAAGCTCTAAACTTCGCATGGGGTTTTCTGGCGCAAGGGGGTACCGAGGGTGGCGTCGCTCATGGGGGAGGGGAGGTTCGCGATAGCGCTCCGGGTGGTCAACTCCGATCGTGCTCCGCCCCCTCCAGTGGCGCGCTAATCGGAGCCCAAGGACAGGAGTTCAGTTCGAGCACGATACAGAAGAAAACTGTGAGCTCTTCGTATTTTATTATAATACATTTTTCTTTATGCAGTTTTTAATACATTTTTCTTTATGCAGTTTTTAATACATTTTTCTTTATGCAGTTTTTTTAAATAAAAAAAAATGAAAATGAAAATCACATTGTTTTGAAGATATAGATATACATTGTTTTCAAAATATAAACAAGATTTGAGTTTTCAAAATATAAACAAGACATGAGTTTTAAAAATGAAAATTAGAACTATTTTTGAAAATAAAGGCAGAATTGTTTTTAAAAATATAGTAGAAAACTTTGCTTTGAAAAATATAGTAGAAAACTTTGCTTTGAAAAATATAGTAGAAAACTTTGCTTTGAAAAATATAGTAGAAAACTTTGCTTTGAAAAATATAGTAGAAAACTTTGCTTTGAAAAATATAGAAGAAGATTTTGTTTTTAAACATAGTATAAGAATTGTGATTTTTATATATTGAACAACAAAGTAAAAATTCGATTTTTAATAATTGAAAGTAAACAAATAAAAATGTGATTTTTATTTTAAAGACATCTAAATATAAAAATGTGTGATTTTTATATGTGTAGTGACTACGGGCAACGAAAGCGAAAAAGGAAAAAACAATGAGGATTTCCTACAATAGAAGAGTCAAGAAGTTGGATAGCTATCGGTGAGAATTTCTTACTCTTCAATTTCTTTTTCTAGTTATATATATATATACTAGGATGCAGACGGTGCTTAGTAGCACCCGACACAATCGTCCACAGACCATGGACTTGTTTGTTTGGTTGCAAAAATTAGTTAGATGATTTGGTTTGAATTGAATGGTTTGGTGAAATGAAATTGATTTGATTGATGTGTGAATGGCGTGGGCCTTCACTAAACCGGGGGTAAGGCTAGGCCTCGTCCCGTTTCTAGTATCGTGCCGTTATGCCGCCGAAATTTTCTAAAATAAGTTAGAAAAATAAAGAAATCATTTTATTTAATAAATGAACTGAATAGAATATTTTCATAGGTTGAATAAGATGTTTTATCGTTAAAAATATAAATTTTAACGTGAATATGAATAAATAAATATTCATTTACAAACCCGACGGTTTGTTTATGTACACCTATTTGAAGGACATTGATTGGGACGATAAATTTTACACATCGCCCAACTGCACAAATAAAATATTTGTTTGATTGTTTGAAACCCCACACGGGTGTTGGGATGAAATATGAAGTTCACTCATCCTAATTGATTAAATATGTCGATCGATTGATTGACAGGCTGTTATAAGCGTTAGATATCTATATTTGATGCTTATACAGTGTAGTGCACTTTGGTTGATGGTTGATTATTTTTCAATGCTATTATATACATGTGTTGTATGAAAATCCATATAATTAACTTTATATGGTAATTGATTGGGCCTCATTCCAATTTAGAAAATAAAGAACAATATAAAATAAAGGTTCATGTGTTGACAGTACTCATCCATTGAGATTGGTCATGTGTTGAACGAAATATTTTAGTAATAAAATTTACATCTTTATCAATATAAAATAAAGGTTCATGTGTTGACAGTACTCATCCATTGAGATTGGTCATGTGTTGAACGAAATATTTTAGTAATAAAATTTACATCGTTATCAATATAAAATAAAGGTTCATGTGTTGACAGTACTCATCCATTGAGATTGGTCATGTGTTGAACGAAATATTTTAGTAATAAAATTTACATCTTTATCAATATAAAATAAAGGTTCATGTGTTGACAGTACTCATCCATTGAGATTGGTCATGTGTTGAACGAAATATTTTGATAATAACAACTATTTTGAAAAAGAAATATTTGAAATAGAATATTTGAAAATAGAAATTTATGAAGCCGTGTTGATTAGATTGACGCCATTTTGACGTGAACGATATTTATATTGATTTTATTCATTTTGAAATGAATTGAATTGAAACCGATTTCGAAATGAATTGAATTGAAAACGATTTCGAAATGAATTGAAAACGATTTCGAAATGAATTGAATTGAAAACGATTTCGAAATGAATTGGATTGAAAACGATTTCGAAATGAATTGAATTGAAAATGATTTCGAAAGGAATTGAATTGAAAACGATTTCGAAATGAATTGAATTGAAAACGATTTCGAAATGAATTGAATTGAAAACGATTTTGAAATGAATTGAATTAAAAACGATTTCGAAATGAATTGAATTGAAAACGATTTCGAAATGAATTGGATTGAAAACGATTTCGAAAGGAATTGAATTGAAAACGATTTCGAAATGAATTGAAAACGATTTCAAAATGAATTGAATTGAAAACGATTTCGAAATGAATTGAACTGAAAACGATTTCGAATTGAATTGAAAACGATTTCGAAATGAATTGAATATAGAATGAATTCGAATTGAATTTAAAACGAATTGAAATGAATTCAAATTGAATTGAAATTTGAATTGAATAGAAATGAATTTTAAAACGAATTTATAAAGAAGAATTCAATTTTGATTTGAATTGAAATGGAAGTTGAGATTGCTTTTGAAACGAATTTAAAACTATTTATATAATTCGTTTTAAATAGAAATCGACGAAATATATATTATATATATAATATAATGGCCTGAATAGAACGCGCCGCGCCGCGGCAGTTCGTGAATTTCGACCATTTATTTTAAACGGACATTACGGGAGATCCGACCGTCGGATTCTCCTAAAACCGGAACCGTTGGGTTTGTATCGAAAAGAGCTTTCTAACGAATATTAGAAATTTGAAATCTAATGGTTGGATTTGGAGTTACGTCCAAATCAAATTTGAAAAAGGTCGCTGTAAGTGCAGTTCGATGGCCGTTGATGGAAATCGACTGTACGGGCCTTGATAAAATTATTAAAAATAGTAATAATTTGTGTAGAATCATAAGAAATGATTTAGAAAGAATTGAGATGAAAAACTCCATATTTGAAAAGATAAAAATAGATTTTTATCGAAATGAACTGGTTTTGAACTAGAATTATAATTCTATTTATTTTTAAATAAATAAACTGAATTTAAAAAGGGTTTTGAAAATAACCAGAATATCCAATGATTGCATTGGAGTGGATTTGAATCGAAATTGTCTTCGGAATATTTCGATGTTGGAATTCGTGATTATACAGGTGTTGTTATGGAATTTTGAAAGATATATATTTACATCGTTATTTCCAATACGACATTTGTTAGTCGTAGAATTTGATATTGAATATAAGTCGATATATTTTCTATTCAGAGCCTTGTATTGAATATCGAATGTGATTTGGGTTTGTCGTGAATGGTGTCTTCACTAACACTGTTCTTGAACCCAGTTGAGAAATGATTAAATCTTTTTATTTAGATTTAATGAAGTGTACCAATTAAATAATATTTAATTGGAATTGAATTGATATTGATTTTTGGGTTTATCGTGGACGGTGTTTTAAATAACCCTCGTTCTTTAACCCGATAATTAATGAATGTGATTTTGGGTTTATCGTGAACTGTGTTTTAAATGACACTGATTCTTTAACCCAGTTAAAGATTAAAACTAAGTGGAGTTTTAATGAATCTTTAATTAGATTGAAATGACCGAGAATGGAGTAGCACCAGTTTTGCTCCAGGCGATAGTTAAATCTTTAATTAGATTTGAACGTGAAATGGTAATTGAATTTACCGATTACACTGTGGTGTTAGATATGAAGTATTACCAGTTTTACTTCATGGGATGAATAGGTTGGGATGGGGAAATTAAAATAAATGATTACTTCGGTAAGGTTCGCTAATCCCGACTAGTTTGAATTGAGATTCAAAAATAGAATAAAGAATAAATTCAAGGAATTTATCTTGGATAAAATTAATGGGAACCTTTCCCTATGAATGTGAAATTTAGAAACTAACTGTCGGTTAGCCAAGCAGAATGGTTTTCTGGATATTGATCTGATGTTGGTTTCGGCCTTCGGGGTTAATATTTGGGGAATTATTCTCTTGATTAATTTACGGTTAGTGACTAATGAATTGGAATGAGGCGTATGTTGTGTTTGTGTAACACTTATTTAAAATATACGCGAGTTATTCGGAAAGACCGGGTTTATCCCATTCTGAATAATTGATACGACGATAAGTCGAAGATGAAGACGGTGGTCGAAGACCGGAAGTCTTCACGTCGTTTGGGTGATTACTGATGATCTTGATTGGGCTGTACACCCAAGAAGATGGAAACAGTTGGTGATCGTCCAGACGTACTTGGAGATCGATGGATATGCGGGGTACTAGGTGCCTCCGGTTTCGTTCAGACCCGGAACGGACTTGTAAATGGACTGTGTGTCTGACATTGGATTTTAGTCCGTGTGATTGATCTCTATTAAATATATATCTGTTTGGCGGCGGAGAATTTATTCTCTTGCTTAACGCCCTTCTCTGAGACATACGAGCTCAGGGGTTATATATTGATGGATATCAAACACATGGAGTGAATTGCCTGTGTGGCATGCCTAAGTGGCAAATGATCAAGGCTTCTGTTGAAAAGCAAAGTCTTGTGGTTGATGATCAAAGCACGGCCTTTGTGGCGTAGCTTTGTGTAACGTTTTACTTCGCGAGTATCACACCCGGTATGAACCAAAAACGGGAGACGGACCTCAGGGAGGGCATGCGTTTCTTTCTAGTTAGAAGTGGCGTCAGTGGTTTTACACGCCCTGACGAGTTTGACTTATGTGGTTGTTGCTGTTGCGAGGCGCCTCGGTTTGATCGGACGATCCGGGTCCGATGGAGTCATTCGTTGGCTCATTTACGCCCCAAAGGGCGGAGAGACGTATTGTTCAGGCATAATAATCCACATCGGTGGACCGGCCCTGACGATCCAAGGCTTGCCTGCGCGCTTGCCTGAGACATGGGCTAGATTGTCTCGAATCGGTTGAGGACTATCTTTTTCCTGAGACATGGGCTAGATTGTCTAGATTGTCTAGACATGGGCTAGAAAGATCATTCAGGCCTGATCATTAGCATTAGCTAAGGAGCATATAGACACACGTTTTGCATATGTTCATACAGCATTAGAAATCATCTAAGGACAATGGTCGCTTGTGGATGATGTTTTGAGTATATGGATGATGGATGGTAGGATATGTTCTTCCTAACTTGGAGATTTCGGGGACGAAATCCTAAAAGGTGGGGAGAATGTAACAACCCGCATTTCGATAACATGATTAAGACGAGAATCAAGGCAGAATTTAATTTTAAATTCTGAATCAAGTAAAACGGGCTACGCCATTGCGTTCATCTCGGAAAAATACGCGAAATAGAGTCTGAGTTTCCGAGAATCGGAGTCCGTATGACCAAGTTATGGTCCGACGAAGTTTTCAGAAAATTCAAGTTCAAAAACGAGTTCAAATTTCAAAAATTAGGGCTGGAAAGCTAGGCGGGAAAACTCCCGCCAGGCACCCCAAGTCGACAGCCCTGTCGACTTGGGAGTCGACCTGGCTTGACCCAAGTCGACAGCCCTGTCGACTTGGGGGTCGATTTATGGTGGCCGAGCCATCTTGGCTCGGTGCACCTGCACTGGTCTCTGGTCTTGTTCTGGAAGCTTCTGACGTGGTTTGATGGTTCAAATCTATCCTAGGGTTAATCTAAGGGCCTAAAACTATCCTAATCTTTATAAAAAGACCCTAAACCTAACCTAAATCCCTAAAAATCAAACCTAGCAACTAAGTGCTGCCAAAATCAATCTTGATCATGGCCTCCATCTCCAATCCCTAGAGCCTATGCATTCAAATCGGGTTCAAATCAAAAGGTGCAAGCTTGCTACACCAAATAGAGGCCAAATCAACGTTGCTATGCGAGTTTCATGATGGTTCTTCATCAAAGGAGCCACCTTTCTTCGTCAAAACGATTCATGCTCCTAGTCCTCTTGCCACGCTAGGTAAGTTCTAGCTACTTGTAGATTTAAACGATGATTTTGATGTGACATGGGATAAAATGCAAAGTAACATGAGTATGTTAGCCTATGAGAACTTAGTTTGCCTCTTTATCATGAACATATGACTTTGGGTGATGTTGTAGTGACTAAACCATGCTACTCATGTTGCATTGGACTTAGTTTGCCATGCAAGATTGGACCTTTACTTGTAGTATGATAGCATGAACACTTAGAGCCACTTTGACTTGTGAAATATTTACATAAGTTGGACTTTGGAGCTTATGCATGTACATAAAACCAACCCCCTTTTTATGACATGAGTGACATGTGCATGTTTATCCCTTCATGATAGGTTTATGACATGAACACTTATGCAAGTTATCCCCTTTTATGCTATGCATGTTTGTGGCCAAATTTCCTTGTGATAGAATGCATGTTTGTGGCCAAATTACCTTATGACACTATGCATGTTTGTGGCCAAATTACCTTATGACACTATGCATGTTTATAGCCAGTCCCTTTATGATGTTATGCATGTGGAAGCCAAGCCCTTTTTGGCATCATGCATGTTTTGAGACCAATATGTGACATAGTATCCTTACTATGTTGACTCGCTTTTGCTTGCGTTGGGAAAACACGATTTTGGGTAGTTAGATAAACATGAACATGACGCGAAATCTTAACTTGAATATGACATGAAAACTTGACTTGAGGTTACATGTGAACACGACATGTAAGTTGAACCAAAAATGGGTGCATGACACGTGGGGTAGACTTGGGATGTGAAATTAGACACGTATGGGTTGTAAGTGTAATATAACACTAGACCAAACATGAGAGTGGCCAACTCGAGGTTGGGTTGAGTTTGTAGCATAAATCTACCCGGACCCGCCCGGCTTAACTAGTGGCTACAAACAATAGGACCCAATGTGAGAAGTTGGTCATGTCGCGCTTAAGACCCGAGGTTAGACTAGGTTGTGGTGTAAATCTACCCGGACCCGCCCGGCTTAACTAGTAACCACAACGAGGTCTAATGTGAGAGGTTGAGAGTGCATTAATTAAATTAATGCCACATGATAAGGTTAAGTAAATTTGACTAATGACACTTAACCGATATGACACGAATGGGTAGGTTAAGTGGGACCGGGCTTGATTTCTTAATGACACTTAACCATGCAAGATGATTAGGGGATGGGGTTAAGTAATTTACACTTAACTAATCCGACTTGGTAATTAGATGGGGTTAAGTAATTAAGACTTAACTAATCTAAACATGGAAATTAGATGGGGTTAAGTAATTGATACTTAACTAATCTAACCACGGTAATTAGATGGGGTTAAGTAATCCACACTTAACTAATCTAAACGCGGTAATTCGATGGGGTTAAGTTAAACACTTAACCAATTTAAACTTGGTAAATTCAATAAGGTTAAGTAACCAATACTTAACCAACTCAACGTGATAATTTAATGGGGTTAAGAAACTTATACTTAACCATTTATACATGATGATTTGATGGGATTAAGTAACCTACACTTAACCAATCTAATACGCGGACCTAATAAGGTTAAGTGACAAGACCTTTTTAGAATATACTTAACCATTGTAGTACGATTAGAGGATGGGGTTAAGCTAACCTATACTTAACCAATCCGACTCGATAATTTGATGGGATTAAGATAATCTATGCTTAATCAATCTAGCAAGATAATCCGACAGGATTAAGGTAAGCTAGTGCTTGACTAATTTGACTTGATAGGGTTAAGTCATGAGTCACTGGGTACACTTAACCAACTTGTAGGGCTAAGTCTTGAACTTAAATACTTAGCCAATCTTGACGTGATTCGTGGCCGGGTTAAGTCATGGACTTGAATGATAACACTTAACCCAATAGACAAACCCTAGTTAGAAGAACTAGGTAGAAAACCATGGTTAATCAAGGACAACGGGAAAGGAAGCTAAGTGGCAAACCTTAGTTAAGGGTAACTAAGTAATAATTCTTAGCTAAGGACATAGGACTAATTCACAAAGAGATGAGTAACCTGATACGGTAGGTCATCGCTTAGTATACGAGGGGGAGCAAGTTATCTGACTTGGATAAAAGCTCCAGCGAACTGGGTGCCGAAGCGGAAGCTTCGGGGGACGTGAGGATACTCTTGGTATCCCTCTGTGAGGTTGTAGATGATCCGCCTGGGCTCACAAGAGGTTAAGGTCTGCGGTAGAAGAGCCAAGAGTATGCCTTGGTTGCTATGCGAGCAACCTAAAGACTGGGATGGATTAGCGTGGAGTCGACGATTCTTGGTTTTTCGCCCCGGGATAGCATGTCGCCGACTACCTACCATCTTTAGTCAATCGTGTACGTACGGAAAGGCAGGGAACCCCCAAGAGACCATATACTAGCTATCAAGTTATGGGTGAGGTTGGCTATCAGGAAATGGGCATCGATGGGCCTAGGGTTCTCATACATGATTTTTCGTGGGTTGCCTTTCAGTAGTTGAGGGAGGGGTCACGTGGGACCATAGCCACGGGTACAAAAACAGACCTTGATATCTGCATCAGCAGACGTCTTAAAGCTCCCGACCGAGTTCCGTATTTCTTGATTTGCCCTGGCACGGAACTCGGGTGGCACATTGAAGAACATGTGCGTCTAGACATGGAAAACGATTCACGATACATACGTGGGATGAAGGGCGCGGTTGACGGGTGGCATAATCCCTAGTGGTCCTAGGTGGCCAAAACCCAAACCGAGACACGGAAACGTTCATTTTAGGTAGCATAATCCCTAGCGATCCTAGGTGGCATAAATCCTAAGTGGACGCGCGATAGTTCATGGTAAGGAAACACAACTAGATCAAGGGTTGCAGTCCAAAACAACTTCAAGGATAAAACGTTTACATGGGAAAGCCCGTACGGCCTACGGCAAAGGACTGAACTTATACATGGAAAGAAACATACGAGTTGGGAAAACCTACATATGCTATATATTAGGTTGACATGGACCATTACATTGGGCAAGGGACATTCATGGTCAACACGTGACGCGGGTTGGGATACTAGTACGAGAGGTGCAGAGCTAATATACATGTTAGAACCGGGAAAAATATACATAATAGATACCGTGGGATGTTAGACGGGGTAGATACCTTGGGATAGTATACTTGATAGAAATCTGACGATGTGATACCTTGAATTATCATGACATCGTAGTTTATCACGATACCTTAGTTTAGCTTGCTACAGCAGTTCATCAAGTTATCTTGGTTTAGCTTATCTATCTTGTCGTCATCCTTATGTTTACTTTCAGTTTATGCATGTCATGTTACCTTTACCTGTTTTTATACTGGAAGTAGGTAGGACTTACCAGTCTTTATGACTGACCCCGTTTTCTTTCGCCTCTTTGTCTTCCGTTTCCCCCCAGGTTTCAGGGAGGAAATGATGTTGTTTAGTTCGGACCTCTTATGCTTGAAGGTCATCATGTATAGCTTGCTGTATAGCTTGGTCTTCTCTTGGCTATGGCTGGTTCACCGATTTATTTTGGGGAATAATTTATTAAAAGGTTTTTATGCTTCTTTACTATTGCAAGATAGGTTTTCATGTAAGAAACTCTCTGATGTAAAAGGCTTTAGACCTTATTTATTAATGATATGAAAGATTGTTTCACTTCCGCTGTTTTATACGTTCTGTCTTGTAATATTTCTGTGCATGTTTACCAATAATACTCCTCTAAAGCTAGTGCATTCCATTGTGATTGACCCTAGCGGAGGTGGGGTGTTACATTTGGTATCAGAGCAGAAGGTTACCAGACTGGGCAAAAGTTTTTAAAACCTTCTGAAAACTATTTGAAAAACCGTTTACAAAGAAGCATTTTTCAAGAAAAGTTTGTTTTAAAAAGGCTATTCCCCAAAAGCAATTAGCACCATCCTTTGATTCCTTGATTGAATCTCGTTTCCTTTCTTTCCTCCATCTGTGGTCACAGTAGTTCTAACTGTGACTAATCTTTGTCTAGCCACGTAGGTGTTTCCCGTACGATGGAGGTGGTTCTCGAGAGACCCATTGCCGTGTTACAAGAAAGGATAATAAGAGTAAGGGTAAAGGATACCAGCTTAAGGATAAGCAACTGTTGTTATGGCTTAGTCCATCAAGGAGGACAAGGACAAGATCAGCGGAGAGGGAAATAGTACGCTCTCATTTCTAGGGTACCTAAAAGAAATGGTGCCGTTTCTGGTAAAGGTTTAGTCGTTCTTTTCTATCATCCCGTCCAGACTTTGTCTTGATCATCGTATCACTTAAGTCTGCTTGGATAGTTGAGTCTCTGCACCTTAGTACTAGCATGGTAGAGGATCCCAGTTTTGTCCCAAAAATCTGGTTGGAGAGTTGGTCCATTCCTTCATGACTTGTTGGATTTGAGAATGACATGTCTCAACTACAGATAGATTCTAAGGATAAAGTGGTCACCCAATAAGGGGTGCCATTCTCGGTTTTGGAAAGAGGGTAGTTAGACTCTCGACTCATCTTGGTGATACCCTCGAAGTCTCGTGTAACCTTTTTGAGTTCTATCATGGTTAGTTACCTAGAATCCCGGGATGCAGTTGTTGGTAATCCATTCGAATAGAATTCGCCGCTAAGGCGGATGGTTCGTTTCGATTATGCATGAGTTATGGGAATCACCCTAGTAAGAACTCTTGGCAACATGGATTGGCATTGGAAAACGAGATCCAGAATTCACTAGTGAATTTTGGAGAGCTTGCATGAGTATGCAGACATATTTGATCTGAGCATACTAGGGGAAGAATAAGTGAAAGTGAAACAAGAGGCGACAGTGAGATGAGTTCCACTCACACCTTGGAAATAGGAATCAAGGAGCTACGAAATCATGAAGTCAAAGGCGGTCAAGGCCTGATGGAATTAAGCTCACGGAAATGCGGCTTGGGCGCGCACATCACGTCTCTTTTTAAGAGTATATCTTTGATCCTTGGTTCACCTGTAATGCTTACTTGCATGCTATCGCTTGGTGGATATCCTCTCGGTCCTGTTTCTGTTACAAACCCTGTAAGGAGTTTGTCTTGTTTATCTTCTCGATCTTATCTTGGGAACCTTAGGAAGAACGCTATGGATGTAAACATGTATTTGAGACATGTTATGATTGATATGGTTGCAAATGGTTGCAAGTGGTTGCTCGTGGATGCGCGAATACACGTTAGATACTAGATTGACGCGATCACGTTTCATGTTGCATATGCACGAGCATTTATACTTCTTTATGGATGAAATTGAATGTGTTGTCATGTGGATGTTGCATATGAATGAACGTTTGGGCACACATATAGTACTTATATGACTAGGACTATTTGCATACATGTTGGATTCATGGCACTTAACATATCTTGCATTAGAAAGATCATTCAGGCCTGATCATTAGCATTAGCTAAGGAGCATATACACACACGTTTTGCATATGTTCATACAGCATTAGAAATCATCTAAGGACAATGGTCGCTTGTGGATGATGTTTTGAGTAGATGGATGATGGATGGTAGGATATGTTCTTCCTAACTTGGAGATTTCGGGGACGAAATCCTAAAAGGTGGGGAGAATGTAACAACCCGCATTTCGATAACATGATTAAGACGAGAATCAAGGCAGAATTTAATTTTAAATTCTGAATCAAGTAAAACGGGCTATGCCATTGCGTTCGGCTCGGAAAAATACGCGAAATAGAGTCTGAGTTTCCGAGAATCGGAGTCCGTATGACCAAGTTATGGTCCGACGAAGTTTTCAGAAAATTCAAGTTCAAAAACGAGTTCAAATTTCAAAAATTAGGGCTGGAAAGCTAGGCGGGAAAACTCCCGCCAGGCACCCCAAGTCGACAGCCCTGTCGACTTGGGAGTCGACCTGGCTTGACCCAAGTCGACAGCCCTGTCGACTTGGGGGTCGATTTATGGTGGCCGAGCCATCTTGGCGTGGTGCACCTGCACTGGTCTCTGGTCTTGTTCTGGAAGCTTCTGACGTGGTTTGATGGTTCAGATCTATCCTAGGGTTAATCTAAGGGCCTAAAACTATCCTAATCTCTATAAAAAGACCCTAAACCAAACCTAAATCCCTAAAAATCAAACCTAGCAACTAAGTGCTGCCAAAATCAATCTTGATCATGGCCTCCATCTCCAATCCCTAGAGCCTATGCATTCAAATCGGGTTCAAATCAAAAGGTGCAAGCTTGCTACACCAAATAGAGGCCAAATCAACGTTGCTATGCGAGTTTCATGATGGTTCTTCATCAAAGGAGCCACCTTTCTTCGTCAAAACGATTCGTGCTCCTAGTCCTCTTGCCACGCTAGGTAAGTTCTAGCTACTTGTAGATTTAAACGATGATTTTGATGTGACATGGGATAAAATGCAAAGTAACATGAGTATGTTAGCCTATGGGAACTTAGTTTGCCTCTTTATCATGAACATATGACTTTGGGTGATGTTGTAGTGACTAAACCATGCTACTCATGTTGCATTGGACTTAGTTTGCCATGCAAGATTGGACCTTTACTTGTAGTATGATAGCATGAACACTTAGAGCCACTTTGACTTGTGAAATAGTTGCATAAGTTGGGCTTTGGAGCTTATGCATGTACATAAAACCAACCCCCTTTTTATGACATGAGTGACATGTGCATGTTTATCCCTTCATGATAGGTTTATGACATGAACACTTATGCAAGTTATCCCCTTTTATGCTATGCATGTTTGTGGCCAAATTTCCTTGTGATAGAATGCATGTTTGTGGCCAAATTACCTTATGACACTATGCATGTTTGTGGCCAAATTACCTTATGACACTATGCATGTTTATGGCCAGTCCCTTTATGATGTTATGCATGTGGAAGCCAAGCCCTTTTTGGCATCATGCATGTTTTGAGACCAATATGTGACATAGTATCCTTACTATGTTGACTCGCTTTTGCTTGCGTTGGGAAAACACGATTTTGGGTAGTTAGATAAACATGAACATGACGCGAAATCTTAACTTGAATATGACATGAAAACTTGACTTGAGGTTACATGTGAACACGACATGTAAGTTGAACCAAAAATGGGTGCATGACACGTGGGGTAGACTTGGGATGTGAAATTAGACACGTATGGGTTGTAAGTGTAATATAACACTAGACCAAACATGAGAGTGGCCAACTCGAGGTTGGGTTGAGTTTGTAGCATAAATCTACCCGGACCCGCCCGGCTTAACTAGTGGCTACAAACAATAGGACCCAATGTGAGAAGTTGGTCATGTCGCGCTTAAGACCCGAGGTTAGACTAGGTTGTGGTGTAAATCTACCCGGACCCGCCCGGCTTAACTAGTAACCACAACGAGGTCTAATGTGAGAGGTTGAGAGTGCATTAATTAAATTAATGCCACATGATAAGGTTAAGTAAATTTGACTAATGACACTTAACCGATATGACACGAATGGGTAGGTTAAGTGGGACCGGGCTTGATTTCTTAATGACACTTAACCATGCAAGATGATTAGGGGATGGGGTTAAGTAATTTACACTTAACTAATCCGACTTGGTAATTAGATGGGGTTAAGTAATTAAGACTTAACTAATCTAAACATGGAAATTAGATGGGGTTAAGTAATTGATACTTAACTAATCTAACCACGGTAATTAGATGGGGTTAAGTAATCCACACTTAACTAATCTAAACGCGGTAATTCGATGGGGTTAAGTTAAACACTTAACCAATTTAAACTTGGTAAATTCAATAAGGTTAAGTAACCAATACTTAACCAACTCAACGTGATAATTTAATGGGGTTAAGAAACTTATACTTAACCATTTATACATGATGATTTGATGGGATTAAGTAACCTACACTTAACCAATCTAATACGCGAACCTGATAAGGTTAAGTCACAAGACCTTTTTAGAATATACTTAACCATTGTAGTACGATTAGAGGATGGGGTTAAGCTAACCTATACTTAACCAATCCGACTCGATAATTTGATGGGATTAAGATAATCTATGCTTAATCAATCTAGCAAGATAATCCGACCGGATTAAGGTAAGCTAGTGCTTGACTAATTTGACTTGATAGGGTTAAGTCATGAGTCACTGGGTACACTTAACCAACTTGTAGGGCTAAGTCTTGAACTTAAATACTTAGCCAATCTTGACGTGATTCGTGGGCGGGTTAAGTCATGGACTTGAATGATAACACTTAACCCAATAGACAAACCCTAGTTAGAAGAACTAGGTAGAAAACCGTGGTTAATCAAGGATAACGGGAAAGGAAGCTAAGTGGTAAACCTTAGTTAAGGGTAACTAAGTAATAATTCTTAGCTAAGGACATAGGACTAATTCACAAAGAGATGAGTAACCTGATACGGTAGGTCATCGCTTAGTATACGAGGGGGAGCAAGTTATCTGACTTGGATAAAAGCTCCAGCGAACTGGGTGCCGAAGCGGAAGCTTCGGGGGACGTGAGGATACTCTTGGTATCCCTCTGTGAGGTCGCAGATGATCCGCCTGGGCTCACAAGAGGTTAAGGTCTGCGGTAGAAGAGCCAAGAGTATGCCTTGGTTGCTATGCGAGCAACCTAAAGACTGGGATGGATTAGCGTGGAGTCGACGATTCTTGGTTTTTCGCCCCGGGATAGCATGTCGCCGACTACCTACCATCTTTAGTCAATCGTGTACGTACGGAAAGGCAGGGAACCCCCAAGAGACCATATACTAGCTATCAAGTTATGGGTGAGGTTGGCTATCAGGATATGGGCATCGATGGGCCTAGGGTTCTCATACATGATTTTTCGTGGGTTGCCTTTCAGTAGTTGAGGGAGGGGTCATGTGGGACCATAGCCACGGGTACAAAAACCGACCTTGATATCTGCATCAGCAGACGACTTAAAGCTCCCGACCGAGTTCCGTATTTCTTGATTTTCCCTGGCACGGAACTCGGGTGGCACATTGAAGAACATGTGCGTCTAGACATGGAAAACGATTCACGATACATACGTGGGATGAAGGGCGCGGTTGACGGGTGGCATAATCCCTAGTGGTCCTAGGTGGCCAAAACCCAAACCGAGACACGGAAACGTTCATTTTAGGTAGCATAATCCCTAGCGGTCCTAGGTGGCATAAATCCTAAGTGGACGCGCGATAGTTCATGGTAAGGAAACACAACTAGATCAAGGGTTGCAGTCCAAAACAACTTCAAGGATAAAACGTTTACATGGGAAAGCCCGTACGGCCTACGGCAAAGGACTGAACTTATACATGGAAAGAAACATACGAGTTGGGAAAACCTACATATGCTATATATTAGGTTGACATGGACCATTACATTGGGCAAGGGACATTCATGGTCAACACGTGACGCGGGTTGGGATACTAGTACGAGAGGTGCAAAGCAAATATACATGTTAGAACCGGGAAAAATATACATAATAGATACCGTGGGATGTTAGACGGGGTAGATACCTTGGGATAGTATACTTGATAGAAATCTGACGATGTGATACCTTGATTTATCATGACACCGTAGTTTATCACGATACCTTAGTTTAGCTTGCTACAGTAGTTCATCCAGTTATCTTGGTTTAGCTTATCTATCTTGTCGTCATCCTTATGTTTACTTTTAGTTTATGCATGTCATGTTACCTTTACCTGTTTTTATACTGGAAGTAGGTAGGACTTACCAGTCTTTATGACTGACCCCGTTTTCTTTCGCCTCTTTGTCTTCCGTTTCCCCCCAGGTTTCAGGGAGGAAATGATGTTGTTTAGTTCGGACCTCTTATGCTTGAAGGTCATCATGTATAGCTTGCTGTATAGCTTGGTCTTCTCTTGGCTATGGCTGCTTCACCGCTTTATTTTGGGGAATAATTTATGAAAAGGTTTTTATGCTTCTTTACTATTGCAAGACAGGTTTTCATGTAAGAAACTCTCTGATGTAAAAGGCTTTAGACCTTATTTATTAATGATATGAAAGATTGTTTCACTTCCGCTGTTTTATACGTTCTGTCTTGTAATATTTCTGTGCATGTTTACCAATAATACTCCTCTAAAGCTAGTGCATTCCATTGTGATTGACCCTAGCGGAGGTGGGGTGTTACAAAATACGTGACATCTGCGGTTTTAATTGTAGAACTAGTATGGCGACATGATATATGGTACCCATGCCGCCTATGATTAATACTTATGATTTGAAGTTGTTTTATACACTATGCACTTATAATAGTATCAAATGATTTGTTTTAAACGTATCTAGCATTCTTTGGCTGTTATAAGGGAAAAACCCTATCCCCCGGCTTGCGTTGCATTGTGTGATAGGACCTGGGTCTTATAACAGCTTCATTTTTCTTTATTTAGCATTGCGCTGTTGTTTTATGCACGGGTATTCTTGGGAGGAAACCCGTTCCGTGTTATACGGCGTGGTCCCTTGATTTACCTAACTTTAAAATAAAGAATTAATAACTGTTTTAGTTCTCACACCAGTCCCATGACTGACCTGGAGTTTATTGTTTTAACCTAAACTCTGGGTGCCCTTATTTTGACACGGGCAGCTAGTAGTTTTGGTTTTGCAGATTTATATTCACAGGATCCTGGTTTACAGCTGGAACGATATCCGGAAAGCTTTGTATCCGTATATCTCTTCTAGTTGTGTATTGTATTATTTTCCGCTGCTATGTATTTAAATGTAATTTAAATCTCTGATATTTCTGTGTATTATTCATTTATACTCTGTATATTCTTGTAATCTGATGCATTGTTGTAATATACAATGAAATGTTCTTTTGTATGCATTCTGTTTTGTCGTGTTCTCGAACGATAGGGCGTTTCGAACGGTCTGGGTCGGTTTAGCGACTGGTTTGGACCGAGCGAAATTCCTTGCCGTCACGGTCTCGAACTGAGAGGAGCTTGCCCCTTGCCTCGACTCATTGCGGATGTAATTGTATTACTAGTATGGCGACATAGTAGATGGTAGCTATGCTGCCTAGGATTGCTATTTATGATTGAATTTGCTTTTGAAACATATATGCACTAGTAATAATATCAAACACTTTTGTTTATACGTGTGAAGCGTCTCTTGGCCATTATAAGGTAAAAACTCTATCCTCCGGCTTGCGTTGCATTGTGTGATGGGACCTGAGTCTTATAATGGCTTCATTTTTATAAAAAGCATTGCGATGATTTAATAATTTACTTTATTTAATGCTCTAGCACTCATTGGAGTAAACCCATTCCGCGAAAGTGGCGTGGTCCTTTGATTTGCCTTATTATTGTTGTCCAATTAGTTAAGTAGATTTCTCATACCAGTCCCATGACTGACTCGTAGTTTGTTTCACCTTGCAAACTAGGTTGCCCTTATTTTCACACGGGCAGCCTAGTTACAGGTGGCTGACGTATTTTGGCTTGGCACCGCAGCAGAGGTGCACTTTTGGCTCATGGCGAGGCTTGACTACATGTTGATGACTATGATTTTTTTCCCATTATTGTATATGTATATGATTCCGCTAAGGCGATGTAGGCTGATGTTTCATTTATGTACTCTCTATATATGTGATTCCGCCACAGGCGATGTAGACTGATTATGTATTATTATGCACAAATTTGTATCCTGCACTGTTCTATCTGATGTGGTGATATATATATGATTCCGCTGTCATATTTGTGTAAATTATTCTATTTCCTGCTTTTGCTATTTTCCGTACTCTGCTAACGATGATTAATGTATTATATTCCAATGATTATCCTTAACACCGTAGCATGGGGTTTTGAGATTGTCGCAGGTGGTATCAGAGCTTTGGTTAACCTTAGTTCTGGAATTTAACACATTAAACACCTCGTCAGAATAGAATCAGTAGTATTCTAAGGCGAGTAGCTCATTAGAGATAGGACTAGTAATGTCCTAGAATGAGCTAAGCAGAATAGCAAAAATAATTTGATCAGTACATCGTTGTCTTTCCTTAAGTTCTTCTGCTTTACCATACAATAAAATTATCGTTTCTATAGGCTGACTCTTTTCTTGCTTATACAGAACTTGAACAATGGCTACCCGAGCAGCCGCAGATAGAGGAGGCCGAGCTGGCCATAGCAGAGGACGAGGAGAAGTCCCAGCTGAAGATGGACCCTTAATACAACCCCTGGCCGCTCAACCATTCGAGCTCAACTGCGTGGCTAAAAGGCACAAGAATCTAGGAGACAAAACCTTCTCTGGAACGGGCGCTGTGATTGAGGCCTTGGCAAGGCTGAAAACATGCGAGAAGATATTAGCAGGCCTGAGGCTGGGTGATCAAGATAAAGCTTTCATGGGTGCCTGGCTTCTATAAGAGGAAGTCGAATTGTGGTGGGAAGCTCTCACCGCAGGGAACAGAAATGCTGGTAGGACATGGGATGAATTCAAGGATTTATTCAAAGAAAAGTACGTCCCAGAGCAAGCCCTTGAGCGCATGCACGACGAATTCGCAAACCTCCAGCAAGGAGATCTCTCTGTGCAAGACTATCTGAACAAGTTTACACAGTTATCCCGCTATGCTTCCGAGCTCATCGCCACTGCTAAGTCCAAGAACAAGAGGTTCATCCTCGGGCTAAAGCGTAAGTACCAAGACAGGGCAATGACTCACATCAAGCTGGCGTTTAATGAATTAGTGGAGATGGCATGCAATTATGAGGACCTGGATCAAAGGAACCTTGATCTGGACCGTGCTAAATGCCAGGCGGGAAATAATCGCAAGCCCTCTACAAACCAGCCAGAATCAAGCAACGCGGCGTCCACAAATCAGCAGACTAGCAGGCTGCCAAAGGGAAGTTGTTACAAATGTGGCAAGGTGGGGCACTACTCAAATGTTTGCACAACCCCGAAACGGCAGAAGACCGATTCTCAAGGTTCAAGCCAGGGCTCCCAGAACCCTCGTTCATGCTTTAATTGGCGTAGGACAGGACATCATGTTAGAGACTGTCCCTTGCTTAAGAAGGCCGAGGTTGCTCATGTGTACGACGGGGCGAACCCGCCAGCCGCTCCCGATGGAGCAGGTAAGCCCGATGTTTTGGGAGGTACCCTTACAATTAAAAATATTTCTGTTTCTGTATTATTTGACATGGGTGCATCACGTAGTTTTATTGCAAGTAACACAGTTAACAAGTTAAAGTTAAAATAAAGAAAGCTTAAAGAATCGGTTAAGGTTCATAATCCAATAGGGGGTTCTATTATTCTTAGTTCATATTGTAAAGTGCCTGCTTCTTTTTCTCGATACCGGTTTCCTTTTAATCTAGTCGTTATGGATTTTCCCGAGTTCGATATCATTCTCGGGCTAGATTGGTTAACGAAATACGAAGCTGAAGTAAATTGTGCAGAAAGGATAGTAAACATTAGAACGAAGCTCGGATATATTACTGTACCATGCCATGGTTCGAATCCAGATAGAAAGGAATTTTGGTTTGCGCTAGAAGTTATCCCCACTTCCTTAGAAAAGATTCTTGTTGTTAGAAACTATGTGGATGTGTTTGAAGAAGTTGAAAACTTACCTCCGCAAAGAGAAATTGAATTCAGAATCGATTTAATTCCTAATGTTAGACCAGTAGTACATCCAATTCGAAGAATGACTCCAAAAGAAAAAGAAGAATTAGGCGATCAAACTCGTCAACTGCTACGGAAGGGTCTAATCAGACCTAGCTTTTCTAGTTGGGGTGCAGCTATAGTGTTTGTCCCTAAGTCAGACGGTACTCTCCGGTTGTGTGTTGATTACCGAGACCTCAACAAACAGACGCTCAAAAACAAATACCCGTTACCCCGCATCGATGATCTGTTAGACCAATTAAATGGGGCGAGAGTATTTTCCAGAATGGACCTAGCTACAGGTTTTCATCAACTGAGAATTGCCGAAGAGTGTGTTCCTTTGACAGCTTTCAGAGGCCCAGACATATTTTATGAATGGTTAGTAACGCCGTTCGGCCTATGAAACGCTCCAGCATACTTCGTCGATCTAATGAATAGAGTGTTCAGGGGAGTTCTGAATAAATTTGTCCTCGTATTCATTGATGATATTTTAATCTACTCTAAGTCAGAAGCTGAGCATGAAAAACATTTAGAACAAGTATTGGGGATTCTGGGAAAGAACATCTTCAAAGCCAAATTCTCCAAATGTGTCTTCTGGCAAGAAGAGGTGAAGTTCCTTGGCCATGTCGTGTCAAAGGAAGGAATTTCTATAGATCCGAGCAAAATTACAGCAATTCAAGACTGGAAACAGCCTACTACACCCACAGAGGTTCGAAGTTTTATGGGGTTGGCTAGTTATTATCGAAAGTTCGTTAAGGATTTTTCGAAGATATCCGGTCCATTGACAAAGCTTACGAAGAAGCACGAGAAATTTAAGTGGACTTCCAAATGTGGGGAAGCTTTCCAGGAATTAAAATCAAAATTGACAACCACTCCAGTATTAACCATTATCGATGGCAATCAGGATTTGACGGTTTGGACTGATGCTTCTATTAGAGGTCTGGGTGCAGTGTTAATGCAAAGAGGCCAAGTCGTCGCTTATGCAAGCTGCCAGCTGAAACCGCATGAGAAGAATTATGTGACTTATGATCTTGAGTTGCTAGCCATCGTTTTCGCTTTGAAAATCTGGAGGCTTTACCTATTGGGTGAGAAATTCGAACTGTTTACAGATCATCAATCATTAAAGTATTTGTTCACCCAGAAAGATCTGAACTTGAGACAGCAGCGTTGGCTAGAAATTCTTGCAGCGTATGATCTAGATATCCTGTATACGCCAAGAAAGGCTAATGTAGTAGCTGATACACTCAGTAGAAAGAATGAAATCATCGCCAGCATAACTGTTACATCTTCATTGATTGATAAGATTTCGGTCTTTCAGAAAGACGATGAATGTATTCAAAGAATCAGTCAAAGGATCAAGGAAGGTGAAACCACAAGTTTCCGTATTGACGAGAAGGGAGTTCTCAGATTAAATGACAGGATTTGTATCCCGAATATTCCAAAGCTTCGAAGAAAAGTCATGGATGAATGCCATAAGTCCAAACTTAGTATCCATCCCAGTGTGAGCAAAATGTATAATGATATTAAGCGCACCTTCTGGTGGAGGGCAATGAAGAGGGACATTTCTTTATATGTTAGCAGGTGCCCTACTTGTCAACTAGTCAAGAGCGACCAACAAAAGCTAGCCGGATTGTTGCAAACGTTGGAAGTCCCAGGTTGGAAGTGGGAACAGATTTCCATGGATTTCATAGATGGTTTGCCCCGAACCAAGAAAGGTAATGACAGTATTTGGGTGATCGTAGATCGCTTCACGAAGACTGCCCATTTCATACCTATCAGATCCAATAGAACCGCTCAAAGTCTAGCACAGATATATTTCAAAGAAATTGTTAAGCTGCATGGAGTTCCCATCAGCATAGTTAGTGATAGAGACCCAATATTTGCTAGCAAATTCTGGGAAGCATTCCAGACAGAATTGGGAACAAAACTGAATATGACGACCGCTTATCACCCTCAGACAGATGGCCACACTGAGCGAGTGAACAGAATTTTAGAAGATTTACTGCGGGCTTTTATTATTGATTTTGGTGGGTCATGGGAAGATCACTTGCATTTGGCAGAATTCTCCTATAACAACAACTATCAGGCAAGTTTAAAAATGTCGCCATTTGAAGCATTATACGGTAGACCGTGCAGATCTGCCGCATGTTGGGTAGAACGTGGCAAAAGATTTGTGTTGGGACCCGATAGGATTAGAGAAGCATCTGATAAAGTCGATTTCATCAAGAAACGATTGAAAACTGCGCAAAGCCAACAAAAAAGTTATGCAGATTCTAGAAGAAGAGATTTGGTGTAACACCCCGTGAATTCTATAACGCTAAGCTTCAAAAATTAAAGAGAAATTAATTCTACATGAAAGAATTAGGGGAAACGGATTACGCCATTTCGTTCGTCTCGGAATTCTGCTTAAAACAGAGTCCGAGTTTGCGCGAATCGGACTCCGTATGAAGGAGTTATTGCCTTCGGAAGTTTCAGAATAAAATTTAAATTCAAACAGCTCAGTTTAAAATTCAAAAATCGAATCTCAGGTTCAAACTGAGCTGGGCGGGAAAATTCCCGCCCAGAAGACCAGGTCGACCATAGGGTCGACCATGGTGTCGACCTGGCCACCCCAGGTCGACCATAGTGTCGACCTGGGTGTCGACCTGGCTGGCTAGGTCTGGCTCTGGCTCGAATTTCTGTGGCTCTGTGTGTCACTAGGGCTGACGTGTCACCTCTTGATTGGCTCTTTGAACTTTGTATGGCCTAAATTCCTCCTGTCTTCATCTGACGGCTCAATACGATTTAAAAATCTATAAATACACCCTAAGTCTCAACTGAAAATTCACACAAAAAAATAAGAAAGGAGTCGTCATGCTGTCAGGGAGGAATCGAACATAGCCGTCAAGAGAGAAAAGCTAAGAGACGAATCAAATTAAGAAGAAGATTAAAGTTTAATCAAATTAATCAACGCAACGTTAGTCTACCCAAAGGAGCGCATCTCAATTTCAGAATTCAAAATCCAGAATTCAAGATTCTGCATTCATTGTAAGTATAGTGACCTTTCAGAATATGAATAAAAATTGTGATGTGATTCGATGTAAATGAAAATAGAATTGTGTTATTGTACTGTATAAATTCTATGTATTGTGACGGTTCTATCATGACTTGTATATTGATGTTTGTGGCATAAATTGATTGATGCAAGCCTATTGAACAATTGTATATGAAAACAATAGCACTTGCAAGTTTGTGGAAAAAACTAGAAATTGATCCCTGATAACTTCCCTAGGTTAACTACGCAACCTGGCTCTGATACCAAATGTGACGGCCCGCCCCGCACCAGCCTGCATTTCCTCCGAAAGTGCGCTGTACACATGCCCGACTAGCACGGGACGGTCGTCAGAAGAAAGGAAAGAAGGTAACGAACTAATCAAGAACCTGTAGATTGTCTCACAGCGCATGGAGTAAAATATAATAATAATAACATACTTGACATAAAACAGGTGAGACAGTGCATAAGCTGATAACTAAAATCAACATCAACATCAGAGCAGCGGAAATCCAAATACATCTTATTACAACTTTTCAAATTTTCTGTCTCTAAACAAAAGAAAGCTAAAGTAGAAGATGCACCACTAATTCCCAAGCAGTGATCTTCAACAACACAGGGAGAATACTATATATATTACGTGGAAGCCTCCTGCTCGTCTCCGGATCGTCTACCCGTGCATCACCAGCTAACCTGTCTCTAGTCTGCTCATGTGAGCACCCAGAGTAATAAGAAGAGACATAAAACTCTGGGTCAGACATAAAGCCTGGTATGAGCGATAAGCATCTAAACAGAACAATAACAGGTATACTAAACCATACCTGAACCTGGACCTGCAACCAAAGAGTTAGTACCACATACCGTACAGTACTCTAAGGTGCCATAATAAATAGTGTAAAGAATACGGGGTGGGGTGTGCATGTCATAATGATAGCAAACAAATCATCCATAGCAACCATCCTCACATCTCTCACTTAGTGCGTAAAGCATACGATGTCCACCACTGTCAATCACTAGACCCATCGAAGTAGTGACGGAGTTCAACTTGTACAACTACTGCTACTACCAAGCTTACCACATGGAGTCATGACCAATTCTTTACAAATGACCCCACTTCATTGGTTTATAGCCCTTTAGTCGTACCTAGGCCACTGTGGCCCTGAATCCATTCACGTACCTCCCATACATAGTGATCCAAAATCATAGACATCGATAGCCCCTTGGCACACGTACCGCAGCAAAGCCCAATCATGAAGTGAACTCATCGGTTCCCAACTGGATCCTGAGCTCTAACCTCCCATATTGGACTACCTTTGCATCTCGGGTTATTGGTCAATACTGGGTCGGGTTGGGTTCCTTTCAAGCCATCGGTTCGGGTCTGGTCCACTGCGTTGCGTTGGTGCATGTCTTACTCTGGTAGCGGTTCGGTTCGGGTCCACTCCATCGCGTCGGTTCGGGTTGGGTGTCCCACCTCGGGTCGGGTGCCATCTCCCTTCCAGTTCGTGCTTCCGCTCTGATCCGCTCCCTCGTTCTTCACGTGCTCCGACCCGATCCCTCCTTCTTCATCCGATTCGATCCTCAGTTCAATTAGCGTGGCCTTCCTTCTTGCCAGTTCTCCCAAGTGTCAAGTTCCGATCCGAGCCCTTCGTCCCTAAGTCGATCCGATCCCCAGCTTAACCAACATGGCCTTCCTTTTTGCCAAGCCTCTTTTGTGCCAGACTCCAGTTCGGGTCGGGTTCCTTGCCCATATCTCCAATCCGATCCGAGCCCATATCCGATCCGATCCGAAACCCTGCACAACTTTCTGCAACTTTTTCTAGCAACTTGTTTACGCCATTCCACGACGTTTTCGACAAATCTAACTATACTAATCAATCACAAATCATGTCAAACAGTCATAGCAACATGGCAAACTAACCACAAACACCAAACCGATGAATTTACATGTCAAAATAAATCAAATATACCCAAAACCCCTTATTTTCACTTAAGCATATTTAAGTAAAACTAATCATAGGGTTACAAAATTTAACCAAATTAAACCAAATTTCTACCAGAGGCATAAAATATTATTTTCGAATTTATAGATATTTTTCTAGAATATATTAGTGTATAAATTCGCTAATCTTCACTAATTACCCTTAATTACCGTAATTAGTGCAAAAACTATGCAAATCACTCACCTTGGCCACAAACGAAATTCTCAGAACTGAAACCTTGCTGATTTGGGCGAATACTGATGTCTAACAGCAGCTCTAGCCTTGCTTTCGTGTTTCCTCTCCTTAATTTGATGTAGATTAAGCCAAAACTTGATTAAAAAGTGATTAGAAAGTGATTTGGGTGTTGGAGGCCATTGATAGGGTTGCAAGAAAGAAAGTGGCGGCTAGGAAATGAGGATAAGATCGTTCTCTAACTGATTTCAGCCTCCTCCTTACCCTAATCCCGAAATCCCCTTTGGGCCTAGCTGCTAATTACCCGGTTAAGCCCAATTAAGCTGTTTTTCACCATCTGAAACTTGTTTCAGCCATATCTCCCAAACGGTGAGTCCGTTTGGCTAATGTGACCACTCTACGGAATTGTAAACCATCATCCGGAGCCAATGGAAGTGATTTCAGGTCAAAATTCCTTTCCAATCAAAAATTATGGCCAAAACAGTGCCAAACTAGGGGTAAAATGGTCATTTAAAAATCAGGAAAAATCATGAACATGGGAAATGACCCCAATAGTCGTCTCCCAAAGTTACATGACCATACGACTTCGTGAGTGAAAGAAATAAATATTCTACGGTCCTATGATGCGTAGAATACGGGTCGTTACAATATCATTCTCATGTTTATTTGCAAGAATAATTGGATCTATGTTAAGTATCGTTTGGGTTTCATAAACTATGCAAGTTCATGTTGAAATAGACTATATGATTAGATGTAAAAATTGTACATTTTGGTGAATATACAACATGCTAGTTTTGTGGTCGACATTATGCTAAGTTAACCATGTTTAAACACAAGTTTGTATTAGCCTAAACTATGCCATGTCATATGTCACATACTTAGTTATACTTTGATTTGAATGCAAGTTCACATGACCCATATTATATGTTAGTTGAATCGCTAAATTGCAAGTTCATGCGCCACACACCTTTATGTATTACATATTCTTGATTTCCCCTTTTTCTCACGTTTATAAAGTTGAGCTGAATTGTGACAAGCCCAACACATGTTATAATGTTGCGAACAAACGGGGGTAATAACGTTGGGTGTAAAATATGAAAATATATGTTGGCATGTTTGGCACATGCCAACGACAATGGCGGTATGAATTGTTATACCCAAGAATAAAGAACATGAAATTTACATATATAATTGAGAAGTAATAAAATATGTAAATTTAGAAAACACGATGTGCTTAACCCGAGGTTGGATTGAGTTGTGATGTAAATCTGCCCGGAACCGCCCGGTTGTCCAGTAGTCACAACAATACCTATCCAATGTGGGTGGTTAAGCATTGAGCCCAATAAGGACCCGAGGTTAGACAGAGCTATGGTGTAAACCTGCCCGGAACCGACCGACATATCTTGTAACCGTAGCAATACCTGTCTAATGTGAGTGGTCAGGTGCTTCTAAGAGGCTAAGGACAGATGGTAGGGTTAAGTCAACTATAACACTTAACCAAATTCAACATTGATGGGTGGGGTTAGGTAAATACAGACACTTAACCACTTAACATGTTTGACTAGAAAATCCTGGTAACGAGGGACCCGTTTCAGCAGTAACCCAAGTTAGGTATCGACAGTACCCTGAAACTAGGCAGGGTGGGGCACGATTACTAGGCTGATTGTAAGCGGTCAAACGACGGCGGTGGGTGCACAGTGCAGGTCTAACGGGGTGCGGGCGTGCACACACTCCGGAGCAGACAACCAGGGCACTGGGGACACCAGTAGTATAACCTATGCCTTCTAGAATTTGTGTCGGGGCCGCTACCATGGGTCCTGATACACCCCATGGTGGGACCAACATAGGTATCTACAATTCTTGGGGGACACATGTTAACGCGAGTAGGAGCCGATCTTTAAATAAAGTTGGGGATCACTTCACCCTCACCATGGGGTGCCAGTTAGTATAAACTCAAGTAGGTGCAGAGATATAGCATGGGTGTGATAGTACATTCGACACTCCCTTAGCTTGTGACACTTTCCTATTTTCAATATATATCTATCATGCCCTTTTCTTATTCACATACTGAAGAGTTACTAGATTTACTCAGGCTTTATGTCTGACCCTATTTTCTTTTCGTCTTCTTTTCTTTCCTTTCCCCCCCAGGTCCACAGGGAGGAAACAATCCAGCTCAGTCAGGTTCTTTACAAGCTCCAAGAACGTAGATGTATGATTTGGGTCTTTTTTGCTCAGACTATGGCTTTGGATATCACTATGGGGATTTTTGTCACTTTATTTATGTTTTATGCTTCTTTAATAATCAAGACAATAATGAGGTTGTAATGTTGGAAGTATTTTGAGACAATTATGGAATGTTATGTTTTGAACATGTATTAATGAAATAAAAGTCTGTTTGGTTTCCGCTGTTTAAAATATGTGTGTTTATATCTGTCTTGAGTTTATCTATGGCTTTTACTTATAAACCTCCACCAAAATTAAGGCATTCCCTTTGTGAGTGACCTTAACGGAGCCAAAGTTTTTTGAAATTGTTTTCAAAAAGAAAGATTAAAGAAGCATTTTTTCAAGAAAAAGTGTTATATTTATTAAAAAAAGGACAAAATCCACCAAAGCCATGTGCCCTATCTATCCCTCTCTATCCTTCATTTTGAATTCTTCCTTTCTGTTTCAGCATGTTTGGAGACCTTAACCTTCCGGAAGGAGTGCCGATTCCCGTCTGGTTTAGGAGGTACTTAGAAGCAAGGGCCAATGGCACGGGCCCAGCAGACATCCCTCCTCCAGTGGCCGTGGTTCCTCCTCCTCCTCCACCTCCTCGTGGAAATGCCTTCGCAAAAACAAGTAGAGACTTTAAGGCTATGGGTGGAAAAGACTTTTATGGGACAGAATCCTTTGTAGGGGCAAGAAACTGGCTAAAGGAGACTGAGGATCTGTTTGTCATCTTCGGAGTTGATGACAGGAAAAAGATACAACTAGCGGTATGGTTGCTTAAGGATGAAGCTTCCTATTGGTGGGAAGTTACCAATGCTCAGAGGGCGGTGGAAACATGGGAAGACTTCAGGACAAGGTTTGAGATGAAATTCCTCTCCCAAGCTGAAAGAAGCCTGCAAATGGAGAAGTTTCTAACTTAGAAACAGGGAAGTATGACAATCAAGGAATATGTTAATCAGTTTAATCAGCTGGCCAGATTTGGGATAGACTTAGTAAATACCCAACACAAGAAGGCACTTCGCTTCGTCAAGGGTTTGAATGAGCCTCTACACAGCCTTGCCATGACCCATGTATCCACGGAAGCGACTTATGAAAGCTTGGTGGACATGGCATTGCTACACGAGGAAGACCACAACAAGAAAGAAACTAAGGTGGAAGAGAAGAAAGAGGGTCTACAAGCAAAGAAAACCGACTTCAAGAAAGGAGGGAAGAACAATAAGCCCCGTGAGAAGAGAAGGTGCAATTTCCGTGGCATTGTGGGACATATATCAAAAGACTGTCGGAAAAGAAAGGCGAAGATGGGTGGTTGCTTTCATTGTGGAGAGACTGGGCACCAAGCTAAGGACTTCTCAAAGAAGAAAGGGCAGGGACAGAAAGCCGGATCCACTTCAGGGGGTCAGGTTCATGCGCTAGTGGCACCTCAGCAGGAATGAGGTAGTAATATTTCTGTAGAAAGTGTGGTCTATCTTTATGATCATCCAGTTCATACACTTTTTGACTCTGGCGCATCACACTCTTTTATTTCATCTGCCTTAGTAGAATCTCTGCATCTAGACACTAGTATGGTAGAAGATCCCTTAGTAGTTTCAAATCCAATTGGGGGCTCCGCTTACTTGTCAATGGCTTGTTTGGGTTTGAAAATCTCTATTCTCGGCATTGAGTTTAGTTGTAATGCCTTTGTCTTGGGCTTCTCGGGATATGGTTTGATCTTAGGCATGGACTGGTTATCCAGTAATAGTGCCATTCTTGATTGTGAAAAAAGAGTAGTTAGACTCTTGACTCGGCTTGGTAACACTCTAGAAATTTCTTGTAATCCCTTGAATGTTGTTATGCTTAGTTATCTAGAGTCGCTTGATGCTTCTGATGAGAATTTGCAATCAGTAAGAGTAGTCCGGGAATATCCGGATGTCTTTGAGGAGGTGAAAGGCTTACCTCCGAGGCAGGAAATAGACTTCCTCGTATATCTTGTGGATAACGCAAAGCCTGTAGCTTTACCTGTCAGACACATGGCTCCAAGGGAGAGAAAGGAGCTCAGTAAGCAGGTTAAAGAACTTCTCGAAAAAGGGTTCATTAGACGGAGCATTTTGGAATGGGGTGCTCCAGTGGTGTTCGCAACCAAAGCGGATGGTTCACTTCGCCTTTGCGTCGACTATAGGGAGTTAAACAAATTGACCAAGAAAAATAGGCACCCTCTTCCCCCAATCGACGATTTGTTTGATTAGCTTGTTGGTGCGACGGTCTTCTCCCAGATTGATCTGGCAACTGGGTTCCATCAGCTAAGAGTAGCTGAAGATAGTATTGATAAAACGTCGTTCAGAACCCCAGACGGTTTCTTCGAGTGGCTTGTCATGCCTTTCGGCTTGACAAACGCACCCGCTTATTTCGTAGACCTAATGAGCAGGGTGTTCAGAGAATTCCTCAACAAATTTGTGGTTGTCTTCGTAGATGATATCTTAATCTTCTCAAAGAATGAGGAAGAGCATGCTCAGCATCTGAAAGAAACCATGGAAACTCTTCGAGCTCATCAACTAAAAGCCAAATTCTCCAAGTGTCACTTCTAGAGAAAAGAAGTAAGATTTTTGGGGCATATAGTGTCCAAAGATGGGTTGGCCGTGGACCCCGCGAAAGTGGTGGCAGTGCAAGATTGGAAGACACCAAGAAATGCAACCGAAGTTTGAAGCTTTCTTGCGCTAGCCGGTTTTTACCGAAAGTTTATTAGGGGTTTCGCGAAAATCTCAGCCCTACTCACAAGGCTAACAAAGAAGAATCTGGCGTTCACTTGGGATTTGGACTGCGAGTTTGCTTTCCAATGATTAAAAAGGGATCTTACAACAACCCCAGTTGTAACTCTGCCTGACGGAAGCAAAATGTTCACAGTATACACAGATGCATGTGGAACGGGACTAGGCGCTGTTCTAATGCAGGGAAGGTAGTAGCTTATGGCGGAAGACAATTGAAAGTTCATGAAAAGAACTACCCAACCCACGATCTTGAGTTAGCCGCCATCGTCTTTGCGCTTAAGTCTTGGCGCCATTATCTCCTAGGTGAGAAGTTCGAATTATACACTGACCATAAATCGTTGAAATATCTCTTCTCGCAGAAGGATCTTAACTTGAGGCAACAAAGATGGATGAAGTTTCTTGCCTCGTACGACTTTGAAATTTCCTATATTCTCGGAAAAGGCAACGTAGTAGCAGACGCGTTGAGCCGAAAGAAACTGACCTTAAGCCCACTCTTCGTAGAGAGGCAAAGCTTGGAGTATATAGCCAGTTTTAACTTTAGGCCCTCCTCAGATTTTGTACCGGGTTTGCTAGCATCTCTCGAAGTATGCCCTACTCTCTTGGACTCAATAGGGGCTGCATAATGTGAAGACCCTAATCTTGTTGATGTGATTGATAAACTTATTAGTGGTGAGACTTCTAGTCACCTCAGTAGATACGCCATCGATAATAAGGGTTGGCTGAGGCGAGATGGAAGGTTATGCGTCCCACAAGCAAGGGAGTTGAAAAAGAAGGTTCTCGAGGAAGCACATCATTCCAAGATGACTATACACCCTGGCGGTGATAAGATGTACAAGGATATAAAAAGGACTTTCTTTTGGAATGGCATGAAGCAAGACGTGGCAGATTTTGTTTCTAAGTGCATGACCTGCCAACGGGTCAAGGCGGAACAGAAGAAGCCCGGAGGACAACTTCAGCCTTTAGAGGTCCTACAGTGGAAGTGGGATAGCATTTCAATGGACTTCATTGATGAACTACCTAGGTTGAGAAGAGGCAACACTAGCATTTGGGTAATAGTGGATTGGCTTACTAAAAGCGCCCACTTTATACCTATCAAGAGTAGAAGGACTGCCTCATCTCTAGCATCTCTTTATCTCAAGGAAATAGTTCGACTCCATGGGATACCCTCCAGCATTGTTAGTGACCGAGACCCTATCTTCACAAGTGAGTTTTGGCGGAGTCTGCAAGAAGCTGTAGGCACACAGTTATGTTTGAGCACGGCCTATCACCCCCAAACTGATGGCCAGACGAGAAGGGTGAATAGAGTTTTAGAGGATCTTTTGAGACTTTGCGTTCTTGACTTTGGAGGGACTTGGAAGGATCACCTTCCTTTAGTGGAATTTGCCTACAACAACAGCTATCAAGCTACCATCGGTATGGCGCCCTTCGAAGCCTTGTATGGAAGACCGTGCAAATCACCAACTTGTTGGTGGGAGTCTACAGATAAGCTTATACTTGGACCAGATATGATTCGAGAGACTTCGGAGAAAGTGGACTTGATACGTAGGAGAATGAAGACTGCTCAAGACAGACAGAAATCCTACGCGAACAAAAGAAGGACCGACCTTGAGTCTGAGGTTGGGGACGGGGTTTTCCTTAAGGTATCTCCTTTAAGGAACGTCATTCGTTTTGAATCCGTAGGAAAGCTAGCACCAAAATTTGTAGGACCGTTTCCTATCATCGAGAAGGTTGGAAAAATGGCATATAGATTAGAGCTACCCGAGAGACTGGCCGGAGTTCACAACGTCTTTCATGTTTCTCACCTCAGGAAGTGTTTACATGAGTCTACGGAAGTGGTGGAACCTAGCATTCTAGAAGAAGCCGAAGTGGAACGTGAAGCAACTGTGAGGAAAGTTCCAACCCGCATCTTAGGAACTGAAGTGAAAAAGCTACGCAACCGCGAAGTCAAACTCGTTAAAGTTCAGTGGAGCGACGCCGTGGAAGACGCGACTTGGGAAACTGAGGACAGAATACGCGCTGCTTACCCTCTTCTTTTTGAGGGTACATCTTTGATCTCTCTTTTTCCTTAAGTTATGCTTTATCTATCTTTTTAGGTATATCTCCTCGGTCCTTTTCCTAACTCCTTAGGTAGAAAACAAATGGATGCAAACATGTATTTGAAAACATGTTATGGATGATGGCTGCAAATGGTTGCTAGTGGTTGCTCATGGATGCATATACACACACATCCTAGGTTATAGATCGACTCAGTCACTTCATACTGCATATGCATATATATGTATTCTCATTTGTATATGGTTGAAACTTAATATGCTGTCATATGGTTGTCGCATTTGTATGAATAGTTGTTCACTCATGTAGAATTATGAGTAGGAAAATTTGCATACATAATGGATTCATGACACTTACATGATTCGCATTAAGGAGGTCAACTGAATCAGTAGACCGCCTGATTTCTGCATTAGATAAGGACATGTACACACACTATGCATATTGATCATGAAGCATTAGAAGTCTTTTAAGGACAGTGGATGCCTGTGTTTGTTGGTTGAGTAGATGGACTGTTGGATGGTAGGATATACATTCTTCCTAACTTGAAGATTTCGGGGACGAAATCCTTTTAAGGGTGTGGGGGGGGGGGGGGATGTAACACCCCGTGAATTCTATAACACTAAGCTTCACAAATTAAAGTGAAATTAATTCTAAATGAAAGAATTAAGGGAAATGGGTTACGCCATTGCGTTCGTCTCGGAATTCTGCTTAAAATAGAGTCCAAGTTTGCGCGAATCGGACTCCGTATGAAGGAGTTATGGCCTTCGGAAGTTTCAGAATAAAATTTAAATTCAAACAGCTTAGTTTAAAATTCAAAAATCGAATTTCAGGTTCAAACTGGGCTGGGCGGGAAAATTCCCGCACAGAAGACCAGGTCGACCATAGGGTCGACCATGGTGTCGACCTGGCCTCCCCAAGTCGACCATAGTGTCGACCTGGCCACCCCAGGTCGACCATAGTGTCGACCTGGGTGTCGACCTGCCTGGTCGACTTGGCTGGCTAGGTCTGGCTCGAATTTCTGTGGCTCTATGTGTTACTAGGGCTGACGTGTCACCTCTTGATTGGCTCTTTGAACTTTGTATGGCCTAGATTCCTCCTGTCTTCATCTGACGGCTCAAAACGATTTAAAAATCTATAAATACACCCTAAGTCTCAACTGAAAATTCACACAAAAAAATAAGAAAGGAGTCGTCATGCTGCCAGGGAGGAATTGAACATAGCCGTCAAGAGAGAAAAGCTAAGAGATGAATCAAATTAAGAAGTAGATTAAAGTTTAATCAAATTAATCAACGCAACGTTAGTCTACCCAAAGGAGCGCATCTCAATTTCAGAATTCAGAATCCAGAATTCAAGATTCTGCATTCGTTGTAAGTATAGTGACCTTTCAGAATATGAATAAAAATTGTGATGTGATTCAATGTAAATGAAAATAGAATTGTGTTATTGTATTGTATAAATTCTATGTATTGTGATGGTTCTATCATGACTTGTGTATTGATGTTTGTGGCATAAATTGATTGATCCAAGCCTATTGAACAATTGTATATGAAAACAATGGCACTTGCAAGTTTGTGGCAAAAACTAGAAGTTGATTCCTTTATGTATATGTCGATGGCATGGACTATGTATATTCCCTTAGTCTAAATTAGAATTTATGTAAACATGTTCTAGATTTGAAACCTTTTATTCCTACATGACCCAAAACCTATGATATCATTCTCATGTTTATTTGCAAGAATAATTGGATCTATGTTAAGTATCGTTTGGGTTTCATAAACTATGCAAAATTCATGTTTATTTGCAAGTTTAATTGGATCTATGTTAAGTATCGTTTTGGTTTCATAAACTATGCAAGTTGATGTTGAAACAGGCTATATGATTAGATGTAAAAATTGTACATTTTGGTGAATATACAACATGCTAGTTTTGTGGTCGACATTATGCCAAGTTAAACATGTTTAAACACAAGTTTGTATTAGCCTAAACTATGCCATTTCATATGTCACCTACTTAGTTATACTTTGATTTGAATGCAAGTTCACATGACCCATATTATATGTTAGTTGAATCGCTAAATTGCAAGTTCATGCGCCACACATCTTTATGTATTACATGTTCTTGATTTCCCCTTTTTCTCACGTTTATAAAGTTGGGCTGAATTGTGACAAGCCCAACACATGTTATAATGTTGCGAACAAACGGGGGTAATAACGTTGGGTGTAAAATATGAAAATATATGTTGGCATGTTTGGCACATGCCAACGATAATGGCATATAAGCGGTATGAATTGTTATACCCAAGAATAAAGAACATGAAATTTACATATATAATTGAGAAGTAATAAAATATGTAAATTTAGAAAACACGATGTGCTTAACCCGAGGTTGGTTTGAGTTGTGATGTAAATATGCCCGGAGCCGCCCGGTTGTCCAGTAGTCACAACAATACCTATCCAATGTGGGTGGTTAAGCATTGAGCCTAATAAGGACCCGAGGTTAGACTGAGCTACGGTGTAAACCTACCCAGAACCGACCGGCATATCCAGTAACCGTAGCAATACCTGTCTAATGTGAGTGGTCAGGTGCTCCTAAGAGGCTAAGGACAGATGGTAGGGTTAAGTCAACTATAACACTTAACCAAATTCAACATTGATGGGTGGGGTTAGGTAAATACAGACACTTAACCACTTAATGTGTTTGACTAGAAAATCCTGGTAACGAGGGACCCGTTTCAGCAGTAACCCAAGTTAGGTATCAATGGTACCCTGAAACTAGGCAGGGTGGGGCACGATTACTGGGCTGATTGTAAGCGGTCAAACGACGACGGTGGATGCACAGCGCATGTCTAACGGGGTGCGGGCGTGCACACACTCTAGAGCAGACAACCAGGGCACTGGGACACCAGTAGTATAACCTATGCCTTCTAGAATTTGTGTCGGGGCCGCCACCATGGGTCTTGATACACCCCATGGTGGGACCAGCATAGGTATCTACAATTCTTGGGGGCCGTATGACACACGTTAACGCGAGTAGGAGCCGATCTTTAAATAAAGTTGGGGATCACTTCACCCTCACCATGGGGTGCCAGTTAGAATAAACTCAAGTAGGTGCAGAGATATAGCATGGGTGTGATAGTACATTCGACACTCCCTTAGCTTGTGACACTTTCCTATTTTCAGTATATATCTATCATGCCCTTTTCTTATTCACATACTGAAGAGTTACTAGATTTACTCAGGCTTTATGTCTGACCCTATTTTTCTTTTCGTCTTCTTTTCTTTCATTCCCCCCAGGTCCACAGGGAGGAAACAATCCCGCTTAGTCAGGTTCTTTACAAGCTCCAAGAACGTAGATGTATGATTTGGGTCTTTTTTGCTTGGACTATGGCTTTGGATATCACTATGGGGATTTTTGTCACTTTATTTATGTTTTATGCTTCTTTAATAATCATGACAGTAATGAGGTTGTAATGTTGGAAGTATTTTGAGACAATTTTGGAGTGTTATGTTTTGAAAACGTATTGATGAAATAAAAGTCTGTTTGGTTTCCGCTGTTTAAAATATGTGTATTTATATCTGTCTTGAGTTTATCTGTGGCTTTTACTTGTAAACCTCCACCAAAATTAAGGCATTCCCTTTGTGAGTGACCTTAACGGAGGTGGGGTGTTTCATTTGGCATTCGTTGTTGGTGATTATGTTTATTTGAAAGTTTCTCCGATGAGAGGAGTGATCCGATTCGGTAAGACTGGGAAGTTGGCACCCAGATTTATTGGTCCCTTTCCTAAACTTGAACGAATTGGAACTCTTGCTTATAGGGTTCAATTGCCTGATTAGTTGCCTGGAGTGCATAATGTATTTCACGTATCTCAAATTAGAAGACATGTGCATGATCCGGATCTTGTTGTAGAAGAAGCAGCGCAATAGGACTTGGAAATTACTCCAGAATTAGCAGTCAGAAGAGAGCCGTTAAAAATTGTTGGCAAAGAAACTAAAGAACTAAGGAGCAAGAAGGTTCATTTAGTTAAAGTGCAATGGAGTAGTGATCCTAGAGATTGTACTTGGGAGACTGAGGAAACCATTAAGCACGCTAACCCCAAATGCAGAGTGGACCTCTCTGACTAACTCCGGTGCAAGTTACCTTCACAATACTTTGCATTTACATTTTTGTTTCCTACTATACTATTGTTTCCTTTTCCGGGATGAAAAGTTTTAAGCGGGGGAGATTGTAACAACCCGGAAAATAAGAGCCAATTTAAATGTTTTAAATTGGTTATTTTAAAGGAATCTGGACAATTGAAATAGAATATTTCAATAAAATAATGAATTGGAAATAGTGTGGCAGTTTGAAAATTTCAATTCAAACTTTGATTGACTGTACTGGGTGCAAAATAAAACGGGTTTTAGTGACAAAAATATTTAAATTTGTTTATGAATATCTTTCTAACGAATCTGAAAAATTGAAGTTTCATAGCGACAATCAAAAGTTATGGCCAAATGAATTTTCAGAAAGGTCGCTATAGAGAATATATAGCCCTTGAAAATAAACATTATGCAAACGACCTCGGAATTCGACGAAACCACTTTTGTTGGATCCGGGATGTCAAATTATTGCTGGGTTTCAAATTTCATAATTTTTGAAGCTAATATGTGAGCGTGGCAAAAGAAAACATGTTTGGTTAATTTCTGTTAAATTGGATCGACCAGAAAATGGCCATTTTTCAAACAACCTCAGAATTCGACGAAACTAGTTTTTTTGGGACCGTAGTGTCAAAACAAAGCTAGATTATTTTTTTGGAATTTTTCGAATCAGTTTGTGGCCCTGGTAAATTGAAATGTACGTTCAAAACAGAATTTGAATGTTTTATATTTTAATTTGAAGAATAACTGACTGTAACAGTCGAACTGGCCTATGAAACATATCCCATTGTGTCCGGGATGGGGTATTTAGCTAGGGGCGACAGTCGTTGGGTTTGAATGGGTGTTCGTGTTGAGAAACACTATTTTAAAATTTAATAAAACCATCGACCAATAGGATTTCTCCGTTCATAATTAAAATATAAAAAAAATCTCAACCCCCCCCCCCGTAACCCGATCTCGACGGCGGAACACCTTTCGCCGCTTCCCAGGCGATTTTCGATCGCCACAGGCCGAATCAGCCCCACCCCTAGTTGAACTTTTTGTAGTTCTCCTCCCCCTCTTCAAATCCATATAAAGAACTCCCCTATCGTTGCTCCTACCTCGAGATTTCCCCCTCCAAAGCCCCGAACTTTCCGCCGCCGCCATGAACGCTGGGCCCGACCGAGTTGAACGCCACCGCCACGCACCTGAAGCCCCCTCGACCCTCTTCGACGTGATACAAGCCGATTCTAATATCGTGCAACCATTTGTTCGATAAATCAAAACCTAGTTTTGAACAAACGTTGAAAGGTATCGGCTTTATTATATTTGAACTGAAAATCACACTTTTAAGTGTTACAAACTTTGAAAAATCATATCTTTATCGTGTGTTAACGAATTTCGATGAAATAGGAAACATTGTGACTGCAAGGACGCTCTCTACAATCTGAAGAGACCGCGGATTTTTCTGAGCAAGCTACGATTTTTAGCATCTCGAAAACCAAATTGAGATTTCTAAACTGAAATATGAATTGAAATGTGATGTATAAATTATACAAGTGAAATATAAATTATACACGTGTCGTATACCTCATGTACATGCGTTGTGTAAGTTATATGAGCGAAGTATGAATTATACATGCATTGTATGAATGATATGTGTGTTGGAATGGAAATAAAATATATTTATATACGAATATATATATATATACACACACTCCCCTCGTCCACAAACCATGGACGATATTTATTGTTTGTGAATTGGTGTGAAAATTTTGGAGAATAATGCGAATAGTTGACAGAATTGTTTGTGGTTGATATTGTTTGGTTATGGTTGGAAAATACCCATTTGTGATTGAAGTAAATTATGGAAAAGAAAAATCATACTCGCCTGCGTGCAAATTAGATGTATGAAATCCCCATTGTCAAAAACCGCGACGTTTTTAGGTAGAGCGAGGAGCCGTACTCGGGACGGTGCCGGTTTTAACTACCCTGCCGTTATGCTGCCGAAATTTTGAATAATATTCATGTGTTAGAATTATTTTCATATGTTGAAATTATTTTCATGTGTTGAAATGAAAGTCATGTGTTGAAACCATATCCATGTGTGGAAATGCTCATGTGTTGAGAAGTTCATGTGTTGGAAAATAATTCATGTGTTGAATAAATAAATAGTTTTAACAATAAAAATAACATCTATCGTACATGTACAAACCATATAAAATATATCCATGTATGGAAATGCTCATGTGTTGAGAAGCTCATGTGTTGAGAAGTTCATGTGTTGAATAAAAAGATCGACCAATTAAAAATTACATTTTTATTGAGAATATGAAGTGTTAAAACATTCATGTGTTGAATAAATATTTTTGATGATAAAAATATCATTTTTATCATGTGTGTGAATTGCTAAAAATATACGATGTTGAATTAAATATTTGTTTGCTATGAATATTATTTTTAACATGTATAGGAACTAAATAAAATAGTCATGTGTTGAAATATATTTTAGTTCAACAAAAATATCAATTTTAAGTGAAACGTGAAGTGTTATAAATAACCATAAGTGGAGATAAACCTTTGTTCGCTAGAAATATAATTTTTAGCTTAGTTTTGCACATTTATATACATGTGTTGAACATGAAATGGATTAGCTATTGAGTAAAGAATTTATTTGCGTGCCCGACAAATAGGTAAACCTTAATGAGTTGGATGTGCAAATTTTATTATTATATCAACTCCTGTGAATGCCATTGGATGCGGAGTGCTAGTTGTTCTGTGTGTAATAATAAACATCGCCATAGGATAGTAACAATTAATTTTGAACTACACTATATGGCATACTTCTTGACGATAGGCATACTTCATCATTTACCACATAAGCATTTGGAGCTTGTGTGACGAGGTTGAAGATTTACCATACGAGCGAGAGGCTTGTATGGCGACAACTATATATTACAGGTTGAACTGATGACTGATCTGGACTATATAAATTGTAACGGTAAATTGCAAGATTAATAAAAACCCCACACGGGTCTGTAGACGATAATAAACACGTCTCTCTGGTCATTAAGGTACAAAAACCATTTATAGGGTGACGAGAATTTATTCTCTGAAGTTATGATCTATACACACTCCCCTGTGGACACCAGAATATATCACTATAAATATGTGCATGCTTATTAGGATATATTGGGTGCCTAATACGGCCCAATAAATTTCCAAACCCCTTCCCGTACAAAGGAGGTTATGGCGAAAATTTTCGAAATATAAAGGTGTTAGTGAAATATTTGAAGTGAAAACGATATTGAAATCGTCGAATGAATTATATGAATATATATAAATTAAATTAAAACGAATCGTGGCCGTGCAGTTCGCGTTTTGAAATCGTAACTTCAAACGATTATACCGAAAGATCCGACCATCGAATTTTCACGAATCTGGAACCGTTGGGTTCGCTTTGGGAATATCTTCCCAATGATATAAACTTTGTTGAAATTAAACGGTTAGATTTTCATATATGTGTTAAACAAATTTTGGGAAAAACAGCGACACTGCCTCGGCACGACCTGAAACGTCGTTTAATTAAATAGGGCCGTTTTTAAATAAATAAAAATGGCGATATATCGTTATAAAATATTATAGACGATATAGAGTGGAAATAAACCGATTCTGCTTGGTTTGCTTGATATTTGATGGTTGAATGTGTTTGACATGAAAACTATACTAAAGAACTGAAATGTGAATGTCGAATGATTTAACCGTGTGAAGAATTGATTTGAAAATCTAAATATACGTGGATTATTTGAAAAGGCCGAGTTCATTCTCATTTCAAATAATCGATCAACCGTTAGAAGTCGAAGAGTTGAAGACGGTTCAAGACCGACGATCTTCACATTGGATGGATGGGCGCTACTGATGCTCATGATTGGAGTAGCTACCTTGAAGGAGCTGAAGTGGTAGCCGTCCGAATGTATTGTTGATTGTGCGGATATGCGAGGAATTTGGTGCCTCCGGCTTCGTTCATACCCAAAACGAACTTGTAAATGGACTGTGTGTCTGACATTGGATTTTATTCTGTGCTAATTGATCTCTATTAAATATATATCTGTTTGGCGGCAGAGAATTTATTCTCTTGCTTAACGCCCGTCTCTAAGACGTACGAGCTCAGAGGTTATATATCGATAGAAATCAGTCGCATGGAGTGGAATTCTGCGTGGTACGCCTAAGTGGCATATGATCAAGGCTTCTGTTGCAAAGCAAAGTCTTGTGGTTGATGATCAAAGCATGACCTGTGTGGCGTAGCTTTGTGTATAGCGTGGATTCGCGAGCCTCACACCTCGGCATGAGTCAAAAATGGGATACGGACCACTGGGAGAACACGACGTTTCTTTCTAGCTACGATGGTGTCAGTGACTTACCAGCCCTGACATTTATATATACTTTTCACCTGTGTGGTTGTTGGAATGCGAGGCGCCTCGATTATAGGTCTGCAAGGACCGGGAAACGTGTGTTCAGGAATGACTAATCCTCACAAGTAAGAGAGGACCGGCCCAGCCGATTCCAAGGACCGCTGTGTGCGATCCTGAGGCATTTGCTAAAGTGTCTCGAACGGAGAGGAGCTTTCCCTTGCCTCGACTCATGTTGGAATCCAATTTCCAATACGAAATTGCGGATGTGATTGTATTACTAGTATGGCAACATAGTAGATGGTAGCTATGCCGCCTAGGATTGATATTTATGATTGAATTTGCTTTTGAAACTTATATGCACTAGTAATAATATCAAACACTTTTGTTTATACGTACGAAGCTTCTCTTGGCCATTATAAGGTAAAAACTCTATCCTTCGGCTTGCGTTGCATTGTGTGATGGGACCTGAGTCTTATAATGGCTTCATTTTTATTAAAAGCATTGCGATGATTTAATAATTTACTTTATTTTATGCACTAGCACTCATTGGAGTAAACCCGTTTCGCGAAAGTGGCGTGGTCCTTTGATTTGCCTTATTATTGTTGTTCAATTAGTTAAGTAGATTTCTCATACCAGTCCCGTGACTGACTCGTAGTTTGTTTCACCTTGCAAACTCAGGTGCACTTATTTTCACACGGGCAACCTAGTTACAGGTGGCTGACGTATTTTTGCTTGGCACCGCAGCAGAGGTGCACTTTTGGCTCGTGGCGAGGCTTGACTACATGTTAATGACTATGATTTTTCCGCCATTATTGTATATGTATATGATTCCGCTAAGGCGATGTAGACTGATTTTTCATTTATATACTCTCTATATATGTGATTCCGCCACTGGCGATGTAGACTGATTATGTATTATTATGCACTAAGTTGTATCCTGCACTGTGCTCTCTGATGTGGTGATATATATATATATATATGATTCCGCTGTTTTATTTGTGTAAATTATTCTATTTCCTGCTTTTGCTATTTTCCGTACTCTGCTTATGATGATTAACGTATTATATTCCAATGATTATCCTTAACACCGTAGCACGAGGTTTTGAGATCGTCACAATTACTAAGTGAATCTTAAAGTGTAATAATTTATTTCCTTCATAAATTAACTGATAAAAATGAATTGTATCAATCGACAAGGTTTTATATTTATGGCTAATAGAATAAGCAATGAAACATTCAATGAAAAATGTTAAGAAAAATTTGCAGTATCTCAATTAACATTAAATATAACAATGGCAACAAATAAGATGACAACCAATTTTATATCTACGACAAATAAAATAAGCAATGAAACGTTCAGTGAAAAATTTGAATATTGTGGTCCGCATAAATATGAGAATCAAGGGTGTGAATATGCAAGTTGTAAAGTTGAAATAATTTGAATACTTTTGCATTTTCTCCAAAATAATAACAATTTTTATTGGTTAGGTAATTAATAACAATTTTTATTGGTTAGGTAATTAATGATGATGTAATATCTTCCAAAATAAAAACAATTTCTATTCCAATGAACATTGAATGGCACAAATGAATAAATTTATGCTGAATATGGGTTTTGAACATAAATGTAAAAGTTCTAGGAAATGTTAAGGTAGTTAAATGACATTGATTGCTCTTTCCTTTTAATTGTGGAAGAATAATTAAGTAAATGGCATTTCGTCAGTTCGGGTGCACACCAAAAAAGTGTGACACCAAACCTATTCCGATTATTAGTAAAAATTATTAGTAAAGATTTCTCCAAAATAATAACAATTTTTATTGGTTAGGTAATTAATGATGATGTAATATCTTCCAAAATAATAACAATTTGTATTCCAATGAACATTGAATGCCAAAATGAATAAATTTATGCTGAATATGGGTTTTAAACATAAATGTAACAGTTCTAGGAAATGTTAAGGGAGCTAAATGACATTCATTGCCCCTTCCTTTTAATTGTGGAAGAATAATTAAGTAAAGGGCATTTTCGTCAGTTCAGGTGTACACCAAAAAAATGTGACACCAAACCTATTCCGATTATTAGTAAAGATAAAAATTTATAAACTTAGCTTTTAATACAATTTTTTAACATGTATTTTTCAGAATATAAAATCCTATAATATTCTATTAAATTTAATCAAGCTAGATAAAAATTTACATTTTTTACATATATTTGCTCATGCTTTTATTTGAAGTTAAGAATGTACTAATTATAACTTAGTTGAATGTTATTTCTCCATTTATTTATCATTTATATATTTGTAAAAACATTAAACATGAGTTTTATATGTTAATTTAGACTCGTCCTCTCACTACTAGAATGGGGAGGTACTCCAACGCCCACTTTCTAACGGCCGCCAACGGTGATTGCGGAACCGCTGGAAACCGTTGGAAACCGATGGAAGACATGTCATTGGAAGTCGTTGGAATTGTCTGCTTTAACAAACCAAGACCCTCATTCTCCTTCCTCATCCAAATAATTCTCTCTTCCCACCATACCTCTCCTTTCGAATTTGTTGCCAAAGCTTCCTCCACCACTCCAACCTCTTTGGGTGCCATCTACGAGCTTCTCCAACCCATCTTCACCCTTTTCGTTCTCCAAATTAGGTAATTTCATTAAATCTAATTTTTAGGGTTTAATTGATTTGGGGTTTAATTTGTAATTTGCTTAATATCTACTTGTTTGTATATGTATATTACATCATGTTACCTTCTAATTGCTATTATTATAACCATAATGATCAATTTGCTAATGTCAAAAAGTACAAAGCTTTTCTTTCGAAGTTGTCACATGTCAAGTATTTGGTGAGCAATGCGCTCAAGCGTCAAAAAGTACAAAGCAGTTGGGTCGAAGTCGCGTCGCAAACGCAAGGAGACTTGAAGCCTCTATCAGGTGGCCTCTGTCGGGCCCAATAAACTCTTAGTCGAGCCGTGCTCCGAGCCGAAGGCGAGCCGTTAAGCGGATCCGGGCGCAACGCCAGTGGGGGTCCGGGGCCCCACAGTCCCGGCGGCGAATGACCTAACCAGTTAGGTCAAAAATGTGGGCACCGCCCGATTCATCCGATTTTCTCCATGTCGGAAGCTTAGAACCCTTTAGTTCAAACTCATGAAAACTCGGATTCCTTCACTTCGCATTTAGGAATTTCAACTCCCTCGGCAGCATGATTTCAACGTCATTCTCTATCAATTTCGAATCTCTCTAGCGTGTTCGAAATTTCGCACCCCACCAGGGTGATCGAAATTTTGTACCCCCTTCGTGGGGTCGAAATTTCGAACCCCGTTGGTGAGTTTGAAATTTCGAACCCTCTGGTAGGTTCGAAATTTCGAACCCCCCAGGGAGGGGTGCGAATTTTCTGTCTTGGGCCTTGTTTTGGGTGCGAAAATTGGCTTTGGTGGGTCCCGCTGCTCACCTACTCCCACCTAACCTTCCTTCTATAAATGCCTCAAGCCTTGGCCTTCATTTGGAGGCTTCTCCGTTGGAACTTTTGGACTTTGAGAGCTCCAAACACTCATTAATGGCTTCCAATACCTCCGCCAAAGCCATGGGAGAGGACATGGATAATTAAAACATGGCATGCATGTTTTCCTTCAACACTTGAGCATTAACAAGGATTGTTGTAACACCCCACGCCCGCTATGGTCACTCACTAAGGGAATGCCATAGCATCGGTGGAGTATTTTAGTGAATATAGAACAGAAAAATTACAACAAGACATATATAAATAGTACTTGAAATTTAAAACATCATCTCATAACAGCGGAAATAAACATGTCTGGTTACATCATAAAACTATGATAAAAGTCAAGTACAATATCCGTCAAAATAAAGAAGTACATAATCCCACTCTCTCATACAATAGCCAGAACAAAAGAAAAGATAACTGGATGACTGGAGCTTTACATCTATCCAAGCTCCTAAAGACTGGAACAGCAATCCGATCAAGCTCCACTACTGCTAGGATCCACCGTAGAACCTGGGGGTTGGGAAAAAGATAAAAACAACGGGGTCAGACATAAGTCTGAGCGAGTCCTATAACTTTAACAATACAATCATTAAAGTAACCAGAGAAGATATAAACTTGACCCACGGTAATGTCTGGGGATGAATGGCTACACTAAGCAGCTTGATAGACTTAGGATAAACTAAGATAACCGTAAAGACGCATCTACCCACCCAAGGATAATTACTAACTGCACCACACCAGTCATTCCTACATAAAGGTTGATCCCTCCCAAGGACTTAGAAAATTCCCCAGTAGTTTCTTGTACTCCTAGCCACTACATAGGTGCCGTCTGCCCCTATCTCCACTAGGTCTACTTAGTAGTTTTACCCAGTAGTTTCGTGTACCCCTACATAGGTGCCGTCTGCCCCTATCTTTACTAGGTGTACCCACTACTCCCCAGCGATCGGCTCCCTACCGTAGATACCCGTGCTGGTCCCACAGTGGGGTGTATCACTCCCCTAAAGTGGCTACCTGATAATATCAACGGTGCACTGCTTTATATCTACACGATGCAACAACGGCTTATCTACCAGCCCGGGCCCACACACGCATATGAAACCCGTTGGACTTGCGTTGCCACCGCTAACCCGTTTTGGCCTCTTATAATCAAGCCCAATATGCGTGTCCCGTCACTCGACATGGGTCGAGCCCACAAAGATACGTTTGGGATATTGGTTGAAATGGCCCCCCACAAGCTACCCACCTAAGCTTGTCATATATCTAGTGTATCCCACTTAACCCTTTAATCATGTTTAATTACATGTTTCCACTTGGTTAAGTATTCTAATCGTATTTTCTATTGCCACCCAAGGCAACCCACTAGATTCCACATGCCACCCAAGGCAACCACAAAATTTCCACATGCCACCCAAGGCACCCACTTAACCCCTCATGTCCCACTACATGCTAATATGGTTAAGTGTTTCTTAATTAATTAAGACCGTGATCTCCCATAAAGACCTCCCACATTAGACTGGCTGTTATGACCGCCTGGTTAAGCCGGTAGAGTCCGGGCAGTCTTACGTCATAACAGAGCCTAACCTCGTGTCTTTACTTTAATCACGTATTTAATTTATGGCTAAGACCTCTCACATTGGGCTGACATTTGTAGCAACTGGTTAAGCCGGTCGGGTCCGGGCAGTTTTACACTACAAATGAGTCCAACCTCGTGTCTTAGTCGATTAATTACACCTAATTAATCACCCCCATATTAATTATCCCTAATTAATATCAAGTTTTCCATAACATGGGTAGACCTAACTATATAGGTAAATTCCCATGGGGTAGACCTAACTCAATAGGTAAATTCCCACTTATGGTAATTTATTTTTATGGTATGCTTAATCATACCCATTCATACATTCATTAACATATTTACCAACCCCATCGTTCCCCACGTAAATCGTTCTCATTTCATGACATAAATAAGGGGAAGATCATCACAAATATCATGGGTTTAGCATACAACTTTGTCATGGGTTAAGAGGATGTCAACTTGCATATATGAGCATATATTAACCCAACTACATATAACCCAAACTTGCATATTATCATACACATGATTTGCATAACATATGACATATGAGCTTGCATATTATCATACACATATCTTGCATAACATGTTGAACTTGCATATAAGCATTCTCATAACTTGCATAACATGTTAAACATGCATTTAAGCATACACATAACTTGCATAAGCATTCACATACTTGCATAAGCATTTACATACTTGCATAAGCATTCACATACTTGCATAAACATTCACATACTTGCATAATCATGCATGACTTGCATATCATGTTAAACTTACATTTAAGCATATACATATCTTGCATAAGCATTCATATACTCGCATAAGCCAACTTATCAAACATGCACAAACCCACTTATTAATTATGCATAAACATAGGAAAACATAGAGTAGCATATCATTATAAATGATTCGAACTCATTAATCCGCATTTAAGACCATAGGTCTCATTATACCAAATCTACTTACTTTAACAATTGATGTTAAAGTGATAGAAACTCACCAAAACCAAGATTAACCCACTTATGAAGTGGAATTAGTTGCTAAATATTAAGATGGTGATGATTAGAGAATGATTTGAGAGGGATTAGCTTGCAACTTCCTTCTTAGATTAGTGGAGACTCCTTCTAGGATTTAATTTGGCGGCATGAGGCCATCATTTCTATTTTTAGTATGAATTAAGGTAGGTTTAGGGTGTATTTATAGATTAAGAGAGTGTTTTAGGCCCTTAGATTAACCCTAGATTAGATTAGGTCCGTTAGATTTAGGAAATCTCTAGAACCCAGCCCAGCCCTAGCCAGAAAACCAGATCTGGTGCACCCAAGCCCCCTGGTTCGAGACGCCGTGTCGACAGGCAAGTCGACAGGCAAGTCGACTCCCCCTGTCGACAGGCCTGTCGACAGCCCTGTCGACATGGTCAGGGCGGGAATCTTCCCGCCTGGCCCCGCTGGTTCTATTTTAAAATCTAAATTTGAATTTCTAAATCTGTTTTTAGTTTTAAATTTTCTGCAAACTTCTTTGGGCCATAACCGGGCCATACGGACTCCGATTCTCGAAAACTCGGACTCTATTTCGCGTATTTTTCCGAGACGAACGCAATGACGCAGCCCGTTACCCCTAATTCCCACATCTGAGATTATTTATCCTGTAATTAGTGAATTTTAGTATTAACTAAAATTCGGGGTGTTACATTCTCCCCTCCTTAAAGGATTTCGTCCTCGAAATCTCTAAGCTAAGGAGAATGCGTATCCTACCATCCAAACAACCATCTACTCAAATCATCAACCACGGGAATCCATTGTCCTTAAACAGTTTCTAATGATGTATGAGCATATGCAAAAAGTGTGTGTATATGTTCCCTATCTAATGTATGAACATATGCAAACCATGATAGTGCCATGCATCCATTATGTATGCGAGAGAACCCTATCGAAACATACAATATCTACATGAGTGCACAATCATTCACCAAAATGCATCATCCATATGATAACACAATCATTATTCATCCATAAATATAACTTCCTACACACAATTTTATGCAATATGCAATATGAAGTGATTGAGCCGATCTAGTGCCTAGTGTGTGTACATGCATCCACGAGCAACCACTAGCATCCACTTGCATCCATCAACCATAACATGTCTCAAACACATGTTTCAACCATAGGTTTACCCTATCTAAAGGTCAATTAGTACTAACGAGAGGATATACTAAAGATAAGATAAGTACTAGACAACGATAGAGGAGAAAGTGAAGACATACCCTCAAAAAGAAATGGGTACAATGAACGCATCTTCGCTTCTGTCTCCCAAGTTGCGTTGCTCTCATCTTCTCCCCATTGCACTTTGACTAGTTGAACCTCTCGAATCCTCAATTTTCTAGTTTCTGACCCAAGGATGCGAGTAGGAGCTCGTCGAATCGTCGCATCACGCTCTACCTCTACATCTCTAAGCAAGCTCGGCTCTACTACCTCTGCCGTCTCATGTAAGCACTTCCTCAGATGTGATACATGGAATACATCATGAACACCACTAAGTCTGTCGGGCAACTCCACCCTATATGCCATTCGTCCAATCCTTTCCTTAATAGGAAATGGCCCAACAAACCTCGGTGCTAACTTCCCAACGGATCCAAAGCGAACAACATTCCTCAACGGAGATACTTTGACAAAAACCATGTCCCCAACCTCAAACTCAAGATCCGTTCTTCTCTTGTCCGCATAAGATTTTTGCCTATCCTGCGTTGCTTTCATCCTTCTTCGAATCAAGTCAATCTTCTCAGAAGTCTCCCTAACCATATCAGGCCCAAGCAAGATCTTATCTGTAGATTCCCACCAACATGTATGTGATCGACAAGGTCTTCCATAGAGAGCTTCGAAAGGAGCCATACCAATACTGGACTGAAAGCTGTTATTATATGCGAACTCCACCAATGGAAGATGCTCCTCCCATGTACCTCCAAAATCTAAGATACAAAGCCTCAAAAGGTCTTCTAGAACACGATTCACCCTCTCAGTCTGGCCGTCTGTCTGAGGATGATATGCGGTGCTCAGACACAATTGAGTCCCCACTGCTTCTTGCAAACTTCTCCAGAACTCGCTAGTGAAGATAGGATCTCGATCACTCACTATGCTAGAGGGTACCCCATGCAATCGAACTATCTCTCGAAGATATACTGAAGCTAGCCATGGAGCGGTCCTCTTGCTCTTCACAGGTATGAAATGGGCGCTCTTAGTAAGTCTGTCTACCACCGCCCAAATTCCTGTATTACCCTTCCTCGATCTGGGTAACCCGTCAATAAAATCCATCGAGACGCTATCCCACTTCCATTGCTGAACTTCTAATGGGTGAAGCAACCCACCAGGTTTCTTTTGCTCCGCCTTCACTCGTTGGCACACCAAGCATCGAGCGACATATTTGGCCACATCTTTCTTCATACCGGCCCAGAAGAAAACCCTCTTCATGTCTTGGTACATCTTGTCCCCACCGGGATGAATAGTCATCCTAGAACGGTGTGCATCACCAAGAATAGCCTTCCTCAAACCCTCGTCTTGCGGTACACAAAGTCTACCGTCTCTACGCAAGCACCCCCTATCGTCTAGGGTGTACCTACTCAAATGGCCGGACGACTCCCCCCTTATGAGCTTCTCTACCAACTCAACCAACTGTGGGTCGTCCCTCTGTGCTTCTCCAATCCGCCCCAAAAGAGTAGGCCTAACTTCCAAGGAAGCTAGCAAACCGGGTACATACTCAATGGAAGGTCTGAAATCAAACATCGAGATAAACTCCAAGCTTCGTCGTTCCACGAACAATGGACTCAAGGACAACCTCTTCCTGCTCAAGGCGTCCGCCACCACGTTACCCTTGCCAGGGGTATATGCTATCTCGAAATCATAGGATGCTAAGAATTCCATCCACCTTTGCTGTCTCAGATTCAAATCCTTCTGAGAAAACAAGTACTTCAATGACTTGTGGTCAGTGAACAATTCGAATCTCTCACCAAGAAGATAATGGCGCCAAATCTTAAGCGCAAAAACAATAGCGGCCAACTCTAAATCATGGGTAGGGTAATTTTTCTCATGTGCCCTCAACTGCCTTCCACCATAGGCTATCACCCTTCCCTCTTGCATTAAGACTGCGCCCAGCCCTGTCCCACAAGCATCAGTATAGACAACAAATGGCTTGCTCCCATCTGGCAACACTAAAACTGGAGCGGTGGTTAAAGCTCTCTTTAACCGTCGGAACGCATCATCACAATCTACGTCCCATGTGAAAACAAGATTCTTCTTTGTTAAGCGGGTTAATGGGGCTGATATCTTTGCGAAGTCTTTAATAAACTTCCTATAATAACCCGCCAACCCCAAGAAACTTCTTACTTCGGTAGCATTTTTCGGAACCTTCCAATCCTGAATTGATACTACCTTCGCGGGATCCACAGCTATCCCTTCCTTGGAGACCACATGCCCCAAGAACCGCACCTCTTTCCTCCAGAAGTGACATTTAGAGAATTTAGCCTTAAGGCTATGTGCTCAAAGAGTCTTCAATACCTCCCCAAGATGTAGGGCATGCTCTTCTTCACTCTTAGAAAATACTAAGATATCATCCACAAAGACCACCACAAATTTATTAAGGAACTCCCTGAACACCCTACTCATCAAATCAACAAAGTATGCAGGGGCGTTCGTCAACCCAAATGGCATCACCAGCCACTCATAGAAACCATCCGGAGTTCTAAAGGCAATCTTGTCTATGCTATCCTCAGCCACCCTCAACTGATGAAACCCCGTGGCTAAGTCCAACTGAGAAAATACTGAAGCGCCAACCAACTGATCGAAAAGATCATCAATCCTCGGCAATGGGTGTCTATTCTTCTTTGTGAGCTTGTTGAGTTCTCTATAGTCTACACAAAGTCTGAGGGACCCATCCGCCTTCGTAGCAAATACTACTGGAGCACCCCACTCCGATATACTTCGTCTTATGAACCCCTTCTCAAGCAACTCCCCTACTTGCTTATGGAGTTCCCTCCTCTCACGAGGAGCCATGTGGCGCACTGGTAAAGATACCGGTTTAGCATTATCCACCAGATATATTCGGAAGTCAATCTCCCGCTTCGGAGGTAAGCCCTTAACCTCCTCAAACACATCCGGATATTCCCGGACCACTCTAACAGATTGCAAACTCTCGACCGAAGCGTCAAGCGATTCAAGATAACTTAGCATAACAGAGTCCATGGGATTACAAGAAATCTCGAGAGTGTTACCCAAGCGGGTCATGAGCCTAACAACTCTCCTTTCGCAATCAAGAACGGCACCATTACTGGATAACCAGTCCATGCCCAAAATCAACCCATAGCCCGTGAAGCCCAACACAAAAGCATCACATCTAAACTCAATGCTAAGTATAGAAATCTTCAAACCCAAACATATCATGGACAAATAAGTGGAGCCCCCAATTGGGTTTGAAACAACCAAGGGATCATCTACCAGACTGGTGTCTAAGTGCAGTGACTCAACTAATGATGATGAGATAAACGAATGCGATGCGCCTGAATCAAACAGTGTACGGACAGGATGATCAAATAGAAAAACCAGACTTTCAACGGAGATAGTTCTACCTCTTTCTTGAATTGGTGGAACCACGAGAGCCTGTACTTGCCCCCTAGCCTGACTCGGTGCCATAAGAGCTTGCACCTGTCCTCCTGAGGTAGACCCCGTCTTTTGCCCCTTCTTAGGGCAATCCTTCACTAAATGCCCTGCTTCGCCACAGTGGAAGCAGCCAGTCTTCTTCTTCTTGCGACAATCCTTGCTTAGGTGGCCAGGTGTCCCACAATTGAAACACTTCTTCTTCTTGCCCTTGCCACCGTTGCCTTTCCCACCTTTGCTTTGTTGTTGTTGCTGAGGTCTCTTTTGATCTCCCTTCTTCTCGGGTGCCCTATTAGCATTGGGACCCTTCTCTTCTTCATACATGAGTGCCATGTCAACTAGCTTCTCAAAGGTGGCCCCCATAGGGATATGAGTCATAGCCAACCCATGCATTGGTTCATTCAAGCCCTTCACGAACCTCAAAGCCTTCTTCTCCGGTGTATTCACCATGTCTAGGCCAAACCTTGCCAATTGATTAAACTTGTTGACATATTCCTTCACCGAGAGATTTCCTTGCTTTAGAGTCAAGAATCTTTCCATATACAAGTTTTCCTCCGTCCTTGAGAGAAACTTTGCCACAAATCTTTGCCTAAAATCCGCCCAAGAGTCAACGGGGCGTTCTCCATTAGTGACCTCCCACCAGAATGAGGCCTCTCCCTTCATTAACCAAGCAGCTAACTTGACTTTCTTCCCTTCTTCCATCTCAAAGATATCTATCAACTCTTCCACCTCCTTAAGCCAATCTCTAGCCTCCACAAAAGTTTCAGATCCTTGAAAAGGTTTCCCTCCCATGGCTTTAAATTCCTTGCAAGTCTTAGCAAAAGTATCCGTGCGAGGAGGAGGGGGAGGAGGAAGATCGGGTGCTACGGTTGGTGGAGGAACATTTGCTGGACCTGCAGTGGTGGCCCTAGCCTCCATCAATCTCCTATACCATACTGGTACCGTCACACCCTCCGGAAAGTTAAGATTCTCGGCCATGCTGAAACGAAAAAGGAAAGATTCAAAACGAAAGATTCGGAGGATATAGATATGGCTATTGGGGATTATGCTTTTCTTTCAAAAACTTTTCTCTTTAAAGACATGTTTTTGAAAATATCTCTTCCAAAAATGTTTTTAGAAAAATAGTTTTCTAAAAATTTTATCTGTTCCGGTAACCTTTGCTCTGATACCACGTGTAACACCCCACGCCCGCTATGGTCACTCACTAAGGGAATGCCATAGCATCGGTGGAGTATTTTAGTGAATATAGAACAGAAAAATTACAACAAGACAGATATAAATAGTACTTGAAATTTAAAACATCATCTCATAACAGCGGAAATAAACATGTCTGGTTACATCATAAAACTATGATAAAAGTCAAGTACAATATCCGTCAAAATAAAGAAGTACATAATCCCACTCTCTCATACAATAGCCAGAACAAAAGAAAAGATAACTGGATGACTAGAGCTTTACATCTATCCAAGCTCCTAAAGACTGGAACAACAATCCGATCAAGCTCCACTACTGCTAGGATCCACCGTAGGACCTGAGGGTTGGGAAAAAGATAAAAACAACGGGGTCAGACATAAGTCTGAGCGAGTCCTATAACTTTAACAATACAATCATTAAAGTAACCAGAGAAGATATAAACTTGACCCACGGTAATGTCTGGGGATGAATGGCTACACTAAGCAGCTTGATAGACTTAGGATAAACTAAGATAACCGTAAAGACGCATCTACCCACCCAAGGATAATTACTAACTGCACCACACCAGTCATTCCTACATAAAGGTTGATCCCTCCCAAGGACTTAGAAAATTCCCCAGTAGTTTCTTGTACTCCTAGCCACTACATAGGTGCCGTCTGCCCCTATCTCCACTAGGTGTACTTAGTAGTTTTACCCAGTAGTTTCGTGTACCCCTACATAGGTGTCGTCTGCCCCTATCTTTACTAGGTGTACCCACTACTCCCCAGCGATCGGCTCCCTACCGTAGATACCCGTGCTGGTCCCACAGTGGGGTGTATCACTCCCCTAAAGTGGCTACCTGATAATATCAACGGTGCACGGCTTTATATCTACACGATGCAACAACGGCTTATCTACCAGCCCGGTCCCACACACGCATATGAAACCCGTTGGACTTGCGTTGCCACCGCTAACCCGTTTTGGCCTCTTATAATCAAGCCCAATATGCGTGTCCCGTCACTCGACATGGGTCGAGCCCACAAAGATACGTTTGGGATATTGGTTGAAATGGGCCCCCACAAGCTACCCACCTAAGCTTGTCATATATCTAGTGTATCCCACTTAACCCTTTAATCATGTTTAATTACATGTTTCCACTTGGTTAAGTATTCTAATCGTATTTTCTATTGCCACCCAAGGCAACCCACTAGATTCCACATGCCACCCAAGGCAACCACAAAATTTCCACATGCCACCCAAGGCACCCACTTAACCCCTCATGTCCCACTACATGCTAATATGGTTAAGTGTTTCTTAATTAATTAAGACCGTGATCTCCCATAAAGACCTCCCACATTAGACTGGCTGTTATGACCGCCTGGTTAAGCCGGTAGAGTCCGGGCAGTCTTACGTCATAACAGAGCCTAACCTCGTGTCTTTACTTTAATCACGTATTTAATTTATGGCTAAGACCTCTCACATTGGGCTGACATTTGTAGCAACTGGTTAAGCCGGTCGGGTCCGGGCAGTTTTACACTACAAATGAGTCCAACCTCGTGTCTTAGTCGATTAATTACACCTAATTAATCACCCCCATATTAATTATCCCTAATTAATATCAAGTTTTCCATAACATGGGTAGACCTAACTCAATAGGTAAATTCCCATGGGGTAGACCTAACTCAATAGGTAAATTCCCACTTATGGTAATTTATTTTTATGGTATGCTTAATCATACCCATTCATACATTCATTAACATATTTACCAACCCCATCGTTCCCCACGTAAATCGTTCTCATTTCATGACATAAATAAGGGGAAGATCATCACAAATATCATGGGTTTAGCATACAACTTTGTCATGGGTTAAGAGGATGTCAACTTGCATATATGAGCATATATTAACCCAACTACATATAACCCAAACTTGCATATTATCATACACATGATTTGCATAACATATGACATATGAGCTTGCATATTATCATACACATATCTTGCATAACATGTTGAACTTGCATATAAGCATTCTCATAACTTGCATAACATGTTAAACATGCATTTAAGCATACACATACTTGCATAAGCATTTACATACTTGCATAAGCATTCACATACTTGCATAAACATTCACATACTTGCATAAGCATGCATGACTTGCATATCATGTTAAACTTACATTTAAGCATATACATATCTTGCATAAGCATTCATATACTTGCATAAGCCAACTTATCAAACATGCACAAACCCACTTATTAATTATGCATAAACATAGGAAAACATAGAGTAGCATATCATTATAAATGATTCGAACTCATTAATCCGCATTTAAGACCATAGGTCTCATTACACCAAATCTACTTACTTTAACAATTGATGTTAAAGTGATAGAAACTCACCAAAACCAAGATTAACCCACTTATGAAGTGGAATTAGTTGCTAAATATTAAGATGGTGATGATTAGAGAATGATTTGAGAGGGATTAGCTTGCAACTTCCTTCTTAGATTAGTGGAGACTCCTTCTAGGATTTAATTTGGCGGCATGAGGCCATCATTTCTATTTTTAGTATGAATTAAGGTAGGTTTAGGGTGTATTTATAGATTAAGAGAGTGTTTTAGGCCCTTAGATTAACCCTAGATTAGATTAGGTCCGTTAGATTTAGGAAATCTCTAGAACCCAGCCCAGCCCTAGCCAGAAAACCAGATCTGGTGCACCCAAGCCCCCTGGTTCGAGACGCCGTGTCGACAGGCAAGTCGATAGGCAAGTCGACTCCCCCTGTCGACAGGCCTGTCGACAGCCCTGTCGACATGGTCAGGGCGGGAATCTTCCCGCCTGGCCCCGCTGGTTCTATTTTAAAATCTAAATTTGAATTTCTAAATCTGTTTTTAGTTTTAAATTTTCTGCAAACTTCTTTGGGCCATAACCGGGCCATACGGACTCCGATTCTCGAAAACTCGGACTCTATTTCGCGTATTTTTCCGTGACGAACGCAATGACGCAGCCCGTTACCCCCAATTCCCACATCTGAGATTATTTATCCTGTAATTAGAGAATTTTAGTATTAACTAAAATTCGGGGTGTTACCATTGTTATGCTACTTTTGAACTTCATGGACATGAACACCAAACTTGGATATTGTTGACCAAGTCAACGCTTTTCAACGAAGAAGAAGAAGGACAATTTAGTTAAAGTGTAGAACAAGCATATGTTTTGCTATTCCATTGTAACACTCTGAACTTAGTCATTGTCCGAACTTGTACAACTTTGTAATTGACAAAAGATATGATGAACAAGGATCATAAAGTGGATGTAGGCGTTAGTGCCGAACCACTATAAAAGTTGTGTCTCCCCACATTTACATACTTTACTGCTTATTTGGATAATTGTTCACACATACACATTGGGTGTTGGCATGCGACAATTTTGCTCGTCAACAATTATCACCATAATGATCAATTTGCTAGTGTTAAATTGATTTAGGTTTTAATTGTGTTTGTTTAGGTAACTTTGGTTAGTAGTGAACGTTATATGTGTGTGATAGAGTTTGCTAATAATATAATTTATGCAAAAACGAAGTTTATATTATGTTAAGCGATTGTAGTTTTGGATAATATGTGCGAACATGAGTTTTGTGCTTATGCGAAATGATTTGGCGTATAGATGATTTAGTACAAATGTACTAAAATGGTAAAATATCTACAAATTGTATATTTAAATTTAATATAAATAAATATTTAAACCCTTAGTTATTATTTGTCCCCGTCTGAGAAGTGTTGTATATGATCATTATATGGATATTCGTTTTTTCTACAAAACGAACATCTTTATTCATCTGATACATCATTTGTTGGATTTGTCCTTGTATTGGACAAGTTACAAACACTATAAAGTAATTATATTTCATAGATCATATCACTTTAAACAGTTCACAAAATTCCGATGGCATTTCCTTTATGTTCCTTGTGTACACGCACGTGTGTACGATACAAGAAACAAGGGGGAAATGCTGCCGAAATTTTGTGAAATTGTTTAAAATGATATGGTTTACGAAATATAATTACTATTGTGTTTGTAATGGGAAGTAGGACCACCAACCATCAAAGAAGACACATAAGCGTCAGTGAACCAATAGTTATTTATTTTAAAATAAATTTGTAAAAAAATATAAAATTAATTAGTACATGTTTACTAAATCGGTAAATAAAATTTAAACAACATATAAAATTAGCGATTACTTTTTTTACTTCATCATAGGTTTTAAAGTAGGAAAAATGACAAATTACTTCAATGACCAGAGTTGAATGTTTTAAAGAAGGGAAATTAGTGGTGCAATAAGTGAACATTTTGAAAATGAGGTAAAAGTGTTCATTGAATTTGCGGTAAGTAATGTTGGAAACAATAGAGAAATTCATTGTCCATGTGGTAGGTGCAAATTGTTGAACTATTTAATACCGAATATAATTAAGATTCATTTGCGCCAATAGGTTTCCTACCCAATTATTTGTTGTGGGATCGTCATGGAGAAATTGTAGCCCCTAATACTCAAGAACAATTGACGGAGGTCAATAGTGTTGAAGTTAGCACGAATCTCACAGAAAATATGGTCGAAGATGCTGAACGATCATTGTTCCCTACCGTTCAAATTGGTAACGACGATGTTAACGTCGAAGAGGAACCAAATGTTGAAGCTAAAAATTTATATGATTTATTGAATAATGCTAAAAAAACCTTTGGAATGGATGTGAAAGCGAAACTTAATTATTGGTAACTGCAGAATACATTGTAATGAAATCAAAATACAACGTTACGGAAGCTGGATTTACGGCCGTTGTTCAAGCGGCTAAACGCCATATGTCATCCAATAATTTAATGTGCGAAAATTATTATAAAGTGAAAAAACTTATGTCATCTTTTGGCTTGCCATATCAGAAAATAGATATATGTTTAAAGGATTGCATGTTGTTATTGGAAAAAAGACAACAATCTTAGAAAATGTAAGTTTTGTAATCAAGAAAGATACAAATCAATGAAAAAGAAGGGAAAAGAAGTTCCATACAAGCGCATGCATTATTTACCCATCACCCCTAGACTTCACAGATTATATGCATCATCTGTAACAGCACATCATTTGAGATGGCACAGTGTGAGAACATCTCAAGAAGGTACGTTGACACACCCATCAGATGGAGAAACACATGAAAACATTTTGACAAGAAATATCCCGATTTCGCAACGGAGAGCCGCAATGTTAGACTAGGTTTATGTACAAATGGCTTCGCACCGTTTTCTCAGTTTGGTTTTAAATATTCATCTTGGCCTACCATAATCACCCTTAAATCTACCTCCATGGATGTATATGAAAACTCCATACATGTTTCTCACAGTTGTCGTCCATGTCCCTGATGATCCGACACAGGGTATTGATGTTTACTTACAACTGTTAATCGAAGAATTGAAAAAATTATGGTTTGAAGGAGTTGAAACATATGACGTATCAAAAAGAAAAAAATTGGATGTTCACTTCTTTGTTTTGGACCATTAGTGATTTTCCTGCATATGCAATGCTTTCGAGTTGGAGTACGGCCGGTCTTTTTGCTTGTCCTTATTGCATGGAAGAAACTCGAGCATTTTCGTTACCGTATGGGAAGAAAATTTCATGGTTTGATTGTCATCGATGTTTTCTTCATGCTAATCATACTTTTGGAAGAGACAAAAAAACTTTACGTCTAATAGACACGAGGCTCTATGACCACCAATGGTTTAGTTAAGCGAGGAAATATATGAACTTATAAAAGATTATCCAAAGACAAATGAAACCGGAAAACAAATTGATATTCAAGGTAAATCGACGAATCATAATTGGTGCAAACAGAGTATATTCTGGGAATTGCCTTATTGGAAACATCTCTTAACCCGTCATAACATTGACGTGGTGCATAACGAGAAAAACATATTTGATAATGTGTTTAATATAGTTCTGAATGTGAAGGGAAAGACTAAGGACGATCTGAAATCTAAATGTGATATAGAGGAAATATGCAATCGTCCTGAGCTTTATATGAAGCCATATGATAGTAAAAAAAAACCAAAGCGTGTTATGAACTAAACAACAACCAAGTTAAAGTAAAATGGGTGGAAGAATTACGTCTTCCAGATGGAATTTACTCTGATCTTCGTAGAGTGTCGACTATAAAAACGGCAGGCTGAGTCGAATGAAAGCCCTGATTGTCATGTAATGATGGAAAATTTGTTACAGTAACAACCCAGAAATTCTGAACCAATTTAAAATTTTTATTTTAGCTATTTTAATGGATTTTGAATATTTAAAATAAAAATGATTTGAAATTTATTTTAATCGAAGTTAGAACGTATAAATTTATTTTAATTATAAATAGAGTTTGAAAGCGCGGTAATTTGAAAATTCGATTTTAAATTTTAATTGAATGTACATAACTCAAAATGAATCGAATTTCAGTAAAACTAGAAACATTGGAATCTGTTTAATTATAATTTTCTAACGAATGTAAGAAACTGAGATTTCACTTTATAAATTGAAAGTTACGCCCATTTTAAAATTTAGAATAGACGCTATGGAATTTATATATATATATATACACACACATTAATAATAAATATAGCCCTTAAAAATAGCCATTTTGTAAATGACCTCCATTTTCGATGAAACCACTTTTGTTGGATCCGGAATGTCAAATTATTGTTAGGTTTCAAATTTCATAATTTTTGGAATTAATATGTGAGCGTGGTGAATTTAAATGCCTGTTCAGTTTTAAATTGTGAATTTAATCGACTATAAAAATGGCCATTTTTCAAACGGTCTCCAAGTTCGATGACATTAGTTTTGTTAGGACCGTACTGTCAAAGCATAGCTATATTTATTTTTCTGTAATTTTTGGAGTTAGTATGTGGCCCCGATAAATTAAAATGTACGTTTAAATTAAATATATACTGATTTATATTTTAATTTTGATAAAAACTGATCAAAACAGCCGAATTGGCTAACGAAACATATCGCATTGTGTCCGGAATGGGGTTTTTTAGCTAGGAACGATAGTCGTTGTGTTTGATTTGGAGTTCGGATCGATAACGGGGTATTTTGAAATTTAAAATAATTATTAATATATATATATATATATATAATTATAACTCACTAAACCCTAAGCTCTCCTCCAGACAAATTCGGAGCGCCGCATTCTCACGATTGACGGCGTAAAACTTCGATTCCTTTTTCCCTTCTTTCTTCAAATCAGTTAATTAAATTTTAAAAATCCCTAAGTCGATTATGTAGAGCTCGTTACGAGCTTCAACATGATCGGTCGAAATATGAAATCAATCATTGTTGTGGTCAGAATTTAGCCTGGAAGGCGCCGTGTTTGTGGCAGTTTCTGGCATTCAAGGGAGGTGCGACTGCACCATTTTTCTGGCATGAAGAGAGGAGGCGGCGCCGCCGCCGGTTATGGCCACCGATCAACTACTGGTTGACTAGGTGGCGCGCGATTTGAGCTAGAAGGTGGCGACGAGGGTTACAGGAAGATGATGGTTGGGGTGATTAACGAGGGAAGTAATTAAGGGGGGGTTTAATTAATTAATTAATTATCTCGAATGGTATTTAATGTATAAACTGCGATAACTTTGTCATACAAGGTCAGAAATTCGCAAATTCAGTTGCGTTGGAAACGGAAAAATGACAGCCATGTAATGGAACTGACTAGGACAGAAACGGAGCAAATTTGAATATAAGGCGAATTTAAATCCGAACAAAACAGAAATTCAGAAATAAAGACTGACGGAGTGGAACCCAAAGTGAGAATTCTCTCACTAAAATTTTGTACAGTAATTTAATTTATTTTATAACTGTAAATATATAGAAATTGCCAGTATAGATTTTTATCTTTTGTATGGAGTTCAACACTCGAATTCGCACAAATCACATAAATTGGAAGCGATTTATGGATATTACTGACACTCGGATTTCATACTCCGCGAATGGCCACTTATGGCGCCGTAAATGGCATTGGGTAGTTGAGTATTTATTTATATGGATGATTTGGTTATTTGTGATGTGATTGCGATGATTAGCATATAAAAAAATAATGTTAATATTAATGTGGTAGTTGAGATTAAATTATAAATATCCATTTATAATTTAAACAGTAAAATTGGCTAATTAGAAAAGTAATTCAAAACGAATTTGAATTGGTTAAATTTATTAACCAATAATTTATATAAATTGACTGTTGTTGTTTGAAAACCCATATGAGTATTGGGATGATATTTGACATACACTAATCCCAATATTTAGTTTTATGTCAATCGATGGGTTGACAGGCTGTGATGAGCGTCATTTATTTATTTTAATGCTTATACAATTGCAAAATGCACTCTGGATGATGTGTGAATGGTTAATGATTATTTATCATTATTGTTCAATACATGCGATGTATGAAGTCCATATAACTGAAATTATATGGTAATTGATTGAGTCGCATTCTGATTCAGAAATAACGAATATTTTAAAATAATATTTAGTGAAGAATTAAATAAATGAACGAATATTTTATAATAATATTCACGGAATAACCAAAATATGATTTTGATGTGTGATTTGGGATGGACATGAAAATATTGAAATATGGAAGCCAAGTTAAGTATATACGCCGTTATAATCCGAACGGGTTTATCGATCGATTTTATTTATTTTATAATAAATATCGAAAAGGAAATGGATATCAAAATCTGATATTTTGAAAATATAAACATTTTAATATTATAATGATATGAAATATTCATTTTTGATTTAAAATTGAAAATGAAGTTGAAATTGTTTTAAAATGAATTTATAAACGATTTATAAAATACGTTTTGAATTGAAATCGACGATATATATTATATATATATATTGGCTTGAATAGAATGCGTTGCGCAGCGACCGTTCGTGAATTTCAACCATTGACTTCGAATTGACGTAACGGGAGATCCGACCGTCGGATTCTCCTAAAACCAGGACCGTTGGATTCGGATTGAAAAGATCTTTCCAATGAATTTCAGAGATTTAATTTGAATGATTGGATTTCCAATTATGTCCAAATCAATTTCAGAAAAGGTCGCTACGGATGGAGTTCGGTGGCCGATATTGGAAACCGACTGAAATGGCGATATTAAAAATATGGAAAAATTATGTAAAATCATAATAAATGATTTGGAAAGATTTTGGATGAAAAATTCCATATTTGAAATGATAAAAATATATTTTATCGAAATGAACTAGTTATTAACTTGAATAATTATCCAATGTTTTAAATAATTAATTGGATTGAAAAAAGGTTTTAAAATAACCAAAATTTTCCAATAAATAAATTGGAATGGATTTGAACGGAAATAATCTTCGGAATATTTCGATATTGGATCTTGTTATTATACGAATATTGTTGAGGAATTTGGAAGACAAAGATATCATTATTCCCAATACGATATCCTCCAGTTTCAGAATTTGATATTGAATATAAGCCGATAAAATTTTTATTCAGAACCTTGTATTTAATATCAAAGTGGATTTTGGGGTTTGTCGTGAACGGTGTCTTTAATAAGACTGTTCTTAAACCCAGTTGAGAAAAGAGTAAATCTTTTAATTAAGATTTAGAGAAATCTACTAATTAATTAATATTTAATTGGAATTGAGTTAAGATTGGATTTTTGGGTTTATCGTGAATGATGTTTTAAATAACACTTGTTCTTTAACCCAATTAACAGCGAAGATATGATTTGGAATTTATAAATCTTTTAAATAAGATTAATGGAATATTCCAAAGAAAAGTTTTCCAATTTAATATATTAAATTGGGATTGAATGGAATTCGATTTGATAATAATCGAGATGAGCTTATGTAAAGGAAAGCCGGTACTATATATGGAATTTAAAAGGCTATGCTGTTATTCCATTTATATTATTAGTATGATATAGAATTTATATCGATTATATATTGATCTGTTTTCCGCGAAGATTCCATAGTTAATGGAAGTCTTTGTTTTTAATAACATTGGTTCTTTAACCCAGTTAAAGACATGATTAATTTTCCTAAAGTTTAATAATCATTAAGTGATGATTTTTATAGATTAAAACTGAATGGAATTTTAATGAATCTTTAAATAGAATGGAAAGTGAATGGATAACTAAATTTATCAAACAAGAGAAAGGATCGAGAATGGAGTACCACCAGTTTTCCTCCAAGCGATAGTTAAATTTTTAATTAGATTTGAACGTGAAATGGTGATTAAATTTACCAACAACACCATGGGTGTTAGATATGGAGTATTATCAGTTTACTCTATGGGATGAATAAGTTGGGATTGGGATTAATAAATAAATGATTACTTCGGTAAGGCTCGATAATCCTGACTAGTTTTATAAACCTTAATTTGGTTTAGAATTGTGGATAAATAAAATAAAATCTTTCAAAATGGATATCCAAAGGAAAATTAAAGAATAAATTTAAAAGGATTTATCTTTGATAAATTTACCTGGAACCTTTCCTAAAAATGTGAATATTTGAATAAACGAATATTCTGAATTGGAATAAGGTGTATGATGTGTTTTTATAGCACTTGATTATTGATTATTAAATATGCGAGTTATTTGGAAAGACTATGGGTTCAACCCATTCTGAATAACTAATACGACGACTTAAAGTCGATGAAGACGGTGGTCGAAGACCGGAGATCTTTACATTGTATGGATGATTACTAATGTCATGATTGGGCTGATCCCCGGAGACAAGGTAATAAGTGGTGATTGTTCAAACGTGTTTGGAGATCGACTGGATATGGGAGAATCTCTCTCTTGTATTGGACATATGGGACAAGGAATGAGGTGCCTCCAATTTCGTTCAGACCTAGACCGGACTTGTAAATTGATGTGTGTCTGACATTGGATTTCATTCTATGTTGATTGATTTCTATTAAATATATATCGGTTTGGTGGTGGAGAATTTATTCTCTTACTTAACACCTTCTCTGAGACGTACGAGCTTAAAGGTTATATATTGATAGACATCAGTTGCATGGCGTGAAGTGTCAGTGTGGCATGCTGAGATGCAAATGATCAAGTCTTTTGTTGAAAAGAAGAGTCTTGTGCATGATGATCAAAGCACGACTTTAATTAGCATAACTTTGTGTATAGCGTTAATTCATGAGCTTCACATCCCGGTATGAACCAGAAACGGGAGAGAACCGTAGGGAGGACGTGCGTTTCTTTCTAGTTAGGAGTGGTGTCATGGTATAGAGCCCATACATTTTACTTATGTCGATGATGGAAAGCGAGGTACCTTGGATTTGAGTCCCTGGTGGCTCTTGATGTTGGTCGACATACTAACCAGATTTATGCCCCATAGGGCAGGGAAACGTATTGTTCAGGAATTACCAATCCACTAAAGTAAGTGTGGACCGGCCCTGCCACTCCAGGTGCAGTTGCGGCTGAATCCTAAGGCATGGGCTAGAGTGTCTCGAATCGGTAGGAAGATCCCTTTCCTTGGTTCATGATGGAAATCCAATTTCCAATACGACATTGTGCGGTTTTGATTGTAACACTAGTATGGCGATATAATATATGGTACCTATCCCGTCTATGATTGATACATTTATATTTGAAGTTGATTTTGACAATATGCACTTATAGTAATATCAAATGATTTGTTTTAAACGTACCAAGCATGTTTGGCGACTATAAGGGAAAACTCTATCCTCCGGCTTGTGTTGCATTGTGTGATGGGACCTGAGTCTTATAATAGCTTCATTTTTCAAAAAGCATTGCGTTGTTTTATTTTAAACCGAGACTCATGTGGAGTAAACCCGTTCCGTGTTATATGGCGTGGTCCCATGATTTTCCCAACTTTTAAAGTAAAGATTTAATAACTGTTTTAGTTCTCACACCAGTCCTGTGATTGACTCGGAGTTTATTGTTTTAACCTAAATTCTGGGTGCCCATATTTTCCACACGGGCAGCTAGTAGCTTTGGTTTTGCAGATTTCTTTTTACAGGATCCTGGTTTATAGTGGGAGAAATATTCGAAAAGCTTTGTATTCGTGTATTTCTTTTAGTTGTGCTAGTTGATGTATTTTCTGCTACGCATTGTATTTATACATTTTTAAATTTCCGCTGCTATGTAAATTTTTAGATCTCTTATATTTTTCTACCGTATATTATTTGAACTCTGTTATATTCTTGTAATCTGATGTAAATTGTTGTAATAACAATGAAATGTTCTATTGTTTGTGTTCCGATGCATCGTGTTCTCCAAGCAATCTGTTGTTTTCCATCTCTTCGGAGATTGGGGGACTTCGGATCGTTAAAGTTGGTATCAGAGCTTTGGTTTGCACACATTAGAACCAAAACAAAAGAATTCATTAGAGATAGGATTAGTAATATCCTATGAGAATGACTCACTAGAGATAGGGTTAGTAATACCGTAGAATGAGTTCGAAGAGTATTATTTATGAAAACAAATTTGGTTTTATAATTATATCTAATTATACGTATTTGAGTATTTTATTTTGTATTAATTTTGGACTATCGAGCATGAGGTGATTTTTAATATACGTCTGATCCACATGTATTCGAAGTCTCAAATATACTGGGTAGATATAGAATCACACGCTAGTCGCCTGGGGATGATTCTGATGATCGTCTGGACATTATCAGAATTTATGTTCGAGTTTCGAAAGTGGGATGTCTATATATTTCCAATTGACTGTGTGGGAACCAAAGCTTAGCTAGATTCATTGTTTTTGATTTGATCTTGAAATTGGATTTTTGAGGATATATAAAGTTATATGTTTGAAAATTTAATCAACAAATTGATTGCTGGTTGTGATGTTTGATTATTAATTTAACTAATAAAAATACTGGAATGATAATTAATTTAACTAATACGAGAATGAATGTTAAATTAAACCAAACAAAATATAATATAGAGCTATATAGAAAATTTAGTTCGAATTGGACTTATATATATATAAATAGGGGTGTGTGTGTGTATTGAGCAAGTTAATGGCTTCTCGTTGAGTAGAGAATTAATTTGCGTGCCCGACAAATAAGTACACCTTCATGAGTTGGTTGCGCATTTTTATTATTGTATCAATTCCTGTGAGTGTTTTTGGATGCGTTGTGATGATTGTTCTCTAGGATATTGTAAACCACGTCATAGGATAACAACAAATAAATTATGAACTACACCGCATGGCATACTACATGAAGACAACATATCATATCATATTCCATATAAGCATTTGGCGTTTATATAACGAGGTATGGATTACCACACGGGCGAGATGCTTGTATGGCGATGGCTATATTACAGGTTGAACAGAAGACTGATTATGGACATAATTAAGGAATACATGTAAAGGTGCTCTGTAACAACCCGAATTCCGACAGACCGATTTTTTTTTCAAACTCCAATCTATCGAAACTCAAGTTGTTGTGCTCTGGTATCCTGCAGAAAAGACAGAGACATAAAATATGCCAGAGCTCAGAAAACATCTCACAGCGGAATGGATAAAATATAATATAATCAAAGTATAGCCTTACCGTATTAATAATACTTCCTAACCTGTATCGAAAGCTATCATGTCTCTGCCACAAACCTAACCTGCGAGTATGTTATGAGGAGGGGTCAGAACACAAGTTCTAAAGACTGGATTTAATTTATACACTTTGGATAATACTACATATACTGTTCAATCACAATTTTCTTGTTTATTAGGTTACTAGGGTTTATAGCACTCAAGCCTTACACACACGTCATACCGATTTACTTCCCAGTGGATTAACCTAATATAGTATATATTTAGCTACCCCTCGATACTGAGGTACACCCCATGGTACCCCACTCACACGGTCTCCACCGTAATGCCCTGGAAATGAACGAAGTCCCTCATCCTACGCTGGAGTGACGTATGGTTCTCTACATAACAATGTTATGTTCCGCATATATCTGTCATTACTATGCCACGTAAGCATACAGACTGCCATCTTTGATTGAATCAGATCTCATACCGGAGTAATGCCCTCAAGTCTACGATACACCACCCAGAGCCGTCATGCATGTATCTAGACTGTCCCATATACATATCATCAATTGTAGCTCGATGCCTTAACCGCATGTCCTCTAATGTGCACCGAGTTCCATGGCATGGCGATACAAGAAACACAGAACTCGGTCGGGAGTTTTTCCATATCTGTACTGGCCCGTCTTTAAGAGCCTCTATATACAGATATTCCTTGGGTCTATTTTCACGGTGGCTGTGGCCCCACCTCGGCCCCTCTCTCAACTAGTAAAGGCTACAAGAGCTAAACGACTGCCCCTAAAAAAGCAGTCTAAACATCCATTTGGTGTTTTCCCTCAACCACCGTACCCCGATAGTGAAAGGTGAATGGTCTATTGGTTTTAGCTCTAGTCTTTTTGCATCCCACTGGCTGCCGATGATGGTATCTAATGATCTACTATCCTTGTTGTTTGTGACCCTTCGCCTTCCCATTGAGGCGACCGCCGAATCACTTTGGTGTCACCGCGTCACAACATTCTGACTGCATATCTACTTTTGTAGTAAAGGCCCACCCACTTAGTAGTTACGCGTAAACCCAATCTCTGCGAGCACAGCCTAAACATCTGCCACCACACAGAGGACTACTAGGAGCACCTTACGTATCTCAGGAAGTCGCGTGCTTCCCCTTCTAGTCCTTTGGAGCCGACAGAATAATCAGATGAATATGCGCTCCCCTTCTGTCTTATAACATCACGATGATCTACCCTGTTGGCTTATTCACCCTCAAACGTGCGGACTGGTCCAAGCGCCTCACTTTAATATGTTATTAAACCCTATGTCTAAACATTTTTTTACACGTTTGCTTTATCTTATCAGGTTTCCATTTGACTTCGTTATCTTAACTTTTTATTTAGGTTACCAAGTTCTTCTTATCCCCTTACATCTCCGAGGAATAGGCCTCTCTTGCTTATTAATTTCAGTTATATAACTTAACTCATTTAAGTTTATTATTAATACCACAACATGTTATTCTCTACATTGTGGTCCAAGGTCTGTGATCCACAATCCCTTTTATATCCTTGTTTGATTTCATCATTACAATAACATGTTCTACTTAATATGTAATTAAGTATATCCCAATTCACATGTTTTCTGTTTAACATGTCAGTCAATATTTATGATCAAATATAACTTATTTCATAAGTTTTCCTCATTCTTTCTCATTTAATCATAATTCCATTTTACACCGTTACTAAAACTTATCGTTGTTTACTTATTAACTTAGTTCTCTTAACTAAGGTCCATTAATAAGTTTCTCTACCCATTTATTATAACCTATATTATAATTTCCTCTTATCCCTAGGATAAGTCCAAACATGTTATTCTTGTCAGCGAGTTTCATACTTCCAAGTTTACAGATTGCTTAACTTATAATTAAGTACAACTTCTTGTATTTCATATATTTTCCCCCTTTTCTCAACTGGTTTCCGGCTTTCCCCATTTACTAATTGCGTTAATTTACAATTAAGTGTCCCTTATCTCATTTCACCAGTTATCCCATTTCCTTACTAGTTTATTATAACCTAAGTTATAATCTTCAATTGTCCCTAGGACACGTCTAACTATTATACAACATTTTCATTAATGTTAATTATTTATAATAGGTTATTATCATTCCCCGTTTAAACCATTTACTGTTGTAATCCATTATTCTTCATTTACCGTAATATATGTTCCTTATTTTATTAAGGAAAACACTTCATGCACCTTATCAGTTTGATGTATAGAAGGAATCAGTGATTTATTTTCATAACGTATTCCCATCTAAATCCGTGGTGGCAAGTAATTTCTTTCCTTTTTCTTAATTTATTCACTGTGGCTTACTTGCAACCACATTCTCAGAAATAGGTCATTTAGGGAAATACGTCACTTTTCCTTCGCATCTCACTAACTTAGTCCATTACATCCCTTCCTTTCTTATTTTCTAAGTTAGACATTTAATTACTATCATTGCCATTTATTCGTATCTTGTTATAAATATATATGTGTATGTGCGCTAGACCTCTCACATTAAGCCTACACTCATGGACGCTGGATTTGCCGGGCGGGTCCAGGCAGACTTCTACCACAAGTTGACTTAACCTCGTGTCTTAGCACCATTACATGTTTTAACTATGCACTTAGACCCCTTGCATTAGATTTACTACTTGTGAGCGCTGGATATGCCGGGCGGTTCCGGGCAGACTTCTATCACAAGTGCAATATAATCTCGTCTCTAAGAGCGTTATAGTGTCAAATTACTGTGAATCTAGGCATGTTTGTTCTTTAACAATTATTTCTATTTCATGTAAATTTTAGGCATATTGTCCTTTTCATATGTTTACTGTGATCCAATTTACATGTCATCAAGTTATACCTATATTTTGTCGCATGTCATTTTTAACATGTATTTAATTCTATTTTGACATGTAAATATTTAATCGGGAATTGTTCAAATCCAACAAGTTAAGCACGTCATTTACTCAATAATATACCACAAGTGAATCATGTGATTATAACAACAACAATCATTGCCCATATTCTAACAAGTTTGTTTTTCAACATGTAATCATTCCGACACTTTAACTGATTCAACATATGAATTATTCATATTAACATCTCAACTTGTTATAACAGTGATTCTTAATTATTCTGGCAAATTCAATTATACAAAATGGGGAATGGTAAACGATAACATATTATTATCTAAAATGCTATAGCTTAAACCTACTCACCTCGTATGCTTTTCCAATTCTGGATCTGATCCAGTTTTTGCATCCACCCCTTAATCGGATTCAGAACCTAACAACCATGGCTTGACTCTTTTTACTAAAATAGAAAGGAAAAGAAGGAGGAGGAAAATTGAATAGATCGGATCTAGAAAGTTACCTTACTTCGATATGAGATCTGAGCACCTATTTACAAATACTCGTTCCTTTTCTTTAGATCTGGATTCAGAATTTTTCCTAAACTAATAATCTTAATTTTCTGAATTGATTTGAGAAGAGGGAAGAATGGTAGTGCCTCCGCGAAGCCTTAGAAATATGAGGTTTAGGGTTAGCTCTGTAGACTTATTTATAGGTGTATCAGAGAAACCAGGTCTGTTAGATTTAAATTAAAAACATCAGAACCGACTATGTCAGAAAAGAATGTTCCAGATCCGCGTGGGGTCGACCCCCCTGTTGGTGGGTCGACCCCTAGGTCGACCCCCCTGTTGGTGGGTCGACCCCTAGGTCGACCCCCAACGGTCTACTTTCCCTCCTATTTTTCCCACTCGTGAAATTTTTTTTGGATAAATTTTATTTATTAAATATACGTATAAGCTCCTTATACGTATACGAAATTCTAACGCTCATAACTTCTTCGTACGGTGTCCGTTTTACGCAAACCAGGTGTCTATCTTGACCAGAATTTCGAGATGGACGCAACGGTGCAGTCCGTTTCACTTAATTATGAATATTTAATTAAGTTATTATTATTTTATTATCTTGAGTTAAAATGTGAGGTGTTACATGCTCGGGGCAGGATTTAATAAAAACCCAACACTGGTCTGGAGATGACAATAATTCACATCTCTTTTGTTGTTAATTAAGGCACATGGATTATTTATTTTCCAACACTGGGCAAGGTAGTGAGATTATGATCTTTACACATCTCCCTTGGGCATAGATGAGTCACAAACATTGTGTATGCTTTTATTTGATTTATTGGGTGCCTAATACGGCCCAATAAAAATTTTAAACCCTCTCCGTAAAAAGGATGTTATGGCGAATTTTTTTTAAAAATTTAGAGCGTTAGTCAAATTTTTGAGAAATTAGAAAATTCTTAGAAACTGAAAAGTTGAAGAATGAAATTTGAGTTGGTTAGTTAAACAACTTTCAGCTCCATTCCTTTTCTAGGACGAAAAGATTTTAAGTGGGGGAGATTGTAGCAACGCGGAAATTCTGTACCAATTTAAAAAATTCTTTTGGCTATTTTAATGGATTTTGAATATTTAAAATGATTTATTTCAAATAAAAAATGATTTAAAATTTATTTTAATCGAAGTTAGGACATATAAATTTATTTTAATTATAAATTGAGTTTGAAATGGCGCGGTAGTTTGAAAATTCGATTTTAAATTTCACTTGAATGTACAGAATTCAAAATAAATCGGATTTCAGTAAAACCAGAAACATTTGAATTTATTTAATTATAATTTTATAATGAAATGTAAGAAACTGAGATTTCACTTTGTAGATTGAAAGTTATGTCCAGTTTGAAATTTAGAATAGTCGCTATGGAATATATATATATTAATAACAAATATAACCCTTAAAAATAGCCATTTTGCAAACGACCTCCATTTTCGACGAAATCACTTTTGTTGGATCCGAAATGTCAAATTATTGTTACGTTTCAAATTTCATAATTTGTGGAATTAATATGTGAGTGTGATGAATTTAAATGTATGTTCAGTTTTAAATTGTGAATTTAATCGACTATAAAATTGGCCATTTTTCAAAAGGTCTCCAAATTCAACGAAATTAGCTTTGTTAGGACTGTATCGTCAAAACATAGCTAGATTTACTTTTCTGTAGTTTTTAAAGTTAGTATGTGGCCCCGGTAAATTAAAATATATGTTTAAATTCAATATATATTGATTTATATTTTAATTTTGATAAAAACTAATAAAAAAATCGAATTGGCCCACGAAACATATCCCATTATGTCCAGAATGGGGGTATTTAGCTAGGAACAACAGTCGTTAGGTTTGAATTTGGAGTTCGGATCGATAAATGGGTATTTTTGAAATTTAAAATAATTATTAATATACATACATACATACATATACATATATAATTATAACTCACTAAATCCTAAGCTCTCCTTCAGAAAAATTCAGAGCGCCGCATTCTCATGATCGACGACAGGAAACTTCAATTCCCTTTTCCTTTCTTTCTTCAAATCAGTTAATAAATTCTAAAAATCCCAAAATCGATTATGTAGACTCGTTACAAGCTTCAAGATGATCGGTCAAGATATGAAATCAATCATTGTTGAGCTCGGAATTTGGCCTAGAAGGTGCCATGTTTATGGCTGTTTCTGGTATTCGAGGGAGGGTGCGAGCTGCACCATTTTTCTGGCGCGGGGAGAGGAGGTGACACCGCCTCCGGTTATGGCCACCGATCATCTTCCGGTTGACTGGGTGGCGCGCGATATGAGCTGGAAGGTGGTGACGAGATTTACTGGAAGACGATGGTTAGGGTGATTAATGGGGAAAGGAATTAAGGTGGGGGCGGGGGTGTTAATTAATTAATTAATTATCTCGAATGGTATTTAATGTGTAAACTGCGATAACTTTGTCATACGAGGTTAGAAATTCGCAAATTCAGTTGCGTTGGAATCATAAAAATGAGAGCTACGTAATGGAACTAACTAGGACAGAAACATAGAAAATTTGAATTTGAGGCGAATTTAAATCCGAACAAAACAGAAATTCAGAAATAAAGACTGACGGAGTGGAACCCAAAGTGAGAATTCTCTCACTAAAATTTTGTATAGTTATTTAATTTATTTTATAATTGTAAATATATAGAAATTGCCAGTTATGATTTTTATCTGTTGTATGGATTTCAACACTCTAATTCGCACAAATCACAAAAATTGGAAGCGATGTATGGGTATTACCGACACTCGAATTTCATACTCCGCGAATGACCACTTATGGCACCGTAAATGGTATTGGGTAGTTGAGTATTTATTTATATGGATGATTTGGTTATTTGTGATGTGATTGTGATGATTAGCATATAAAAAATAATGTCAGTATTAATATGGTAGTTGAGATTAAATTATAAATATCCTTTTATAATTTAAACAGTAAAATTGGATAATTAGAAAAATAATTCAAACTGAATTTGAATTTAAATTTATTAACCAATGATTTATATAAATTGACTGTTGTTGTTTGAAAACCCAGACGGGTATTGGTATGATATTTGACATATACTAATACCATTATTTTGTTGTATGTCAATCAATGGGTTGACAGACTGTGATGAGCATTATTTATTTATTTTAATGTTTATACAGTTGTAAATTGCACTGGAAGATGTGTGAATGGTTAATGATTATTTGTCATTATTGTTGAATACCAGCGATGTATGAAATCCATATAACTGAAATTATATAGTAATTGATTGAGTCGCATTCCGATACAGAAATAACGAATATTTTAAAATAATATTTAGCGAAAAATTAAATAAATGAACGAATATTTTATAATAATATTCACTGAATAATCAAAATATGATTTTGATGTCCGATTTGGGATGGACAAGAAAATATTGAAATATGGAAGCCAAGTTAAGTATATACGCCATTTTTTACCCGAACGGTTTATCGATCGATTTTATTTATTTTATAATAAATATCGATAAGGAAATGGATTTCAAAATTTGATATTTTGAAAATATTATCATTTTAATATTATAATGATATGGAATATTCAATTTTGATTAAAATTGAAAATAAAGTTGAAATCGTTTTAAAATGAATTTATAAACGATTTATAAAATACATTTTGAATTGAAATCGACGATATATATTATATATATGTATATATGTATATATATATATATATTGGCTTGAATAGAACGCGTCGCGTAACGACCGTTCGCGAATTTCAGCCATTGACTTCGAATTGACGTAGCGGGAGATCCACCCGTCGGATTCTCCTAAAACCGGGACCGTTGGATTCGGATCGAAAAGATCTTTCCGATGAATTTCAGAGATTTAATTTTGAATGGTTGGATTTCAAATTATTTCCAAATCAATTTCAGAAAAGCTCGTTATGGATGGAGTTCGGTGGCCATTATTGGAAACCAACTGAAATGGCGATATTAAAAACATGGAAAAATTATGTAAAATCATAATAAATGATTTAGAAAGATTCTAGATGAAAAATTCCATATTTGAAATGATAAAAATATATTATTATTGAAATGAACTTGTTATAAACTAGAATAATAATCCAGTGTTTTGAATTATAAATTGAATTGAAAAAGGGGTTTTAAAATAACCAAAATTTTCCAACAAATAAATTGGAATGTAATCTTCGAAATATTCCGATATTGGATCCCGTTAGTATACGAATATTGCTAAGGAATTTGGAAGATACATATATCGTTACTCCCAATACGATATCCATTGGTTTCAGAATTTGATATTGAATATAAGCTGATAAAATTTCTATTCAGAGCCTTGTATTTAATATCAAATTGGGTTTTGGGGTTTCTCATGAAAGGAGTCTTTAATAACACTGTTCTTAAACCCAGTTGAGAAAAGAGTAAATCTTTTAATTAAGATTTAGAGAAATCTACCAATTAATTAATATTTAATTGGAATTGAATTAAGATTGGATTTTTGGGTTTATCGTGAGCTGTGTTTTAAATAACACTTGTTCTTTAACCCAACTTACAACGATGATATGATTTGGAATTTATAAATCTTTTAAATAAGATTAATGGAATTTTTCAAAGAAAAGTTGTGACGGCCCGCGCCGCACCAGTCGACATTTCCAATAAAAGTGCGTTGTGCCAATGCCCGACTAGCACGACACTGTCGCCAAAGAAAGAAAAAGAATGGAATTTGAACTAATAAGGAACCTGTAGAATGTCTCACAGCGCATGGAATAAAATATAATAATAACATACTTTGACATAAATAGGCGAGACAGTGCATAAGCTGGAAACTAAACATCATAGCAGCGGAAAATCCAAATATAGCTTATGTTCCACATCATCATTATTACAACTTTTGAAAACTGTCTCTAAAGCAAAGTAAAGGAAAGGTACACTACTAATGCCCAAAGTAGTGACCAACAACACAGGGAGAATATCTATATATATCATACGTGGGAGCCTCCTGCTCGTCTCTAGTACAGCTACTCGTGCATATCACCTAACCTGTCTCTAGTCTGCCGGTTTAAGAGCACCAAGAGTAATAAGAAGAGACATAAAACTCTGGGTCGGACAAAAGTCTGGTATAAGCGATAAGCAACAAATACAGAATAATAACAAGTATACTAAACCATACCTGAACCTGGATCTGCAACCAAAGAGTTAGCACTACATACTGTACAATACTCTAAGGTGCCACTAACATATGGTGTAGAGAACATGGTGGTGGGGGTGTGCATGACATAGTGATGGCAAACAACCAATCATAGCAACCATCCTCACATCTCTCACTCAGTACATAAAGCATACGACATCCACCACTTTGATCACCCAATGCCTTGCTATGATCACTCTGCCCCCATGGAGTCATAATGACACCATTGCACTGATCCATAGCCACTAGTCCTTGCTATGTCCACTTTGCCCCATGAAGTCATGACGACTCCACTGCAATGGCTCATAGCCATGCTACGATCACTCTGCCACATGGAATAATAACTACCCCACTGCACTGATACGTAGCCTAACATCCGTCTTGGTGGTGAATCAAAGCTATAGACATCGATAACCCCTTTGCACACGTCCCGCAGAAAAGTCCAATCATGAAGTTAACTCGTTGGTTCCCAACTGGATCCTGAGTTCTACTTCCTATTTGGACTACCTTTGCATCTCGGTTTTAGTCTTCATCCGGATCGGTTCGGATATGTGTAGAGCCTCAATCGCCATCAGTCCGGTTCGGTGCCCATAACCCACGTCCGGGTTTGGTTCATGGAGTTCCTCATGTGGTTCGGTTCGGAGGAGGCAGTGGAACACAATACTCATTCCTCCCTAGTTCGGTTCAGTGGTTGCTTCCTGGTTCGGTTCGGTGGTTGCTTCCTGGTTCGGTTCGGTGGCTCCCTTTTCCTTCATTTGCCCGATCCGATCCCACTCTCCTTCATTAGCCCAATCCGATCCCAATCCAACTATAGTGGCCTTCCTTTTTGCCTTGTTTTATCTTGTGCCAAGCTCCAGTTCGGTTCAGTACTCTCTTGCCCGGTCCTCTATCCGATCCAAACCCCTTAAACCGATCCGATCTGAAACCCTGCACAATTTTCATGCGACTTTTCCAGCGACTGTTTTACGCCATTCGACGCATTTATACCAATCTAACTTTTCTAATCAATCAAAAAACATACAATACAGTCATAGCAACATATAGAATTGACGACTAGCACCAAAACGACAATTTGATAGGTTAAAACAGATCAAACATAGCCAAAACCCCATACTTTCGTTTAATCATGTTTAAGCAAAACTAATGATAGGATTAGTAAAACTTAACCAAACGAACCAAATTTTCTAATAGAGGTCTAAAACAATATTTCGAAATTTATAAATATTTTTTCAGAATTTAATCATGCATAATTTCGTTAATTAACACTAATCACCCTAATTAACTGTAATTAGTATAAAAACAATGTTAATCACTCACCTAAGCCAAAAATTAAAACTTTCAAAACTGAAACTCTGCTGATTTGGGTGAATACTGATGTCTAACAGCAGCTCTAACCTTGCTTTGGTGCTATTTCCCTTTGATTTGACGTAGATTAGGTTAATACTTGATTAGAAAGTTATTAGAGATGATTCTAGATGTTGGAGGCCATTGTTAGGATTCCTAGAATGAAAGTGGCGGCTGAAAAGTGTCTAAAGAAATGTTTTCTAACCCTAATCAGCCCCTATATACCCCTAATCCCGAAATCCCCCAATGAGCCTAGCTGTTAACTACCCAATTAAGCCCGGTTAAGCTGTTTTTCACCTCCTAAACCTTGTTTCAGCCATATCTCCCAAACGGTAAGTCCGTTTCTCACATATGACCACTCTACGGAAAGGGAAACCATCATCCAGACCTAATGGAAGTGGTTTTAAGTCAAAACTCCTTTCCAATCAAAAGTTATGGCCGAAAAAAGATTAACTAGGGGCAAAACGGTCATTTAAAAATTGGCAAAAATCATGCAGATGGGAAATGACCCCAATAGTCGTCTCCCAAAGTTACATGGCTATACGACTTCGTATAAGAAAGAAATAAATATTCTACGTTCCTTCGATGCGTAGAATGCGGGTCATTACATCCTCCCCCCCCTCCCGTTTTAAGAAATTTCGTCCCCGAAATTCCTTAGCCCATAACATACAGAGGATCTCGCATGCCTACCAATCATTAACAAAATAATAAAGCATACAAAACAACACAATAAGTCTATCCTAGCATGCAGTTTACTAACAAGGGAGTACTATACCGATATAAAAACCTTACCAGGCAAAGAGTTCTGGATACTTCCTCCTCTTGTTCTCCTATGTTTCCCAAGTACAGTCTTCCTTATCACCATCCCACTGAACTTTGACTAATTTCACCGCCTTCCTTCGAAGCTGCTTCATATCGTTCCCAGCAATACGCATAGGCTTGCAGTTCCCAACCGCCTCGGGTTCAATCTCGATATAATCTAATTGATCCGGTGAAATAGCCACACTAGGGTCGTGCACAAACTTCCTTAACTGGGAAACATGAATTACATTACGAACTCCCGCCATCTTCTCTGGTAATTCAACTTTATATGCCAAATTCCCAATTTGCTCGAGAACTGGGAATGGACCAATAAATCTTGGTGCTAACTTGCCTCTCCGGCCAAATCGAATCACGCTCTTTAACAGAGAAATCTTGACAAACACCAAGTCGCTGATGGAGAATTTTAAATATCTTCTCCTCTTATTAGCATAACTCTTCTGTATATCTTGGGCAGCCTTCATTCGTTGTCGGATGATCTTAATCTTGTCTGAGGTTTCTCTTATCACATCTGGTCCAAGCACAAACTTCTCACCAGTTTCTAACCAACATGACGGTGAGTTGCATAGTCTTCCGTACAAAGCTTCAAATGGAGCCATACCAATACTGGATTGATAACTACTATTATATGCGAACTCCACTAGATGTAAACGGTCATCCCATGATCCCCCAAAATCCAATATACAAGCTCTTAAGAGGTCTTCTAATATACGATTCACCCTTTCTGTTTGACCGTTGGTTTGAGGATGATATGCGGTACTGAGATGTAATTCTGATCCTAACGCCTCTTGTAAGCTCTTCCAAAACCCACTGGTAAACAACGGATCTCTGTCACTCACAATGCTTTTAGGTACTCCATGAAATCTCACTACCCATTTCATATATAACTCAGCTAACTTAGTTGCCGTTCTATTTGACTTGACGGGTATAAATCTTGCACTCTTGGTCAATCGGTCCATAATCACCCAAATGCTATCATGGCCCGACCTAGTCCTTGGTAACCCATCAATGAAATCCGTTGAGACTTGTTCCCATTTCCATAATGGAACTTCTAATGGTTGCAACAAAACACTAGGCTTCTTTTGCTTAGCTTTAACTAGCTGGCAATTCATGCATTTGGATATAAACTTCCCAAAGTCTCTTTTCATTCCTTCCCAATAGTAGGCCTGTTTCATGTCTCGATACATTTTGTTACCACCGGGATGTATATTCAGTTTTGAGTGATGACATTCTATAAGTACTTCATCTCTCAATCCCTTGACATTGGGCACAACTAGTCTTCCATTTTATCTAAGCCATCCATCTCGATCAAGCCCATACTCGTTTATCTCCTCATCGATGCCCATCTCTAACTTGGAGATGATTTTCAATAAGTTAGGATCGTCCTTCTGACTGGAACCAATCTGCTCAATCAAAGTGGGTCTGACCGTCAAACTTGCTAATATTTCTGGATCCAACTCGCACTTTGGTCTGGAATCATACCCAGCGATGTACTCCAGGTGCTTCCATTGCAGAAACATAGCTCCTAAACTGACATGTCTTTTACTCAATGCATCAGCTACCGCATTGCCCTTTCCTGGTGTGTATGCGATATCGAAATCATAGGAAGCCAAGAATTCTAACCATCTTTGCTGTCGGAGATTTAGATCCTTCTAAGAGAAAAGATACTTTAGTGACTTATGATCGGTAAACAACTCGAATCTTTCTCCCAAGAGATAATGTCTCCACTTCTTCAACGCGAATACGATCGCTGCTAATTCCAAATCGTGGGTAGGGTATCTTCTCTCGTGCGGTTTCAATTGCCGACTTGCATAAGCTACAACCCTACCTCCTTGCATCAGTACAACAGCTAGTCCGGTACCACAAGCATCTGTGTATACCATCATCTCTTCATTCCCTTAAGGGATGACTAACACTGGTGCACATGTTAACTTTTCCTTTAGACTCTTAAATGCATTCTCGCACTTTTCGTCAAAGATGAAAGCTTGATTTTTCTTAGTCAACTGAGTCAACGGTGCTGCTATCTTGGAGAAGTCTTGGATAAACTTACGATAATATCCAACTAACCCCAAGAAACTTCTAACATCTATTTCATTCTTGGGTGTAGACCAATCCTGTACCGTAGCCACCTTCGCAGGATCCACGACAATACCATTCTCTGAAACAACATGACTCAAGAATCTCACTTCCCTCCTTCAGAAGTGACACTTAGAAAACTTTGCTTTCAATTGGTGTTTTCTCAACACCTCCATCACTATCCTCAATTGCTCCTTATGTTCTTCCTCTATCCTCGAATAAACAAGTATATCATCCACGAACACAAGAACAAACTTATTCAACTGATCTCTGAATACCCTATTCATAAGATCCAAAAAACACGCTGGTGCATTGGTCAACCCGAATGCCATGACTAACCACTCATAGAATCCAGACGGCAATCGAAAGGCCGTTTTAGCTATACTCTCAGCTTCCACTCCAAGCTGATGAAAACCTGTTGCGAGATCCAACTGGGAGAACACTCTCGCGCCACTCAATTGATCAAACAAATCATCTATCCGCGGTAGAGGATACTTATTCTTCCTCGTCACCTTATTCAGTTCGCGGTAGTCCACACATAAACGAAGGGAACCATCTGCCTTGGTAGCAAACACAACTGGTGCTCCCCTCTCAGAAATACTTCTTCTGATAAATCCCTTCTTCAAAAGATCGCTTACTTGCACCCTGAGCTCTGGCTGCTCCCTTGGCGCCATTCGACGCAGTGGCATCACTGTAGGTTTGGCATCTTTCACCAAATCAATACGAAACTCAATCTCTCGGTGTGGTGGAAGTCCGGTCACTTCCTCGAAGACGTCCGGATACTGGCCAAGCACGGGCACATCTAACAACTCATCATGCGAGATGTAGAGGGAATTTAGAAAATTAGCCATTACCCCATCACTAGGTAGACCACCAAACACTACCCTCCGCCCATCATCCGCTCTAACTGTCACCAAAAAGCCCTCATAGTCTACCATCACCCTGTATCTTTGGAGCCAATCGACTCCCAAAATAATGCCAAACCCAGTAAAGCCTAAAACAAAGCAATTACAAACAAACATGCATCCATGACTCGATAAGACCACATTACGACAAACCATGCTAAGGCTAGTCGAACCACCAATCGGGTTCGTCACTGCTAAAGGTCTATCGACTATCTCGGGTTTCAATCCCAACCTATCTACCAGGTCACTAGATATGAAGGAATGAGAAGCTCCGTTATCAAACAACACTCGAACATGAACGTCATAAATAGAAAGCATACGTTGAATGACGACATTCTTTCCTTTCTCCACCGCATTTAGGGCATACGACAAAGAAGGAACAACATTGATAGCATATGCTTCCATAGTCTGCTTTTCTTTAGGGGGTGCGGGCACTTGTCCCTGGGATGTCCCACTTGGCCATAGTTGAATCACTTCATATCCGCTGGCTTGGCCCGACATTCTTTGGCATAGTGGCCCTTCTTATCACAGCTGAAGCACTCAACATCTTTCTTATTCTTTTTCTTCTGGCCATCCTTGATCTGATTCTGGTTTCTTTATTCTGAGAACCATTCTTGCCTCCACCGCTTGCTTGTGGCTTTGGCTCTTCTGCAGATGCAACGTCGGTCTTCGACTTAGGGTACAGACTCTCTGATCTCAAAGCTTTCCCCACAATCGATTCAAACGTCTCATCGATGTGGTTTATAAGCCTTTCCCCCAAGTACTGATCTAAGCCTGTTATGAACTTTTCATTTTTCTTCTTGGCAGTATCAACAAGGGACAATCCATATTTCGATAGAGTATCGAACTCTGCAATGTACTCCGGATTGACCTACCATTCTGCTTAAGCTCCAGAAATTTCCTAAATAATTCTGACTTCTGGGCAGCTGGGATGAACTTATCACTGAATCAGGCCTTAAACTGATCCCATGTAACTTGATCCTCTAGAGTAGATGCCTTAATAGCATTCCACCAATTTATCGCCCTTCCATGCAGCTGACGGGATGTTAACTTTCTCTTCATCGCATCCTCGATACCCAAGTCTTCGAAGATACGCTCACAGCTATCCAACCAATCTTGAACATTCGTGGCCGATTTTGTTCCGTGGAACGGCTTTCCACCAAGACTAGTGTAATCCTTGCATAGTTTGGCGAAATCGGCCCTAGGTGCCTGCACCGCTGCACCACCACCATTAGCAGCTTCAGGAACTGCCCTCTAAACGTCCCTAAGCATCTCTCTCATGAAGTCAGTGAACATAGTACTCATGTCAGGAGCATTCCCATTATTGGCTCCTCTACCAGCACCCCTCATATATCGGCTCATCGTTCAATCTGTAAAGAGAAACGATTAACCATCCTCTTTGTGGTGTCAGTGCAGGGAGACTTTATCCTTAGCTATACTAATAGTGTGTATATATATCTAACTTTTTGAAAACCAAAATAATCACAAATATGTGCTCTCATATACGTATTATCTCTCCCTGGTGTCTTTCCCTAGGTTAACTACGCAACCTAGAGCTCTAATACCAAGTGTGACGGCCCGCCCCGCACCAGTCGACATTTCCAATGAAAGTGCGTTGTGCCAATGCCCGACTAGCATGGCACGGTCGCCAAAGAAAGAAAAAGAAAGGAATTTGAACAAACAAGGAACCTGTAGAATGTCTCACAGTGCATGGAATAAAATATAATAATAACATACTTTGACGTAAATAAGCGAGACAGTGCAAAAGCTGAAAACTAAACATCATAGCAGCGGAAAATCCAAATACAGATTATGTTCCACATCATCATTATTACAACTTTTGAAAACTGTCTCTAAATCAAAGTAAAGGAAAGGTAGACTACTAATGCCCAAAGTAGTGACCAACAACGACACAGGGAGAATATCTATATGTATCATACGTGGGAGCCTCCTGCTCGTCTCCGGTACAGCTACTCGTGCATACCACCTAACCTGTCTCTAGTCTTCCTGTTTAAGAGCACCCAGAGTAATAAGAAGAGACATAAAACTCTGGGTCAGACAAAAGTCTGGTATGAGCGATAAGCAACAAAGATAGAATAGTAACAGGTATACTAAACCATACCTGAACCTGGATCTGCAATCAAAGAGTTAGCACTACATACTGTACAATACTCTAAGGTGCCATTAACATATGGCGTAGAGAATACGGTGGTGGGGGTGTGCATGACATAGTGATGGAAAACAATCAATCATAGCAACCATCCTCACATCTCTCACTCAGTACATAAAGCATACGACATCCACCACTTTAATCACCCAATGCCTTGCTATGATCACTCTGCCCCATGGAGTCATAATGACACCACTGCACTAATCCATGCCACTAGTCCTTGCTATGTCCACTCTGCCCCATGAAGTCATGGCGACTCCACTGCACTGGCTCATAGCCATGCTACGATCACTCTGCCCCATGGAGTAATAACTACCCCACTGCACTGATATGTAGCCTAACATCCGTCTTGGTGGTGAAACAAAGCTACAGACATCGATATCCCCTTTGCACACGTCCCGCAACAAAGTCCAATCATGAAGTTAACTCGTTGGTTCCCAACTTGATCCTGAGTTCTACTTCCTATTTGGACTACCTTTGCATCTCAGTTTTAGTCTTCATCTGGATCAGTTCGGATATGTGTAGAGCCTCAATCGCCATCAGTTCAGTTCGGTGCCCGTAGCCAACGTCTGGGTTTTGTTCATGGAGTTCCTTGTGCGGTTCGGTTCGGAGGAGGCAGAGGTACACAATACTCATTCCTCCCTGGTTCGGTTCGGTGGTTGCTTCCTGGTTCGGTTCGGTGGTTGCTTCCTGGTTCGGTTCGGTGGCTCCCTTTTCCTTTATTTTCCCAATACGATCCCACTCGCCTTCATTAGCCCGATCCGATCCGAATCCAACTTTAGCGGCCTTCCTTTTTGCCATGCTTTATCTTGTGCTAAGCTCCAGTTCGGTTCGGTACTCTCTTGCCTGGTCCTCTATCCGATCCGATCCCCTTCAACCTATCTGATCTGAAACCTTGCATAATCTTCCTTCGACTTTTCCAGCGATTGTTTTACGCCGTTCGACGCATTTTCGACCAATCTAAATTTTCTAATAAATCACAAAACATACAATACAGTAATAGCAACATATATAATTGACCACTAACACCTAAACGACAATTTGATAGGTTAAAACGGATCAAACATAGCTAAAACCCCATATTTTCCCTTAATCATGTTTAAGCAAAACTAATGATAGGATTAGTAAAACTTAACCAAATTAACCAAATTTTCTAACAGAGGTCTAAAACAATATTTCGAAATTTATAAATATTTTTCCAGAATTTAATCATGCATAATTTCGTTAATTAACACTAATCACCCTAATTAACTGTAATTAGTGTAAAAACAATGCTAATCACTCACCTTAGCCAAAAATTAAAACTTTAAAAACTGAAACTCCACTGATTTGGGCGAATAATGATGTCTAACAGCAGCTCCAGCCTTGTTTTGGTGCTATTTCCCTTTGATTTGACGTAGATTATGCTAATACTTGATTAGAAAGTGATTAGAGATGATTCTAGATGTTGGACGCCATTGTTAGGGTTCCTAGAATGAAAGTGGCAGCTGAAAAGTGTCTAAAGAAACGTTTTCTAACCCTAATCAGCCCCTTTATACCCCTAATCCCGAAATCCCCCAATGGGCCTAGCTGTTAACTACCCAATTAATCCCGGTTAAGCTGTTTTCGCCTCCTAAACCTTGTTTTAGCCATATCTCCCAAACAGTAAGTCCGTTTTTCACATATGACCACTCTACGAAAAGGGAAACCATCATCCGGACCTAATGGAACGGTTTCATATCAAAACTCCTTTCCAATCAAAAGTTATTGTCGAAACAAGATCAACAAAGGGCAAAACGGTCATTTAAAAATTGGTGAAAATCATGCACATGGGAAATGACCCCAATAGTCGTCTCCCAAAGTAACGTGGCTATACGACTTCGTATGAGAAAGAAATAAATATTCTATGATCCTTCGATGCGTAGAATGCTGGTCATTACAAAAGTTTTCCAATTTGATATATTAAATTGGGATTGAATGGAATTCAATTTGGTAATAATCGAGATGCATTTCTGTGAAGGGAGGCCGGTACTATATATGGAATTTAAACGGCTATGTCGTTATTCCATTTATATTATTAATATGATACGGAAATTTTTATCGATTATATATTGATCTGTTTTCCATGAATATTCCATAGTTAATGGAAGTGGATTTGGGTTTATTGTGAATTGTGTTTTTAATAACATTGGTTCTTTAGCCCAGTTAAAGACATGATTAAGTTTCCTAAAGTTTAATAATCACTAAGTGATGATTTTCAGAGATTAAAACTGAATGGAGTTTTAATGAATCTTTAAATAGAATGAAAAGTGAATGAGATAATTCAATTTATCAAACAAGAGAAAGGATCGAGAATGTAGTACCACCAGTTTTACTCCAAGCGATCGTTAAATATTTAACTAGATTTGAACGTGAAATGGCAATTAAATTTGCCAACACCACCGTGGGTGTTAGATATGGAGTATTACCAGTTTATCTCCATAGGATGAATAAGTTGGGATTGGGGTTAATAAATAAATGATTACTTTGGTAAGGCTCGATAATCCCGACTAATTTTATAAACCTTAATTTGGTTCAGAATTGTGGGGATATAAAATAAAATCTTTCGAAATGGACATCCAAAGGAAGATTAAAGAATAAATTTAAAAGGATTTATATTTGATAAAATTAATGGGAACCTTTCCCTAAAAATGTGGATACTTGAATAAACGAATATTCTGAATTGGAATGAGGTGTATGATGTGCTTTTATAGCACTTGATTATTGATTATAAAATATGCGAGTTTTTCGGAAAGACCGGGTTCATCCCATTCTGAATAGCTGATACGATGACTAAAAGTCGACGAAGACGGTGGTTGAAGACCGGAGATCTTCACATCGTAGGGATGATCACTAATCTCTTGATTGGGTTGATCCCCCTAGACAAGGTAATAAGTGGTGATCGTCCAAACGTACTTAGAGATCGACTGGATATGCGAGGATCTGTCTCCTCTATTAGACATATGGGATGAGGATAAAGGTGCCTCCGGTTTCGTTCAGACCCAGAACGAACTTGTAAATGGATGTGTGTCTGAAATTGGATTTCATTTTGTGTTGATTGATTTCTATTAAATATATATCTGTTTGGTGATGGAGAACTTATTCTCTTGCTTAACACCCTTCTCCGAGATGTACGAGATTAGAGGTTATATATTGATCGATATTAGTTGCATGGCGTGAAGTGTCAGTGTGGCATGCTGAGATGCAAATGATCAAGTCTTTTGTTGAAAAGCAGGGTCTTGTGGATGGTGATCAAAGCACGACTTTAATTAGCATAGATTTATGTATAGTGTTAATTTGCGAGCTTCACACCCCGGTATGAACCAGAAACGGGAGAGGACCGCAGGGAGGACATGCATTTCTTTCTAGTTAGGAGTGGTGTCATGGTATGGATCCCAGACATTTTATTTATGTGGATGATGGAAAGCAACATACCTTGGATTTGAGTCCCTAGTGGCTCTTGATATTGGTCGACATACTGACCAGTTTTATGCCCCATAGGGTAGGGAAACGTATTGTTCAGGAATTAACAGTCCACTAAAGTAAGTTTGGACCGGCCCTTCTGCTCCAGGTGCAGTTGCGGCTGAATCTGAGGCACGAGTTAGAGTGTCTCAAATCAAAAGGAAGATCCCTTGCCTTGGTTCATGACGGAAATCCAATTTCCAATACGACATTGTGCGGTTTTGATTATAAAACTGGTATGGCGACATAATATATGGTACCTATGCCGTATATGACTGATACATTTATATTTGAAGTTGATTTTGACATTATGCACTTATAGTAACATCAAAATGATTTGTTTTAAACATACCAATCATGTTTGGCTAGTATAAGGGAAAACACTATCCTCCGGCTTGCATTGCATTGTGTGATGGGACCTGAGTCTTATAATAGCTTCATTTTTCAAAAAACATTGTGTTGTTTTATTTTAAACTGAGATTCATGTGGAGTCCCGTTTCATGTTATATGGCGTGGTCCCATGATTTTCCCAACTTTTAAAGTAAATATTTAATAACTATTTTAGTTCTCACACCAGTCTCATGATTGCCTCGGAGTTTATTGTTTTAACATTAACTCTGGGTGCCCGTATTTTCCACACGGGCAGCTAATAGTTTTGCTTTTGCAGATTTCTTTTCACAGGATCCCGGTTTATAGCTGGAGCAATATTCGAAAAGTTTTGTATCCGTGTATTTCTTTTAGTTGTGCTAGTTGATGTATTTTCAGCTACGCACTGTTATACATTTTTTAATTTTCGCTGCTACATAAATTTTTAAATCTCTGATAATTTTTTTGCTGTATATTATTTGAACTCTGTTATATTCTTGTACTCTGATGTAAATTATTGTAATAGCAATGAAATGTTCTATTATTTGTGTCCCGATGTGTCATGTTCTCAAAGCAATCCGCTGTTTTCCATCTCCTCGGAGATCGGGGAACTTCGGATCGTTAAAGTTACCCATTGCATTCAAAGAATTGTTACCTGGAAAAGCTTGGAATGTAATAACAGAACTTAGCTTATTTTACAAGGAACTTTGTTCAACTACGTTAAAAGTTGACCTCTACTTAAACTTGAAGAAAAATTCCCTTGCAAACTGGAGAAAATATTTCCTCCTGGTTTCTTTAATGTAATAGAGCATCTACCTGTTCATCTTCCAACGGAAGCACGTCTTCGACGTCCTGTGTAATATGGATGGATGTATCCATTCGAAAGGTATGTTATTATACTAAGTATTCAAATGTTAATTTAATTATAAATAGAACTTAATATTGAATCAAACTATTTTTTTAGGTGCTTAAATCATATAAAGAAAAAAGTGAGACAAAAAGCTCGAGTTGAAGGTTCTATATGCAAATCATATATCGAAGAAGAAGCTTTTTTCTCTCTCATTATTTTAATGATCATGTGAACTTATCATTTGGAAGCGTTTCGCGTAATGATGAGAGGGCTGAACAAGATTTTTCTTTTGAATCAACATTATCTATTTTTAAACAACATGCTGGAAAATGTATGGAAATATGGCTAAATGATAAAGATTGTCATGTAGCACCTACATATATTCTTCTTAATTGTCATGAAGTTGCTCCTTTTGTCAGGTAATCATTTTTTCCCAAGTTTTACTAAATATAAGGTAAACGTGTCAATAATAGTGTAACATATAATGTTTATGTTTGCAGTAGTTATGAATCACAAAATCCAAGCGGCGATTTAAGCAAAGATTTCTGTAGTTTGGTTTAGGAACTACGTTTTTGATCCTACAAATAATGCGCTCGACGAAGGACTGAAACATTTAGCCTTTGGATTGAAAAGAAAAGTCAAAACATATCCAATATTTTTTTGTTAATGAGTATAAATTCAACAACAAAGAATATCGTACCGAAAAATTAACAAACAATACTGGTGTGCTTGTTAAAGGCGGTGAAAATCCTAAAAATCATATAAATGACCTTTATGGCGAATTAACTCAGATTTTGCAATTGACTTATTTTACAAGGCCCGTAGCAGATGTTTATTTGTTTAGATGCAATTGTTTCAGCAATGTTCCAGGTCCTAGTATTAACGTGCATCCAAAGTATAATCTTGTAGAAATTAAACATAGCTCACGTTATCGAAAGTACGACTCTTTGTACTAGCCAAATAAGCCCCAAAAAATTATTATGCCCCTTATCCGTTTCTAAAAAGGGATAAAGCAGATTGGTCTGTGGTTTTTAAAACTAAGGCAAGATTTATGTTCTATGGACAGAATATTCCTGATGAACAAGATGATCTAGAGGAAAATGTTGAAATAACATTTGCAGACAATCAAACTGATTTGGGACCTTTAAATGACGAGGCAAATGTATTAGTCGATGCATTTGAGAGTGTAGAGGAAAACGACATAAAACATGAAATCAAGTCTGAATCAGAAAACGACGAAGACCGAGTAAAATTTGGTAATTTTCACAACTATTCACATTAAATTTACCTACATTTAATATTGCATTTTTAACAGTTAATCATATCATAATTATTATGATTTATATATGTATCAATGTGGTAGGTATATTATGTCTGGCCCTCGACGACGTGGAGGTGAGAATAGTGGCTTCGGTAACCTAACGGTAATGAATCATTTCGCATACATACAATAAATTAACATTTAAATATATAGTGTTATAATATTTTATATGCTGAAATAACATTTTTACTATTCATTCGACAACCTAAGAGGGCCCAATACAAAGAAAAAACTAAAGAGCTTAAAATCATGATTGAGCAGCTACATGAGTATAGTCATCTTCAGACCATGCAGTTGGAGCAGCTAAATCATAAGTTTGCGAAGTACGTGCACAATCATGATAGTCGTCCTTCGTCGTCTGCTGATTTCGGAAGCGATGCTTGAGGTATGTGTTTTTTATGACTTAAAGATGATGACATTTTGGCATGGAGTGGGTGAGGATGATACTTTTGATACGTTTATATGGTTTGTGGACATGTAACTTTGATGTATTTTGTTTATGAACAGGTATGTGTTGGTTTTTGAATGTTTTGTTTTGTTTATGTTGATGTTTATTTTATTTATTTTGGTTGTTTGTATTGTTTTTAGTATATATGTATTGTATATATGTGGAATTGATTGGAATTGGATTGGACTGGAAATGGGATGGATGGAAAGTTATATGCTTGCTGTTATTAAAAAAACCAGTTTGTCTAACTGTTTCCAATGACTATCTGGTCATTGTTTTGTAACGGTTTCCAACGGTTCAAGTCGTTTAAAGCCATTGGTAATGTCGTTCGAAATAATCCGTTGGACGTCGTGAAAGCTATTCAAACGGCCGCAAATGGCCTTTAACAGCGATCAACTTCTAATAGCCATTGGAATAGCCTTGTATTATAGTAGTGTCTATATCTTTTTATTCCCTCGCTTTATCCCTGTTACAACTTTTTACATCTCCGCCACATTGGATCCGCTGAGCGATTTAACAACAAAGGTATTAATATGTTAAAAATTGTGTTAAATATTGTTAAAATGTTTTTATACGTTGTACAATTTTCAGCACGGACAATACATTGTAAATATAAACAAGAGTTAGAGAAAATGTGTAACGACCCGCATACTACGTATCGAAGGATCATAGAATATTTATTTCTTTCACATACAAAGTCGTATGGTCATGTAACTTTGGGAGACGACAATTGGGGTATTTCCAATATTCATGATTTTTGCCGATTTTTAAATGACCATTTTGCCCCTAGGTCATCTTGTTTCGGCCATAATTTTGATTGGAAAGGAGTTTGACCTGAAACCACTTCCGTTAGATCCAGATGATGGTTTACCTTTCCGTAGAGTGGTCATATGTGAAAAATGGACTTACCATTTGGGAGATATGGCTGAAATAAGGTTTGGAAGATGAAAAACTGCTTAACTGGGCCAAATGAGGTGATTAATGAATGGGCCCATCACCCATTTCGGGATTAGTGTTATGGGGAGGCTGAAATGATCTAGGTTTTCATTTCATTACAGTTTTCTAGTCGCCATTTTCATTCTTGGAACCATAACAATAGCCTCCAACATCTAGAATCACATCTAATCACTTTCTAATCAAGTATTAGCCTAATCTATGTCAAATCAAAGGGGAATAACACCAAAGCAAGGTTACAACTACTGTGTTGTCTTGGGAACAATGCCAAATCAAAGGATAGTTCAGTTTTTAAAGTTTATTTGTGGCTAAGGTGAGTGATTTACATAATTTCTCACTAATTATGGTTAATTAAGGGTAATTAGTGTTAATTAGCGAATTTAAACATGACTAAATTTTGGAAAAATGTTCATAAATTTCGAAATATTGTTTTAGGTCTCTGTTAGAAAATTTGGTTAATTCGGTTAAGTTTTACTAATCCTATCATTATTTTTGCTTAAACACGCTTAAGGGAAAATATGGGGTTTTGGCTATTTTGATCCGTTTTAACCTATCATATTGTTGATTTGGTGTCTATGATTGTTTATACATGTTGCTATGACTGTTTGGATTGTTTTATGGTTGTTTAGAACAGTTAGAATGGTTGAAAGCGCCGTTGTGTGGCGTAAAATAGTCGCGGAAGAGTTGCAGGAAAGTTGTGCAGGAATCAGATCAGATTGCCCCTCCGAACCCGACCCGATCGTGGCTACCTCTCCACGAGCCAAACCGCTTCTCCTCAGGTTACACGAGCTGGCTACTCCAAACCGAACCGTGATGCTTCTTCTGAACCGGCAGGGTGCCCACGAACTAAAGTGCCACGAACCGGAGTTCTACCCCGACCCGATCCGAAGTCACGATCGGACCTGGAGCAGGGATCACCTATGAACTGAACTGGAGCATGATGTCATGACCAGGAGCTTGGGCACCACGACCCGATCCGATGCAGGTGGCTCGAACCGATCCGAAGGAGGATAACGACCACGAACCGAACTTAGAAGTTTGAACGCGAGGCATGGGTTGCGAACCAAATGAAGATCGGTCCGGAGAAGACCAAAACCCAAGATGCAAAGGTAGTCCAAATGGGAAGTTTGTACCCATGATCCATTTGGGAACCAACGGGTCAACTTCATGAGTTGGGCTTTGCTGCGGGACGTGTGGAAAGGGGTTATCAACGTCCATAGCTTTGACTCACCACAGAGACGGATGTTAGGCGACGTATCAATGCAGTGGGGTAGTTATTACTCCATGGGGGCAGAGTGATTGTAGCATGGCTATGAGATAGAGCAGTGGAGTTGTTATGACTTCATGGGGCAGAGTGGACATAGCAAGGACTAGTGGCTATGGATCAGTGCAGTGGTGTCATTATGACTCCATGGGGGTAGAGTGATCATAGCAAGGAATGAGTGGTCAGAGCGGTGGATATCGTATGCTTTACACACTGAGTGAGAGATGTGAGGATGGTGATTGTTTGTTATCCCTATGTCATGCACAACCCACCCCCGTATTCTTTACACCTTATGTTTAGTGGCACCTTAAAGTATTAAGCGGTATGTTGTGCTAACTCTTTGGTTGTAGGTCCAGGTTCAGGTATGGTTTAGTATACCTGTTATTGTTCTGTTTTGATGCTTATCGCTCATACCAAACTTTTGTCTGACCCAGAGTTTTATGTCTCTTCTTATTACTCTGGGTGCTCTTGAACGGGCAGACTAGAGACAGGTTAGGTGGTATGCACGGGAAGCTGTACCGGAGACGAGCAGGAGGCTCCCATGTATGATATATATAGATATTCTCCCTGTGTCGCTGCTGGTCACTACTTTGGGCATTAGTAGTGTACCTTTACTTTCTTTTGCTTTAGAGACAGTTTTAAAGTTGTAATAATGATGACGTGGAACATAAGCTGTAATTGGATTTTCCGCTGCTATGATGATTAATTTTCAGCTTATGCACTGTCTCACCCGTTTTACGTCAAAGTATGTTATTATTATATTTTATTCCATGCGTTGTGAGATATTATATAGGTTCCTTGTTAGTTCAAATACCCTTCCTTTCCTTTCTTTGACGACCGTCCCATGCTGGTTGGACATTGGCACGACGCACTTTCAATGAAAATGTCGGCTGGTGCAGGGCCGGCCGTCACATTTGGTATTAGAGCTCTAGGTTACGTAGTTAACCTAGGGAAAGACACCAGGGAGAGATAATACGTATATGAGAGCACGTATTTGTGATTATTTTGTTTTTCAAAAGCTATATATATACTATTAGTATAGATAAGGATGAAGGCGCACTGCACTGACACCACAAAGAGGATGGTTAATCGTTTCTCTTTACAGAATGAACGATGAGCCGATATACGAGGGGTGCTGGTAGAGGAGCCAACAATGGGAATGCTCCTGACATGAGGGCTATGTTTACTGACTTCATGAGAGAGATGCTTAGAAACGTGCAAGGAGCAGTTCCCAATGCTGCAAATGGTGGTGGTGCTGCGGTGCAGGCGCCTAGGGACGATTTCGCCAAGTTATGCAAGGATTACACTAGTCTTGGTGGAAAGCCGTTCCACGGAATGGAATCAGCCACGGATGTTCAGGATTGGTTGGATAGCTGTAAGCATATTTTCGAAGACTTAGGTATCGAGGATGCGATGAAGAGAAAGTTAGCGTCCCATCAGCTGCAAGGACGGGCGATAAATTGGTGGAATGCTATTAAGGCTGCTACTCCAGAGGACCAAATTACATGGGATCAGTTTAAGACCCGATTCAGTGAAAAATTTATCCCAGCTGCTCAGAAGTCAGAGTTATTTAGGAAGTTCTTGGAGCTAAAGCAGAATGGTAGAGCTGTCTCAGAGTATATTGCTGAGTTCGATACTTTATCAAAGTATGGATTATCTCTTATCGACACTCCCGAGAAGAAGAACGAGAAGTTCATAACAGGCTTAGATCAGTACTTGGGGGAAAGGCTTCTTAACCACATCGATGAGACGTTTGAATCGATTGTGAGGAAAGCATTGAGGTCAGAGAATCTTTACCCTAAGTAGAAGATTGAGGTTGCATTTGTAGAGGAGCTAAAGCCACAAGCAAGCGGTGGAGGCAAGAATGGTTCTCAGAATAAGAGAAAGCATACTCATACCAAGAATGGCCAGAAGAAAGAGAATAAGAAAGGTGTTGAGTGCTTCAGCTGTGGTAAGAAGGGCCACTATGCCAAAGAATGTCAGGCCAAGCCAGCGGATAGGAAGTGCTTCAACTGTGGCCAAGTGGGACATCACAAGGATAAGTGTCCGCAACCCCCTAAAGAAAAGCAGATTGTGAAAGAATATGCTATCAATGTCGTTCCTTCTTTGTCGAATGCCCCAACTACGGCGGAGAAAGGAAAGAATGTTGTTTCTCAAGGTATGCTTTCTGTTTATTATGTTTTTATTCGAGTATTGTTTGATACCGGAGGTTCCAGTTCCTTCATATCTAGTGACCTGGTAGATAGGTTGGGATTGGAGCCCGAGATTGTCGATAGACCTTTGGTAGTGACGAACCCGATTGGTGGTTCAACTAGCCTTAGCATGATTTGTCGTAATATGGTCTTATCGAGTCATGGATGCATGTTTGTTTGTGATTGCTTTGTTTTAGGCTTTACCGGGCTTGGCATTATTTTGGGAGTCGAATGGCTCCAAAGATACGGGGTGGTGGTAGACTGTGAGGGCTTTTTGGTGACAGTTAGAGCGGATGATGGGCGGAGGGTAGTGTTTGGTGGTCTACCTAATGATGGGGTAATGGCTAGTTTTCTAAATTCCCTCGACATCTCGCATGATGAGTTATTAGATGTGTCCGTGGCTGGCCAGTATGCGGACGTCTTCGAGGAAGTGACCGGACTTTCACCACACCGAGAGATTGAGTTCCGTATTGACTTAGTGAAAGATTCCAGACCTATAGTGATGCCACTTCGTCATATGGCGCCAAGGGAGCAGGGATAGCTCGGGGTGCAAGTAAGTGATCTTTTGAAGAAGGGATTTATCGGAAGAAGTGTTTCTGAGTGGAGGAGCACCAGTTGTGTTTGCTACCAAGGCAGATGGTTCCCTTCGATTGTGTGTGGACTACCGCAATTGAATAAAGTGACGAGGAAGAATAAGTATCCTCTACCATGGATAGATGATTTGTTCGATTAGTTGAGTGGCGCGAGAGTGTTCTCCCAGTTAGATCTCGCGATAGGCTTTCATCAGCTTAGAGTGGAAGCTGAAAGTATAGCTAAAACGGCATTTCGGACGCCATCTGGATTTTATGAGTGGTTGGTCATGCCATTTGGGTTGACCAATGAACCATCATATTTTGTGGACCTTATGAACAGGGTATTCAGAGATTAGTTGAATAAATTTTGTTTTTGTGTTCGTGGACGATATCCTTGTTTATTCGAGGACAGAGGAAGAACACAAGGAACACTTAAGGATAGTGATGGAGGTGTTAAGAAAACACCAATTGAAAGCATAGTTTTTTAAGTGTCACTTCTGGAGGAGGGAAGTGAGATTCTTGGGCCATGTCGTTTCAGAGAACGGTATTGCCGTGGATCCTGTAACACTCCGCATTTTTAAGTATAATTAAAAATAAAATAAAATATATGAAAATATGCTTATGATAGGTAAATAATGGTGATGCATAAGAAGAATTAATTAATACATGAAAGAAACGAAAAACTAGTTCGATAACGGTGTGTGTAACGGAAAAGATAGTAAATGAGGATAATTAATTTAATAATCAGGAATTAGGTAAAATGGACATCACCATTGCGTTCCTCTCGAAATTTTACATGAAATAGAGTCCGAGTTTTCGAAAATCGGAGTCCGGATGAAGAAGTTATGGCCTGTAGAAGATTCAGAAGGTTTCGGTCAGCACAAAACTGGGCAGGTCGACCCGAGGGTCGACCTGGGGCCCAGGTCGACTAGGGGGTCGACCTGAGAGTCAACCTCCCCCATGGGGGTTGACTATAGTGTCGACCCCCCTGCAGGTCGACCTAGTCAGCCTGTTTCGGTCCAGAACACGTTTTTGAAGCCCTGGGATGATTTTTGATGGTCCGGATTGGTTTTAGGGTTAATCTGATGGCTGAAATGAGTTCCTGCACCTACAAATACACCCTAAGACCTAGCCTCCTCTACACACAATTCTATTCTTCTTCTTCTCTGCCTCTGTTCTAAATAAAAATAAAAATGGCGTCGCTACTCTGCTGGAATCAAAACTAGAAGCTAATCAACATCAACCTAAGCAATTCAATTCAAATTAGAGATTAAAGCTTCTGCAACAATTCTACAACAACTAAAGTTCTTTCTTTAATCCAATCAAGGCAAGTGCAGTTATTTTCCGATATAAATGTTAATTCTGATTGTGACATGAATTATAAATCTGAATCTGAGGTTATATCTATTCTGTTCTGTTCTGTTTGGATCTATCTTATTTTGTATTTTTTTTCCTCTTTCTGTTCTATAGCCAGGCTACCACGAGCCTGAGCCAGTCTCATAAGAGATTAACCTACGCTAAAATATTTGGGACAGTAAAATGAATGATGCATAAATTGGGCATGACCAATAGGTGACTGATTTGAGGAAAGAACATGGACTGTAGCTAGAACAAAATCTGAGACATATGACTGGACATGTTATATTTATAACATAAATGGGTATTGAACATATGATTTGTGATAAAAAGAATATGGCTTAGGTATAAAGATTTACATGAGAGTAGGGCATCTATTAATGTAAATAAACACCTAAGTAAGGGATCTTTGGGATATATGACATGCATAGTAATAGATGGCTATATTTGGTATATAATCATATTGTGAATCATGACAATTATTTATGCATGTGAACTTAGGCAAGATTTATAATTAGGCAAGATATGTTTGTGAAACTTTAAGAAATGATTAAATCTGTTATATTTGCCTAATTTGCTAGCTTTGTTACATTGCCTAATCCGCTAGTTCTGTTATATTTCTTAATCTGCTAGTTCTGCTCTACTGCCTAGTCTGCTAGATCTGTTCATCTGCCAAATCTGTCATCTGCTAAGTCTGTTGAAAATGCAAAATCTGCTAGTTTGCTTAATCTGATAAATCCGTTAAGTTGCCTAATCTGAAGAATCGGTTATCTGCTATATTTGTTGAGTTGGTATAATTAGTCCGCTATTGACATAATCTGAATTAGCTATGAATAATTGACATGTATATTAGATGTGGATATAAATGGTAAATCATTAATTAATTGGCCGCAAAGATAAACATGGATAACTCGAGGTTAGATTGAGTTTGCGGCGTAATTCTGCCCGGAACTGCCCGACATATTCCAGTGGTCGCAAACAATAGGTTCTAATGTGAGAAGTTAGTCATAACGTGCTTGAAGCCCGAGGTTAGACTCAGTTTGCGACAGAAACCTGCCCGGAACCAACCGGCCTAACCAGTAGCCGCAAATTGTCAGTCTAATGTGAGAGGTTTGGGCATTAATATTTAATTAATGAAAATCTGAGATAATTATGATGTCTAAAACGTGTTGGGTAAGGTTAAACCAATTTGACCAATGAATCTGGTAAACCCATTTCGTGAATCCGTAGGCCCAATACAAAGTTAGATAATCTGTAACCAGTTAATCTATAAGTCTGTTAATCTGTAACCAGTTAATTTGTAAGCCTGTTAATCCGAACATCTGATCCGTTAGTCTGAAAACTTGTTAACTTGATTGTCTGATCTGTGAACTAATTAATCTAAATTTTTGTATGTCTGAAACTTGTAAACAAGTTAAGCTGATATCTGTTAGTCTGGGGACACAAGGTTAGGAGGGGAATTACTTGTGTCATATGTTGTTTGGGACCCGTATTAGTCAGTAACCCTTTCTGGTATCAAAACTTTGACCTAACAGTAGGTAGGGTATGGGCACGCTTACTGAACTAATTATAAGCGGTTCATTCTGATAATGGCGAGGGTTGATGATGGTGCGTTCCAACCGGGTCATGTGCGTGCATGGATCCCGGTCTACCTCTGAGGATGTAAGACGCCGTGACATCTGTAAATAGGTCTGTGCTAATTGGTTGTCACTTTAGGGAGTGATACACCCTACTGTGGGGCCGACACGGGATATTTATGTATTAGGGAGCCGATCGCTTGAGGTAGGGTTTTAGGGTACACTTAGTTCTGTCTGTTTCTGTTGGTACCGTTTGTTTCTGTTGGGTGGTAACACCTGTCTGTTTCTGCGTGGTACCGTCTGTTCGGGTGGTAAAGGCCCATTACTAGTGTACACCTAATTCTACATTCTGTTTCCGTAGGGATTAATCTATTTCTTCTTCTGTCTGTTCTGATCAGGTAGTAAAGGCCCATTATTAGCATCCTGTTTCTGTTAAATTATTCTGTACCCGTTTCTGTTTCAGTTTAGACTTTAGGGTGACACCTAATTCTGTTATACTAGTATTAGTGCAGAGAAGTGTAAAGTAATAGTTTATATCATTCTGTTCTTTTGTTATATCTACTACACCTATTACAGTTATCACTCATCCAGTTTTATGTTCATGTCATATTCTTATTATCTGTTCATATGCTGAATGTCACTGGACTTGCCAGACTTTTTGTTTGACCCTTGTTGTTTCGCCTCCTTTCTTCCGTTCCCCCCAGGTTATCCAAGGAGGGAATACTTTAGCTTGATCTGGATTTCTCTTTGCTTGAAGTGCTTAAAGTATGGCTTGGCTCTGTATAGCTTCCGTTCTATGGGGATTATGATTTTAAACCATGCATTTTGAAGGCTTTTGTACAAGACTGATATTTTGTACTTGAATTCTGAGATTTGAAAGGATGTAACCATATTGATTTCTGTTTCCGCTGTAATAAAGTTAAAAATTTTCAAGTACTGTTTTATCTGTCTTGTAAGTTTCTGTTCTGTTTACTAAAATGCTCCACCAAAGTTAAGGCATTCCCTTTGTGAGTGACCTTAACAGACGTGGGGTGTTACACTTGGTATCAGAGCTGAAGGTTACCAGATTGGGTAAAGTTTTTGGAAAACTATTTAAAAAAAAAGGTTTTTAAAAGGAAGTATTTTCAAAAATAAAGCTTATTTTGAAAAACATGATCCCCAAGAGCCATATATCTTTCCTTCAGTCCTTTTTGTATTGAATCTTTCCTTTTTTTCGTTCCAGCATGTCTGAAGCATCTGAGATACCAGAGGGTGTTCATGTACCCGGTTGGTTTCGTCAATATCTTGAGGCTAGGACCGCCGCCGCAGGTCCAGCAAATGATCCCCCTCCTCCTCCGCCCCCTCCTCGTGCAATTACTTTCTCAAAGATCTGTAGAGATTTTAGGGCCATGGGTGGAAAGGATTTCAAGGGAACTGAATCATTCGTCGAAGCGAGGAACTGGCTCAAAGAAACTGAGGATCTATTCGTTATCTTTGAGGTGGACGACAGGCAGAAGGTACAGTTGGCGGTATGGCTGCTCAAAGATGAAGCTTCCTACTGGTGGGAAGTCACTAATGCCGAGAGGCCGGTTGAGACATGGATGGATTTCAGAACAAGGTTTGAGACAAAATTTCTCTCGCAAGCTGAACGGAGTTTACAACTGGAAAAGTTCTTATCTCTTAAGCAAGGAAGTATGACGATCAAGGAATACGTCAACCAGTTCAACCAACTAGCTAGGTTCAGATTGGATTTAGTCAACACTCAGCATAAAAAGGCTCTCCGCTTTGTTAAAGGATTGAACGAGCCACTGCACAGCCTAGCCATGACCCACGTACCCATGGGAGCGACTTACGAGAAATTGGTGGACATGGCACTACTGCACGAGGAAGACAAGGGCCCGAAAGAGACAAAGAAGGAAGAACCACAGAATAAGAAAGCATGGCCCAAAAAGGAAACACAAAAGAAGGATGAGAAGTCTGAAGATAAGAAGGGGAAAAAGTGCTTTACTTGTGGGAGCTCGACTCATCTGAACAAGGATTGCAGAAAAAGGAAAGGCACTTGCTTCAACTGTGGAGAGATGGGACACTTCACTAGGGACTGCCCGAAGAGACGAGGGCAAGGAGGGCAGGCGAACACTCTAGAGGCTAGTGGCTAGGATAGAAATAGGAAAATTTCTATAGTAGGTTTAATTTCTTTATCTTATTATGGAGTTAAGACTTTTTCTGATTCTGGTATTTTGATTTTGTAATCGATACTCTGCACTTTAATACTAGTATTATTTCTGAATTCCGCTGTAGACTCAGACCCATAAGCGTTATGGCTCATCTATTTGAGATTGGGGTTTGAGGGATATCTGTGTTAGGCGTCAAGTATGACGCATACATTCTGAGTTTTCGTAGGGTATGAGTTTATCATGCTTAGCTTCCTAAGAATCATTAGGGAACCTGATCTATACCAGTAGTCTGTAAATAGCTGAATACTTCTGATAAGATTTCCAGTTTTGACATTGTCTAAAGAAGGTAATCCTCTGGGTGTCAATTTGATGTTGGTTTCGGTCTTTGGGGCCGATACTTAGGACCCATGTCTAATGGGAACCAAGTTTTTGTTCTATCTGTACTCGCTTCCATCATTCGACTGTATCTTATCGATCGAATCTTTGAGCTTTAGGTAGAAACTAATGGGTGTAAACATGTGTTTGAGACATGTTATGTTTGATGGTTGCAAGTGGATGCAAGTGGTTGCTAGTGGTTGCCCGTGGATGCATATACACACACTAGGCACTAGATCGGCTCGAAAACACTCTCATACTGCATATGGATGTGTGAGCATTTTCAATTTTTGTGGATGCAAAATGATTGACTCAGCACGTGGATGTTGCATATGACTGAATGGTTGTGCACTCATATAGAAATGATATGTATCGAGTAGGAAAATTGCATACATGTTGGACTCATGGCACTGGCATAATTCGCATTAAGGGGGTCAATTGAATCAGTGGACCGCCTAATCTTTGCATTAGACAAGGAACATATACACACACTTCTTGCATATGTTCATACAGCATAAGAAATCTCTTAAGGACAATGAATGCCTGTGATTGGTGATTGAGTAAATGGATGATTGGATGGTAGGACACATTCTTCTTAACTCGAAGATTTCAGGGACGAAATCCTTTAAGGAGGGGAGAATGTAACACCCCGCATTTTTAAGTATAATTAAAAATGAAATAAAATATATGAAAATATGCTTATGATAGGTAAATAATGGTGATGCATAAGAAGAATTAATTAATACATGAAAGAAAAGAAAAATTAGTTCGATAACGGTGTGTGTAACGGAAAAGATAGTAAAATGAGGATAATTAATTTAAGAATCAGGAATTAGGTAAAATGGACATCACCATTGCGTTCCCCTCGAAATTTTACATGAAATAGAGTCCGAGTTTTCGAAAATCGGAGTCCGGATGAAGAAGTTATGGCCTGTAGAAGATTCAGAAGGTTTCGGTCAGCACAGAACTGGGCAGGTCGACCCGGGGGTCGACCTGGGAGTCGACCTCCCCCATGGGGGTCGACTATAGTGTCGACCCCCCCATAGGTCGACCTAGTCAGCCTGTTTCGGTCCAGAACACGTTTTTGAAGCCCTGGGATGATTTTTGATGGTCCGGATTGGTTTTAGGGTTAATCTGATGGCTGAAATGAGTTCCTACACCTATAAATACACCCTAAGACCTAGCCTCCTCTACACACAATTCTATTCTTCTTCTTCTCTGCCTCTGTTCTAAATAAAAATAAAAATGGCGTCGCTACTCTGCTGGAATCAAAACTAGAAGCTAATCAACATCAACCTAAGCAATTCAATTCAAATTAGAGATTAAAGCTTCTGCAACAATTCTACAACAACTAAAGTTCTTTCTTTAATCCAATCAAGGCAAGTGCAGTTATTTTCCGATATAAATGTTAATTCTGATTGTGACATGAATTATAAATCTGAATCTGAGGTTATATCTATTCTGTTCTGTTCTGTTTGGATCTATCTTATTTTGTATTTTTTTTCCTCTTTCTGTTCTATAGCCAGGCTACCACGAGCCTGAGCCAGTCTCATAAGAGATTAACCTACGCTAAAATATTTGGGACAGTAAAATGAATGATGCATAAATTGGGCATGACCAATAGGTGACTGATTTGAGGAAAGAACATGGACTGTAGCTAGAACAAAATCTGAGACATATGACTGGACATGTTATATTTATAACATAAATGGGTATTGAACATATGATTTGTGATAAAAAGAATATGGCTTAGGTATAAAGATTTACATGAGAGTAGGGCATCTATTAATATAATAAACACCTAAGTAAGGGATCTTTGGGATATATGACATGCATAGTAATAGATGGCCATATTTGGTATATAATCATATTGTGAATCATGACAATTATTTATGCATGTGAACTTAGGCAAGATTTATAATTAGGCAAGATATGTTTGTGAAACTTTAAGAAATGATTAAATCTATTATATTTGCCTAATTTGCTAGTTTTGTTACATTGTCTAATCCGCTAGTTCTGTTATATTGCTTAATCTGCTAGTTCTGCTCTACTGCCTAGTCTGCTAGATTTGTTCATCTGCCAAATCTGTCATTTGCTAAGTCTGTTGAAAATGCTAAATCTGCTTGTTTGCTTAATCTGATAAATCCGTTAAGTCGCCTAATCTGAAGAATCTGTTATCTGCTATATTTGTTGAGTTGGTATAATTAGTCCGCTATTGACATAATCTGAATTAGCTATGAATAATTGACATGTATATTAGGCGTGGATATAAATGGTAAATCATTAATTAATTGGCCGCAAAGATAAACATGGCTAACTCGAGGTTAGAATGAGTTTGCGGCGTAATTCTGCCCGGAACCGCCCGGCATATTCCAGTGGTCGCAAACAATAGGTTCTAATGTGAGAAGTTAGTCATAACGTGCTTGAAACCCGAGGTTAGACACAGTTTGCGATAGAAACCTGCTCGGAACCAACCGGCCTAACCAGTTGCCGCAAACTGTCAGTCTAATGTGAGAGGTTTGGGCATTAATATTTAATTAATGAAAATTTGAGATAATTATGATGTCTAAAACGTGTAGGGTAAGGTTAAACCAATTTGACCAATGAATCTGATAAACCCGTTTCGTGAATCCGTAGGCCCAATACAAAGTTAGATAATCTGTAACCAGTTAATCTGTAAGTCTGTTAATCTGTAACCAGTTAATCTGTAAGCCTGTTAATCCGAATATCTGATCCGTTAGTCTGAAAACCTATTAACTTGATTGTCTGATCTGTGAAATAGTTAATCTAAATTTTTGTATGTCTGAAACTTGTAAACAAGTTAAGCTGAAATCTGCTAGTCTGGGGACACAAGGTTAGGAGGGGAATTACTTGTGTCATCTGTTGTTTGGGACCCGTATTAGTCAGTAACGCTTTCTGGTATCAAAACTTTGACCCAAAGTAGGTAGGGTCCGGGCACGCTTACTGAACTAATTATAAGCAATTCATTCTGATAATGGCGAGGGGTGTTGATGGTGCGTTCCAACCGGGCCATGTGCGTGCATGGATCCCGGTCTGCCTCTGAGGATGTAAGATGCCGTGACATCTGTAAATAGGTCTGTGCCAATTGGTTGTCACTTTAGGGAGTGATATACCCTATTGTGGGGCCGACACAGGATATTTATGTATTAGGGAGCCGATCGCTTGGGGTAGGGTTTTAGGGTACACTTAGTTCTGTCTGTTTCTGTTGGTACCGTTTGTTTCTGTTGGGTGGTAACACCTGTCTGTTTCTGCATGGTACCGTCTGTTTGGGTGGTAAAGGCCCATTACTAGTGTACACCTAATTCTACATTCTGTTTCCGTAGGGATTAATCTGTTTCTGCTTCTGTCTGTTCTGATTGGGTAGTAAAGGCCCATTATTAGCATCCTGTTTCTGTTAAATTATTCTATACCCGTTTCTGTTTCAGTTTAGACATTATGGTGACACCTAATTCTGTTATACTAGTATTAGTATAGAGAATTGTAAAGTAATAGCTTATATCATTCTGTTCTTTTGTTATTTCTGCTACACCTGTTACAGTTATCTCTCATCCAGTTTTATGTTCATGTCATATTCTTATTATCTGTTCATATGCTGAAAGTCACTGGACTTGCCAGACTTTTTGTCTGACCCTTGTTGTTTCGCCTCCTTTCTTCCGTTTCCCCCCAGGTTATCCAAGGAGGGAATACTTTAGCTTGATCCAGATTTCTCTCTGCTTGAAGTGCTTAAAGTATGGCTTGGCTCTGTATAGCTTCCGTTCTATGGGGATTATGATTTTAAACCATGCATTTTGAAGGCTTTTGTACAAGACTGATATTTTGTACTTGAATTCTGAGATTTGAAAGGATGTAACCATATTGATTTCAGTTTCCGCTGTAATAAAGTTAAAAAATTTCAAGTACTGTTTTATCTGTCTTGTAAGTTTCTGTTCTATTTACTAAAATGCTCCACCAAAATTAAGGCATTCCCTTTGTGAGTGACCTTAACAGAGGTGGGGTGTTACAGATCCTGTGAAGGTGGCTATGGTACAAGATTGGTCTACGCCCAAGAATGCAACAGACATAAGCAGTTTCTTGGGATTACTGGATATTATCGCAAGTTTATCCAAGACTTCTCCAAGATAGTAGCACTGTTGAATCAGTTGACTAAGAAAAATCAAACTTTCGTCTAGGATGAAAAGTGTGAGAATGCATTCAAAATCTAAAGGAAAAGTTGACACGTGCACCAGTGTTAATCATTCCTAAGGGGAATGAATGGATGACAGTATATACAGATGTATGTGGTACCGGACTAGGTGCTGTACTGATGCAAGGAGGTAGGGTTGTAGCTTATGCAAGTCGGCAATTGAAACCGCACGAGAAAAGATACCCTACCCATGACTTGGAATTAGCAGCGATCGTATTTGCATTGAAGATTTGGAGACATTATCTCTTGGGAGAAAGATTCGAGTTGTTTACCGATCATAAATCGTTAAAGTATCTTTTCTCTCAAAAGGATCTAATCTCCGACAGCAAAGATGGTTAGAATTCTTGGCTTCTTACGATTTCAATATCGCATATACACTAGGAAAGGGCAATGCGGTAGCTGATGTATTGAGCAGAAGACATGCCAGTTTAGAGGCTATGTTTCTTGAGTGGAAGCAACTGGAGTACATCGCTGGGTATGATTTCAGACTAAAGTGCGAATTGGATCCAGAAATGTTAGCAAATTTGACAATCAGACCCACTTTGGTTAAGCGGATCGGTTCCAGTCAGAGGGACGATCCTAATCTATTGGAAATCATCTCAAATTTAGAGATGGGTATCAACAAAGAGATGAACAAGTATGGGCTTGATCGAGATAGATGGCTTAGAAAGAATGGAAGACTTATTGTGCCTAATGTCAATGGATTGAGAGATGAAGTGCTTAGAGAATGTCATCACTCAAAACTGACTATACATCCCGATGGTAACAAGATGTATCGAGACGTGAAGCAGACCTACTACAAGGAAGGGATGAAAAGATACGTTGGGAAGTTTATATCCAAATGCATGAATTTTCAGCTAGTTAAAGCTTAGCAAAATAAGCCTAGTGGCTTGTTACAACCATTAGAAATTCCAGAATGGAAATGGGAACAAGTCTCAATGGATTTCATTGATGGGTTACCAAGGACTAGATCGGGCCATGATAGCATTTCGGTGATTGTGAACCCATTAACCAAGAGTGCAAGATTTGTACCTGTCAAGTCGAATAAAACGACAACTAAGTTAGCAGAACTATATGTAAAGTGGGTATTGAGATTTCATGGAATACCCAAAGGCATTGTGAGCGACCGAGATCCATTGTTTAATAGTGGATTTTGGAAAAGCTTACAAGAGGCGTTAGGATCAGAATTACATCTCAGTACAGCGTATCATCCTCAAACTGACTGTCAGACAGAGAGGGTGAATCGTATGTTACAAGATCTCCTGAGAGCTTGCATATTGGATTTTGGTGGATCATGGGATGACCATTTGCATCTACTAGTGTTTGCATATAATGACAGTTATCAATCCAGTATTTGTATGGCTCCATTTGAAGCTTTGTATGGAAGACCATGTAACTCACCGTCATGTTGGTTAGAAACTGGTGAGAAGTTTGTGCTTGGGCCAGATGTGATAAGAGAAACTCCAGCTAAGATTAAGATTATCCAACAACGAATGAAGGCTGCCCAAGATAGGCAGAAGAGTTATGCTAATAACAGGAGAAGAGAATTAAAGTTCTTCGTTGGCGACTTGGTGTTTGTCAAGATTTCTCCGTTAAAGAGCGTGATTCGATTTGGTAGGAAAGGCAGGTTAACACCAAGATTTGTTGGTCCATTCCCAGTTCTTGAGCAAATTGGGATTCTGGCATATAAAGTTGAATTACCAGAGAAGATGGAAGGAGTTCATAACGTATTTCATGTTTCCCAGTTAAGGAAATTCGTGCACGACCCCGATGTGATATTTCACCTGATTAGTTGGATGATATCGAGGTTGAACCCGAGGCGGTTCGGAATCGCAAACCTATGCGTATTGTTGGGAACGATACGAAGCAACTTCGAACGAAGGCGGTGAAATTAGTCAAAGTTCGACGGGGCGAGAATGAGAATGATTGTACTTGGGAGACAGAGGAGTGCATTAGGAAGACGTATCCAGAACTCTTCGCCAGGTAAGATTTCCGTTTCGATTTAGTCTTTCCGCGTGCTAGGATAGTTTTTTTTTGCATGTTTAATTGTTGTATATGATTGGTAGGCATGCGGGATCCTTCGTATGTTTTAGGTTAAGGAATTTCGGGGACGAAATTTCTTAGGGGGGGGGGGGGGGGGGAGGGGGATGTAACGACCCGCATGCTACGTATCGAAAGATTGTAGAATATTTATTTCTTTCACATACGAAGTCGTTTGGTCATGTAACTTTGGGAGACGACTATTGGGGTCATTTCCCATATTCATGATTTTTGCCGATTTTTAAATGACCATTTTGCCCCTAGCTTATCTTGTTTCGGCCATAACTTTTGATTGGAAAGGATTCTTGATCTGAAACCACTTCCATTAAATCTTTATGATGGTTTACCTTTCCGTAGAGTGGTCATATGTGAAAAACGGACTTACCGTTTGAGAGATATGGCTGAAATAAGGTTTGGAAGATGAAAAACTGCTTAACCGGGCCAAATGAGGTGATTAGTGAATGAGCCCATAACCCATTTTGGGATTGGGTTATGGGGAGGCTGAAATGAGCTAGGTTTTCATTTCATTTCAGTTTTCTAGCCACCACTTTCATTCTAGGAACCCTAACAATGGCCTCCAACATCTAAAATAACCTCTAATCACTTTCTAATCAAGTGTTAGCCTAATCTACGTCAAATCAAACGAGAATAGCACCAGACCAAGGTTAGAACCGTTGTGTTGTCTTGGGAACAGCGCCAAATCAGAGGATAGTTCAGTTTTGAAAGTTTATTTGTGGCTAAGGTGAGTGATTTGCATAATTCCTCACTAATTATGGTTAATTAAGGGTAACACTAGCGAATTTAAACATGATTAAATTCTGGAAAAATGTTCATAAATTTTGAAATATTGTTTTAGGCCTCTGTTAGAAAATTTGGTTAATTCGGTTAAGTTTTACTGATCCTATCATTAGTTTTTCTTAAACACGCTAAAGGGAAAATATGGGATTTTTGCTATGTTTGATCCGTTTTAACCTATCATATTGTTGTTTTGGTGTCTATGATTGATCATACATGTTGCTATGGCTGTTTGGAATGTTTTATGGTTGTTTAGAACAGTTAAAATGGTCAAAATCGTCGTTATGTGGTGTAAAACAGTCGCGGAAGAGTTGCAGGAAAGTTGTGCAGGAATTGGATCGGATTGGCCCTCAGAACCCGACCCGATCATAGCTACCTCTCCACGAGCCGAGCCGCTTCTCCTCATGTTACACGAGCTGGCTACTCCGAACCGAACCGTGATGATTATTCCGAACTGACAGGGTGCCCACGAACCAAAGTGCCACGAACCGGAGTTCTACCCCGACCCGATCCGAAGTCACGATCCGACCCAAAGCAGGGATCACCTACGAACTGAACTGGAGTATGATGTCACGACCAGAAGCTTGGGCACCACGACCTGATCCGATGCAGGTGGCTCGAACCGATCCGAAGGAGGATGATGACCACGAACCGAACTCAGAAGTTTGAACGCGAGGCATGGGTTGCGAACTAAATGAAGACCAATCCGGAGAAGACCAAAAACCCGAGAAGCAATGGTAGTCCAAATGGGAAGTTTGTACCCAGGATCCAGTTGGGAACCAACGGGTCAACTTCATGAGTTGGGCTTTACTAAGGGATATGTGCATAGGGGTTATCGACGTCCATAGCTTTGACTCACCACCGAAACGGATGTTAGGCTACGTATCAATGTAGTGGGGTAATTATTACTCCATGGGGCAGAGTGGTCGTATCATGGCTATGAGCCAGTGTAGTGGAGTTGTTATGACTTCATGGGGGCAGAGTGGACATAGCAAGGACTAGTGGCTATGGATCAGTGCAGTGGTGTCATTATGACTCCATGGGGCTGAGTGATCATAGAAAGGAATGAGTGGTCAGAGCGATGGATATCGTATGCTTTACGCACTGATTGAGAGATGTGAGGATGGTGATTGTTTGTTATCCCTATGTCATGCACACCCCCACCCCCGTATTCTTTACACCTTATGTTTAGTGGCACATTAGAGTATTGAGCGGTATGTTGTGCTAACTCTTTGGTTGCAGGTCCAGGTTCAGGTATGGTTTAGTATACCTGTTATTGTTCTGTTTTGATGCTTATCGCTCATACCAGACTTTTGTCTGACCCAGAGTTTTATGTCTCTTCTTATTACTCTGGGTGCTCTTGAACGGGAAAACTAGAGACTTGTTAGGTGGTATGCACGGGAAGCTATACCGGAGACGAGCAGGAGGCTCCCACGTATGATATATATAGATATTATACCTGTGTCGCTGCTGGTCACTACTTTGGGCATTAGTAGTGTACCTTTCCTTTCTTTTGCTTTAGAGACAGTTTTAAAGTTGTAATAATGATGATGTGGAACATAAGTTGTAATTGGATTTTCCGCTGCTATGATGTTTAATTTTCAACTTATGCACTATCTCACCCGTTTTATGTCAAAGTATGTCATTATTATATTTTATTCCATGCACTGTGAGATATTCTATAGGTTCCTTGTTAGTTCAAATACCCTTCCTTTCCTTTCTTTAACGACCGTCCCGTGGTGGTTGGACATTGGCACGACGCACTTTCATTGAAAATGTCGGCTGGTGTGGGGCGGGCCGTCACAAAATGTGTTATCGTATGTTGTAAAGAAAAGGATAAATTTGCAACACTTAGACAAAACAAAATAAATTACCAACATTTTGCTAATGGGTCAGTTTTAAATGAAAGCCCAAAACCTACGTCAAACTATCTGGAAAAAGATAAGAGCAAAGTTGTGCACGTACCTTTTCTCTTCACTTTTTCTTCTTCTTCCTGCTTAGACAATTTATAGAGAAATGAAATAGCTCCTTCTTCCTAATAAATCTCCACCTAAACTAAGCTTTTGAAATGAAATAAAAAGGAGAAGCTTGCTTACTTCAACAAATTAACTTACAGCAAGCTAATTATTAATTTTTGGAAATAAAAGTTACAATAAGGATTCTTCATTGCATATCAGTTTTCTCAACCCCGAAAGCTTCGAAAGGCTAAAACTCTTATTTCAACAAGTTTAGATGTTGTAATTCATTCAAAATCCAAGCAAGGTGGGCAATTACACTCACACATCTAGTTTACATACCATTTTACTTGAATTTGCTTGATTTGATGTGAAAAATCAAATTACAGTAACTAGAAATTGTTTCAGTAAAGTTACAGTGCGAAATCTCAACTTTGAACTGTACTCTTTCCTCATTTCATGCTTGCTTATTTCATGTCGGAATTGTTCCAAATTTTTTTTCTAATGATAGTACAGATGATAGAGTGTGTGCATTCAATTTTGTTGTGACTTTGAGTCGTACAGCGTGTTCATACTTAAGCTAGAAGTTGCGATCGGGCAAGAAATGTTGCCTAGGTATAAATCCGTCCCTAGGTCGACAAAACTAAAGAAAGGTCAACCTTAAGGTCGACCCTTGGCTATCTAGGTCGACCTCTGGGCAATAAATACATCGCCCAAGTCGTTCGTTGCTTCTGGGCTTGAAATTCTGGAAACAATGCATATGTGGTCACTAATCTCCCTCAATTCTGATCTAATTTGCATGATTCTTTTTGCATTATAAAGTTTGAATATTTGTCTCCATGCCTGCAAATTTTTAGACCATTCTAATATTATTTAGATATTCAAATCAGATCTAAAAGTTAAACCTAGAGAAGATTTTAGATGTAACAGCCCGGGAAATTTGACGTTCGAATTTCGACATTAATACATCCTCTATATTCACTTGCTTAAACTCAAGTACTGAAAATCCAATAGTTAGAAGAAAGAAGTTAGAGGTTGAGAAAGAAGAAAGAAAAAAGGTTAGAATAGAGAGGAAAAAGAACACAATAGAATCAGAAAAGATCAGAATCTCACAGCGGAACGAATAAAATATAATATACCATTACTCATTATACAAGAGAAGACTCTATATATGCATGAATAAATAATCAGAGTACACAACTAGATCAGCCTATACGTTCATGACAAATTTCCTGTACAATAACTAATAAATACAACACATGTAGTAAAAATACAATAATACAAGAATTTTGAGAATATGTCTCGACTCCATCTCATCTCCTGTAACTTCAAGTAAATCCAAAGAAAATATGGAAAATATACTCAGTCTGACCTGAGCACGTTTGAGGGAAAGCAAAACACCTGGACTTGTCTGGAATACTTATAGTGAGAAAACTCACATCACAAACGATTTGCTTATTTTAGAAATCCTTCAAAAGAATGGAAACTCTTTTAATACATGGCCACACACAAACATGGAATATGTTTTTTTCTTACGATAACCAAAATACTTTTATATTAAATCAAATGATACTATTTTAATGTCTATTAATTTACCTTAAAATAAAATAATAAAAATATGTGAAATTATTATCCATAATTAAATTCCGCATTATATTGGGCTCTAAATACAAAAACATGGCACGTATTGAGATTTGGATTCTATATAATGACTGGGCACTGGGGTATCACCCGTCACAATACCTCTCTAGATAAGTGTACCGAGGTCGTAAGAACATCTTGTACCTCTGCCAACACAGAATCGGTATATCATTTAACCTGATAGTACCGAATCCAATATCACCATGGTTGTAATAAACAACCAAACCGAAGCATAAATAATCAAAGGATCAACCGTTCTAGATTGGTAATTAACTTTCCATAATAGGTGTGACCCTCATAGTTGTGTTGTATCTCCCCTAAATTTAGTCATTACCGGCTGATAAGGCTAGAGGCTATGTTTTACGTTTCAACACATGACATGTTTTATCTTTGAATGTTCATCACCCTTGGCAATGTATTGATAACATTCATTCATACAAGTCATTTAGGAACAGAACAAACCGAAGGCGTTACCTCTACTACACCCCTAAGATTAGTAGAAAGTAACCCTTGCACACTCAATACTTTGCTATTCAGCAAACGTACGTGCAAATTCTAATTCGAACGTCAAGGCAGTTCGAAATGGTTCCAGATCTCATTCCAATCTCGGTTCCTTGAACTAGCACGTTATAAGTTAAAAGGGAATTTATTGATAGTCGATTCTTTAACTATCAATCTATAGTTAAGTACATTAGCATCCCAAACCCTTTTAAGTAACTCATTCATAAAAATCATTTTATTGATTTTTAAAAATCAATTTCATATCCTTATCTCAATGGGATAAGTATACTCACAAATCTCTTGGTTTTATTACTTCGAAAAACCATAGTCATAATACACTTATCTCTTTGGAATATGTGTATTCACAGAACCAATTATTTTTACTACTTAGAAAATAATGTTATATACTTAGCCAATGGTATAATTATAATCACAAATTATACATGGTCAAACAATGTCATGCGATACATTGTTTACTATAAAACCCAAACAGGTTTAATTAACTTCTGAACTTTGCAAATTAAAGTTTAACACATCACAAATGGAAGTAATAATTTAATTTTCCACATCCACTTTCATTTTCAAACCAGTATCATCTCTTGGATAACAATGAATTCATTCAAGTTGGGGTATTTTATTTACCTCTCAGACCTTGGCTCGACAACATTCTTATCTTCATGATAAATAAAAAGTTTGTTAACATAAAATCTAATATTTATTAAATTTCACAAAAAGTTCCATTTACTATTCAAACAAGGTTCAAAAACCATTTCCTGCATTTGAAAACCTCATTTACATATAATCATTTTTACTTAGTTCAATTATTAAGTAAAACCCTCATTCAAAACCATCGTATTAGCTTTAAATCTCTTTTATACCTTTTTTTACGAAATTTGGATTTATTTATAAAAATCACTTCCTAACAATCCTTTATAAAATTCATTTAAAATCTTTTTTTGGCAAAGCGGTCGGGTTTAAATGGACCCTTATCATTTTATTGAGTACCATAAGAAAAAGAAAATACAACACACACCGAAAACAGAGAAATAAAGGCACTCAACCATAGAGAAGCGCAACACAAAACCAAAAACCAAAGGAAACAAAAAAAACACAATCTCGAATAAGGTCAGAGAGCCAACCAAATACTAGGGTCAAAAGTGAATCCAACCGCGTTGAGCCCCTCTTTAATATCCAAAAGAAATTTGGTCAATATAATAGCAGTGTCATATCTCCTCACATTATCAAAAACACAAGTATTTCTTTCCATCCAAACTACCTTGATATATTTCTTCAGAACAAAATTGCACAACCTCTTTGAATGCTGCTTCCTTCCTGTTAGTTTCTTTAGTGCCTTCCATTCTCTTACATAACTTTGGCTAATGAAAATCCTACCTAGCCTAGACATTAGCAATTGCCATAGAGGGAAAAGGTAAGGGTATCCAAAAAAAGAAAAAAAAGATGAGCCACTGGTTCATGGTGCATTTCACAGAATACACATATCTTACTGATTAGCATACCTCTATCACTAAGCACATCCCCAGTCAGTAAGGCTTTGTAACGGACTTTTCAAAGAAGCAAGTTCCCTTTTGCATTGTTGGATTTACACCAGACTCTCTTAATACTTCTATAGTCCCTTAACTCATTTATACCAGCTAAGAGTGATAAGTTTCCTTGATACTGAAACTATAACCTTTATTTCCCCATTGAATAAGATCACCTCCTTTTTCTTCCATCTTAATTCCTTCCACAAGCCTCCAATAATAATATATGATCTGGTTGGAAGATTTAGGAAAGTTGACAACATCATCCAACAGAATATCGCTGACTTTGGCACTGCAACAAATGCTAGTTTGCTCAATTTTTAAATGCCATCTGGGATACTGAAACTACACCATCCATTTAAAATCTTATTATAAAACTTTGTTTCCTTTTCTTTATACACTTCAAATCTTATTAACCCTAGTTTTATTTTAAATCAAATCACTTAAAACTTAGCTTGAAATCAAATTAAATCATTTATAAGATCTTTATGAATATCTAACTTTTCATAAATTTCAATTTTGAAAATGAAGATCATTTTTGCATCATTTTACAATTTAAACAAAACCATTTATTAACTTGTTTCAAAACTTGTTTCAACACGGTTTGTAAAATCTAGGTTTACAACTTCATAAAACTTATTTATGAAACTTGATTAAGTTTTATCATTTAAAATCTCCAATTATAAAACTTATTAATAAAACATGAATTTCACAACATAAATAATTTTATAATTCTTTTACAAAATCCAACTATAAATATTGAATTAATTATAGAACTGTTATTTTATATAACTTATATAAAATTTGGTTCAAAATCTTGCCTTTTTTATAAAAATAAATTTTATAACTTCAACTAGTCAATTCACCTTACGCTGAATCAATGCCTTTAAAACATTAAATTCAGGCCATCTGCTGCCAACCACTTAATCAATACGTCTTATTGATTAATAACATATCGATATTGAATCTAGTTCAATAATCGTCATCCAAATCATATTTTTCCTGTTACTTATGTTAGACAGTACATATGTGAATAATATGAAATCAAGTAAAATATAAAACATTGAAGAATCATGTTAGATCCCAATAACTTATCCTTTTGCATCACAACTAATATATGCATATAAATTAGTCAATATAATTTAATTCATTTAAGATGAGTCTTTCACTTAAAAGCAGGTAGTGTCAAAGGTCATCCGCTCATAGATGGGAATATATAACCACAACTAACCAACTAAACAGTAAATTATTCAACCATTCAAACTCATAATTTGATATAAAATCGACAATAAATATTATTATATGGTATAAAAATATTCAACATTATTCCAGAAAGTGTGAGAGTTAACTCACCATCCAAAACGATCGACGATCGCGTCATTTTATCTAATTTCAAACATGTATTTGAAATTAGACTAAGTTCCGAATAGCTCCAAATCACTCCAATCCAACTTGTACATGTAAAACATTGACAAGATCATAAGGCAACTATTGGCATTCGATTTGGACCTAAAATGAATAAGATACAGCATTTACAAATTTTACAAATTAGTTTACACCTAATTATCACTAGTTATAATTTAGTTCCGTAATTACCATTAATCCATATTTTAATACTTATCCCCAATTTTTAAAACTCCCACTACATGCACGAAGGAATCCACCATTATCGTGTACTCTCTCCTCCCTAACCTCCTCCACAATTCACCGTTCGAGCAACCATCTCCGCCGTTAAACTCCTCACTTCAATCTCTTCCTCCCCATACCTAAAATGACATAGCCTAACCCCTATATCATTTTCCATCCCTAACCACACTCACGCCACTCCTGGAAATGGTGAAACTCCTAAAATTGTTGAACTTCACCAAACTCGGCTAGCAGGTGCCCTTTCTCCCTCTAAAACTGTGACCCCCCACGTCCGTTAATGTCACTCTTTAACAGAATGCATTAAGTTTCGTGAAGCGTTATAGTTAAACAGAACAAAATCTCACAAGATAGATATATAAAATAGCAGCGGAAATTTAAAACTTAATTTTCCAACAGAAAACATCGAGGTCCAGAAATCCAGTTACAACATCAAACCGAAATACTGGAATAAAATACATCAAATAAAAGCATCAATCTTGCGCTAAAAACCATCAAAGTATAGAAGTAAAAAGCAGTAGTCACCATAAGTAGCCATAAACAAGTAGATAGGTAGTCAAAGCAGTACATCTAAGCAATAGCCATAAACAAAAAGATTCATTAAAAATTTCTGTATTGTGTAATTCTGTTACGAGGACGATTATGAAACTAGTTAAGAGTGACGTATACGTTAAAATTATAAGTTGTAAAATAAAAAATAAAAAAAGTATACCAGCTAAATTGGAAAACATAAAACATACAATATAAAATGTAAAGTATAAAGTTTAAAAGCTCGATTATTACTTTATTTATGGTTTAATTTGGTTATAGGGACGGTTATGAAATTAGCTAACACTACACCAAAACAACAAATTTAGCACATAAGGATGCAGAGATACAATACATATCATATTGTGCATCCGCATCATCGCAAACACCTTAAATCTGACCGTCATCAACAAAGCTCCGGATCAGTTAATTTGGTGCGGCTTCAGGTCGAATCGAATACGTATCATATTGTGTATCCCATTCGGCATTTGGAATAAAAAAAACTGGCTGCTCTCCTTTCCCGCTATTTTACTTCAATGCTGTCCGAAAACCCAAATTAGGGTTTTCAGTCACCAAATCATGCCTCCACCTTTCTTTGGAATTTCCTCGTCCGACAGAGACGAGCAACCCTCTCCTTCGACAAAAACGCAATAACCCTAGGTCTCTAGTCCTCCTTCAATAGCAGGTATGTGTTTCAATGGAATTGTGTTGTGCATTCTTGACAGTAGGGCACAAGTTGAAGTCTTACCATGACAAATCATACCGGTTTTAATTGGTATGTATTAGTGTATTAGCTGATTGCTACTTTATGTATTAGTGTATGAGTATTAATGGTCTTAATTGTTATGTAGCTGATTGCTACTTTGTGTATTTGTGTATTAGTGTACTAATGACAAATCATACCGGTTTTAATTGGTATGTATTACTGTGACAAATCATACTGGTTTTAATTGGTATGTCTTGGTGTATCAGTGTATTAGTGATTTCTACTTTGTGTTATATTACTGTAATACTATAACATACTTTGTGATGATTACTCTGTTTTTAGAGATAACAGGTTTACTGCAAATATATTAACAGTTTTGCTGAAAATTTGAAAAATGGATGATTACTCGACTTTCTGGTTAATAATTGAATAGGCGATCCACCAGGTGGATGCATTTTAGCCCACACATAGGGTCAGGTATCCATGCTTATTAGCTTTGTCCAAGTATCGGATGCTGCTTCACTTAACTTTAGTAAAAATCTGCTTTCACTAGCAACTTTCCCCACTTTGTAGTAGAGACTGCAGTGTAAGTTGCACTACACAGTCTGCTTCAAAGAAACTGAAAGTTGCAAGTGAAAGCAGCTTTTTCCAAAGGTTAAGTGAAGCAGCATTTGACAGTTGGATAAAGCTAGTAAGCATGGATTATCGATCCTGTGCGTGAGCTAAAATGCATCAACCTGGTGGATCCGCTACTAAATTCTTAACCAGAAAGTTGAGTATGTGTGTCATCCAAAGATGATAGTTCGATATCTTTAGACATTGGAGCATGCATATATAATTTTACACTTAACTCTATGTAGTATCTTACATAAGAATTGAATGGACATGTTGTGTGCACATGTACGATGCCTTGCTAAAACCATGTCTATATGTATTGCGTGCATATGGTAGTTGATTTTACTCTTACCTTTATACCTATTGTAACTGGTACTTCATTTCCAAATATACATCCACAAAATCCAATAAATTGCCATAGACATACAGTGATATTTGAAATTTGACATGATATCATCTTGAATATTATTTTGGTTTATTTGTTCCTTTTTGTGTGTATAGGAGGATGTTCTATATGCTAGGGTATAAACTACTGGTGTTGTAGATCGACTATAGTTCAGTTGATTCTTCTTTAGGGTTTTCTAGTGACCATCAAATTTCCACTCCTGTCTACAGTTAATTTCACTTAAAAGCCTATGGTCATAGCAAAACCAGTTTTACAATGTGCATTCATTCATCTTTGAGACATATACTGATCAACTACACAAACACATGGATGAGTCTTAAAGTGCTATTTTAGTTTCTCTATATTTTAGTTTCTCTATATTAAATACATGAAAGCGTATTTTAGTTTCTCTACACATAAACACACTGATCGATTCCACAAAAATAGAAAACTTGTTTTCGAACCGAGGCTATTTTAGTGCCATATCAATTTTTTTACCTTTTTTGGGAAGAAGGATCAGAAAATGGATGGAATTCCTTTCCAACTGTATAAACAGCTCAGCGTTTCATATCCTTCTCTACTGCAACCTCTTATACACGAGCGTGATGTGGTACTTATACTTAAACCACATACTAATTATTTGGTTTTATTGTATTTAGTATTTTAGTTTCAAAGCGACATGATATGCACACACGAACACAAAGGCACGATATGCTGTTCATTGTTATCAGTATGACACTCGACTAGTTGCGACTTGATTTTTTTATGAATTTCGGGAGCATGGGTAGAAATTAGTCAACTAATCAACTAGTAGAGTCGACTAGGTTGTTATTGGTGTCGACTGGTTTGGTATTGGCCCATTCTAGAAAAGAAAAAAAAATCTGAACCCCTTACAGTTATTGAGATATCAAACAGGAAAAAATTGAAAGTATCGATACCTGTATCCAATAATAAAAAATACAGTAGAAAAGGATCGATACCTAGTATCGATCAAAAAAGCAAATCAATCGAAAGCCGATTTACAATTTTTGAATTGAAAAATATCAAGTATCGATTATCGAACAGGAAAAAAAACTTCAAACCCAAGGTTCGATCGATACCCTAAACCTGCAGCGACATCTTTCCACTTCCATCTTGCAACTTGCACTTTATTAAATTCTATGCTTTGTGTTATGAAAAGTAGATCGATACCCTGAACCCAAGTTTCGTGTTGCTTATTTTCTTTGTTCAGTAGCAATTTATTTGTTGGTAGCAATGTATTAGAATTGACAACTTTTTGGCGGTAGCAATACATTTGTCGACCAGTCAATGACTAATCGATTAGCTGGACCTCTGTACTGGACTTAACTCACTTATCGTCATAATATCAATGATCCCCCTAAAGTTGCACATGTATTTGTACCCACTATGTTGACTTCCCTGGACCTATTAACCTGCCATATGCCTATTTCCCCATGTACATGCTGCTAGCCTTGAATCTTTGTCGCTATTACTGACCTGATTTGTCGTCATTACATTGGTACTTGAATTTTATGTTTTGAGTGGTTTGGTGTTTTCATGAATATGCACAAACTGTTCACATGACTCGTGCACACATCAACAGTTAGCTTAATTATGCTCATCACTTCTTTGAAACTTATGAATTTTGTACATTCTGTATATCATCATCTAACTTATGCTCATAACTGCTTTGACAGCAATGTGGACTTCATCAGCATGATCAACACGTACGCTCAATCTTCTCGGCCTCCTGCAGTTTTATTAGGTTGATCCTTTTTTTCTTTACATTCGTTACTTTGTAATTTGATGAAAAATCTTTGACAGTTTCCTTTTATTGTATATGTTTGTATGTACATTGTGTTAGTGTTATGAAAAATCTTGTTATGCATTGAGTATATATAAATTGTGTTATCTTGTGTATAAATTGTGTTATGAAAAATATGTGTTGCAGTTTCTATTTTATATACATACATACATACATACATACATATATATATATATATATATATATATATATATATATATATTCACAGATAATTAGATATGGTCTAAGGCCGTGTTTGAATTACACCACGTACGTCTACAGATTATTTAGATACGATTTATATTCGTATCTAGTAATAATTTAGATACGACGGAGATCGATATGTTATTACTAGTGAGATACGGTTTATAGCCGAATCTAATAATTTAACATGCCATTTTTTGATACGGCTTATATCCATGCCTAATTGTTTTAGATACAGCTAAAAGCACAACCTAATTAGCATAGCATATTGGTGTAGTGTATACAGATTAACTATAAGTCGTAAAATACAAATAATACAGTAATAAATATAAAAGCTGAATTAGAAAATATAAATATAATATAAATTAATATTTTCGGTTATTGCCTCAGTTATGTGCTTGTCATGATCTCGATTATAGGGAATATGTTTGGTTGTGGTCTCGGTTACGGCCTGGGTTATGAGAACTATGTTCAATTATGGTTTTGGTTATGAGCTCGGTTATGACCTCGGTTTAGAGCTCAGTTATGACCTCAGTTACGAGTTGGGTTAAGGGATCAATTATAACCTTAATTATGGGATTGGTTATTACATTGTGGGTATTATGTTCGGTTATGGACTCGACTATGAGCTCATTTGTGGTTATTATGTTCGGTTAGGTCAATTATATGATCATTTATAGGCTTGATTATGTATTAACATACTAGGCTGTGCAAAAGATTGATTAACACTTTGTATATTGTTTATTTCGGTTACGATGACGATTATGAAACTTGCCAAGAGGGAAGAGAGTTTTTCCAAAGATGAAGACCTAGAAAGCCCCAGAGCTAGAGCTTGTTGAGAAAGTCGCTTTGAAGATGGGCACCCTTTCCCTATGGGTAGTAGGGAAGTTTAAAGCGATAGCAAAGGCCATGACGTGTAGGTTAAAATTATAAGTTGTAAAATACAAAATAATAATAAAAAATATACCAGCTAAATTAGAAAAACATAAAACATACAATATGAAATGTAAAATATAAAGTTTAAAAGCTCGATTATCACTTTGTTTATGGTTTAATTTGGTTACAGGGACGGTTATAAAATTAGCTAATGGTGAATTACAGATTAACTATAAGTTGTAAAATACAAATAATAAAATAATATATATAAAAGCTAAATTAGAAAATGTGAAATATAAAGTATAAAATATAGATAAATAATTTCGGTTATTGACTCGGTTATGAGCTTGGTTATGTGTTTGATTATGTGCTTGGTTATGATCTCGATTATGGGTAATACGTTTGGTTATGGGCTCGGTTACATCCTTAGGTATGAGCTTAGTATGAGAACTATGTTCAATTATGGGTTTGGCTATGAGCTCGTTTATGGCCTCGGTTAAGAGCTCGGTTATAACCTCAGTTACGAGCTGGGTTAAGGGCCCAATTATGACCTCAATCATGGGAATTGTTATTACATCAGTTATTAACATAGTTATGGGTATTATGTTCGGTTATGGGCTCGATTATGAGCTCATTTGTCGTTATTTGTTCGTTTTGGTCAGTTATAGACTTATAGGCTTGATTATGTATTAACGTACTAGGTTGTGTAAAAGATTGATTAACATTTTGTGTATTGTTTAATTCCATTATGGGGACGATTATGAAACTAGCTAAGAATGATGTATAAGTTAAAATTATAAGTTGTAAAATACAAAAAAATACAAAAATATACCAGCTAAATTAGAAAACATAAAACATATAATATTACATGTAAAATATAAAGTTTAAAATATAAATAAAAATGAATTTTAAAATTAATAATTTCAATTATGTGCTTGGTTTTAGGCTTGGTTATGAGCTCGATTATGTGCTTGGTTATGAGTTTGGATATGGGTAAAATGTTTGCTTATGGGCATGATTATGGCCTATGTCATGAGCTCGGTTATGCGTACTATGTTCAGTTATGAGTTTAGTTATATTCTTGATTATGGGTATAGTTATTAGCTCGGTTATGGGATTAATAGTAATATGTTCAGTTATGCACTCGATTATAGGCTCGATAACGTATTAGGCTATTTAAAAGCTCGATTAATACTTTGTTTATGGTTTAATTTGGTTACGGGGGTGGTTATGAAACTAGCTAATGATGAATTATCGATTAAGTATAATTTGTAAAATACAAACAATAAAAGTTAAATTAGAAAATATAAAATATAAAACATAAATAAAATATAAAGAAATATTTTTGGTTATTGCCTCGGTTTTGACCTTGGTTATGTGCTTGGTTATGATCTCGATTATATGTATGTTTGGTTATGGGCTCGTTTAGGCCTTGGCTATGAGCTCGGTTACGAACTATGTTCAACGAGTATATAGGCATGCCTAGGTGGGCTTGCATTAGGTGGGCTTGCATCCAGTCATAATATATATGCATTAATTCAACCATGTGTGGACTATCTATAGTAAACCTACATGAAGTGATATGAAAATGTTCAAATCAAACTCCAATTATTTCCAAGAAAACATCTTTCTGTAACTACATGTAGGTTTCCAAACAATTTATATGTAGTTTTTGAGTGCATAAATTTTAATTATTTCCGGATGTAAGGCCTCATTGGGTACTTCAGTAACAAATCTGCACCCAATTTGGATTATTTAACCAAACGGGTACCTATGAGACGTAAAAGGCATCTGGATGCAAGACATAATCAGGTACTTATGACACGTAAAAGGCATCCGCACGCGAGGCCTAATCAGAAACTATAGCAGCAAATCTACATCCAGTAGGGATTGTTTAACCGAACGGGTACCTATGACACGTAAAAGACATCCGGACACAAGTCCTAATCTGGTACATATGACAAGTGAAAATTATCTGGATGTAAGACCCAATCGTGTATTTCCGCAACAATGCATGCAGTAGTGATTATTTTACCGGGCGGGTACCAACGAAACGTAAAAGACATCTAGACGTAAGGCCTAATCGGGTACCTATGACATGTAAAACACATCCGGTAGCAAGACATAATCAAGTACTTCAACTGCAAATCTGCACCCAGTATGGATTGTTTAACCGAGGGGATACCTATGACATGTTAAAGACATCCAAATGCAAGGCCTAATCGGGTACTTATGACAACTAAAAGACATCCGGACGCAAGGCCTAATCGGATACTTCAACATTGAATCTACACCTAACATAGTTGTTTAACCGAGTTGATACCTATGAAACGTAAAAGATGTTTGGATGCAAGGCCTAATTGGGTACTTATGACAAATACATCTGAACGCAAGACGTCGGGGTACTTCAGCAATGAATCTGCACCCAATAGGGATTGTTTAACCGAGCGGGTACCAATAACACATAAAAGACATCCGGACGCAAGGCCTAGTCGGGTACCTATGACATGTAAAAGACATCTGGACGCAAGGCCTAATCAGTTAATTCAGCAATGAATCTAAACCATGTAGGAATTGTTTAACTGAGCGAGTACCTATAACACATAAAAGATATCCGGACGCAGGGCTTAATCGGGTACCAATGACACGTAAAAGACATCCGGACGCAAGGCCTAATCAGGTATTTCATCAACGAATTTTCACCTAGTTGGGATTGATTAACCAAGCGGCTACCAATGATATGTTAAATACATCTATAAGCAAGGACTAGTTGGGTACTTATGACACGCAAAAGTCATCCGGATGCAAGGCCTGATCGGTTACTTCATAAACGAATATGCATCCAATAGAGATTATTTAACTAAGAGAGTACCAATGACACGTAAAAGGCATCTCGAAAGGCCTAATCAGGTAACTTAGTAATGAATCTGCACCTAGTATGTGACAACCCGTATTTTCAATAATCTGTTATAACATAAATTGAGGCAGAATTTAATTATAAAATGTGAATCAAGGGAAACGGGCTATGCCATTGCGTTCGTCTCGGAAAAATACGCGAAATAGAGTCTGAGTTTTCGAAAATCGGAGTCCGTATGACCCAGTTAAGGCCCGTTGAAGTTTTCAGAAAATCCCTAAGTAAAAACAGATTTAAATTTTAAAATTAAAAACTAGGGATAGGGCAAACTGGGCAGGCGGGAAAAATTCCCGCCCAGGACCCCATGTCGACAGGGGTCTTGGCATGTCGACAGCCCTGTCGACAGGGGGTGCCCGGGCTGTTTAGCCTGGTGCACCAATTCTGGTTAGGGCTTGGTCTTGTGGCTTGTTTCTAGAGAGTTCCGGGATCTGATGGACCTAATTGAATCTAGGGTTAATCCTATGGTCCAAATCACTAGCCTAATCTATAAATAAGACCCTAACCTACCCTAAATCACTCATTATTCATCCTAGTAACTAAACTATGGCAAAATCAAAACTCTCATGGCCTCCACCCTCTTCATACAATTCCTAAATTAATTCCTAAGTGATTTTCCATGCATACAAGCATATTTAGGCTTGTATGATCCTCCTTAGCTTGCATTAAAGGCTTGTTTTTCTATTGGCATCATAAAGGAGGAGTCTTGATCAAGTTTGCTTGCATTTGGGGGTTTTAATTAGTTGCATAAGGGGTTTCTTGCATTTGTTATACTCATTTGAGTCCGCATAAGCATTGTAAGCCCTCTTACCTTCATTTTAGAAACTCTAAAGTTAATATGTGATGAAAGTTGGGATATTTGCAAGTTCGTTTAGTTATGTATGTTTATGCATGTTCACTATGCCATGTTTTGCAAGTTAAATGAGTTATGCATGTTTATGCAAGTTCACCAAGCCATGATTTGCAAGTTAAATGTGTTATGCATGTTTATGCGAGTCCACTAAGCCATGATTTGCAAGTTAAATGAGTCATGCATGTTTATGCAAGTTCATTATGCCATGTTATGCATGTTTAATAAGTTATGCATGTTTATGCAAGTTTAAAATGACAAGTTGTGCATGTTTGACAAGTTGTGCATGCTTATGCAAGTATAAAATGACAAGTTGTGCATGTTGACAAGTTATGCATGCTTATGCAAGTTTAAAATGACAAGTTGTGCATGTTTTGACAAGTTGTGCATGCTTATGCAAGTTTAAAATGACTAGTTGTGCATGTTGACAAGTTATGCATGCTTATGCAAGTTTAAAATGACAAGTTGTGCATGTTTGACAAGTTATGCATGATTATGGTAATATGCAAGTTCACTATGCTAAGTTATGCAAGTTTAACATGTTATGCATGATTATGGTAATATGCAAGTTCACTATGCTAAGTTATGCAAGTTTAACATGTTATGCATGTTTATGGTAATATGCAAGTTCACTATGCTAAGTTGTGCAAGCCTAACATGTTATGCATGATTGTTGTGCAAGTTTATCATGTATGTTGTGCCAAGTTCCCTCTTCCTATCCTTTATGCGTTATTACGAATATGTAAGCGATAGAACGACGTTGGGGGTTTTGGGGTAAACTTAAAATACATGAAAATATAAGATTGGGAATTTACCTATTAAGTTAGATCTACCCCTTGGGAATTTACCTATTAAGTTAGGTCTACCCTTTGGGAATTTACCTATTAAGTTAGGTCTACCCAAGTATTTGTTGACTTGTGATTATGTTTTGAAATAAAGTGGACATGACACTTAGAAAACATAAGTGTGGCCAACTCGAGGTTGGGGTGAGTTTGTAGCGTAATTCTACCCGGAACCGACCGGCTTAACTAGTGGCTACAAACAATAGGACCCAATGTGAGAAGTTGGTCATGGGGTGCCAAGACCCGAGGTTAGACCAAGTTGTGGTGTAAAGCTACCCGAACCCGCCCGGCTTAACTAGTAACCGCAACAAAGTCTAATGTGAGAGGTTAAGGTGCATTAAATTAATTAATGCCTCATGATTAGGGTTAAGTCAGGGTCCACTAATACTTAACCAATTTGGGGATTCGAGGGATTGGAATGTGGTTAAGTTGTGAACCGTTGGTTACACTTAACCAGTTCAATCCATTTGGGAGTTAGAGGGATTGAAATGAGGTTAAGCCACACTTAACCAGTTTAATCCAGGATTAGTGAAGGGTTAAATCACACTTAACCCTCTTAGGAAACCCTAGCAGCGGGTCTGTTCCGGCAGTAATCCCAGTTTGGTATCATCACAACCCTAGAGACTAGGCTAGGGCGGGGCACGATTACTGGACGGATGTAAGCGACCAAAGAGGAGGCCGAGTGGTACAGCGATGCGGGTCCAGGCGGGCTACGGACGTGCACGTAGTCCGGTGTGGGACAAACTCGAGGCACGTGTACCAGTAGGTCTGGGCTGTGCATTATTGCTTAAGTGTCCGGGGTTGACACCCGAGGGCTTGATACACCCGAAGGTGGACCCAGCACAGTCAGACTACATCCATATGTGGGCCGTATGGACATCAACACTTGACGTGTTAGGCTTATAGGGAGCCGATCGACTAGACCGTTGGGTTGGACCTTATATTAAGGTCACTTCATGTTATTGGGCCAAAGTTTGGGCTGAGGGATCAATACCTGTTATGTTGGTTTACTAGTACACCGTGGTGCAAAACTTAACCTTGTTTATGCGATGACACCTCTATCTATCTTGTAGTTACTTTATCAGGCCAGTATGTTGTTATTTATGATCATCTCAGTTTGCATCATGATGTTAACTTTATTAGTTTATAGACTGATCGTAGCAGGGCTTACTCAGTCTTTTTGACTGACCCGTTTTGTTTCGCCTCTTTTCTTCCGTTTCCCCCCCCCCCCCCAGGTTCTCAGGGAGGGAATACTGGAGCCTGGCTTGGATTTTAGCTGCTTCCTTGGATAGCTCAAGTATGCTTTGGACTTGAGCCGCTATGGTTCATCACTCTTATTTGGGGATAGTACTTATGTATTTTCAGTTTGTCAGATGATGTATTTATCTAGATTTGTAATTTTGGGAAATTGACATTTTGATGTACCAGACTTGTGTTTTGAAATGGTTTATAAATCTTCCGCTGTTTTATTTACTTACTCTGTTTATTTACATATATATATATATATGTCATGTCCTGCCTTGCTATATCATTATGCATGTTTGCCAATAATGCCCCTCCAAAGCTAGTGCATTCCTTTGCGAGTGACCCTGGCGGAGGTGGGGTGTTACATTTGGTATCAGAGCATAAGGTTTACGAGAAGGGACAAAAAGGTTTTTTTTTTAAAATTTTTATTGAAAAACTATTTTCAAAACCAAGTATAAAGTATTTTCCAAAGAAAAGTCTAGTTATTTTTAAAGGCTATTCCCCAAAAAAGCCATTAGCAAAATTCCTTCGTTTTTCTCCATTCTGAATCTATCTTTTTCCTCGTTTCCAGTATGGCCGACAACTTTGCCATTCCGGAGGGAGTACACGTACCTATTTGGTATAGGAGACTTTTGGAGGCTAGGGCGACCGAAGCCGGCCCCGCAAATATTACTCCTCCTCCGGTAGTTGATGTTCCTCTTTCTCCTTCCCCTCAGCATCCTCAAACTGACTTTGCAGAGATTTGCCAAGATTTTAAGGCGATGGGTTGCAAGAATTTCTTTGGAACCGAGACTTTTGTAGAGGCAAGGAATTGGTTGAAAGAGACCGAAGATCTTTTAGCCACCCTTGATATAGGTGACCGCAGGAAGGTTCTATTGGCAGTATGGTTGCTAAAGGAAGAAGCTGCACGTTGGTGGGTAGTCACCACCGCTACTGGGCCAATTGAGACTTGGGATGACTTTAGAGGAAGGTTTGGACTGAGGTTCTTATCACTAAAGCAAGGGGACATGACTATTAGGGAATACATAGATAAGTTTAATCAACTGGCTCGGGTCGATTTAGACTTGGTTAATACAGCTCAGGAGAAGGCCCTACACTTTGCTCTAGGATTAAACGAGCCATTACATGGTTTGGCCATGTCTCATATACCCTTGGGGGCGACTTTCGAGAATTTGGCGAATATGGCCCTACTTCAAGAAGAAGATAACAATGACAAGAAAGAGGCCAAGGCGAATGAGTCTCAAGGCAAGAGGGTAAATTCCGGGAAACGAGGCAAGAATAACAACAACAACCGCAAGGACAAGCCAAGAGCGAATGGGAAGTGCAACTTCTGTGGTAAAGTTGGACATATAGCCAGGGAATGTAGGAAGAAGAAGAGAAAGTGGGGCGAATGCTTTCATTGTGGTGAGTCTGGACATCTCAACAAAGATTGCCCGAGGAAACAAGGGCAAGGTCAGACTCAGTGTGCAGGACTATCTGGAGGGCGAGTTCATCCCCTCAACACCGTTCTTCCAGCTCATGATAGAGGTAGTGTTTCTGTTGAAAATCTGGTTTACATTTTCTGATTTTCCCCTGTTCGTACTTTGTTTGACTCTGGCACATCGCATAGTTTTATTTCATCTAATCTAGTTGGAAGTTTGCACCTAAGTACTAGTCTGGTTGATGATCCCGTATGTGTTTCAAATCCAATTGGGGGTTCTGCTCGCCTGTCTGTGGTCTGAGTGGATTTGAAAATTTCTATCTTGAGTATAGAATTCTCGTATTCTCGGTTTCGGGGGATATGGGTTGGTTTTGGGCATGGAATGGTTGTCCTGTTTTGGAGCCATTCTGGGTTTTTGTATAGGGGGTTATGAGGCTCATGACTCGCCTCAGCAGTACCCTTAGAAATTTCTAGCAACCCTAGGGGTCCCGTCATGTTATGTTATCTTGAATCCCTCAACTCGTTTATCGATAGTTTGAAATCGGTGAGGGTGGTCCGAGAATATCCTGATATCTTGGGGAAAGTAAAAGGGGATTACCCCTAGACGTGAGATAGATTTCCGCATTATCTGGTTGGTAATACCAAGCCAGTTTCGTGGTCGGTTAGGCACGTGACCTCACGAGATGAGAGTTAAGAAAGCAAGTCAAGGAGTTGCTTCAGAAGAACTTCCTGAGACGAAGCATTTTCGAGTGGGGTGCTCCAGTAGTATTCGTTATGGATGTGGACGGTTTGCTTCGTTTATGTGTTGATTATCGTGAGAGGAATAGATAACCGTCACCAAGGATCAATGATTTGTTTGATCAGCTCGTAGGAGCATCTGTTTTCTTTTGATCTAGCTACCGGATTCCATCAGCTTAGGATGGCTGAGGATGGAATTGACAAGACTGCGTTTAGGACTCTAGATGGGTTTTGGAATGGCTAGTCATAATATTTGGTTTGACTAATGCACCCGCATATTACATGAACCTGATGGGTAGGGTGTTTAAGGAGTCCTTAAACAAGTTTGTCATGGTCGTCATAGACGATATTTTGATCTCCTCGAAAGAACGAGGAAGAGCATGCTATACATCTCAAGGAGGAGATGGGTACGTTTAGAGCCACCAGTTGAAGGTCAAGTTCTCCAAATGTCACTTTGGAGGAAAGAAATTGGATTTCATGGGCATATAGTTCCTAAGAAAGGCTTAGTGGTGGGTTCCGCTAAAGTGGTTGCGGTTTAAGACCGGAAAACTCTGAGGAGGGCAATTGAAGTAAGAAGCTTCCTCCGTTTGGCTAGTTAGTTAGCATTACCTGAGCTTAGACTTACTCTTCTGGATCAAGAAGGGAGTTTCACGGGAAGAAGACCCGCAGTTGGTCAAGAACGTGGACCAGTCGACTCGAGGCGAGATGTTAGGTCACCTCGCTAGATATATTATAAAGGATGACTAAGGCGCGACAAGAGATTATGTGTTCCTCGAGTGAAAGACTTGGTAAAGAAGGTTCTTGAAGATGCGCATCACTCGAGGAGGTGACCGAGTTGGTTTCAGGATACATGTTGTGCCACCAGGTTGAGGCCAAGTCATAGAAGCCCAGTGGGCCATTACCTCCATTGGAAGTTCCGCAAGGGAAGTGTGAAAACATCTCGATAGATTACGTGAATGGACTACCTAGATCGAAGGAAGGGAATACGGGTATGTGGGTCATAATAGATAGACTCACGAAGAGTGCTCATTTCAGTCCGGTGAAGAGCGAGAGGACTGCGTCATGGTTAGCAATGGTTTACCCTCAAGAAGTGGGCGAGTTTTGAAATAGCCTACAGGAAGCCATGGGTAGGAAACTGAATCTAGGTATGGCCTATAGGCGGATGGTTCATTTTGACTTAGCCTGAGTTATAGAAAATCACGTTTATAGGGCAATTGGCAACGTGGATTGGTATCTTCAAGAAAAGTTCTGCTGCATACTTTATAGTAAGTAGACGAGATCCAGGATTCACTAGTGAATTTTGGAGAGCTTGCATGAAATCATGAGGTTACAGTTATGTTTAACCCAGGTATGTAGAAAGAAGAATAAGTGGAAAAGGGAAACGAGAGGCGACAAGTTCCAACTCGAATTTGGGAAATAGGAGTTAGGAAGCCAGGAAATCATGAAGTAAAAGATGGTCAAAGCACAGTGGAGTTAAGCTCAAGGAAACATGACTAAGAAAAGTGAAGACTGGACACGCGCATCATATCTCTTTTTAAGAGAGCATCCTTGATCCTTGTTTTTCTGTAGAACTTGCTTGCAAGTTATCTTTTGTATGTATCCTCTCGGTCCCATTCTCGATCTTATTTCTGTTGTAAACTCCATAAGCGGGTTATGACTCATCGGTTAGTACTATATGTCGGAGTTTGAATGGATTTCTTGTAATCCAAAAAGGAGTTTATCTTGCTTATCTTTTTAGCATATTTCTCTGCCCATGTTCATCTAGTTTATCGTGTTTATCTTGTCATGAGAACCTTAGGTAGAAACCCTTTGGTTGAAACATGTGTTTGAAGCATGTTATGTATGATGGTTGCAAGTGGTTGCAAGTGGTTTCTCGTGGATGCATTATACACGATTAGGCACTAGATCGGCTCGCACACTCCTCATATTGCATGTGCATGAGTGTTTATGCTTATTCATGGATGAAAATTGTGTGTTATCACATGGATGTTGCATATGGGTGTATGTTATGTGCACACATATAGATGATATACATTATGTTAGGAATTACATACATATGGATTCATTTCACTAACATAATTTGCATTGATGATATTTGCATTAGATAAGTACATATACACACACCTATGCATATGTTCATCCAGCATTTAGAATCTTGTAAGGACAATGATTGCTCGTGGATGATGCTTTGAGTAGATGGATGATTGGATGGTAGGATACGTTCTTCTTAACTTGAAGATTTCGGGGACGAAATCCTTTAAGGAGGGGAGAATGTGACAACCCGTATTTTCAATAATCTGTTATAACATAAATTGAGGCAGAATTTAATTATAAAATGTGAATCAAGGGAAACGGGCTATGCCATTGCGTTCGTCTCGGAAAAATACGCGAAATAGAGTCCGAGTTTTCGAAAATCGGAGTCCGTATGACCCAGTTAAGGCCCGTTGAAGTTTTCAGAAAATCCCTAAGTAAAAACAGATTTAAATTTTAAAATTAAAAACTAGGGATAGGGCAAACTGGGCAGGCGGGAAAAATTCCCGCCCAGGACCCCATGTCGACAGGCCTATCGACAGGGGTCTTGGCATGTCGACTGCCCTGTCGACAGCCCTATCGACAGGGGGTGCCCGGGCTGTTTAGCCTGGTGCACCAATTCTGGTTAGGGCTTGGTCTTGTGGCTTGTTTCTAGAGAGTTCCGGGATCTGATGGACCTAATTGAATCTAGGGTTAATCCTATGGTCCAAATCACTAGCCTAATCTATAAATAAGACCCTAACCTACCCTAAATCACTCATTATTCATCCTAGTAACTAAACTATGGCAAAATCAAAACTCTCATGGCCTCCACCCTCTTCATACAATTCCTAAATTAATTCCTAAGTGATTTTCCATGCATACAAGCATATTTAGGCTTGTATGATCCTCCTTAGCTTGCATTAAAGGCTTGTTTTTCTATTGGCATCATAAAGGAGGAGTCTTGATCAAGTTTGCTTGCATTTGGGGGTTTTAATTAGTTGCATAAGGGGTTTCTTGCATTTGTTATACTCATTTGAGTCCGCATAAGCATTGTAAGCCCTCTTACCTTCATTTTAGAAACTCTAAAGTTAATATGTGATGAAAGTTGGGATCTTTGCAAGTTCGTTTAGTTATGTATGTTTATGCATGTTCACTATGCCATGTTTTGCAAGTTAAATGAGTTATGCATATTTATGCAAGTTCACCAAGCCATGATTTGCAAGTTAAATGTGTTATGCATGTTTATGCGAGTCCACTAAGCCATGATTTGCAAGTTAAATGAGTCATGCATGTTTATGCAAGTTCATTATGCCATGTTATGCATGTTTAATAAGTTATGCATGTTTATGCAAGTTTAAAATGACAAGTTGTGCATGTTTGACAAGTTGTGCATGCTTATGCAAGTATAAAATGACAAGTTGTGCATGTTGACAAGTTATGCATGCTTATGCAAGTTTAAAATGACAAGTTGTGCATGTTTTGACAAGTTGTGCATGCTTATGCAAGTTTAAAATGACTAGTTGTGCATGTTGACAAGTTATGCATGCTTATGCAAGTTTAAAATGACAAGTTGTGCATGTTTGACAAGTTATGCATGATTATGGTAATATGCAAGTTCACTATGCTAAGTTATGCAAGTTTAACATGTTATGCATGATTATGGTAATATGCAAGTTCACTATGCTAAGTTATGCAAGTTTAACATGTTATGCATGTTTATGGTAATATGCAAGTTCACTATGCTAAGTTGTGCAAGCCTAACATGTTATGCATGATTGTTGTGCAAGTTTATCATGTATGTTGTGCCAAGTTCCCTCTTCCTATCCTTTATGCGTTATTACGAATATGTAAGCGATAGAACGACGTTGGGGGTTTTGGGGTAAACTTAAAATACATGAAAATATAAGATTGAGAATTTACCTATTAAGTTAGGTCTACCCCTTGGGAATTTACCTATTAAGTTAGGTCTACCCAAGTATTTGTTGACTTGTGATTATGTTTTGAAATAAAGTGGACATGACACTTAGAAAACATAAGTGTGGCCAACTCGAGGTTGGGGTGAGTTTGTAGCGTAATTCTACCAGGAACCGACCGGCTTAACTAGTGGCTACAAACAATAGGACCCAATGTGAGAAGTTGGTCATGGGGTGCCAAGACCCGAGGTTAGACCAAGTTGTGGTGTAAAGCTACCCGGACCCGCCCGGCTTAACTAGTAACCGCAACAAAGTCTAATGTGAGAGGTTAAGGTGCATTAAATTAATTAATGCCTCATGATTAGGGTTAAGTCAGGGTCCACTAATACTTAACCAATTTGGGGATTCGAGGGATTGGAATGTGGTTAAGTTGTGAACCGTTGGTTACACTTAACCAGTTCAATCCATTTGGGAGTTAGAGGGATTGAAATGAGGTTAAGCCACACTTAACCAGTTTAATCCAGGATTAGTGAAGGGTTAAATCACACTTAACCCTCTTAGGAAACCCTAGCAGCGGGTATGTTCCGGCAGTAATCCCAGTTTGGTATCATCACAACCCTAGAGACTAGGCTAGGGCGGGGCACGATTACTGGACGGATGTAAGCGACCAAAGAGGAGGCCGAGTGGTACAGCGATGCGGGTCCAGGCGGGCTACGGACGTGCACGTAGTCCGGTTTGGGACAAACTCGAGGCACGTGTACCAGTAGGTCTGGGCTGTGCATTATTGCTTAAGTGTCCGGGGTTGACACCCGAGGGCTTGATACACCCGAAGGTGGACCCAGCACAGTCAGACTACATCCATATGTGGGCCGTATGGACATCAACACTTGACGTGTTAGGCTTATAGGGAGCCGATCGACTAGACCGTTGGGTTGGACCTTATATTAAGGTCACTTCATGTTATTGGGCCAAAGTTTGGGCTGAGGGATCAATACCTGTTATGTTGGTTTACTAGTACACCGTGGTGCAAAACTTAACCTTGTTTATGCGATGACACCTCTATCTATCTTGTAGTTACTTTATCAGGCCAGTATGTTGTTATTTATGATCATCTCAGTTTGCATCATGATGTTAACTTTATTAGTTTATAGACTGATCGTAGCAGGGCTTACTCAGTCTTTTTGACTGACCCGTTTTGTTTCGCCTCTTTTCTTCCGTTTCCCCCCCCCCCCCAGGTTCTCAGGGAGGGAATACTGGAGCCTGGCTTGGATTTTAGCTGCTTCCTTGGATAGCTCAAGTATGCTTTGGACTTGAGCCGCTATGGTTCATCACTCTTATTTGGGGATAGTACTTATGTATTTTCAGTTTGTCAGATGATGTATTTATCTAGATTTGTAATTTTGGGAAATTGACATTTTGATGTACCAGACTTGTGTTTTGAAATGGTTTATAAATCTTCCGCTGTTTTATTTACTTACTCTGTTTATTTACATATATATATATATATGTCACGTCCTGCCTTGCTATATCATTATGCATGTTTACCAATAATGCCCCTCCAAAGCTAGTGCATTCCTTTGCGAGTGACCCTGGCGGAGGTGGGGTGTTACATAGTAGGGATTGATTAAATGAGTGAGTACCTATGACATGTAAAAGACATCCAGACACAAGGCCTAATTGGGTACCTGTGACACGTAAAAGACATCTGGACGTAAGGCCTAATCAGGTACTTCATCAACGAATCTGCAACTACTAGGGATTGTTTAACCGAGCGAGAACCTATGACACATAAAAGACATTTGGATACAAGGCCTGATTGGGTACCAATGACAAAATACATCTGTACGTAAGGCCTAATCGGGTACTTCAGAAAAAATTGCATCCAGTAGGAATTGTTTAACTGAGCGAGTACCTATGACACATAAAAGACATTCGGATGAAAGGCCTAATCGGGTACCCATGACACGTAAAAGATATCCGGACGTAAGGCCTAATCGGGCACTTGAACAACGAATCTGCACCCAATAGGGATTGATTAACCAAGCAGGTACCTATGACACGTAAAAGACATCAGGACGCAGAGCCTAATCGGGTAACTATGACATGTAAAAGACATCCAAATGCAAGGACAAATCAGGTACTTCTAAAATGAATCTACACCCAATAGAGTTTGTTTAACCTAATGGGTACTTATGACACATAAAAGACATTCGGACGCAAGGCCTAATCGGGTACCTATGAAATCGCAAAATACATCCACACACAAGACCTAATCGGAAACTTCAGCAACAGATCTGCACCTAGTAGGGATTGTTTGACCAAGCGGGTACCTATGACACGTAAAAGACATCCGGATGCAAGTCCTAATCGGGTACTTATGACACGTAAAAGATATCCAGACGCAAGGCCTAATCGGGTACTTCAGCAATGAATCTGCACCCATTAGGGATTGTTTGACTGAGCGGGTACCTACGACATGCAAAAGACATCCAGATGCAAGGCCTAGTCGGGTACTTATGATACGTAAAAGACATCCAGACGCAAGGCCTAATCGAGACTCTAGTAATGAATCTGCACCCAGTATTGATTGTTTAACCAAGCGGGTACCCATGATGCATAAAAGACATCCGGACGCAGGGCCTAATTGGGTACTCATGACACGTAAAAGACATCTGAACGTAAGACCTAATTGAGTACTTCAGAAATGAATCTACACCAAGTAGGGATTGTTTAACCGAGCAGGTACCTATGACACATGAAAGATATCTGGACGTGAGACTTAGTCGTATACTTATGACACGTAAAATACATCCGCACGCAATTCCTAATCAGGTACTTCAGCAACGAATCTACACACAGTAGGAATTGTTTAACCGAGCAGGTACCTGTGACACGTGAAAGACATCCAGAAACAAGACCTAATCGGGTACTTATGACACGTAAAAGACATCCGCACGCAAGGGCTAATTGGGTACTTCAGCAATGAATATACACCCAGTAGGGATTGTTTAACCGAGCAAGTACCTATGACACGTAAAACACAATCGAACGCAAGGCCTAATTGAGTACTTATGACACATAATATACATCCGGACGCAAAACCTAATCGGGTACTTCGGCAACGAATCTGTACCCAATAGGGATTTTTTAACTGAGCGGGTACATATAGCACGTAAAAGACATCCGGACATAAAGCCTAATCGGGTACTTATGACACGTAAAAGACATCAGGGCACAACAACCTAATCGGGTACTTCAGCAACGAATCTATACACAATAGAGATTGTTTAACCAAGCAGGTATCTATGGCACGTAAAAGACATTCCGACACAAAGACTAATCGAGTACTTAAGACACGAAAAAGACATTCGGATGCAAAGCCTAATTGGGTACTTCGGCAACGAAGCTGTATCCAGTAGGGATTGTTTAACCAAGCGGGTATTTATGGCACATAAAAGTCATCCAGACGCAAAGCCTAATCGAGTAATTACGAAAGTAAAATACATCCGGATGTAAAGCCTAATTGTGTACTTCGGCAATGAATCTGTACCCAACTGGGATTACATAACCGAGCGGTTACCTATGGCATGTAAACGACATCCAGATACAAAGCCTAATCGGATACTTATGGCATGTAAAAGAAATCCAAACGCAAAGCCTAATAATATTCAATTATTGGTTTTGTTATCAACTTGGCTATGACCTCGTTTATGGGCTTGATGATGACCTTGGTTACGAGCTAGATTAAGGGCTCAATTATATCTTCAATTATGACCTTAGCCATGGAAAAGATTATGGGTATTTTGTTCAGTTATGGACTCGGCTATGATCTTGATTTTGGATGTTATGTTTGATCTTGACCTCAGTTTCGAACACATTTATGGGTGTTACATTGGTTATGACCTCGATTATGGTATGCTTGATTATGGCCCCAATTATAAGCTCGATTATGTATTAACGTATTAGGTTGTGTTAAAGCTTGATTATTACTTTGTTTAATTTAGTAACGTGGATGGTTATAAGATCTAGCTAAGGATGGCATACATATCAAATATAAATCGAAAAATACAAGTAATGAAACAATAATTATAAAACTAAATTGTAAAATATAAAGTATAAAATATAAATATTAATGTAAAAACTAAATTAGAAAATATAACAAATATAATATAAAATATAAAGTTTAAAAAATAAAATGTAAATGTAAATAAATTATATATTATTTAATTTATAATATTAATAAATTCATATATGGTTTAGGTTATAGGCTCATTATTAAACTTTATTACTAGTATGTAGTTAGATTATGTTCTCGGTTAAGGGCACCATTAAGAGACTCCGTTATGGGCTCGGTTACTATCTAGGTTATGGATGTTATGTTTAGTTAGGAGCTTTGTTATGACCTCGATTATTATATCGCTTATGATCTTCAATAAGAACACGGTTATGGATATTATGTTCGATTATGAACTTGATTAATACCCCCGGTTATGAACACGATTATGGGTATTATATTCAGCTATTCAGTTATAGACACAGTTAAATTAAACAGAAAATATAAAACATACAATATAAAATGTAAAATATTATAAATATAAAACATACAATATAATTGGGTACTTGATGGATGTAAAGCAAGACCGAGTACCAAACCTAATCAGGTACATATGACAACCGATCTATACCCAAGATATAACATTTAACTGAGCAAACCACGAAACGCGAAAAAGGACCAGATTCCACACATAATCGGGTACTTGATGGATGTTAAGCATGATCGAGTGCCAAACCTAATCGGGTATACATGAAAACCGATCTATACCCAAGACATGATGCTTAACTGAGGAAACCACAGAATGCGAAAGATGATCGGATTCCACACCTAATCGGGCATGTGATGATTGCAAAACACGATCGAGTGCCAAACCTAATCGGGTAGGTGATGATTGTCAAGCACGATCGAGTGCCAAACCCAGTGGGCACATATGAAAATCGATCCATACCCTAGACATAACGTTTAGCCGATTAAACAACGGAACGCGAAAGAGGATCGGATTCCACACCTAATCGAGTAGCTGATGTATGTAAAACACGATCGGGTGCCAAACCTAATCGAGATTATATGAAAATCGATTTATACCTAAGACATAACGTTTAACCAAGCAAACCACAGAATGCGTAAGATGATCGAATTTCACACCTAATCGGGTACCATCAATCAAAGATGACGGCTTTTATTTCTGATATTTCTCCCTCCTTTTTTCCTTTGTTGAGAAGGACGCAGAAATGAAAAATAAATAGTTTAAGTATTAGAGTATGCTAGATAAATTTGTTTGTATTTTGGATCATTCTATCACGAAATGGGTATTATTCCAAAATGGAATAATAAATAAAGTATAATATGTAAAGTTTAAAATATAAATATTTAATATAATAAACAGTTTACAATAATAATAAACAGTTTATAACATGTAAAGTTTAAAATAAAAATAAAAATATTCAATATAATAAACAATTTATATCATTCTGATTCTAAACCTAATCAGCTACATAGGGAATATAAAAGTTGTCCGAAAGACAAACCAAGTCTGGAACACATGGAATTAAAGACAAGTAAATTTAAACCTACTCGGGTACATATGGATGTAAAATACGACCGAATCCAAACCTAATCGAGTACTAATGTAAAATGATCTATACCAAAGACATCTTGTTTAACCGAGCAAATTATGACACGCAAAAGACAATCAAATGACAAACCTAATCGGGTACCTATGGACGTAAGCGACGATCGGATTCCGAACCTAATCGGTTATGTATGGACATAAAAGAATCCAATTCTAATCTTAATCGAGCATCTATTGATGTAAAAGACGACCAGATTCCAAACCTAATCGAACACTTTTAGAAAACGATCTACACTCAAGGTATGTTGTTTAAGTGAGCAAATTATGAAATGGCAAAGACAAACGAATGACAAACCTAATCTGTAACCTATGGATGTAAACAACGACTATATTTCAAACCGAATCGGAAACATACAAATGTAAAAGACATTTGAATTTCAAACTTAATCAGGTACTTATGGTAGTAAAATACAACAAAACAAAGTAACATGATACCATTAACTAGTAATTATGAAATATTCACTTGGCTAATGTAAAATCCAAACAAAAATATTCACCAAGTTATTTATCTTATATATTTTATGTTTTATATTTAATCAATTTAAGCTAAACAATATCATAGTTTATCATGAAATTTAAAGTTTGCATGCAATCTCATCAATTTTACAAGCAATATTTGATAATTCAGTCCAGACATGAAATCAACGTGGAATAATAATTTTACACTGAATTTTCTACTTCTAGATTGAATAACTTCTAGTTTTGCTTGATTGGTGTAAAAGAGTACATAATGAATCCTCATGTCTTAACTCCGCAATTTTTTAAAGAAGCAGTTAAAGCTCAGAGCTATCCAATATATAAGCAAGAAAACATACACTGAACCAAAAATTTCAAAAAATTGTTTTCCACTTTTCTTTTGTTTTTGAACTAGCTGCTTTAGATCAAAGCGATTTACTGACCAAACATTACAATATAAGAAGCTATCATACAACAATTCCCAAACAACTAAAAAAATACTTAGGCTAACTCATCAAGCATTCTCATCCCACCGACGAACATAAAAGACTTACAAACTTAGGCACCATTTTTCACTAAGCCATATAAAAATAATACCTTAAACAACATACAAAGGCAAGACATTTTTCACATCCTTTCTTCCTGATTCTTTCCATGCTCTCCATCCTAATAACAACCACATCCGCAAACCAATCATTTCCACATAACCACAATAACTTTGGTAAATAAGTATACCATCACCATCTAGCTCATGCTTTAGATCATATGCTGGACAGTATCCAAGCAGTCTAACCAAAACTGGATGTCATACTATTCCAATTGTTCCTACTTCAATTTTAAATTTATGCTCTGCTTATCTCCTGCAAATTTATGGGAAAAACATTGAAAGAGTAAGATATTTATTTGTTGCAATTGGTTGGTTTGGATGAAGCTCACTCTGAATGATGCTCTTTATTTTATAACATGGTTTTATTATTTTTCATGTTTCTAACTAGTTATCCTTTCATGAATAAAGTAAATGAAATGTATGAAATTCTTAATATAATTGTTGAGGATAAAAAACTAAGAGTTAACACAAAAATGAGTAAGATTACCATGTGAAATATGTGATTTTCCATAGACAATAGAAACAAAGATAAAAAAATAATCCATGTTGCTACCTTCTATAATAATGGAAATAACAAACTAAATATGCCTATTCTTATATATACCTTTATTAAGTAATAATTTTTGAATAATTTATGGAACCATATTACAAGTATATTTACTGCATAAATTATTTGCCAAACAAATTACATAAAATGCTTTAACTTTTTATGGAATACTCGGTTATCTTTATGTGTAAAACTGTATATTATATTCATTTATCGAAAAGGTGTACAAATTTAACTATTGTTTAAAGGTATAAATAACATTTAAATTATAGGTAAATCAGCGTTATCTAATGTAATTATACACATAGTATAGATAATAGTTGGATTATAAATCAACTTTTTTTTATAATTGTATCAAAAATATTTAAGTTTCACAACATCAGCAATGAGTAAAAGATCTCACTAGAGACACTAACTATATTAGAAAGAAAAAAATACTTAATGCAGTTGCAATTAATTTTTGATACTGAAAATGGAACAACATTTTCAATAAATTAATTTTAATAAAATGCTTATAAGATATTTTTTAAATACATACTAAGCTTGCAACTATATACATGTTTTATTGTCACTTATGACAACATACTTGAAGACAACACGAATATCTTCTAAAATGGATAAGCTAAGTTATGGAAAATTTTCTCCAAAAAGGAATCTCTATTATCCAAATTGTATAGTTTATGTATTAATAAGCCAAAACCTACAACTAACTCTCAAAGAGTAACTTTACTACTAGAGGTATTACAGTTAGCTAGCTAGTCCGTATGAAAGCTTAGAATTGCATGTATTGTCAAATAAGAAGGCATGTTCAATCTAATAGCCACAGTTTATCATCTCATTTTGACATTAAAGTTTAAAGTTCACAACTTTTTTTCTTTCTAGATGTAGTAAACTAAAAGTGGCATTTTGAGCTATGGTGTAACCTATATGTTATGGTACCAAGTTTGCACTTTATTATTAGGGGAAGATTCAAAACTTCCATTCAGTATCTTGAACTAATCGAAAGGCGGACCTAGGAATTGAGATCGGGGTGGGCTAACTTTAAAACCGTCCTTTTTTTAAATTGTATTGCAATTCTGTTTACTAATACAAATCAATAATCAAAAGAAAACAATTTATAACAACAATAAGTTGATTCATATTTCATTTTCAACTAGTGCGAACCCGTGCTACGCACACGGGTTGTCGTTATAAGGTTGCACTTTAAACATTGTATAATGTTTGATTCCTTCACCATGCAATAACTTATTTTAACTTAAATTCGCCGTATAATATCCAAAATAAGGCACAGTATAAAAACTAAAAATAACGTGGTTAAACGCAAAATGCAATTACGTTGATGTCAGCTACAACTCTACAATAGTCCATTAGGTGTTCAAAATCGCATAGCATATATGAATGATTCAATAAAGTTTGGGTAATACGTAAATTTTATTAACTAAGCGTCACTTAATTATACCCACAAATAAAGAGATATTGTTGTTTATACTTATAAAATTGTAGAATAAAATAAGTTAGTGTTGCAGACAATATAACTCAAGTGTACACAAACAGTACTTTATAAACCATGCAGGTGAATAAGTCAATGATGGTAGCATTTCAACTTTAATTTATGGACCAAGCAAATACAGACGTTTCTATGGTACACGGTAGCATATTAGATTAGACACTTCTTCACTTGCAATTATTCCATGTGCAACCAAATATTTCACTAATTTTATTTCCTTTTTACACGACGTTCGGGTTTCTCTCTATATATAAACAGTATGAAATATTAGATCAATAGAACGTAACAATGCTGATAACAATATATTACTGCTAGTGTATCATGCAATATTCACAGTACATAAGTGAATACTTTCTTTCTTACTCCACAATGCATATAGCATATATGAAGCGACCCGAACTTCCCCGGTCTCCGAAGAGATGAGAAAGAACGAATTACTGTGAGGACAAGACAAATCAGAACACAAACAGAAGAACATTTCATTGTTATTACAACAATGCATAAGATTACAAGAATATACAGAGTATAAATGAATATTACACAGAAATAACAGAGATTTAAATTACATTTAAATACATCGCAGCGGAAAATAATACAATAACAACTAGAAGTAGATATACGGATACAAAGCTTTCCGGATATCATTCCAGCTGTAAACTAGGATCCTGTGAATATAAATCTGCAAAACCAAAACTACTAGCTGCCCGTGTCAAAATAAGAGCACCCAGAGTTTAGGTTAAAAACAATAAACTCCAGGTCAGTCATGTGACTGGTGTGAGAACTAAAACAGTTAATCTTTATTTTAAAGTTAGGTAAATCAAGGGACCACGCCGTATAACACGGAACGGGTTTCCTCCCAAGAATACCAGTGCATAAAACAAACAGCGCAATGCTAAATAATGAAAGATGAAGCTATTATAAGACCCAGTTCCCATCACACAATGCAACGCAAGCCGGAGGATAGGGTTTTTACCTTATAATAGCCAAGAATGCTTGATACGTTGAAAACAAATCATTTGATACTATAATAAGTGCATAGTGTATAAAACAACTTCAAATCATAAGTATCAATCATAGGCGGCATGAGTACCATATATCATGTCGCCATACTAGTTCTACAATTAAAACCGCAAATGTCACGTATTTGGAAATTGGATTTCCATCTATGAACCGAGGTCAGGGATCGTCCTCTACCGATTCGAGACAATCTAGCCCATGTCTTAGGCAAGTACTCAGTCAAGCCTTGGAGCGACAGGGCCGGTCCACCGTTGTGGATTAAACTTAAATCCTGAACACAGCGTTTCCCCGCCCTTTGGGGCGTAAGTCTGGTCCATCTGCCGACCAGAATGCATCGGCCGAAACCGATATAACCGAGGCGCCTCGCAATAGCAACAACCACACAGGTGAAAAGTATATAAATGTCAGGGCTGGTAGGTCACTGACACCACCTTAGCTAGAAAGAAACGCATGCCCTCCCTGAGGTCCTTCTCCCGTTTTTGGTTCACAACCGGGGTGCGAAACTCGCGAAGTAAACGTTACACAAAGCTATGCCACAAAGGCCGTGCTTTGATCATCACCACAAGACTTTTCTTTTCAAAAGAAGCCTCGATCAATTGCCACTTAGGCATGCCACACAGGCAATTCACTCCATGCGTTTGATATCCATCAATATATAACCCCTGAGCTCGTACGTCTCAAAGAAGGCGTTAAGCAAGAGAATAAATTCTCCGCCGCCAAACAAATATATATTTAATAGAGATCAATCACACGGACTAAAATCCAATGTCAGACACACAGTCCATTTGCAAGTTCGATCTGGGTCTGAACGAAACCGGAGGCACCTAGTACCCCGCATATCCATCGATCTCCAAGTATGTCTGGATGATCACCAACTGTTTCCATCTTCTTGGGTGTACAGCCCAATCAAGATCATCAGTAATCCTCCAAATGACGTGAAGACCTCCGGCCTTCAACCACCGTCTTCATCTTCGACTTATCGTCGTATCAGTTATTCAGAATGGGATAAACCCGGTCTTTCCGAATAACTCGCGTATATTTTAAATAAGTGTTATACAAACACAACATACGCCTCATTCTAGTTCATCAGTCACTAACCGTAAATTAATCAAGAGAATAATTCCCCAAATATTAACCCCGAAGGCCGAAACCAACATCAGATCAATATCCAGAAAACCATTCTGCTTGGCTAACCGATAGTTAGTTTCTAAATTTCACATTCATAGGGAAAGGTTCCCATTAATTTTATCCAAGATAAATTCCTTGAACTTGTTCTTTAATCATCTTTTGAATTTCGATTCAACTAGTCGGGATTAACGAACCTTACCGAAGTAATCATTTGTTTTAATTCCCCAATCCCATCCTATTCATCCCATGAAGTAAAACTGGTTATACTTCATATCTAACACCACGGTGTTATCGGTAAATTCAATTACCATTTCACGTTCAAATCTAATTAAAGATTTAACTATCGCCTGGAGCAAAACTGGTGATACTCCATCCTCGATCATTTCAATCTAATTAAAGATTCATTAAAACTCCACTTAGTTTTAATCATTAACTAGGTTAAAGAATCAGTGTCATTTAAAACACGGTTCACGATAAACCCAAAATCACATTCCATTAATTATCGGGTTAAAGAACGAGTGTTATTTAAAACACTGTCCACGATAAACCCAAAAATCAATATCAATTCAATTCCAATTAAATATTATTTAATTGGTACACTTCATTAAATCTAAATAAAAAGATTTAATCTTTTCTCAACTGGGTTCAAGAACAGTATTAGTGAAGACACCATTCACGACAAACCCAAATCACATTTGATATTCAATACAAGGCTCTGAATAGAAAATATATCGGCTTATATTCAATATCCAATTCTACGACCAACAGACATCGTATTGGAAATAACGATATATATCTATATCTTTCAAATTTCCATAACAACATCAGTATAATCACGAAATCCAACATCGAAATATTCCGAAGGCAATTTCGATTCAAATCCATTCCAATATAATTATTGGAAATTCTGGTTATTTTCAAAACCATTTCTAATTCATTTTATTTATTTTTAAAATAAAATAGAATTATAATTCTAGTTCAAAACTAGTTCATTTCGATAAAAATCTATTTTTATCTTTTCAAATATGGAGTTTTTCATCCCAATCCTTTCTAAATTATTTCTTATGATTTTACACAAATTATTACTATTTTAATAATTTTATCAAGGCCTGTACAGTCGATTTCCATCAACGGTCATCGAACTGCACTTACAACGACCTTTTCCAAATTTGATTTGGACATAATTCCAAATCCAATCATTAGATTTCAAATCTCTAATATTCGTTAGAAAGCTCTTTTCGATACGAACCCAACGGTTTCGGTTTTAGGAGAATCCGACGGTCGGATCTCCCGCAATGTCAGTTTGAAATAAATGGTCGAAATTCGCGAACTGCAGCGGCGCGACGCGTTCTATTCCGGCCATTATATTATATATATAAAATATATTTCGTCGGTTTCTATTCAAAACGAATTATATAGATAGTTTTAAATTCGTTTCAAAAACAATTTCAACTTCCATTTCAATCCAAAGCACAAATGAATTCTTCTTTATAAATTCGTTTTAAAATTTCATTTCTATTCAATTCATTTCGAAATCGTTTTCAATTCAATTCATTTCGAAATCGTTTTCTATTCAATTCTTTTCGAAATCGTTTTCTATTCGATTCATTTCAAAATGAATAAAATCGATATAAATATCGTTCACGTCAAAATGGCGTCAATCTAATCAACACGGCTTCATATATTTCTATTTTTAAATATTCTATTTCAAATATTTCTTTTTCAAAATAGTTGTTATTATCAAAATATTTCGTTCAACACATGACTAATCTCAACGGATGAGTACTGTCAACACATGAACCTTTATTTTATATTGATAAAGATGTAAATTTTATTACTAAAATATTTCGTTCAACACATGACTAATCTCAACGGATGAGTACTGTCAACACATGAACCTTTATTTTATAATATCCTTTATTTTCTAAATTGGAATGAGGCCCAATCAATCACCATATAATATTAATTATATGGATTTTCATACATCACACGTATATAATAGCATTGAAAATAATCAACCATCAACCAAAGTGCACTACACTGTATAAGCATCAAATATAGATATCTAACGCTTATAACAGCCTGTCAATCAATCGATCGACATATTTAATAAATCAGGATGAGTGAACTTCGAATTTCATCCCAATACCCGTGTGGGGTTTCAAACAATCAAACACAGATTTTATTTGTGCAGTTGGGCGATGTGTAAAATTTATCGTCCCAATCAATGTCAGTCAAATCAATGTACATGAACAAACCGTCCGGTTTGTAAATGAATATTTTTTTATTCACATTCACTATATTCATATTCACGTTAAAAATTATATTTTTAATGATAAAACATTTTATTTTAACATATGAATTTCTATTCAGTTCATTCTTTAAATAAAATGAAATTTTTATTTTTCTAACTTATTTTAGAAAATTTCGGTGGTATAACGACACGATACTAGAAACGGGACAAGGCCTAGCCTTATCCCTGGTCTAGTGAAGGCCCACACCATTCACACATTAATCAAACCCATTCATTTCACCCAACAATTCAATTTCCATCCAATAATCTAACTAATTTTTGCAATCAAACAAACAAGTCCATGGTCTGTGGACGATTGTGTCGGGTGCTACTAAACACCGTCTGCATCCTAGTATATATATATATATATAACTTGAAAAGAAATTGAAGAGTGAGAAATTCTCACCGATAGCTATCCAATCATCTTGACTCTTCTTTTATAGAAATCTTCGTTGCTATCGCATTTTTGTCATCTTCGTTGCTGTAGCCACTACATATGTAAAAATCGAATTTTTACTTTGTTGTTCTATATATGAAAATCGAATTTTTACTTTGCTATTCAATATATAAAAATCAAATTTTTACCTTGTTATTCAATATATAAAAATCGAATTTTTATTATCACGCTATATGGATAAAAATTCTATTTTTACATTGCCACTATATAGATAAAAAGTTATATTTTCACATCGATGTTCATATAGTAAAGATTATATTTTTATCACGCTATTCTTCATATAAAGATTTCGCCTTTTCAAAAATAAATATTTCGCCTTTTTAAAAATAAATATTTCGCCTTTTCAAAAATAAAGATTTCGCCTTTTCAAAAATATCATTATAAAAATCACATTTTTATTCTTCTACACATATAAAGATGATATTTTTAATATTCCTATCATGTAAAAATTATATTTTTACTTCTCTACATAAACAAAATCATATTTTACATCATTTATAAAGTAAAGACTATATTTTTAATACTTTAAAAATATAAAAATCATATTTTTAATTCTTTAAAAATATAAAAATCATATTTTTAAAACTAAAAATCACTTCTTTTTCCCAGCTAATGAACGAATAAAAATCTTTCTTTTACTTTGCAAATCAATGAATAAAAGTCCAATTTGCTCTTTCCATAAATAAAAATCTAATTTTTTTTATATTTTAAAAATCTAATTTTTTTCTATACAATAAAAATCTGAAATTTAAATAGGCTTATCCTATATATAACTGAACAAAGAAAACATCGATTTTCTCAAATAAACAAAGAATCAAACTTACAGGTGGTCGGGGGAGTGTCGCGCCGGAGTCAGTGGTCGAGAGAGACTAGGGCGGTCGGCGTCAGCCGTCTGGTGGTGCGGTGCAGCGCGGTCAGGAGGAGCAGGGGGGTTTTAGCGTGGGTTTTCAGGTGAATGGGGGACCCACAGTGGTTGTGGGTGGTCGATGGAGGTCGCTGGGCCGAGGGGAGGTCGAAGCGGGGTGGCGCCGGGTCTAGGGTTGGCTGTGCCCTTCAATTTGGGGCCTGGGTCGGGATTCGCGTTCGATTCCGAAGGGGGGGGGGTCTGGGTGGCTCGCGGCGCCGCTGGAAAGGTGGGGGGGTCTCGAGCGAGGTGGCGGCGGTTTAAGGGGAGGGCGGCGACTCCTCTCCGCCTCGTCTCCTCCTTCTTCTTTTTATTTTAATTTTTTTTTCAATCGAAAGTGTTTTCAGGAAAGGGGGGGCCAGAGTGACTTAAGGAGGAGGGAGAGAAAAGTTTGATTTATTTAATTATTTTACTTGCAAAAAGTTGACTTTCACTTACGACCTCTAAACGAGGCCCACCGCCTGTCGTCCATAATGTATTACCCCCATTCCGAACACAATGGGATATGTATCACAGGCTGATTCGATCGTTTCGAACAGTTTCCGTTGAATTTACATTTAAATCATTATATTGAATTTTAAACGTATATTTCAAATTACCGGGGTCACATACTAACTCTAAAAATTCTCGAAAAACATTTTCTAGCTTCGTATTGACGATACGGTCCTAACAAAACTAGTTTCGTCGAATTCTGAGACCGTTAGAAAAATGGCCATTTTCCAGTCGATTAAAATCAACTAAAACTGGTCAAACGCGTTTTCCTTTGCTACGCTCACATATTGATTCGAAAAATTATGAAATTTGGAATCTAGGAATAATTTGACACTGCGGACCCAACAAAAGTGGTTTCGTCGAAATCCGAGGTCGTTTGCAAAATCCCCATTTTTAAGGGCCCGAATTCCATAGCGACTATTCAGAATTTTCAACTGGACATATCTTTTGATTCCCGCTATGAAATCTTGATTTTTCGGATTCGTTGGAAAGATATTATCGATTAGATCCTAATGTTTTTGGTTTCACTAAAATCCGGATTGTTTTGCACCCGGTACATTCAATTGAAGTTTGAAATCGAATTATCGAACTACCGCGCCATTTTCAATTCTATTTATAATTAGATATAATTATTTATATTCTAACGACGACGTATATAATATATACGTTCTAATTATATTCAAAATAAATTTTCTCGTCGATATTATTTAAAATAATTTATTTTAAATAATCAGAATTCGCTAAAATTGCCAAAATAAAAATTTCAAACTGGCTCAGAATTTCCGGGTTATTACAATCTTCCCCACTTAAAACTTTTCATCCCCGAAAAGGAACAAAGCCGAAAGTGGTTTGATTAATCAACTCTACGTTCGATCTGGCTTCCATTCTCCAACTTTTCAGTTTCTGAGAATTTTCAAATTTTCAAAAATTTGGCTAACACCCTAAATTTTCGAAATTTTTTGCCATAACCTTCCCTGCACCGGGAGCCACGGGAGAATCCCGAAATTGCCATATAGGCCTTCTGATCTCAAAAGGAAAAAGCCAAGCGGCTGGCCAATAGGCTCATAAAATCATCATCACCCAAACAAAACAGTAAATTATGTAGTAAACATGTACCTATTTGTCGGGCAAACAAATTTTATTCTCTGCTCTAGCCTCCTTGCTATGACCTATTCAATGTAAGTATATGTATATGCAAGCAAATGCGACTAATTTTCAGTACAGTTAAATATTTGGTTCAATTAGGCATTATGGTTCAAAAATTATCAACCAAATAAACAAACAACACAAACATCAATCAATTAGTGAATTAGAGTTTCAAATTCATAAATTTTGATACATATACAAAAAATCATGTTTTTGATGCCAATTCACAACAATAAATCTATCTATATTAGTTTTGGTTCTCACACCAGTCTAATGGAAATATATATATATCACACCTTCGAAACACGAACATAAATACCGATGATGTGGCCACATCATCAGAATTATCCCCGGGTGTCTAGAATGTGACTTTATATCTATCCAGTATATTAAAACTTCGAATATACGTTCATGACGCGTATACGCGAAATCTTTATATGCTAGATCGTCCATATTCAAAATAAATAAATTATTCAAATACGTATAAAACGATTTAAATTTCAAAACAAAATTGTTTTCATTTGAAAGATATACTCTTCACACTCGTTCTAGGATACTACTGATCCTATCTCTAACGAGTCATTCTAATTGGATATTACTAATCCAATATCTGATGAATTCTTTCGTATGGTTCTAATGTGTCTTGTTCTCGAGCTCTATAAACCAAGGCTCTGATACCAAAATGAAGCGACCCGAACTTCCCCGGTCTCCGAAGAGATGAGAAAGAACGAATTACTGTGAGGACAAGACAAATCAGAACACAAACAGAAGAACATTTCATTGTTATTACAACAATGCAACAGATTACAAGAATATACAGAGTATAAATGAATATTACACAGAAATAACAGAGATTTAAATTACATTTAAATACATCGTGGCGGAAAATAATACAATACACAACTAGAAGTAGATATACGGATACAAAGCTTTCCGGATATCATTCCAGCTGTAAACCAGGATCCTGTGAATATAAATCTGCAAAACCAAAACTACTAGCTGCCCATGTCAAAATAAGGGCACCCAGAGTTTAGGTTAAAAACAATAAACTCCAGGTCAGTCATGTGACTGGTATGAGAACAAAAACAGTTAATCTTTATTTTAAAGTTAGGTAAATCAAGGGACCACGCCGTATAACACGGAACGGGTTTCCTCCCAAGAATACCAGTGCATAAAACAAACAGCGCAATGCTAAATAATGAAAGATGAAGCTATTATAAGACCCAGTTCCCATCACACAATGCAACGCAAGCCGGAGGATAGGGTTTTTACCTTATAATAGCCAAGAATGCTTGATACGTTGAAATCAAATCATTTGATACTATAATAAGTGCATTGTGTATAAAACAACTTCAAATCATAAGTATCAATCATAGGCGGCATGGGTACCAAATATCATGTCGCCATACTAGTTCTACAATTAAAACCGCAAATGTCACGTATTTGGAAATTGGATTTCCATCTATGAACCGAGGCCAGGGATCGTCCTCTACCGATTCGAGACAATCTAGCGCATGTCTCAGGCAAGTACTCAGTCAAGCCTTGGAGCAACAGGGCCGGTCCACCGATGTGGATTAAACTTAAATCCTGAACACTGCGTTTCCCCGCCCTTTGGGGCGTAAGTCTGGTCCGTCTGCCGACCAGAATGCATCGGCCGAAACCGATATAACCGAGGCGCCTCGCAACAGCAACAACCACATAGGTGAAAAGTATATAAATGTCAGGGCTGATAGGTCACTGACACCACCCTAGCTTGAAAGAAACGCATGCCCTCCCTGAGGTCCTTCTCCCGTTTTTGGTTCACAACCGGGGTGCGAAACTCGCGAAGTAAACGTTACACAAAGCTACGCCACAAAGGCCGTGCTTTGATCATCACCACAAGACTTTGCTTTTCAACAGAAGCCTCGATCAATTGCCACTTAGGCATGCCACACAGGCAATTCACTCCATGCGTTCGATATCCATCAATATATAACCCCTGAGCTCGTATGTCTCAGAGAAGGGCGTTAAGCAAGAGAATAAATTCTCCGCCGCCAAACAAATATATATTTAATAGAGATCAGTCACACGGACTAAAATCCAATGTCAGACACACAGTCCATTTGCAAGTCCGTTCTGGGTCTGAACGAAACCGGAGGCACCTAGTACCCCGCATATCCATCGATCTCCAAGTATGTCTGGATGATCACCAACTGTTTCCATCTTCTTTGGTGTACAACCCAATCAAGATCATCAGTAATCCTCCAAACGACGTGAAGACCTCCGGCCTTCAACCACCGTCTTCATCTTCGACTTATCGTCGTATCAGTTATTCAGAATGGGATAAACCCGGTCTTTCCGAATAACTCGCGTATATTTTAAATAAGTGTTATACAAACACAACATAGGCCTCATTCCAGTTCATCAGTCACTAACCGTAAATTAATCAAGAGAATAATTCCCCAAATATTAACCCCGAAGGCCGAAACCAACATCAGATCAATATCCAGAAAACCATTCTGCTTGGCTAACCGACAGTTAGTTTCTAAATTTCACATTCATAGGGAAAGGTTCCCATTAATTTTATCCAAGATAAATTCCTTGAACTTGTTCTTTAATCATCTTTTGAATTTCGATTCAACTAGTCGGGATTAACGAACCTTACCGAAGTAATCATTTGTTTTAATTCCCCAATCCCATCCTATTCATCCCATGAAGTAAAACTGGTTATACTTCATATCTAACACCACGGTGTTATCGGTAAATTCAATTACCATTTCACGTTCAAATCTAATTAAAGATTTAACTATCGCCTGGAGCAAAACTGGTGATACTCCATCCTCGATCATTTCAATCTAATTAAAGATTCATTAAAACTCCACTTAGTTTTAATCATTAACTGGGTTAAAGAATCAGTGTCATTTAAAACACGGTTCACGATAAACCCAAAATCACATTCCATTAATTATCGGGTTAAAGAACGAATGTTATTTAAAACACTGTCCACGATAAACCCAAAAATCAATATCAATTCAATTCCAATTAAATATTATTTAATTGGTACACTTCATTAAATCTAAATAAAAAGATTTAATCTTTTCTCAACTGGGTTCAAGAACAGTGTTAGTGAAGACACCATTCACGATAAACCCAAATCACATTTGATATTCAATACAAGGCTCTGAATAGAAAATATATCGGCTTATATTCAATATCCAATTCTACGACCAACAGACATCGTATTGGAAATAACGATATATATCTATATCTTTCAAATTTCCATAACAACATCAGTATAATCACGAAATCCAACATTGAAATATTTCGAAGGCAATTTCGATTCAAATCCATTCCAATATAATTATTGGAAATTCTGGTTATTTTCAAAACCATTTCTAATTCATTTTATTTATTTTTAAAATAAAATAGAATTATAATTCTAGTTCAAAACTAGTTCATTTCAATAAAAATCTATTTTTATCTTTTCAAATATGGAGTTTTTCATCCTAATCCTTTCTAAATCATTTCTTATGATTTTACACAAATTATTACTATTTTAATAATTTTATCAAGGCCTGTACAGTCGATTTCCATCAACGGTCATCGAACTGCACTTACAGCGACCTTTTCCAAATTTGATTTGGACATAATTCCAAATCCAACCATTAGATTTCAAATCTCTAATATTCGTTAGAAAGCTCTTTTCGATACGAACCCAACGGTTCCGGTTTTAGGAGAATCCGACGGTCGGATCTCCCGCAATGTCAGTTTGAAATAAATGGTCGAAATTCGCGAACTGCCGCGGCGCGACGCGTTCTATTCCGGCCATTATATTATATATATAATATATATTTCGTCGGTTTCTATTTAAAAAGAATTATATAGATAGTTTTAAATTCGTTTCAAAAACAATTTCAACTTCCATTTCAATCCAAAGCACAAATGAATTCTTCTTTATAAATTCGTTTTAAAATTTCATTTCTATTCAATTCATTTCGAAATCGTTTTCAATTCAATTCATTTCGAAATCGTTTTCTATTCAATTCTTTTTGACATCGTTTTCTATTCGATTCATTTCAAAATGAATAAAATCGATATAAATATCGTTCACGTCAAAATGGCGTCAATCTAATCAACACGGCTTCATATATTTCTATTTTTAAATATTCTATTTCAAATATTTCTTTTTCAAAATAGTTGTTATTATCAAAATATTTCGTTCAACACATGATTAATCTCAACGGATGAGTACTGTCAACACATGAACCTTTATTTTATATTGATAAAGATGTAAATTTTATTACTAAAATATTTCGTTCAACACATGACTAATCTCAACGGATGAGTATTGTCAACACATGAACCTTTATTTTATAATATCCTTTATTTTCTAAATTGGAATGAGGCCCAATCAATCACCATATAATATTAATTATATGGATTTTCATACATCACACGTATATAATAGCATTGAAAATAATCAACCATCAACCAAAGTGCACTACACTGTATAAGCATCAAATATAGATATCTAACGCTTATAACAGCCTGTCAATCAATCGATCGACATATTTAATAAATCAGGATGAGTGAACTTCGAATTTCATCCCAATACCCGTGTGGGGTTTCAAATAATCAAACACAGATTTTATTTGTGCAGTTGGGCGATGTGTAAAATTTATCGTCCTAATCAATGTCAGTCAAATCAGTGTACATAAACAAACCGTCCGGTTTGTAAATGAATATTTATTTATTCACATTCACGTTAAAAATTATATTTTTAACGATAAAACATTTTATTTTAACATATGAATTTCTATTCAGTTCATTCTTTAAATAAAATGAAATTTTTATTTTTCTAACATATTTTAGAAAATTTCGGCGGCATAACGTCACGATACTAGAAACGGGACGAGGCCTAGTCTTATCCCCAGTCTAGTGAAGGCCCACGCCATTCACACATCAATCAAATCCATTCATTTCACCCAACAATTGAATTTCAATCCAATAATCTAACTAATTTTTGCAATCAAACAAACAAGTCCATGGTCTGTGGACGATTGTGTCGGGTGCTACTAAGCACCGTCTGCATCCTAGTATATATATATAACTAGAAAAGAAATTGAAGAGTGAGAAATTCTCACCGATAGCTATCCAATCATCTTGACTCTTCTTTTATAGAAATCTTCGTTGCTATCGCATTTTTGTCATCTTCGTTGCTGTAGCCACTACATATGTAAAAATCGAATTTTTACTTTGTTGTTCTATATATAAAAATCGAATTTTTACTTTGCTATTCATTATATAAAAATCGAATTTTTACCTTGTTATTCAATATATAAAAATCGAATTTTTATTATCACGCTATATGGATAAAAATTCTATTTTTACATTGCCACTATATAGATAAAAAGTTATATTTTCACATCGATGTTCATATAGTAAAGATTATATTTTTATCACGCTATTCTTCATATAAAGATTTCGCCTTTTCAAAAATAAATATTTCGCCTTTTTAAAAATAAATATTTCGCCTTTTCAAAAATAAAGATTTCGCCTTTTCAAAAATATCATTATAAAAATCACATTTTTATTCTTCTACACATATAAAGATGATATTTTTAATATTCCTATCATGTAAAAATTATATTTTTACTTCTCTACATAAACAAAATCATATTTTACATCATTTATATAGTAAAGACTATATTTTTAATACTTTAAAAATATAAAAATCATATTTTTAATTCTTTAAAAATATAAAAATCATATTTTTAAAACTAAAAATCACTTCTTTTTCCCAGCTAATGAACGAATAAAAATCTTTCTTTTACTTTGCAAATCAATGAATAAAAGTCCAATTTGCTCTTTCCATAAATAAAAATCTAATTTTTTTTATATTTTAAAAATCTAATTTTTTCTATACAATAAAAAACTGAAATTTAAATAGGCTTATCCTATATAAAACTGAACAAAGAAAACATCGATTTTCTCAAATAAATAAAGAATCAAACTTACAGGTGGTCGGGGGAGTGTCGCGCCGGAGTCAGTGGTCGAGAGAGACTAGGGTGGTCGGCGTCAGCCCTCTGGTGGTGCGGTGCAGCGCGGTCAGGAGGAGCAGGGGGGTTTTAGCGTGGGTTTTCAGGTGAATGGGGGACCCACAGTGGTTGTGGGTGGTCGGTGGAGGTCGCTGGGCCGAGGGGAGGTCGAAGCGGGGTGGCGCCGGGTCTAGGGTTGGCTGCGCCCTTCAATTTGGGGCCTGGGTCGGGATTCGCGTTCGATTCCGAAGGGGGGGTCTGGGTGGCTCGCGGCGCCGCTAGAAAGGTGGGGGGGGGTCTCGAGCGAGGTGGCGGCGGTTTAAGGGGAGGGCGGCGGCTCCTCTCCGCCTCGTCTCCTCCTTCTTCTTCTTTTTTTTAATTTTTTTTCCAATCGAAAGTGTTTTCAGGAAAGGGGGGGGGGGGGGGGCAGAGTGACTTAAGGAGGAGGGAGAGAAAAGTTTGATTTATTTAATTATTTTACTTGCAAAAAGTTGACTTTCACTTACGACCTCTAAACGAGGCCCACCACCTGTCGTCCATAGTGTATTACCCCCATTCCGAACACAATGGGATATGTATCGCAGGCTGATTCGATCGTTTCGAACAGTTTCCGTTGAATTTACATTTAAATCATTATATTGAATTTTAAACGTATATTTCAAATTACCGGGGTCACATACTAACTCTAAAAATTCTCGAAAAACATTTTCTAGCTTCGTATTGACGATACGGTCCTAAAAAACTAGTTTCGTCGAATTCTGAGACCGTTAGAAAAATGGTCATTTTCTAGTCGATTAAAATCAACTGGTCAAACGCGTTTTCCTTTGCCACGCTCACATATTGATTCGAAAAATTATGAAATTTGGAATCGAGCAATAATTTGACACTGCGGACCCAACAAAAGTGGTTTCGTCGAAATCCGAGGTCGTTTGCAAAATTCCCATTTTTAAGGGCCTGAATTCCATAGCGACTATTCAGAATTTTCAACTGGACATATCTTTTGATTCCCGCTATGAATCGGATTCGTTGGAAAGATATTATCGATTAGATCCTAATGTTTTTGGTTTCACTAAAATCCGGATTGTTTTGCACCCGGTACATTCAATTGAAGTTTGAAATCGAATTATCGAACTACCGCGCCATTTTCAATTCTATTTATAATTATATATAATTATTTATATTCTAACGACGACGTATATAATATATACGTTCTAATTATATTCAAAATAAATTTTCTCGTCAATATTATTTAAAATAATTCATTTTAAATAATCAGAATTCGCTAAAATTGCCAAAATAAAAATTTCAAACTGGCTCAGAATTTCCGGGTTATTACAATATAGCATATAGCATATAGCAGGTTTACATGTAAAATAGAAACTTTGTAATGCTGGTGACACCTCCATGTCACCTATGTGAAAATTATAATTACAACGCTGTTGTTGTCTACCTTTGCACCAACTTGCTGCTTCATTTCCAAACTGATCTTTATCCACGGTACTGAAAACTGATATAGTCAAACATGTCCCCCATTTTTGTTGACAACAGATCCAGCTGTACTTTGTGTTACATAAAGCATGCGTTGTGCAATGGGGCAATGAGGCAGCGCCAGCCGAATACACTGGGAGAAAATGAGCATGATCAAAGCTGAGTTTATGTTACAACATCTGCAGGCTAAAATTATTTGGATAGCAAATTAAAACTGTAAGGTAATAATAGACTGAAAAGCAAATGGATATATAACTTTCAACTACCACATAGGTAAACAAATAATATTACACCCATGGGAATATACATAAAAAGATGGATGAAGAGCACAACAAATAGTGCAACACCCTTTAGCCCTTCTGGTTTTCATCACACATTCTCATTTTTCTCTCTTTCCACTAACATATTTTAATATTAATAAGTGACTATAATTCGGATGCATTTGGATGCTCCTAAATAGAGGTGCCTATACACACAATCACAGACACACACACCTCAGTATTTAGGCATATCCGTTGGATATGCACGAGTATTAATTTTTTGTAAATATGGATCAAGTTAACAGTTCTAGTAAATTTTTAAAGATTCAAACGTATGCCCAGAGTTGTGAATTTTCAATGATAAAGGCTTCTGGACGTATGAGCATGTAGTAAAATATACTACTCTGATAAAACCACAATCATTTCTCCATCATCTCGGTTAGGTAGAATTATTTTGGTGTGATGCCCAACATTCAAATCCATAAATATTCAGCATTAATTTTCTTACTCACAAATGCTATGTATTTATTCATTCTAAAATACCAAATTATTACCAGAACCTTGCATCTACGTGTGTGGTAGAACCATAAAAATAAGTTGGTTTTACAAAGCAATTTTTTAGATGATACAAAAATCATATTAGCAAATTTGATTTACAAAATATTAATTGTTGAAAAGATGAAATCAACAGTGCACATGCACATGATACAGAATTGTTTAAAGTGAAATTTTATAATGTGGAAAATTGAATAAGTTACTAAGAATATTACAACCACTCATACGCACGTGTTGTATTAATTATAACAAATTGGTACTAAAACATAAAGTAATAGCACATAGATTCATACATGGTATTTGAAGTGGCTGCACACACGAATGAAGAAAATATCATTCATTATTACCAAAATGAAATCATAAATAAATCAAGTTCAACTTAAAGTCAAAATCTTAGCTAATGGATAACTCATAACATAAACATATTTATTTGAATACACAAAAGAACAACGAAATGGAAAACATATTAACATTCCAAATCTTAGCTAATGGAAAGGGCAAAAACTTAAGAGAGTAGGGTATGTTGTAGTAGTTGTTCAAAAACTTAAAATGATGTCGAATACTGTAACATCCTTAGATTTTGCGATAAATTAAATTATTTTATTTAATATGATTTTTGATAATATATGGTTATAAATAATATTTAATTTTGAAATTTGGCGTTGAAAACATAATTGAATTGCTAAATTTAATGATAATTGTAGTCGCAATAATAAAATTTTGATTTATAAGTATACATGAATTTTATTTGATTTGAATTAAAATTAATGAACATTGAAATTTGTGCATTGCTTAGTTAAAAATATTACATTTTAAGTGAAACTTTTACAAACTTCGTAATTGGGCTTTAAAACTAGTCCCACTGCGTTCAGAAGGTGTCAAAACATATCGGTAGGCAGTAAGCGGGCCTAATTTGGAGTTCGTTCGAATTTTGGGCTTTAAAACACGAAAACCGAGACAAAATATTATTATTTTATTCCAGAAAACCCTAATCTAAGCATGGCCGCCACTTTTCTTATTTCGATGGCCAGAATTTGTCCTCCTTTCTTCCACTATTTCTTGAAATCCAATCAGCGAAACCAATATCATCCAAAGTGAGAATCGAATAGCACTTTAACCTCTCCATATCCAACGGCTATGATCGGAGATAGAGCAACGATGGCGGTGCAAGGGGCTCGCGTTTGGGATGATTTTGGGTTCAGCTCATGTGCCTGATCTTGGCGATGGAGGGGTGGTGGACATCGGCGTCGGTGCTGGGAGGTTCGCCGGAGGGAGGCGCACGCACGGTGGTGTTCCGGTGGAACTCGGTGGCTTCTGGGAGGCGCAAGGATCAAGGATTTCAACGTGAATGGTTCGGTGTGCTTTTCCTGGGAACCTATTGCGATGGAGAAGAAGCAACTTTGAGCTACTGACGTGGCAAGTTGATTTTTTTGTGCCATTTTTCTTCCATTTTCGTTTTTTTAATTTAAAATTTCAGTCACTAAAACTTGCATAACTTTTTCATACGACCTCAGTTTGATGCGCAGTTTGTTGCGTTGGAATCGTATCGACGAGATCTTCGTGATGCCGTTGGTTTGAGCTGATTCTGAGAACGTTGAATTTTGGGCTAAAAATTGGATTTCAACCTCGTTCGAAATCAAGGTGAGTGATTAAACCCACTCACGCCTAACTAAAGTATTCTAATGTTAGTTAAATTAATATCATGTCATGATATGGTTGTATGGATTGATGTTTGACTGTTAAATTGCATATTTTAAATTTATTTGCACCGATAGTGTAGTTAAATTTGACTATTTTACAGTTAAGTAAAAATTTGATATCTAATTGCCAGTTAAAAAAAAACCATCATCTGATAACTAGTAAAATTACGATATTGAACTGTTGTATATATTGTTGTAATGAATGGCTTGAATCTGATATGTTGACAAATTGATGTTAGTTGTGTGAAATTACCTATTATTCACATTTGTTTGTATATGACCATGGTTTGTGCTGATTAATCCCAATCATTACCCTAGATGTTACGGGCATCGAATAAACCCGGGATTAATCATTAAAATGAACTAAGAACGTAGGTTGAAATGATAAATACCTATGACCCTGATTTGGATTGAAATGATATATATCCTTTCCCAAAAATACTAAAAAAAAAATTAAGTATCACTTGGCCATAGGATAGGAAATTATATACGGACACCGGTTGGTTAAATAAAAATTTGTTTTAACCATGAATTTTGAAATATTGTTTTAAAGACGATATAAGCGATGTTTTATAATTTATTTCCTTTGAACTTAAACCTTGAATTTTGAAATATAAAAAAAGGAAATAAATTAGTATTGTAACTGAAGTTAAATAAAGTGAAAGATAGTGTAAATCGAATTTATTGAAATTGAATGGTTTCACCCACCTTTGAATTCTATTATGAGTTAACATTGATTTGAATTATATATGAATTGTGAATTCGACATTTGTTGTAAATTGAAATCATTGAAAATGGGAATCTGAATTGGAATTTAACTATTTGAATTAAACTGATTGAATTGTAATGAGTGTAAATTGGAAATTTAATCGGGTGAAATATTGAAATTGAGTTGATTAACTTGAAATTGAAATATGACTGCAAGTGAAATTGAAACTTTTAAAGGAATGATTCTAATTCCAACTATAGTATTTTAAAACCATTTTATAAAATATTTTAATAATAATAATTTTATTTTATTTTATTACTATTTTATTCTATAAATCATTTTAAATAAATCATTTTATAATCAAATATTTATTTTCAAACTATTTCAATTCTATATCCAAAACTATTTTAAATAGAATTTTAATTATTTTAATATTCAAATTATTTAAAGTTGGAATTGTTTCAAGATTTTAATTGGTTAAATGGAGATTTTAGTATGAATAATATTTTATCTTGAATATTGAATGATTTTGAAAATCTGATATTTTGATATGAAGTACGAACCTCTTCGAAATGTAAAAGAACTGACCGGTGTGAAAAAAGTAAACGATTGGTTGTTAAAGAGACCGGGATCGGATATTGTCATACTCTCTGCCAATACCGAAAACCACTTTAACAACTGTGTACGCGGTGGAGTTCCAGAAAAGGTGTTGGATGGATTTGGGGGCGATTACTGGATTTAAAGAAAGAGAACGATGATGGATATCCTTGACCTTCGGGTCATAATTAAAATGACTAAAACAGGGCTATACTGTGACCAAGTGGGGTTAGCTACCTCCATCGGCAACACCTCTTCCTTTATTACTATAGTCCCTCGGTTTGATTGATTTGATGCGCATCCGTGATTTGGGAGTGTTGTCCGAGGTGGGCGGTAGTCGCGGCTATGCGTTACCACCAGTCCGGGCGTGCAACTAGTATATTCATACTCTGCGCATTCCTCGTGTGCCTTGTCATATTATCCTGATCGAGCCCCCTACGATTTTGATTTAACGTTGTCGTATAGCGGCGCATCCCTATCCACCAACCTTACTGGTGTTTTATATGCAATGTTTACGACAATGTATAAACAGTGTAAGGGTAAAAATGTAATCCCGCTTACGCTATTTTAATATGTTATATTTAACCATAGACATTATTATAATAGCGTATTATATTAAATGATATTAGTTTGACGGATCCTTAGGAGATGGAAATTCCCGTAACTTCTTTTAAGTTATTGCACTCATATTATTACATGGAATTTGACTTAACTAATATGAGAATGATTTAGTTCTGATCCGAGTGTTTGTTGTGTTTCTTTTTTTTTGCAATACGCTCGGGTCAGACCGAGTTACAGTTAGCGAAGATTCCATTATGAAGATGAAGATGGAGCTCAACAGACGTATTAAAATTATTATTCCACTGCATATATTGGTATGTTGTATGTTAATTTACTCTAATGAATTGTGTAAGTATAATCAAACATATGTTTTAACAGCCTCATGAACTGTTATGTATTTATTACATTTCCTTCCGCTGCGAGATTCTGTGTTGTTTTTCTTCCTTCTTCTTTTTCTTAAATTTTTATTCCAATAACTATCCGTATTTTTGATCTGTTTATGTCGACATTAAGGATCATTGTCGATTTGAACGATCAAAAATCGTGGATGTTACAAATACATATTAACAAAAAGTATTAAGTGGCAAAACTAAAACTATTTCAATTTGACCAAATTATCATTCAGGGAAGCTCTTAGTTTCTAACACAACTGCCAACAATTTCAAAAGGCAAAGTAGCATTGAATGCTAAAAACTATTGCAATAATACCTAAGATTTTCCTCTTCTGATGTACAAATCTACCAACTTTATCTTACATTTGAAATCTGAATAGTGATTCATGAATCAAAGGGTATCTGCAACAAATAAATAAGATAAGATCATGAATTATAGTATTACGTAGTAGATATTAAAAAATAGAAAACGTAAGAGAAGAGGAATAGAAAAAGGAACTAAATGTGGGTAGAAACGTCAAGTAGAGAAGAAAATGAAATTGATTATTTTCATTGAAATGCTTCATTTTATCTACAGTTACAAAAAAAAATTAGTTTGATTAATTAAGGTGAAACCATTAGTTGACTGTCCTACATTTCCAAATCTAAATTTCATCTCAGAAGCATTTAGTTTTTTTCCTGCTATCTATCACTACAAACTAAATATAGTGATATTTTGAGCAAACAACATGACAAAATTACTTACACAAAGTAAAATTCAATTAACAACTGCATGCATGAGATTGGAAATTTCAGTACCATGGTATATTGTTCAATTAAAAAAATCTAGTCATAAATTGCACATGAATATGAGAGAGTGTAGTTATGCAATATTGATTGCCGTACATTGCAAAAATATTGTATGTATATAGCAAATGAAGGGGGAGTTATATAGGTGAATTACAGTAAATTATATAAGCAAGTGTTAGCCTTAATTGATAATGGAAAGTTGCTTAATGAAATATACATGGAAGAAGTAGCCAAAATCACATAAAGGGAAATATCTTGAGCGTTATTTATATTGAAGTACTGAAATATTATTGTTGAACAGGACGGTGATGTTTGCATGATAATGCACAATTGTTGTCCCATAATGGATGAGCACATAGTGTACGTTTTAGGATATTTAAATGCCTATGGTTTTAGTTAGCAATATATGAAGCATTTTTGATTTGATATAATGGAAGCAGTAATATTTGATGAGCCAATCAAGCATTCAGTAAAAAAATTATTCAGGAAGGACAACATCAACATGGAATTACGGGTAGATTAAGGAATGAAGCTCAAACGTCTGAAGGAAAGAATCGAATTAAGTCCTGGCATGCAATATGCAATTTCATGCAATTTCCATAATCTGTGCTTATTTGACATGTCGCCTGTTTAGCAAAAATTGTCAAAATATTATGTATCAAAGCACCGTGGGCACAAATGTTGTTTAATTGAACAACCTGCAGATTGGCCCAGACCTTGAAACAAAAATTGAAAAAATTAGCTTCAAATGAAACTAAATCATTGATAGCAATGTCAATGAACATGGAAACTATTAACAGAAAGTTATAAACCATCACGTTTGGCAAGACAGTGCGCAACTGCTAAAAAAATAGACAGACAATAGTATGTTCACACAAAGAAAGCTGGAAGCTACTATTTTTTTGTAATATTCTGTTTGTAACCATTTAAGAAGTAGAGATTGTGCATGTAGGATATAATTACAGTAAGTAAAAAAAATCCCAAATTGAAGGACATGCGCTGGTGCATAAGGCAGTTTCACTGCAGGTGAAACACACAAAACAATCATTATTCCTGAGTTCCTTTCTTCTCGGTTGTTTTTGCTTATGCCATTCCCAATATCTATCTGCGTAAAAGAAATCGGAGGTCATAGGATGAAAATGTATCATGTCAAAAGCTAGAAAATTGTCACCGTAGATTACCTCATTTTCTGGAAAATGTAAACACCGTGCAGTAGTCAAAAGCAAATGGAAGGAAAATTAACCAAATCTAAAATTGGTATTTTGCTTCATAAACTATTTGTCCTAAATATAAGAAAAGGATGTGTCAAATGGAAAGTGATTGTATATCGAAAGGTGGATTAATTACTTATTAACTTGTATGTATTCTGTAAATATAGAGCAACAGAGAAGAAACTAAATTAGGATATGGATCCAGCAGCTGTTAATTTACTTATTTTGTGACTTTTTCTATTAATACTCATGGATTTGAATAATTAAATAAACATGAATAAAAAAATGATAAAAACAAAGCCAAAAATAAACTATTAAATACTATACAAATGTATATCATGAATAGTTGGTTTTAACCAATGTTTCATTTCCTGTCGTAGCCATTTGACTGTATAATGTATATTAACTTCAAATTATGTAATTCAATGGTAAATACAGGAGATTTATTGAACCTATATTTCTGATGTTTAATATAAGTTATGATGTAGAGTTTTAGAAGCTTATATTGCAACACTTCTAAGGGAAAATCTGTTCTGTAGATGAACTACACTTTTGTACAAAAAAACGAAAGAAAACAAAGCCTAAACTAATGGTTAGAAGGAAATAATAGCAGCAATAATGATTTAGGCATATCAACCACAACCTGCTTCAATTAGTAACCTATACTCTTTTCTATGCAAACAATAACCACACGACAACCATCCATTGCACAAACAATATTACCTAAATAACTGAAAAGATGAAATGGAATGTCATTTATGAAAGGTGAAGTAGCATAAAATAATGTACAGAAGGAAAGAATAGCAGCAATAATGAGGGTATTTCAGCCACAACCTGCTTTAATTAGTAACCTATACTCCTTTTTATGCAAACAATAACCACACGACAACCCTCCATTGCACAAACAATATTACCTAAATAACTGAAAAGATGAAATGGAATGTTATTTATGAAAGGTGAAGTAGCATAAATCAAGTGATACTATAAAATTTTGACTTCAAGTAAATCCTTATCTCATATCAGAGAGTATGAAACACATTTTAAGTAATGTTAATATGTGAGTCGTTCACAACTTACCGTTGTTGATTTAACTACTAAGGTCAAGACTTGACTTGCCTATTCATAAATTATGCTTTTATTCTTCAACAAAACATGTGTATCATAATGGATACATTCATTCTTCAAAGCATAGTTTAATTAGGTCAGATATCAAAGATTATCCTTTAGCCATCGAGTACATTAAGTTTACCTAGTAAGAAAAAATTGTTTAATGTGAAAAATTCATTGAACAAAGTCTGAAGTAAAGAAAATAAATGTTGAACGTATTATGTTATCTATTGAGTTCAAAAAATAATATATACAACATGCGAATCGAGTGGATGAATTTTTGTCAGCAATATTTGTAGTGAATGAATAAGGCTCTACAAAAGTAAGCATACAGAATTTTGTAACTAAATGGTGCAATCCACAGATGGGAAAAAAGTTTCAAATAAAGAAATTTCTATCCTGTCCAAAAAAGTAGAAAAAAATGGAACATGTTGCAAAAGTTATGTCCTATACATGAAGAAACTGACCACTACCCAAGGCAAGGAGAACAAAACCGAAAATAGCACGGGTGCGTAGCAGGCACATTCAGTTGGAAGATAAATAAGAACAGGCGATGATTTTGGTGAGACCAATGCTGCTACTCTTTTGATACTTAAGCATGGAAAATGATAAATGAAAAAGAGAAAAGGATGAAGGAATAGACTATGACTTTGATGAGGGATTAGTTTAAGGTGGTCTAGCTACTTTAACGAATGACAGGTAAACATAGGCTGAGATTATGAGAATGCATGAGAGGGAAGATTTCTAGAATATGTTTTCCAAATATCAAGATGCAATGGCAGATAAAATTATATGGTAACACCCATATACAAAAATATATGTATCCATGCTTAGCCCACCAATGTTCACTTGTATTTTAAGATAGAAGTTCTGTTATTTTTATTTATTTTATATTTACTAATTTCATAGACTTTACAAATTCATTTCATAAATGCTCATTCGCTGTTTGGCTTTTGATAAAATAAAAAAATAAAATAAAAAGTGGCAACTATCAGTTGGAACTAATGCAACTGTATAGTTTGTTGCTCAAGCACTATGTCAGTTCAACAGAGGTCATTGCCTCAACATTGACAGCGATAGTTGCATGTGTGTTCTGCATACAAAAAACATTGATGATCAAAAATTGTGATAATCTTTCACAATCAGCTCCAATCCTCAACACGTTGCATAACAAAATGGGTTTGCCAAATAGGTCCGAGGTAGACAAACATTTTATTAGATGATCATGAATTTGCAATATACTTGATAAAGCTTAGAAACAATTGTAAACTGCCAAAAGATAAATTGTTTTATCTGCAGCTCTACCCAAAGAATGTCCACATGGACTGATTTTTATTAGGTACAATATCAAAACTAAATAAAAAAATAAAAAAATAATAACACAAACACGTATATTAACTGCATTCACTATATGCATGAATTACAACTAATCAACGAATACAAATGCGGACTGATCTGAGTGTAGATATGGAGTCGTGACAAATAATGTGGAACCAAGAAACTTTCTTCAGTCCATCAGTTTGCTCGCATATTAAATCTAATATTGCATCTTCATCTTATGCCACACACTTCAGTTCACAAAGTTATCTAATTGCTGGTGAAAATTTAGTATATAGGTCTACCATTCTCCAAATCAAGTAGCAACATGAATATGTCTTACAAACCATCAAATGTTAAGTGTTAAGGTCATCCACCGGTTAAATTACAAAAGGGCTCCATTTGATTGTAAGCAAAATGAAAATTATTAGATTACCGAAGGCTCCAACTTTTTGGAAAGTCAAGAAGAACGAAATAAGTTTTAAAAAAGTGAAAAAGAAATATGCTTGACATATGCATATAATACTTTGTAACATGTATGATAAATAGTCGGTTTGAACAAAATTTGTGCATCTTACTACAGAAAAAATGAATAATATAAGGAGCAAAAGAATGGAAAAGATGCGCAGATGCCAGAAACTCTTCAAAGACCACAATAAAACATTGAGAAAAATAAATGTGACAATCACAACATTAAACATCAAGCCCAAATAAAGTAAAATTTCAATTTTAAAAGATAGTGTTGTCTTATTGTTAAATGGGTGAACAATTAAACATTCTAGTTAACAGTATTATGAGACTAAATGACTGAACGTAAATGCCTAATGCCTTTTTTTTTTAAAGCAGAAATGGTCAAACTGAAAAGGGGAAAGATTGATGGGTCTAAGCAGGATATACTCAACAAAAATTGGCATATAAATATATAGTACATAATCAAGCTATATGTAATAAGGAAAATATGGCATAGATGGTGCAAGTCAGCAAGCCGTAAATTGTAACCAATAACCAATAACAAATAAAGCAACTAATTAGGCCATGGACTGTAAGTTACAATCGACATGTTAGGAAGAAAAAAAAAGCATGACATAAATCATATGATTATTTAATAATCATGCAGGAACATAGAAAGATGAGGTGGAATAAGAACAAAAATGAAAGAGGGAAAGAGGAAAAAGGGTAAGCTACCTGTTTCATCGGCAGAAGAAAACAATTGGCTTAAGCTGGCGAGTCGGCACAAAAGTAACAACTGAAATGGGGATTTGATCGGCAGTAATGTGGCATCAAAGTGGGTAAGAAGAATGTCAAAACGAAGAAATTGTGGGATTAGGGTTTAACGGGGAGAACACGACCATTTTTTCTTTTATTATATGCCGATGGTGGACTCAATTCGATGGCACGGGCCATTTGTTTACCTCCATTTCGAAGGCCGATTCAATTTGATGACACAGGAGAAAATTGAAACCGAGAAAAATGAAAGAACACGTTGAAGGTGAGGTAAAAGATAAAAGAAAGGCACGGTAAGAAACGTAATAACGCATGAAAGGGAAAAGACAGGGGAAAGGCAGCGGTAGACTTTGAGTGATGAACAGGTGGCAGCATCTTGATTTTTTGAGAGAAAGGGAACTGAAAGGCCTCGGAGGGAAGATTGTGCTTTCATATAATATAATAGATACATAACATTTAGCTTAATTGTGCGGGACGGGTCTTCGCCGAGTTAAATACCTTAATTACAAGACCCAAATCAATCTTCCAAACAAAATCATGTTTTAAATAACGGGACATGCAATAAACGATAAATTCATCTGGTGGCATTGCATATCAATGATTTTAAGGAAATTAACTAATGTAATTCACATGCTGAAGACATAGATCTTTTATTTTTTAGCTGTTCTTATAAGGATTATGTGTGGAATTATATTAAAAAGAATTTGTAGTTAAATTTCAGGGGAAGCAAACTATTGATGGATGACATCGATATAATTATTCATAAAAACTAACATAACAGGAGGCTGCAAATGATTACCACAATAGCACTTACCACAACGATCCACTCGATCTGGAGAGAAACATGTAATAGGCAGTTTAAGAATCTCTCTGTGCCGAAAGATGTGAAAGGGAACTTAATTTTATTAGAGATTTTTACTCTTATTCGTGATTTTGAGGAGAAGAGAAAATGGGAGTCAATTTCAACCTGGCTTTTGAAAGGAGATGTTGGAAGATGAATGCAAGCTTCGAAGAGTAATGGGAAGCATGTGCTATGACTTTTGTCTGGGCACTAGAGAAAGTTATTTTTTGGGAAGATGCTTCACTCACGCGGATTACCCTAGGCTGCAGCCCAGGCCCGCCCAGGGCTGGATCCGCCATTGAACTAATCATTGAAACTCTTCCATCAACTTCTCTACTACACAACTTGTATGTCGTAAGGTTTAAACTTAAAAAATTTCAAAATTCCTTACTTAATATAATGTTCTATATTAATTCCTTAAAATTATGATGAATGTTAAGAAATGCAATACTATCAATAGGTTTCTTCAACCCGGGATAGATGGTACTTAAATATATTCATGTGGTGGGGTGATTATCCTGTTATAATCTACAAACTATCCAATTATGAAACTAATTGGAGCTGATGGATATTTAGAAAGATATATTAATTCCTACAAAAACAATTTTCCTTGGTATAAAAATAGAAAGTAACTTAATAACTTATAATGAATGCTAAGATTTTGGAAGGACTAACATATAAAAAGATATATCAAAACAAATATCAGAAAACCACATGAGTAGCCATATTGTTTCTCTTATTCGCACGTCTTTTAAATCTTGTGTGTTGTGCTTGCTACTTCGTAACATATCCCCATCCTATAACTGTACCTTGTTCCCATGATTTTTTGTATGGGTCAAAATGATATAAAATGCTATATCTACCTGATATAAGGTATATTCGACAACTGATTGAAATATGTTAGGTAATATGCATGATGTTCATCTCACATGCTCATGTGTTTATCCTGAAAGATTGAAATATGTAAATTTTTGAAGAGTGCAATGTTGTTCTTAGTATGTCAGGTAATATACATGGGTCTAGTTTAGAAAAACCAAATTTAAAACTTATCTTTTTAAAAATAAGATCCATTAAATTTTACAAAAAAAGAATGAACATTCAATCTATTTACAGTAAAGATGTTTACATCCATTATCCTTTCATGAATGAGATAAAGACATTTATCTTTTCCTGAAAGATAAATACAATTTTTTAAAGCAGTCCGTCATCATGAAAAAAGCATTCATTTATCTTTTGAGTAAAAAGATAAACTATTTTATCTTTTTGCTGAGAATATAGGTTCATTATACCATCGAGAAAATGATAAATTCATTCATCCTTTCAATTAAATAAGGTAATTTAACATATAGCTTTGGTTAGATAATTAAATTCATGTACCATACTACATAAAAGACAGCTTTATTTTAATTTGACAATAAGAATATCGTTTTTATAAAAGAACCTTTTTCATTAAAAATATTATCATAACAAGCATTCAAAATGACAGCTATTTACCTAGTTAAATAGCATGTGAACTGACTACGCCTACACCAACAATTACTGATACATATTTACTCAACTAAATAGCACACCGACTGAGTATTTACACATCAGAAGATACCCATACGTTGAAAATGTTAAATCATCCAGTCTAGAAAAGTTGTACATGTAATACGTAAGTAAGGAATTCGATGTGTTCGTACCACAGATGATATCATAGCTATATCTATAGGAGTTTACACACTGTCAATATAAAGTTTGGTTTCCATTTCAAATGAAATAAAAGTAAGAGTAATGGAAGTCATTCAGTCCATTGTCCAATTATATATTCAACAACATAATAGTTTTGCAATTAGATATTACAACTGACCACTCAAAGTAGAAAAAGGAAATAAAATTGATAAAAGAAAATATGTACTAAATATTATATAAAAATAAATTTTAGTTACAATTTTCAAAAAATATCGGATAGAAAAAAGTCTGATGACCTTTTTAGTTTTTCAGTCACCATATCTTCATGTCTGACAAAAAGGTTATGTATATCTCAATGAGAAATAATCATAGCAAAATCACATAAAAAAACAAGAATAACATCTTCGAGAAGTGTTTAGTCTAAATTTGTTACATTCAAAAACTGATTTGGTTTATATGTTTTGCATTCGTAATATGTCTACTCTGAACATCAGTAAGCCTACGAAAGAAAAGCTATGAAATACCCCAAATCTGAATCGTGGTAGAATAAAATTTTAAAACATCACCAAGGCTTTTATAGACATTAATCTAACATTAAATCAAAATTTTCTTTCAAAACAGAAATCATTCACTACAATAACTATATCAAGAACATAATATAATTGTTATGATATTCTAAAACTATTTCCCCCCAAAATCAATTCATAGCTTGAAATGCAAAGTGAAAAACAAAAAACTAAATACCTAGGTTTTTAACTTCACATGATACATGGAAGCGGTCAAGAAAGGATCCTGAGATGAGAAACTTACGAGGATTTGAAAGAAGAAATCGCTGAAATCTAAATAATGAGGAATCGAGAAAAGAAATCTCATTTTATATCAATGGAGAAGAAGCTACACGAAACCAAAAGAGGGATAATTTGATCCGAGCTATATTTGTCCTCCAAGAATTACATTTTAATTTTACGTTCCTTATATTTAGGGTACGCTTTTAAGGAACAGTATCAGGGAATTTGAGTGGGTATCGCGTGACACTGTTGCAAGAGGAATGTGTTTTTTTTACTAAGAACGGTTATTTGAGCGGGGTATTTAATTGTTTTTAATTAATTAAATACTAATTTCAAAAAACAAAACGACTACATTTCATTACACGAACGGAAATACAAACATAAATACAACTACATGGAAAATAAAACAGGTACATGAAAAACTAAAAAGTATGACGACGTGGTATTGTGCTCAACTCCGCTAAAATAAACCCCCGTATACCATCGTCGGTAAGATCCTCAACAATCTCCACATTCCGCGGATCATTGAGGAAAATCATCAGAATCTCCCAACGCTCGACATTTATCACTCCTCGAACAATCTCGTAGCAATGCGCACGCAGGCGGTCACAAAAGAGCGGCATGAACTGCCATGCTTTACGTGTCTGTGCCTAGAGGGCTGACTGGAAGGGGGCTCGCCAGTAGCTATCCAGCTGGAATAATAACCGGCGTCTGCATCAGTGAAAGATGCAGCTGGCTCAAGTGCTGGTGCAGGTGGAGGTACAGTAGCAAGTGCAACCTCTGGAATCAGATACGCATAAGCAGCTGTACGCAAACAACCGCTAAATAATCACAACAAGAAAATGTCTGATTAGTTACGGATGCTTGCGACGACTGGTGATGGTTAAAAAAGCAGCTGTCGCTAGCCATCACCTAAGTAAATAAACCCGCGAGCCTACAGGAAAATTTCTCATTTTCTTCCTTCCCCCTTTTACATCCTGCGAATACGAAAATATAAAAAATAAACTGCTTTCACATGTGCTATTGCCATCCTCCGACGCCTGCTGACGCCTCTTTGTCGCCTCCCCCCTCAACCAGTTGCTACCTCGTTTCCCAGTATAATTTCTAACCTAATTTCTTAAATTAATCAGTTCATAATGATTTAAATGTATATGTTACGTGATCATATAATGATTGTTGAATTTATGTAGTTGGTTTAGTAATGATTAAAAACCCTAAAATGTGGATTTAGTTGTTTATTGGTGAATATTGTATGTTAGTTGATTTTGTGCGTATGTATGTGTTAATGAACCGTTATTTTATAAATAATAACCAATTATTGATATTGAATTTATAATATAGGTAATTAGGTTTTAAATTTAAAAATTATTTAGGTGATTATCGATTAGAAATCGATTAATAAATTTTGTGAATTTAATTGATTTCTATAGGATAATAACAACTAGTGATATATTATTCAGTAATGATTCATTTGCTTTTGGGATTAGTGGTGTTGGGAATTTTATATAGTTGGGGTAAAACTATTTAAAATACGTTGTTGTATATGGTTTTGAAATTGTTGTATATGGGTTTGGTAATCCTATTAAAGGAGTTGTTGGATAAAATTGTTGTTAATGGTGCAAGCCAAGTCAGGAGAGGGGTAATGCGTAGACATTACTCCGGTGCTATAAAATGGCGCCGTTGTAATGACAAATTTCCTGAAAACAGTTTGGTTTTAATGTTAAATTCCAAATATAATCAAAAGAATATGCATCGTTATTTCTACATTATTAATTAAATAATCTATAAATTGTGGTTTTGTAATATTTTTTTTTGATTTCATCAAGTAGAATTTGATTTATGTCAAAATCGAATTTCTTTAAAAATCGCGCTGCGGTACTTTTTAACTATAATGAATTATTTTAAGAAAATGAAATAGGAATTATTAGAAATATATATTTTAAAGTTAACAATTTATACCATGATAAGTTTATGTTGTGTTGTGCTAATTTATACCGTATTGACAATTAAATCACTATTGATGTATCGTTATAAATTAAATAAATTTTAAATTGAATATAATTAAAATGAACAAAATGCGCAGAGTTAGTTCGTAATTTTACAGTTTGAACTTTGAATGAGTGTATATGATAAAGTATAGGTCGAAAATCAACGAATCAGGAATCTTATAAATCTGCTGGATTGTAGTTCCGCAATGGAAAAGAAAATTTTAGATTTCATAAAGTAGATTTTGAATTATGTTAAAATCAGTTTTCTTTAAAAATCGCGGTGCGGTAGTTTTGAACTATAATGATTTATTAAATAAAATAGAAGGATAAATTTTAAGAAAATAAAATAGGAATTTTTAGAAAGATAAGTTTTAGAGTTTATCATTTAGTTGAGAAATCAGAAATGAAATATTGTCGAGAAGAGTAGTACTGCTTATACAGAAGGGGTGTCCAGAAGACAAGTGATGTACTGTCAATATATGACAGTGTGGTGCATAGAAGCTTTATTCCCAAAAGGCTTTATAATAATATATGTATGTGTTATCGAAATCACTGATATATATATTTTTGAATCAGGAAAAATGTTCGATTATTACACTGACTGTAGTTGGTTGTATGAAGTTAGAATTGAAATGAAAGGCCCAAAGGCCCAGTGAAAGAACATTTCTACAATGGTGTAAATGAATTTGTTAGATTTGCAGTATATAATAATCGAAATTACGAGGAGATTCGTTGTCTGTGTAGTAAGTGCTAACTGATGAGGTTTTGGAAACCAGACATCGTTAAAGTACATTTGTATAAATCAGGTTTTGTGCCAAATTATTATTTATGGGATTGTCATGGAGAACTTGTTGCGCCTATAGTAAATCCTGTAGCGTCAGAGGTTGAATTAGTTATGACGAATCCAATAGAAGATACGGTGAAAGATGCAACACGGTCAATGTTCCCTACCAGTCAAGTTGTAACACCCCACACCCGCTATGGTCACTCGCTAAGGGAATGCCATAACATCGGTGGAGTATTTTAAGTGAATATAGAACAGAAAAATTACAACAAGACAAATATAAGTAATACTTGAAAATTTTAAAACATCATTTCATTGCAGCGGAAAGTAAAACATGTTTGGTTACATCACAAAACCATAATAAGAGTCATGTACAAAATATCCATCCTGATAAATAAAAGTACATAATCCCAATACATGAACTGATAGCCATAAAAGAAAGGGTAAGCTGAGCTCTACACCTATGGTCCAAGCTCCAAAAGAGAATAAAGCAGCCTGATCAAAGCCCACTCGTACTGGGCCCACTCTGATAACCTGAGGGTTGGGAAAAAAAGATAAAAACAACGGGGTCAGACATAAGTCTGAGCGAGTCCTATAACTTTAACAATACAATCATTAAAGTAACCAGAGAAGACATAAGCTTGATATACGGTGTCGTCTGGGGATGAATGGCTACACTAAGCAGCTTGGTAGACTTAGGATAAACTAAGAAACGTAAAGACGCATTTACCCTTCCAAAGGTAAATTACTAAACTGCACCACACCAGTCATTCCTAACTTAAAGGTTGATCCCACCCATGGACTTATAAAATTAACTTAATAGTTCTCGCGTACCCCTAGGTGACTGAGTAGACGCCACAGGGCCCTACAATCCACTAGGTGTACACACTACTCCCCATTCGATCGGCTCCCTAACGTAGATACCCGTGCTGGCCCCACCGTGGGGTGTACCATTCCCCAACGTGGCAACCTGATAAAACTAACTGTGCACGACTTATATCTACACGATGCAACAACGTCTTATTTACCAGCCCGGGTCCATAACATTTTTAGCAACTGGTTAAGCCGGTTGGGTCCGGGCAGTTTTACGCTACAACTGAGTCCAACCTCGTGTCTTAGTCGATTAATTACACCTAATTAACCACCCTCATAATTTATATTAATTATCCCTAATTAATTAGTCATGTTTTCCAGAATATGGGTAGACCTAACTCAATAGGTAAATTCCCAACTCCGTAGTATGGGTAGACCTAACTCAATAGGTAAATTCCCAACTCCATAATATGGGTAGACCTAACTCAATATGTAAATTCCCAATTATGTCCATTTAATTTATGTTACTCTTAAGCATACCCATTCCACATCATTTTATTAACATGCATATTAACCCCATCGTTCCCCACGTAATTCGTTCTCGTAACGTGACATAATAAAAGGGAAGATTCATCACAAATGTCATGGGTTTAACCAACATAGCTTATAACTTTATCATGGGTTCAAAAGGTGTCAACTTGCATATATGAGCATACATTAAACCCAACTAGCATTTAACCCAAACTTGCATTATGCATGTCATAAAAAGAGACAAACTTGCATATGAACTTGCACATAAACTTGCATATGAACTTGCACATAAACTTGCATGTGAACTTGCATAACATGTCATACATAGAGGCAAACTCGCATATGTTATGCATATCATAAAAAGAGACAAACTTGCATATGAACTTGCATCATAATAGGGTAAACATGCATATGTATGCATAGCATACAAAGGTGTCATCTTGCATATGTATGCATCTTATTTAGAAAAAGGGTAAACTTGCATGTCATAATGTATGCATAAAACCAAACACTTAGCATGCATAAAATCAAATACTTAGCATGCATAAAACCAAACACTTAGCATGCATAAAATCAAATACTTAGCATGCATAAAATTAAATACTTAGCATGCATAAAACCAAACACTTAGCATGCATAAAATCAAATACTTAGCATGCATAAAATCAAATACTCAACTTGCATAAACATAGGGTTAACATTAAACATAGATTAGCAAACTAACATCATATCATATGACTTAAAACCCACAAATCCGCATGATCTCATCATATCTCATCTACTTAATTTAGCAATTGGTTATTAAAGTGATAGAAACTCACCAAAACCAAGATTAGCAAACTTATGTAGTAGAACTAGTTGCTATACAAGAAGAAGATGATGATTAGAGGTTGATTAGCTTGCAACTTTCTTCATAAACTAGTGGAGGTTCCTCTCAAGTTTGATTTTGGCGGCATGGTGGCATCATTTCTATTTTTAGTATGAATTAGGGTAGTATTAGGGTGTATTTATAGATTAGGTGAGTGTTTTAGGCCATTAGATTAACCCTAAATTAGATTAGGACCCTTAGATTTCGGAACCTTCCAGAAACCAGCCCTAAGACCAAGCCCAAACCCCAAACTGGTGCACCCAACCTCAGAACTCTCTAGAAACTGTGCAGGTTTCCTGTCCCGACATGGGCGCACTTCCCAAGTGCGCCAGTGTATTTTTGTGCTGGCGCACTTCACAAGTGCGCCAGTGCATTTCTGGCCTGTTTCGGGTTTTTCTGCCTAACTTCGTTCGTCCATATCTCTTTCATACGGTACCCGTTTTACGCAAACTTGGACTCTATTTCGCATATTTTTCCGAGACGAACGCAATGACGCAGCCCGTTTCCCCTGATTCTCACATCTGAGATTAATTATACTTTAATTACTAACCATTAGTGTTAATTGAAATTCGGGGTGTTACATTCTCCCCTACTTAAAGGATTTCGTCCTCGAAATCTCTAAGTCAAGAAGAACGTATCCTACCAACCAAACAACCATCTACTAAACCATCAACCACAAGCAACCATTATCCTTAGAAACTTCTAATGATGTATGAACATATGCAGAAAGTGTGTGTATATGTCCGTATACTAATGCAAAATCAGGCGGTCTACTGATTCAGTCGACCTCCTTAATGCAAACCATGATAGTGCCATGCATCCAATATGTATGCGAAACCCTATTGACACATACAATTTCTATATGCGTGCACAACCATACACAAAAATGCATCATCCACATGATAACACAGCCATGATACATCCATCAATCTAACTACCACATCCATTTATGCGATATGCAACATGAAGTGACTGAGCCGATCTAGTGCCTAATGTGTGTGTATATGCATCCACGAGCAACCACTAGCAAACAATTGCATCCACATGCATCCATCAACCATAACATGTTTCAAACACATGTTTCAATCATAGGTTTTACCCTATCTAAAGGTCATAGGTACTAGCGAGAGGATATACTAAAGATAAGATAAGTACTAGACAAGCGATAAAGGAGAAGTTAAAAGACATACTCTCAAAAAGAAATGGGTACAAAGAACGCATCTTCGCTTCCGTCTCCCAAGTACCATTGCCCTCGTCTTCTCCCCATTGCACTTTAACTAGCTGAACTTCTCTGTTCCTCAACTTCCTAGTTTCTGACCCAAGGATGCGAGTAGGAGCTCGTCGAATCGTCGCATCACGCTCTACCTCTACATCTCTAAGCAAGCTCGGCTCTACGACCTCTGCGGTCTCATGTAAGCACTTCCTCAAATGTGATACATGGAATACATCATGAACACCACTAAGTCTGTCGGGAAACTCCACCCTATATGCCATCCGTCCAATCCTTTCCTTAATAGGAAACGGCCCAACAAACCTCGGTGCTAACTTCCCAACGGACCCAAAGCGAACAACATTTCTCAACGGAGATACTTTGACAAAAACCATGTCCCCAACCTCAAAATCAAGATCCGTCCTTCTCCGATCCGCATAGGATTTCTGTCTATCTTGCGCTGCCTTCATCCTTCTTCGAATCAAATCAATCTTCTCTGAAGTCTCTCTAACCATATCTGGCCCAAGCAAGATCTTATCCGTAGATTCCCACCAACAAGTAGGAGATCGACAAGGCCTTCCATAAAGAGCTTCGAAAGGTGCCATGCCAATACTAGACTGAAAGCTGTTATTGTATGCGAACTCCACCAAAGGAAGATGTTCTTCCCATGTACCTCCAAAATCCAAGATACAAAGCCTCAAGAGATCTTCTAAGATACGGTTCACCCTCTCGGTCTGACCGTCCGTCTGAGGATGATATGCGGTGCTCAAACACAACTGAGTCCCTACCGCCTCTTGCAAACTTCTCCAAAACTCACTAGTGAAGATAGGATCTCGATCACTCACAATGCTGGATGGTACGCCATGCAATCTAACAATCTCTCTAACATAGACTGAAGCAAGCCATGGAGCGGTCCTCTTACTCTTCACGGGTATAAAATGGGCACTCTTGGTAAGTCTGTCTACCACAACCCAAATTCCCGTATTGCCCTTCCTCGATCTCGGTAACCCATCGATGAAATCCATCGAGACACTATCCCACTTCCATTGCGGAACTTCCAATGGGTGTAGCAACCCACCGGGTTTCCTTTGCTCCGCTTTAACTTGTTGGCATACTAAGCATCTAGCCACATACTCGGCCACATCTTTCTTCATACCGGCCCAGAAGAAAACTCTCTTCATGTCTTGGTACATCTTGTCCCTACCAGGATGAGTGGTCATCTTTGACCGATGTGCATCATCAAGTATAGCCTTCCTCAGACCCTCGTCTTGCGGTACACAAAGTCTACCGTCTCTACGCAACCACCCCTTACCATCTAGGGTGTACCTACTCAAATGGCTGGACGACTCCCCCCTTATGAGCTTCTCTACTAACTCAACCAACTGTGGGTCGTCTCGCTGTGCCTCGCCAATCCACCCCAAAAGAGTAGGCCTAACCTCCAAGGAGGCTAGCAAACCGGGTACAAAGTCAACGGAAGGTCTAAAGTCAATCATAGAATTAAACTCCAAGCTTCTCCATTCCACGAACAATGGACTCAAAGACAGCCTTTTTCTGCTAAAGGCGTCTGCCACCACGTTACCCTTGCCAGGGGTATACGCTATCTCAAACTCATAGGATGCTAAGAATTCCATCCACCTTTGTTGTCTTAAGACAATGCGCTCAAAGTGTCTCCAACACTTCCCTAAGATGTAGGGCATGCTTTTCTCCACTTCTAGAGAAAATCAGGATATTCTCCCATGCAAAATCGTCACAACTATCCATCTCTCACGCAGACCACCTTAGTCGAACTCGACATCCCCGAAATGCAAGCCCCAAAGGCCTAAACCAATATCAGACAAACACCCAAGGGATACCTCCTTCGAATTCAGACGACCTACGTGAGATGATACTAGTAAAAACGGCTAAATAATTAAGCCCTTGTCCAACTCTGGATGTCCTTGCCAGTCTCGCTCCAAAACCACCGTTTATCCCATAACTGGCTTTGCTCAACCTATTGAGCACATACGAAAACTTATTTCGCTCCTAGAAAAGACCAAGATGTCATCCACCAAGATCATCACGAACTTATTTAGGTACTCCCTGAACACCCTTCTCATCAAATCAACAAAGTATGCGGAGGCGTTCGTCTAACCAAATGGCATCACCAGCCACTCATAAAACCATCCGGAGTCCTAAAGGCAATCTTCTCTATACTATCCTCAGCCACTCTCAACTGTCGAAACCCCGTGGCTGAGTCCAACTGCGAAAATACTGAGGCGCCAACCAATTGATCAAAGAGATCATCAATCCTCGGCAATGGGTGTCTATTCTTCTTTGTGAGTTTATTTAGTTCTCTTTAGCCTACACAAAGTCTGAGGGACCCATCCGCCTTCGTAGCAAAAACTACTGGAGCACCCCACTCCGATATACTTTGTCTTATGGGCCCCTTCTCAAGCAACTCCCCTACTTGCTTATGGAGTTCCCTCCTCTCGCGAGGAGCCATGTGGCGCACTGGTAAAGATACAGGTTTAGCATTGTCTACCAGATATATTCGGAAGTCAATCTCCCGCTCCGGAGGTAAGCCCTTCACCTCCTCAAACACATCCGAGTATTCCCGGACCACTCTAACAGATCGCAAACTCTCGACCGACGTGTCAAGCGATTCTAGATAACTTAGCATAACAGATTCCATGGGATTACAAGAGATCTCGAGAGTGTTACCCAAGCGGGTCATAAGCCTAACAACTCTCCCTTCAAAATCAAGAACGGCACCCCTACTGGATAACCAGTCCATGCCCAAAACTAACCCATAGCTCGTGAAGCCCAAAAAGCATCACATCTACTCTCAACGCTAAGTATAGCAACTTTCAAACCCAAACACTTCATGGAGCCCCAATTGAGTTTGAAACAACTAAGGGATCATCTACTAACTGGTGTCTAAGTGCAGTGACTCAACTAACAATGATGAGATAAACGAACTCGATGCGTCAGAATTAAATAAAGTTCGAATCGGATAATAAAGAAATCCAAATTCCAACCTAGACGGTCTATCCCCATTTGGTACCCTAGTCGTGAGGGAATACAACTACCCTCTAGGAGATTCCGTACCTTGCCCTTGCCTCTTTGGACAATCCTAATAAGGTGTCCTATTCCTCCCAAAAGGATAACTACTCGCCTTCTTCATCCCGTTCTCCACTCGTAACCTCCCACCAATGAGGTTTCATCCTTCATTAACCAAACAACTATTTGAGCCTTCCTCCCTTCGTCTATCCAATAGATACCTACCAGTCCTCCTCCTTCTTGAACCAACTTCTAATCTGACTAACGTCTAAGTCCCTTGAAGTGGTTTTCCATTCTTATCTATCTTAGAAAGGTCATCTATACGCGGAGGGGAAACTCAAAACGAGAGAGGAAGAGATTCAAAACGGAGAATTCGAAAGATATAGATATGGCTATTGGGGATTATGCTTTTCTTTCAAAAACTTTTCTTTTAAAAGACATGTTTTTGAAAATACTCCTTTCAAAAATATTCTTAGAAAATAGTTTTTCAAAAAAAAATTATCTGTTCTGGTAACCTTAAGCTCTGATACCACGTGTAACACCCCACACCCGCTATGGTCACTCGCTAAGGGAATGCCATAACATCGGTGGAGTATTTTAAGTGAATATAGAACAGAAAAATCACAACAAGACAGATATAAGTAATACTTGAAAATTTTAAAACATCATTTCATTGCAGCGGAAAGTAAAACATGTTTGGTTACATCACAAAACCACAATAAGAGTCAAGTACAAAATATCCATCCTGATAAATAAAAGTACATAATCCCAATACATGAACTGATAGCCATAAAAGAAAGGGTAAGCTGAGCTCTACACCTATGGTCCAAGCTCCAAAAGAGAATAAAGCAGCCTGATCAAAGCCCACTCGTACTGGGCCCACTCTGATAACCTGAGGGTTGGGAAAAAAAGATAAAAACAACGGGGTCAGACATAAGTCTGAGCGAGTCCTATAACTTTAACAATACAATCATTAAAGTAACCAGAGAAGACATAAGCTTGATATACGGTGTCGTTTGGGGATGAATGGCTACACTAAGCAGCTTGGTAGACTTAGGATAAACTAAGAAACGTAAAGACGCATCTACCCTTCCAAAGGTAAATTACTAAACTGCACCACACCAGTCATTCCTAACTTAAAGGTTGATCCCACCCATGGACTTACAAAATTAACTTAATAGTTCTCGCGTACCCCTAGGTGACTGAGTAGACGCCACAGGGCCCTACAATCCACTAGGTGTACACACTACTCCCCATTCGATCGGCTCCCTAACGTAGATACCCGTGCTGGCCCCACCGTGGGGTGTACCATTCCCCAACGTGGCAACCTGATAAAACTAACTGTGCACGGCTTATATCTACACGATGCAACAACGTCTTATTTACCAGCCCGGGTCCACACACGCATATGAAACCCGTTGGTCATGCGTTGCCACCGCTAACCCATTTTGGCCTCTTATAGTCAAGCCCAATATGCGTGTCCCGTCACTCGACTAGAGTCGGGCCCACTAAGATACGTTTGGGATATTGGTTGAAATGGGCCCCCACAAGCTACCACCTAAGCTTGTTATTTCTAGTGAATCCCGCTTAACCCTTTAACCATGTCCACTTACATGTTATAAATTCTGGTTAAGTCATTAATCATATTTTAATTGCCATTCAAGGCACCCACTAGATTTCCACATGCCACCCAAAGCACTTACTTAACCCTTTAACCATGTTTTAATTACATGTTCCACTTTGGTTAAGTATTCTAATCGTATTTTCTATTGCCACCCAAGGCCCCCACTTAACCCCTCATGTCCCTCTACATGCTAATATGGTTAAGTGTTTCTTAATTAATTAATTAAGATCATGACCTCATAAAGACCTCTCACATTAGACCGTCTTTTATGACTGCTGGATATGCCGGTTGGGTCCGGGCAGCCTTACGTCATCAAAAGGGTCTAACCTCGTGTCTTTACTTTAATCACGTATTTAATTTGTGCCTAAGACCTCTCACATTGGGCTAGCATTTGTAGCAACTGGTTAAGCCGGTTGGGTCCGGGCAGTTTTACGCTACAACTGAGTCCAACCTCGTGTCTTAGTCGATTAATTACACCTAATTAACCACCCTCATAATTTATATTAATTATCCCTAATTAATTAGTCATGTTTTCCAGAATATGGGTAGACCTAACTCAATAGGTAAATTCCCAACTCCGTAGTATGGGTAGACCTAACTCAATAGGTAAATTCCCAACTCCATAATATGGGTAGACCTAACTCAATAGGTAAATTCCCAATTATGTCCATTTAATTTATGTTACTCTTAAGCATACCCATTCCACATCATTTTATTAACATGCATATTAACCCCATCGTTCCCCACGTAATTCGTTCTCGTAACGTGACATAATAAAAGGGAAGATTCATCACAAATGTCATGGGTTTAACCAACATAGCTTATAACTTTATCATGGGTTCAAAAGGTGTCAACTTGCATATATGAGCATACATTAAACCCAACTAGCATTTAACCCAAACTTGCATTATGCATGTCATAAAAAGAGACAAACTTGCATATGAACTTGCACATAAACTTGCATATGAACTTGCACATAAACTTGCATGTGAACTTGCATAACATGTCATACATAGAGGCAAACTCGCATATGTTATGCATATCATAAAAAGAGACAAACTTGCATATGAACTTGCATCATAATAGGGTAAACATGCATATGTATGCATAGCATACAAAGGTGTCATCTTGCATATGTATGCATCTTATTTAGAAAAAGGGTAAACTTGCATGTCATAATGTATGCATAAAACCAAACACTTAGCATGCATAAAATCAAATACTTAGCATGCATAAAACCAAACACTTAGCATGCATAAAATCAAATACTTAGCATGCATAAAATTAAATACTTAGCATGCATAAAACCAAACACTTAGCATGCATAAAATCAAATACTTAGCATGCATAAAATCAAATACTCAACTTGCATAAACATAGGGTTAACATTAAACATAGATTAGCAAACTAACATCATATCATATGACTTAAAACCCACAAATCCGCATGATCTCATCATATCTCATCTACTTAATTTAGCAATTGGTTATTAAAGTGATAGAAACTCACCAAAACCAAGATTAGCAAACTTATGTAGTAGAACTAGTTGCTATACAAGAAGAAGATGATGATTAGAGGTTGATTAGCTTGCAACTTTCTTCATAAACTAGTGGAGGTTCCTCTCAAGTTTGATTTTGGCGGCATGGTGGCATCATTTCTATTTTTAGTATGAATTAGGGTAGTATTAGGGTGTATTTATAGATTAGGTGAGTGTTTTAGGCCATTAGATTAACCCTAAATTAGATTAGGACCCTTAGATTTCGGAACCTTCCAGAAACCAGCCCTAAGACCAAGCCCAAACCCCAAACTGGTGCACCCAACCTCAGAACTCTCTAGAAACTGTGCAGGTTTCCTGTCCCGACATGGGCGCACTTCCCAAGTGCGCCAGTGTATTTTTGTGCTGGCGCACTTCACAAGTGCGCCAGTGCATTTCTGGCCTGTTTCGGGTTTTTCTGCCTAACTTCGTTCGTCCATATCTCTTTCATACGGTACCCGTTTTACGCAAACTCGGACTCTATTTCGCATATTTTTCCGAGACGAACGCAATGACGCAGCCCGTTTCCCCTGATTCTCACATCTGAGATTAATTATACTTTAATTACTAACCATTAGTGTTAATTGAAATTCGGGGTGTTACACAAGTTGACGATGATGACATCAATATTGAAGAAGAACTGAACACAGAAGCCAAAATAAAATATGATTTATTGGCTTTAGCTAAGCGGCCATTGTGGAATGGTTGTGAAAGTTGAACTAAATTATTGGTAACCGCTGAGTACATCACCATGAAATCAAAATTTAACCTACAGAAGCTGCATTTACAGTGGTTGTACAAGCTGCAAAAAAACATATGCCACCCGATAATCTGATGTGCGATAGTCATTACAAAGTGAAAACACTAATGTCGTCTTTTGGCTTTTCATACCAAAAAATTGATACTTGTATTAAAGATTGCATGTTGCATTGGAAAGATAATATTAATCTCAGAAACTGTAAAATATGTGGTGGAGAAAGGTATAAACCTAGAAAAAAGAAACGTAAGGAAGTTCCGTATATGATAATGCATTATTTACCAATTATTCCTAAACTACAACGGTTATATACATCCTCAGTCACTGCATGTCATATGCGATGGAATAGTGTGAGAACACAAGAAGATGGAACCTTGACACATCCATCGGATGGAAAAGCATGGAAACATTTTGATTGGGCGTACCCTACATTTGCGGCGGAGAGCCGTAACGTCAGACTTGGCTTATGTACAGATGGGTTTCACCATTTTCTCAGTTTGGTAGTAAATATTCATCTTGCCCTGGTATCATTACTCCTTATAATTTACCTCTGTGGATGTGTATGAAAACTCCATTTATGTTTCTCAATGTTGTCGTTCCTGGTCCTAATGATCCAAAACAAGGCATCGAGCTTTATCTACAACCATTAATAGAAGGGTTGAAAACACTATGGGATGAAGGAGTTGAAACATACAACATTAAGAAAAAAAGAATTTTCGTCTATTCACTTATTTGTTATGGACGATTAGTGATTTTCGTGCATATGGGATGCTTTCAGGTTGGAGTATGGTCGGTCGTCTATCTTGTCCTTTATGCATGGAAGAAAAACAAGCAATTTTCTTACTGTATGGAAGGAAGCATTCGTGGTTTGATTGTCACCGTTGTTTTCTGCATGTCAATCATACTTTTATAAGAGATAAGAAAAACTTTAAAGCTAACAGAGAAATGACTTTGCAAGCACCAAAAATTTGGTCAAGTGAAGAAATGTACGATTTTGTAAAGTACATCCCAAGATACATGAGACTGAAGAACAAACAGAAATTTTGGGTAAATCTGACATTCATAATCGGTGTAAACAAAGTATGTTATGGGAGTTACCTTATTGGAAATATCTCCTACTTCCACATAGCATCGACGTTATGCACAATGAAAAAAATGTATTTGATAACATGTTTAATACTGTTTTGAATGTCAAAGGAAAAACAAAGGACGATATATATTCGAGACGTGACATAAAAGAATACAGTAAATGTCCAGAACTTCATATGAAGCCCAATGACAATAAAAAACCCAAAGCGTGCTATGAACTAGACAAAAAACAAATAAAACTTGTACTGAAATAGGTTGAGGACCTGAAATGTCCGGATGGGATTTCTTCTAATCTTCGTAGATGTGTTGGCTATAAAAACAATAAATTGAGTAGGATGAAAAGTCATGATTGTCATATCATGCTGGAATATTTATTACTAGTAGTATTCAAAGGATTGTTGCCTGTAAAAGTGTGGGGTGTTATAACAGAGTTAAGCCTATTCTATAAACAGCTTTGTTCGACAACATTAAAAATTGAGCATCGCCATAAACTTGAAGTAGAAATTCCGATATTGATTTGCAAATTGGAGAAAATCTTTCCTCCAGGAATGTAATGGAGCATTTACCTATTCATCTTCCATCCGAAGCAATTCTTCGAGGTCCAGTGCAATATGTAATGACACAATTTTTGTCCGACAAAGTTATTTGTTTTTAGACAACATGGGTGATCTCTTGGAAAATGTGAAGAAATATGGTTAGATGATAGAGATCACCATGTAGCACACACATATTTTCTTCTAAATTGTGTTGAAGTTGTACCATTTGTTATGTATTAAATTTTTAGCTTTATTGCAGTTGTGTGTACATCAATTGCTAGCCAGTAATAAAATCATTTATATTTGCAGTATTTACGAATCAGAAAATCCAAATGGCGATCTTAGTAAAGATTTTGCTAAATGGTTCTCGAAGTACGTTTACGATCCAATAAACTACGTCAATGATGAGGGTTTGCAACATCTTGCGCTTGGACCAAAAAGAAATGTTAAGACTTATCCAATATTCTTCGTCAATGAATTTAGATTCAAGACCAAAGACCATGGTACTCACAGATTAACATATAATAGGGGTGTATTGGTCTAAGGTAGCGATGATCCAGAAGAGCATATAAAAGACTTTTATGGCATCTTGACACAGATTTTAGAGTTGACATTTTATGTACAACCTATTGAAAAAGTTGTTCGATTCAAGTGCAACTGGTTCAACAATGTTTCTGGCACTGGAGTCAACGTGCATAAAGATTATAAGCTTATAGAAATAAAGCACACATCACATTACTACAGGTATGATCCTTTTGTATTGGAAAAGCAAGCATTACAAGTTTACTTTGCTCTGTATCCATCCTTAAAAAGAGATAAAGCAGATTGGTTTGCTGTAGTTAAAACGAAGGCAAAATTTATGTTTGAACGAATTGCTATTCCAGACGATGTAGCGTACCAAACAGATGCAAATCAAAACAATGAAATAATAATTGCTAATGATGTTGATTTAGGGTCTTTGAATGATGAATCAAATGTTTTAATAGAAGCATTTGAGAGTACAGAGGACAACGATATAGAGTATGGGACCGAGACTGAATCAAAAAATGAAGAAGACTAACATTATTTGTATCATTAGTTGTTTACATATATTTTGAAGTTTAAATATGTTGTGAGCTATGATTTACAATGCTATGTTTTATATGATGTGCTATGTTATAAACTTATATGATGTGCTACGGTTATCTGTACATTTACTTTACCATGAAGGTGATATTGTGGACTATTATATGATTCTTATTCTTTTATGTAAATGGGTCTTGTAGTTGCATTTGATAATATATGCTATATGAGTTTATTTGATAATGGATGTGCTTAATGATATATGTGTTATTATTATACGAAATAATATGTTTGTGATAGATATGCCTCCTAGACGCCGACCTACCCACAGTTCAGAGGTAGGTGCGAGAGGTACAACACCGGATTTACATCCGGTCGTAGAGCTCGTACCCAAGACCGCAGGGTAAGTTTTTAATTTCGTAAATGTTTAATATTCAAAACTTATTAAATGCTAATATCATACTTTCTGCAGGGGGTTCGATATTATTCCTGGAGACCTTGTTTTATATGTGTCTAGATCTGCATATATGCAAATTAGGAATGCCATCCTCGCGGAGGTTCTTGTAAGTATAAATATATTTCTCATTTATAACATTATATAAAATATGTAATACAATTTGTTTGTTAATTTATAGCTAGTTGTATGGGTCAGCGGAGAAGATATGGATCTTTTCCTCACCGCATCAAACCGAAAGATGAGGAAAAATTATACAAGCAACATACACAAGGCAAAAGCAGCCGAGAAAGAGGCCTCCATGGATGAGCGAGGAGGTCTACGACGGTTTCAAGCAACCGTGGACCACGGAAACAACAAAGGTAAGTTAATTAAGCTTATTTTTAATTTTTATTTTGTATATTAATCAACTAATCGTATAATTAAATATACAGGGGCTTTCAGAGCGAAACCGGGTAAACAGACTCAAAAATCCTGCTTTGCATCGGGGTGGGCCTAAGTCCTCACAGCACCGACGCGAATTGGTACGAACGATAAATCACATTTATAGATAGTTCTAAACTTTTTTTAATCGTATTGATAAATTCCAAATATATATTGTATCATTTCAGATGTCGACTCACCATCTTGAGCCTACACTTGCTAAGATGTTTACACAAACTCACGCTGTTGAGCGGACCAATGAGGAGGATAACACCTCATATACCTGGACGGACGCTAAGTCTCGTTCCGTGATGGTTAGCATTCGTAATAATTTTTATTTCACAATGTTAATTTGAAATTGAATGTTTAATGTATTCCATAATCGTCCGCTATTGCAGGAGAAATACACGGCGACGTTAAATGCTTGAGTGGCGCAGTTAGGTCAAGAGTCGGACGTAAAGGAGTACAATCGTATTTGGGACACCATCATTAATCCGCCTGCCAGGAATAGACGCTACGGTTTTGGAAACATAGAGGTAAAACGTTTTATTAAAGAATTTAAACATATCTAGGTGCTATTAAAGGTTTAAAGTGTTGACACATTTAAACTATTCAAATATTATTATATATATACTCAAATCGAGATAATTTGAAAATTAATGAATATGAAAGTAATATATGTATATGTGTTATGTATATGTATAAGTTAGATTTCGAAGAGAACGATATATGATTTATTAATCAAAAAATACTGATGATATAGAAAGAAATCTTATATTGGATGTTGAATATTAATTATACATAATGAATTTACAATACATTTATCAAGTCACGCATATAATATAATAATTACAGATAGAGGGGACTCAGGCCTCCTATACGAGGCATCAGCGGGAGATCACTATGCTTCGACAGCAGGTGACAGCTCTGGAGGATTTTCAGAAGAACAAGCTCGAGATCATGCTGGATGAGCGAATTGCTGCATATCTTCAGGAGCATGGGCATATGCCGCCGAGTGGGCCTGCTACCTAGGAGGGCGAGGATCAAGACAAGGACGACAACGAGGATGAGTAGGTAGTTGTCCTCTTTTATGATTTATTTCTTGGTTTGTAAATATAAACTAGTTGTTGATCATGGACTTGAGGTGTTTGTGATTTTTTGTCAAGACGATAATGGTTTGTATATTTGATGTGGACGTGATGTTGTTTTTTGGACTGTTTATTGTTTTTATTCATTGTTTATGAGCTATTTAGTCATGTATGAGTTGGTTTATAGCATATATGTTGGTTTATGTTGTGAATTTGAGTATATATGAGGCGATGGATTGTGAAATTGATCGTATATGAGTTACGGGTTGGTTGGGTTTGAGTTGGCGTGGATTGACGGCCTTATGACTGCTAGAAAGCAGAAAAACATTTACAGTTTTGGGACGGTTAGGGATAGATTTCAGGCCACTTTACGTTATGGTTAGCGACGACTGGCGACGACTAGCGACGGCTGTTTACCTAGTTTTGCTACGCATCACGACAGCTGGCGACGACTATTTTACCTAGTTCTACTACGCATAGCAACGACTTAAGATGACTTTTTACCCACGGTTAGCGACGACCGACCAAAAATGTTGAAATAATAACAGTTCGTCCACGTGGAAGGTTTCTCATAGCTCGCCGTCGCTATAAAGGAGACCAGAGCCGTCACTAAGCTCGACGCTATTTGCTTAGCGTTCAAATATATAACGACGGAAGGCAACGACGTGCGACGGCCGTCGATGGTTATTTTTCGTCGCTATGCGGTCTCTTTCTTGTAGTGAATATATCCTGCTCTCGGAACTTCATCGGCGGGTTCCTTTTGAATTGCCTAAATGGTCTGCCAACGCCATTAGCCAAAAAATCGTCAGGACCGTCCAATCTATCGAACACTGGATCTCATTCCCCGCCAGGGGTCTTGAGCAGTCTATCCCACTCGCGAAACTCCCGTTTCATATTAACCCACTTATTTTTAATCCGGACTTCTGTAAAATCCAGATTATAACAGGCGTTCATCACTGCACGACCGATGAATAAAAGTTGCTACACCAGTCATGCGATCCCCCAGATACTCTATATAGATGCCTATAAAAGCAGACTCTCATTCTTCTGTCCAGTTAGCAAATGAGTGGGAAGTAGAGAGACAGAACTGGTAGACATACTACAGAACCGAATTTTTTTTCCAGAAAAACTCAGAAAAAACATATGCTATAGAATAAAGAAAAGTAAACTAAACGGTATATAAAAATACCTGATTTGAAGCTTTAATCGGTGCGAAGAAAGTAAAATAGGGAGGTTGAGGAAGAGGTCGTGTTGTCCGGAGGTGAGGAAATTGAAGGGGAGGGGAGCAAATTTATAACAAGGGAAAGGAAACATTGGGAAACTATATGTTGGCGTTCGACGTGTCAGACATCAACGGATAGTTTCCCAACGTTTTCTGAACGTTCCTTGTGAACGGTCAAATGTTGCGGCGCGTCGGATGCTAACACCAACATGGATGTGGCAACTTTTGACTATGAACGTGGGCCTTAGCTGATATAAGAAACCTGTCCTACTATTATAAACTGCAAAAGAGGTGTCCTAGAATTTAGTGAAAACGGGCCGACAAGCCCCCTTACACATAATTTCCACGATATATAAATAGGCATCTACGTTGAGCTTAAAAAAATTGTAATGAAACATATTTGCTCAAGTGATGAAATTAGAATGATGAATGCTACATAATGAATTGTCTAAAATTATTGTAGGAGAGTTGGATTTGTATTTTGAGCAAACTTAGCATTCGAAAAATCTTATGTAAGTTCACTTACCAAAATGCATGCTAAATAAATTAGATGTGATACTTTTAGATGATTGTACATATATTATTGTTTGAAGGGATTTCGAGATTTATGTTGTTATATAATATGCAAAGTGAAATAAAGCTAATATATATGAGTTTAAATTTAAGTGAAGTATGAAATGAAACTATAATTCATTATGAATGTAAAAAGTAATTTAATAGCAAAATATTTTCACTTAATTGATATAAAATATTTTTCTTATATTATTTTGGAAATAAAATGAGATTTAAATATGCTTTTATTAATAAAATTATTGTTTGGCTTTATATATATACACACAAGTTCTTATCAGAAGTTGGTTCTTCCACTTATTAAATTTCAAGTATTGACATCTTTTTAACGAAGCCTAAATGTTGGATTTTCTAGTTTTACTATTTTATAGAAGATGATTTCTGAAGGATGAATTTCATGTTGATTTGGTCACTTGCGTATATACTAAAAATATATGTTTCTATATATTTTGAAATTAGGTTTTGGTTTGCTAAGCTTCGACTTGGCTTCGGTTGGAGATTATTGACTAAATCAACATGTCTTTGATTCCACTATAATATTTGGTTCAAACATCCTTTTAAAACTTGATTTTCCTACCTTGCTTTTGCATGATTAAGAAGAACCGATACAACATTTGTGAAAGATGTTCAGCCTTTACTTGATAAATAAAAAAACTGATGCTACACTTGAATTTAATTTGGATTTCAATGGTTAAAACAAGAATATTGTTGTATTAAAAACCTTGAACCATATGTAAATGTTTTGTCTCTGCCGATGCTTTGACTTTGTTGGTTCTTTTGTGGCTACTGGACCTGTGTTTTATCTGTGCACTTTGTGTTGTGCTGACTTTTGCACTTGTGATCTTTGTAGTTCCTTCCAGTTTGAATTGTTGTTGCACCATACTTGTACTTGCTTGTCCATCCTACACTTGGTCTGAATTTGGGTGGACAACTTGACCTGTTGTGTCCATTTATTTTTTGTACCATGCTTGTGCACTTGTGCCATTTGCATTGATTCATACCCAATTTTGTACTTGCACACTACAACAAAATAGGGCTTTCATAGCGTTTGAAAAACCCTATTATAAGCTAACATAGCGTTTCAGAGAACGCCATGTAACTACATGCTATGTTAGACTTTCTACCTTAAATAGCAGAAATAAAACGCTATGAAAAATGAATTTTGTATAGCGTTTTTACATGCTATCAAACAAAAACGCTATAGAATATGCAATTCGATGCTTGCTTACTATAGCGTTTGTGTACATGTTTACATAGTGTTTCACTTATACGTTTTATAGCGTTTATTGTGGTATTTCTATAGCGTTTATTTAATCATACATAGCATTTCAAATGTTTGTTTCAATAGCGTTTATGCAACGCTATCGTTTATATTATTAATTTAAAGATATTATTTATTGCCGTTTAAACTATATTCATGTACATACATTTATACATTTCTTAATTGCATATAAATATAATAAATTTTCACAAATAACAAATAAATTACGTTTAATATTTAATACTTATCATTCAAACAACTTAGTATTTTATACATACAGTTTTACTAACTTTTCCATGTCCATACATAAAATGTCATACATTTTTGCATTCATAAGCCACTTACAAAACAGACAAATGATAGATATAATCTTGCTTTGCTCTTGAAATTTTCTCTTTAACATCAATAATAGTGGCTCTGTGAACCATTTCTTGGTGGATATACTCTTTTTTAGAAAAATATGTAGAACCTGCAAAAGGACACACGTCAATGCCTACACTAAAATTTTGTAGATTGTAAAAATATGTAGAAGCTGTAATAAGATAATTACATCAGTGAATATGAAAAAACTTACTGGGATAATGTGACGTTTGTTGGTTGTAAATCTTCAACATCAACACTCAACTGAGTTTCTGAATCATAGCATGGATATAAAAAGCCAATACCTAATGAAGGTAGTCCGTAATACATTAGCTAATACTGAGTTAATATACGATGAGCAGTGAAAGCAATTATTTTGTAACCAATATTTTAGGGAATAATAAATATATGAATAACAATTGCTACATAATTCTAGAAAGTATAAAACAAAAAAACTGTAGTATGCCTATCATGATTTCTTGCTTCACCCAACAACAAGGCTAGATAAATCCGTGATAGGCGTGATTAAGTAACAAAAATATGGATCAGAGTACTAAAATTCATGCAATTGTAATAAAAATCAGAACATACATGTACCACCCATATGTAGCATGACTACTTCATTTTACCAAACAAACATACCAATAGAATAAACTCTTTGTAATTCATTTATATAGAAATAAATAAATAAAGCTATATGCCATTAAACTAATGGCTTACCTTAAGTTACTTGAAAAAATGGACAACTGAAAAAAAAAGTCAAATAGTTTGGAGACAAACAGAACAATACAAGTCTAAAATGATAACAAACAATATCATTCCATCTTTTAGAGCATCTCAGATCCAAAAAGCAAAATTTAAATTCTTCTAAATCGTCGTAATAATCACAATGAAAACAAAAGTAGGGCATTATTACATTTAAATTAATAAATATGAAAGTTTTCTTAATTTAAATGCTACCTTCGTTAAAGAAAAATAATTTAATACTTATCTAATTCACATGCACCTCAAATCATTTAACACTGAGAAAAACTAATATATACAAGTACTATAAAGAGACGTGCTGGTTTTGCAAACTAAACAAGCAGGCCTAAAAGCCTTGAGCTGATAAGTAGATTTGATAATTTATGAGATTGAGATGTACACATAAAACACATGTCCTCAATTAAGTTTAAATGCATAGCTATAATTTTAGGTAATTGTCAATTTAAACGGTTTAACACAAATTGTCAGTTTAAATGCTATATATGCTATAATTCTGTATGTATGACAAACTGTCATCTCACTTGACAAAGAAACTCAAATCTCCAACCAACTAAACAAGCAAGAAATAGGCTATACACTACAGAATATTCATGGGAGAATATTTAATAAGATGCAGCTCAATTGACACAGAAGGAAGTTTACATAAAAGAGTAAACAGATGCATAACAACATTTACAACAGACACCTTGGCTATTGTTGTGCATTGGTTTACCAGCAAGTTTTGTGAGACCATAGAGCCTATTATGTGTAGCACTTCACTCTTCATTTTAGGTAATTTGCATAAAACAGTTTTTTCCTTGAATATTTTGTAGATAATTTCATACAATCATGAGTGTACTTACATGGCTATTCATCTATCTCAGCTTCAGCGGCAACATTTTCAAGATTCATCCCAATCATCAAAAGATGGTTTGGCAATGGCATAACCATCTTCATCCTAATATTCAGTTTGGTGGCATCAACTCATGGAAATAGTTATGAGATATTTCACCTACTGCATAGAAACTGATTAGCATATTTAAAATGAAAAAGTACCGGAATGGAATTTAAACGGGATTTCCGGAATATTCGAAACAGAACCAAAATTTTGAAATTTTCCGATGAACGGAACAGAAACGGAAAGTGGAATGTTGAACCTTACATGCAACACAGTACATACCATGTTTTTTTTTTCTTTTTTGGTTCCAGGTTCCGTCTTGCCATGTTATTTGGTGAATACTTGCCTTTTTTTGGAGCAAGGTTTCCACGCAAGATAGGCAGATACAGTACTTGCCTTGTTTTAATGGTATCAGGTTTCATCCTTTTTCCAATAAAATTGACAAATAGGAAATATTTATAATTAGAATATTTTCCTAAAGCCCAAGATATCATTTAAGATTTGAAGCCTACTTCGTCATGCTATGTCAAAATGTTTGTAACTTCAGCTATGTATCTTAGTCAACTTTACACTATGGACGCTGTATAACTTATCTTTCTGTAAAAAAAATGAAAATTTCTATTTAGTAAGGAAAAAGTACTTTCTTTTAATGCTGAAACATGATTATATATTAAATAGTATCCAAATTTAAAAAAAATGAAACTAGGGGAGTGAAAATTTATAGTACGAAGTTAAAGAAAATCAGCATACTACGTAATGCAAGTGAAGAAAATTATTTATTGTAAAAAGTTAGGAGTACTTTTTTTCCTAAGAATATCGATAGCTCAAGAGCTTAAGGAAATATCCAAGGCAATCTTGATATAAAGGTATAAACCTTAGATGATACTTGTTATGGTCGGGTTTCATAAGATATATGAGATTATAAAGAATGAATTGCATACACTGCTTGATGAAATAACTATATAGGTATAATGTCAGTAAAAATATAGATTATAAATTACCCGGTTGTCAACATGAACTCAGGAATAAGCATGTCAGAATTTGGTCTGAACTTTAATGGATCTCCCCCGTTGATGTTCAATTCATTACTCAATTTCTTCTGTTCTTTCATCCACATTGTTATTATTGTAGGCATTACGAGTAAGTTCTAAAGGCTCCTGAGCTTGATAATCAAACTTCTTGTCTGGGCGAACCTAGAAACATAATCTGACGGACACCAAAGTATTGAATAGGAAAAACCCAAAAATGAGAGTTCAAATTAAAGGGAATAAAAAATGGTTTATGGTACTCTTACTTTTTAAAAACAGCTGGAGTGCCCATTACAATAAATTTTGATAATAGCGTAATCTACTAATAAAATATAATTTCTTATTTGACAGCAATACAACGAATACTACGCCGTAAATTCCAGACAAGTTGGACTTGGGGAAATGCAAATTCACATAGCCAAAGCGAACCTCCCAAGGTTCGAACTCAAGTTCTCCAAGCCATAATGCACAAGCTTTGGCGGTAATACGGTGACAAAATTGGAAATTTGTTTTTTAATTTTGGTTAGTAAGAGAAAAAACACAACGATTTGCTTCTATTTTTCCTCCTATTGATTATTTTCCATTATTTTCTAAATTGGTTTTTTAGGTATATGTTTATTCATCATTTAGAAATTAAAATAAGCCTTAACTTGATATCCAACAAGTATAGCATATATCTTAAACTATGCACTGAAAGGGAAGTCATATAGAACTCATTTCTTCTTACAGCTACTTGTTGAACTACTTGATAGGTTTATTGGAAGATCTTTAACATCGCTACCTGAAGCAGACTCAACCAGACTTATGCTGCAGATTGCTCTAAGGGTTGGTTGTGAATTATTACCTTCGGTGCCTACTAACCTTTGAGCACTGGACTGTATCAATATAGATTGCAGTGGCAAGGGTGGAGTGGTTAAAGTGGCAAAATGCGGTAAAGATCAAAGGTTGACATGCCAACAGTTCCCAACTAGCACAATGACAGATTGAAGATGATAGAATAATAAAACTGAGGGCTATAAAGTATACGCCTTAGAAGTTTAAATCAACAATAACACTCCTGATTACCAAAAAATATTTAACTTACCAACTCAAATCCATTAAGTAGCCGATAACACATCCCTTGATGGCTATACACCGTTGAAGGCATTCCTACTAACCTGATATCATGGTTCTAGATCCAACGGAAATGGTACAATGAACATTAAATATATCAAACATAGATTATATAGGTAGGTAAAATTAAATTTACTCACTGGCAGATGCTACTGCCATGATTTCATTTTGGCTTCACCCTGCTGCTTATGGGTGTTAATGAAGAAATATGTTAACAAGTAGCAAGTCTAGGCTTAAGGTTTTGTCACTAATTGCTGTAAAGAAACCGTTTTGAAGTAATCAAAAATAGCAGTTTTCTATGATTCAAGAAAGAATATTTTAACTTAACAAAATACCCTAAGGTTAATGTGCTGTGGACAATAGAACTGTCAATCAACTGCCGCTGAGGGCTTGTCTATTCTCAGCAGATAATTTTAAGCCACCAACCAATCGGACTACATTCTATTTAATTGAAATATTCATGCTTTCATATATTAATCACATTAATTTAGCTAATCATATTTACATAATCTATGTCGTACACATCACGGCTGAAAAATATACCACAATACAATGAATCCATAATTAACCCTGTGATTCTAAAATTTAGTATCTTCTTCTCATTAAATCCCAATATCTGCTTTCTACACTTGATTATTGATGCTTTAGTTCAGTAGCTCTCTTTTCAATATCAACAACTACACAAGTGTTGTCTCATTCTAATTTTTTTAGATCAACCGAGAAGCACTGAGATAATAAAAATAGAAAACTAATAGATTTCATTGATCTGCGTTAAATACAGAACTACGAAGGGTACATGCTCGATTCGCATTATATACGAAAACTATTTTCTTTTCAACGGCGAAAGGTAGTGCGTGCATGTACTGGGTTGTGTGCTTGCATATATTAGTGTGAGTGGGACTTTGTGTATTTATGAGTAGAAGAATTTATATGTTTGACTAAACGACTGTTGCGGGTTTTGAGTATTGTGTTAGAAGTAGTAGGTCATTATTTTAGGTGTAAGCACGTGCCATATATTTCAATTTTCATTAGCTTCTACATTTTATAAAATATGTATTTTCTTTTGGCTAGCAAGTGATATGTTATTTTATGCTTGAATTCACGAAGCCCTGCTTTCATTTGTTTCTATTTTTCATAATATGTCTATGGGTATTCACGTAATCATTTTTGTCCATTTCTTCGCATGGTTTCATTTATTAGAGCATACATGCGTTGGGCATGTGTACATGAAATACTTAAAACAAGGCAAACAATGAATGGTTAATGCAAATTCAGTTCAATAGGAAGGGCCGAAGAGTGAGACGGAGCGAAGAACGAAAATTGGAGCTATAGGCGATAGATGTACAAACTAATAAAACAGGCCGACAAATTCTAGAATGCTCTCATTTTATTTCTTCTAGATATATACGAAAATTACCTGCTTTTCAACACGCTTGCGTTCCATGATAAGACCTTCCTGGTTTCCGTCTATACTTGCTAGCCTTGAAGAATTTAATTCATGCATAACCATACGCTACGTTTATTGTCTATTTGTGCATCACTGTGTACTACATGTGGTAGCCATCGAGCCTACTTACTAGGCTGTCTTCCTGTTTCTTATATATTTGTATGGTTAGTGCCTAATTATGGCATACTACTCATTTACTTTATGCATTCATTTGTAGTCTACGTGTGTCTTACATGCTTTGCATTGTTCTCATCTAAATTACGGTATGTTACTGTACATGCTACTTGCATTTGCTATCTAAATTTAAAGCGTGCAGTCTACATGCTTTGCCTAAGGGGTCTAGAAGCGAAGTCGAACTTCGGTCAAAATGCAAATCTTGATATTCCACCTGTTAATAGATTACATTTGTTTATAGGGCAACAAGGGAGCGATGACTATAACAGAAGGGTGAAAATACCGCTGTTGATCAGTTTGGACTTGCCTCCGCTTGTTGATTTAACATACTATGGCCTGGATTAGTTTAAATGTATTTATGTAGAAGTTGGGCTGATTTGATATTCGATGGTTTTGATTAGTTTGAATGAACTTGTGTAGCAGTTGGGCTAATTTTACTTAATTTCGATGGAATAGGCATACTATTTGATAATCATAAGATTAATTGTTAGCATATGCATCTTAATTATGCATGTATTGACCACTAAGTTTTCATTTATCACATATGAAAATTTTATTACACTTGATAATTTCAGTCTATTTTCTTTATTATCTTAATTTGGTAATTGTGCACTTTGAAAAAGGTATTGTTGTTTTGACATCAACCTTGAAAATGATTGCAGAAAAATTATTATATCATTTTAAGTCCTATAAAAGTTTTATGAAGAAATTGATGGTTTAAAATGACTTGGTTTCATTCATTTTGATAAACGATTGATTTGTGCATGTAAAGACATAAAAATGCAATATTATGTACACATTAAACTCATTTTGTTAAAAAAAATAAAAACCTACAAATAGCGATTTTTAATCCAATTTCCTCACATATTTATGCATCTCACATGCCAAGGTAAATGATTGATAATAAAAGGGAAAATAGACGACAATGCTGATATTAGTCTAACATTCAAATTCAGCTTCTATTGTGAATTTTCCCCTTCTACTTATCAGATTTACACATGTGCTTTACCAGTTATACTGTAAATGAAGCATCTACTTAATTGTGAATCCTATTCAAAAAAATTCAACCTAAAACCATCTAACCAAAAAATTAGGCTTCTTATTATAATAAAGGTTTTGTGCTAATATACAAGAGGATGTCTATCCTTATCTTACCGAATAGTGCCTTTAATTACTGCTGAATCACGTACAAAACTGTGCAAATAGAACCAGCAAAAGAACATAATATATAACAAAAGCATAACACAATATAGAAATAACATCAACTTTGTCTTTGTTGTTACATCTTTCAATTGGTTTTATTGTTGATAAATTGTTTGGCTGCGTGAGGAAATAAGAAATTGCTTACGTTTCTCAGTATATTGTGATTTTCAGGCAAGCTTATTGGAGTATGTTTATATATTAAAAAAGATACTATTTAACAGAAAAAACAGAAAAACTGTAAAAAGCTCAAACCTCGGGAGCAAGTGCTTTTAATACAGAAAATGCTCCAATAACTAGAGGTTCGTCTTTAGGCTGGCGCCTCTGCAATCAAGTATGCAAAATTGAAAATAAGCGAAATAGATTTTGTTAATTAATATTATGACCACAAAAGAAGGTTGACTAAATGAAGTTGTACTGTCATCGGTTATAAGTTATGGACACAGTAATGAGAACTCAGTCAAAAGGAATGTGCATATGCCCTCGGGATTCACTTTACCAATTATCAAACGATAGTGCTGAATTTCATTATAAGCCTGCAAGGAAAATAAGAGCATGATTCACTGATACGCATTAGTATTAACATATACATAGTATGCAAATAAAGGCATGAAGAAGATATTAAACATTGAGAGGAAAATAAAGGCGCCATTTAATTTTGAAAATGATAAATTAATACTAATGGTTTGTAGAACAATAGCAGCAGCTAAAGCATCCATATAGCTTGAAAATGGTAATTCTAAGTCATGCCATAAATCAGCTGATTACAACATCCGATCATATGTTGTGTTTTGATGGTATCCTGGTTGTGTTGATATCAAATTTGCATCCATATAGCTTGTTATTTACCATTCCAATCTGCATCCCTTAACATTTTATATTGTCTTAAAAATACTAGTAATCAAGGATAAAGTATACCCACTAACAAAATTATCACTATAACCATATTTTCCTATTTCCTAAACAATTGGAGCCTCACACATATCCACTTATGAAATTATGTTATGCAGTGAAAGTATATCGAGGATAAATTTATTCCTAGTTTGACATATAGCTGGAATCAAAGCATCTAGAGAATAAGTAATAGTCAATGTCTACTAGTATAACTAGTGCAAAGGTACTTCAGAATGTATTAAATGCACAACATCACTCACCTTAAAACCAACTGAAAAGTCCGAATGGTCATCATTACTGACTGTAACAAATGCCATTCGAAGAGAGCCTTCAAGGCGTTGTTGAGTTCTACAAATAAAATTTTGATTTATATCAAGCTTTGTAAAATAAATTTAAATAAGTAGATGAAATGACATGAAAGGGCCGTGGTAATTTAAACAAACTATATAATACAGATTGTGTATGCCAAGAAAATTGATTGAGTCATCTCATAATAATTTGACTTAACTTTCTAATATACAAACTACAAAATATGTACAATGTAAAGATCTGGTTAGAAGTAATGGCTGAGCCATGTGAGGGCCGTTGGTGTCAATTGACCCCACCAGGAATCCAAGTATCCAACAAAATAACAAGAAGAAGATCCTTCCTTCCAAAAAAATCCTAATCAAGTTCTGCAAACCACAACTTTCAAAAATTCAGTTGCAAGATCCATCTTTATCCATTCAGTGTCGAAGCTGCCATGAGATCTTAATGCCACGGATATGAATTCAAAATCTGCTATTGAAATTTGATTCAATTGAAACACCAACAACTTCTATTTTGGAACTCCAATAATTTCATACATAAATTAGCTTAAAAGCAGTTACATTGTTTAATAGTTGCCACGAGTTCTTGTACAGTAATTCCAATAACTGGAAAAGCCATCTTTTTTAAGAATTTGGAATTGTGACCTCGCCAGTCCAAATTTCTGGTTGCGCCAAGCAGCCAAATACTTATAATTAATAAAAAAAACAGATAAAATATCTAGAAGCACCTCAAAATCAAGTAATAAAGGCCCATTCTATGACAATAAGCAAGCGTAAAGAAGATTATGCTGACTTTGTATGGCAAGGCATGCACCTCAAAATCAAGTAACGACAAGAGAATTTGACGATTGCAGTTTGGGACTATGAGATTCGAAATTTAGATTAGGGATTTTACGATATGTTCTCTTTCTGGAGGCGATAAAGTAAAAAAAGGATGTTTTTTGAAGGGAAAACGCAGAAGGACATGTTTTTAGTTCCCGCACAAAGTAATTTTAGCTCCCGCCTTTTGGTACAAAGTAATTTTAGCTCCCGCCTTTTGGATAGCAATTAGTACGAGATTGATTTATCAAATAGTGTTTGGATGTTGTCCGCTTTGGAGCATTTGACGGGCATTGGAAGACACGCTATGTTTTATTGCTATTAAAGCTCCATTTTGCTGTAGTGGCATCACTTGTGCTTAAACCGGTTTGTGCACAACTGTTTTGACTGTATTGTACTTGTCTTTGCATATCTCTAAAAATATAATGTGATTAGAAGCATAAAACTTGGTAATCCTGTTAAGAAAAAGATTTTTTACCCAAGAGCTTGTGTATGTCTCATTTGAAAAGAAGATATTTGTATGTGTTTAACATGGCATTTAGAAACCTCCTCATTTTTTGAAACTTGACATTATCTACGATATATATAATTATCAATAGTTTTCAAGCAGTCGAAGCTCTTTTATATTTAAAACTTCTATCAAATGCCGATGATAAATGTATTTAGAGTTAATTTATTATCAACGCTCAAATCAATACTTTTGGAACCCTGCAAATATTAAGGCTTGCCTAGTTGGAAATTCATCCTCATAAAATAAAACTTATTTGAACATATATGAAGCTGTCAAAAGCTTGTTGCATCATAGGTAGTCATATTAAATCAATTCATGTAAACAGAAGAGACCTCTATATTTTATGGCTTTATTAAAAAATAAATAGACTTGCTGCAAGTAGCAGTAGCGACTGCTGCAACCACCGACAGCTATGCGGCGACAGTGGAAATCATCTGCTGCTATGGGGGCCGGGGTGTGGCTGAAAAAAAAAAAAGACTTCGACAATTTTAATTGAGTCATAAACTCTCGAATTTGGGAATATGATTCACTTCATGCTCTTTGTTTCAGTTGTTTTCCGTTAGAGTGCATATGATTTTAAGACATCAATGCTTTTATAATTACCAAACTTCGTAGTATCTTTGCTAAATAAATAAATCCATACTTTTCATATCTTTTATGTGAAACTAATATTTAGTTGAGATAAGTTCATATACAAGGAAAGCATATTGGGTTACTTGGTGAAGTTACATGCCTTTGTCAACTAAAATAACAAACAAATTGCTTTAAATGCTAATAAAAAGGTACGTTTTTGGATTAAATATTGAGAAATACTAATATATTATGTGGTTGCCTTGTCTTCCCTTGTTTCAAGATGCTCTGGATTGGGATGCCTCTTCGGAGACGCTCCCCGTACAAAGGAAACTCTGCCAAAATATTTTAAACTTCTGAGAGTTAGGAAATTTTTCATGAAATTTAAATAGTATGAAGAAAACAATAGACTGTGTACCTAATTCGTTTGAATTCTTTACACATGAAAATTAAGTAGAGCATAAAACCACATAGAAAAACATGGTTGTTGCATACGAAGAAGTTCAGATAAGAGTTGTTAGTCGTCTTCGTATTAGAAATTGTAAGGACACAATTTTCATAAGGAGATCTGTAACAACCCTGTTTTCAAAGAAGTATTATTGAATAATTGTAATTATAATAAAGTAATTCTAATTCATTTGTGATAATTTGTATATTGGAAATAATATTCTATTAGCAGAAATCTATTTAATAATTGATTTAATTAAATCTAGGACGATATATTAAATTGAATAAAGTCTTATTGATGTGGATAAAATATTTTAAAGTGTCAAAAATCCCATATACATGAAATGGATGAAATATGTCATATTGGTATTCATTTAGTCACTAGACCGACAAAGATGAATAATCATTGAGAACATAAATATTTTGTAGAACACATGATATGTCAATATGAAATGAAATACAAACCAATCTAAAGTAAATTAAAGTTAATTTTTTTGATAAATGAGAGCACGATCAAAACAAAATAAAAAGGAAATTTGATTGTGTTTAAGACTAAGCACAAGCCTATTTAAATCCAAACCCTTTTCCCTTTTGTTAACCTTTCCCCATCAACCTAATTCATTTTTATTGTATCTATAAGCGGGTTCTCCTTCTCGCCTCAATCCCCAAATAAAATTCTAAAAATAAAACCCACTTTAATGGAACATGCACCAGTTGATTTGGAGGAGGGAGAGGCAGCTGCTTGGAGATGGAGACAACGAATGGAGATGGGTGTTGACCTAGTGAAGCTCGAACTTGGAGACCGGCATGATCTGGAGGCGAGAGCGATGGAGGCACGTTCACTTGGGATGATGGTTATGTGGTGCTCTAATTGTCATGCATATTCTGGTGTTGAGTGACATGTTAGCGACCGCAAATCAGGGCGGATGCTTGGGAAGTGCAGCTGCATATTGAGGGTTGTAGCTTAGCAAGGCGTCTAGGTTTTAGGAGGGTTCTAACAGGTGAAGTTTTGAGGTTGTGGAACCTGTTAAAGCTAATGTGGATGCTTCGATCGATAACCATTGAGGTGAGTTATTCATAAATCGCACATACCATTTCTAGATATCAATATTATTGCATGCATGTTTTTTGGCTTAAGGATGGTCTATGATTTACATAAGATTTTAATAACACCTGAATAAAAATAAATGAAGTATGCTGCATGTTATGGATTCACTTTGTTTTATTGATGAATTGGTTGAATATGTATTGTTTGATCCTTGTACGTATATTTATGTGTTTTGTTGCATCATTCCCAAGTCTCAAGTGCAATATTTTATGATTTTGTGTATCCTTTTGAGTTGTTTTCAAAAGGTTAATTCCTATAAATTGGAGGGCCGACATTTTACATCAATTCATATTATGGATTGACTGGTTTATGTGATTTCATCAGCGCCGGCCCTGGGCAACCTAAGGCCCTAGGCAAAAAAAAAAAATTTTGCAGCCAAGAAATTTACAAAGGATACTCCAACTTGGGCCCCTAGGCAAAATTTACAAGCCATGCAGACACAAAATGAACCACACAAGATTCGAACTCTGGCTGAATGCCAGGCAATTGCACACACTTCCACTGAGACACCATACCCACTTACTAGAATATAAAAAGTAACAGTATCCTTTAAATTAGATACCGAAAGCTTTGAGGCCCCCATCCTCCCTCCTCCTCCCACTCTCGGACCTGAGGCCTTAGGCGATCGCCTAAGTCGCCTGGCCCCAGGGCCGGGCCTGGATTTCATGTGTTGATTTCATGAGCTTGTTAACACGATGCAAATTTCTATAAATCGACTTTCAAAGAAATTATATATATAAGCGTTACGAGGCATTCCAATTTTGCAGCACCCCTTTAGCACTCGTACCCGTTCGTGAGCTACGCCAGTACAAATTCAATTAGAATTTTTAGATGTTAAATTCATATATATATATATATATATTATCATCTATCCAAAATTTGAGCTTGTTTCGACATTCGAAAAGTAATATATTTTATGTTTAAATTTAATAGTCCGAATAAATGTCTGAACGGTAAATAATTGAGCTAAGATTTTGAAAATGTTACGAATGTCGGAACGAGCTCAAATTTTGAATAGATGACAATATATATGTAGATTGAACATCTACACTTTTTTGTTGGATTTTGATTGGTGTATCTCACGAACGAATAGAGGTGCTACAAAATAGAGGTGCTTCAAAACATGGGTGCTCCGGAGCGCTCCTCATACGTGTATGTGTGTACAAGAATCACTTTGAGACAAAAAAAAATCAAGTTTAAAAAAATAATGTCTCAAAGCTATATTGTAACATCCTGTAAATTTCGATGACCATTTAAGCTATTAAATTTTATTTAATATTTGACTTTAGAAGGGTTTTTGATTTAATTTATGGAGTTATTAATGAACAATTTCAAATTCAGATCTTGAATAACAACAATGTATGATAAGATGAATAGTGATTTATAACAATGAAAATAATTATCAAATTGTATGTGTATTTGAATAGTAAAATTGTAAATTCAATTTAGAATGTTTTTATTTGGAAACTAAAACATGAAACTAATTTATAATGAAACACTATCCTTAAGATTTATTATTTTCACACAGAAGTAATCTAAACAATTATATATCGAAAATGTTAAAGTTCGTTCGCTCCGTTTGAATCAATTTTTGATGATTGATTTGCGGTAGCAGCAACCGATATATCATAAATAATAATAAAAATTTAATGTTTGAATAAAAATCCGAAATTTAATATTTGAGATGTGTCTAACTAGACATAGCGGAGAAATTAATTTCGTAGAAAATTTTTGCAAGTTTGTTCCGTTCGTGCTAATTTGATTAAACATTTTATAAATCGCTACGAATGAAACAACGTTGGAACTAGAGCAAATTTGAACTAAAATTATAGACTGTATTCTTAAAAAAACATCATTTTCTGTTTTGGGAAATTCAGACGTTCATATAACCGTATGTAACAAACTGGGATTTTCGACTCCGAAAATCAACACAAAACTACCATGTTGACTATTCAGACATCGAAAATACCTGATCATTAATAGAAAGAAATTAGAGGGTGAGAATAGATGAGATAGAAAATTAGAATAGAAGAAGAATAAGATCACTACAGAACAGGATCAGAGTAATACGAATCTCACAGTGGAACGAATAAAATACAATATATAACATAACTTTGCAATAAAATAGTACATATATAGAATAACTTTATCAGAGTACAACGCTTACACACAGTGGAGATAACAATAGCTATATAATCCTGAAGCCTCCTGCTTCAAGCTCCTCCAAGTATATTTGTACATACCTGAACTACTTGATCGCCTGTACAAATTTGGGCACCCAAGAGTTTAAGGAAAACAAAACAAAATAAACTCTGGGTCAGTCATGGGACTGGTGTGAGTAAACTCAAATCATTTGGTTTAACTTTTCAAAATCCTTTTCAAAAGAAAAGGAAATCGTAAGACCGATCCACACATAAAACACGGACGATTTTTACCTTATGATAACCCAAAACACTTTCAAAATCAATACTTTTCTGATACTATGATAGTGTCTAATCACAAGTAATTAACAACCTAGCAGAACGCTTGCATCTCACGTTCCACATACATAATATACAAACAAAACCGCGGGCGCTTATTGGAGATTGGATTCCGACTATGACAAGGTATGGGACCACCTACCGATAGTGTATCTCTAGTGGCGAATACACTGGGTTCAACAAGAACGTCTTGCAACCCGGCCCACACATGACCGACCACTCATTTTGCTTGAGTGTATCGAATGTATACCACCAATGGTTGGGAGCGACCCATAGTTTCCCGAAAAGGGACAACATCGAAAATAGATAAAAGAATGAAATGGATTTCATCTAGATAGGTGATATCACCCTAATGGGAGCGACCCAACTGGCCATGCTGCCTGCCCAATTTTTGTCATTTCTCGGTTGATGAGGCTTGAGGTCATAACATATCTTTTGGAACACCTGACCACCATTTACTTTGAATGTCACATCGTCATACCCGCCAAATCAAGAATTGATTTCCCCAAAAATACCATGGGTATAAAGCTAAGAGAAACGAATTCCTCCGCCACTAAACGTAAGTACGATTGAAGAGATCAACTTACGTGATCCGTTAGATATACTCTGCCAGACATTCGTCAATACACGTTGTCCAGGGACTGGACAAACCAAAGGCACTATTATGTAAACAGGATAGCCCTTGCATAATTCCGTCTTCAATTATTTTCATCATATTTGATCGCAACGCTAACGTCCATACAGAGTGGTTTTCGGATAATGAATCTGATCCCGGTCTCTCTATATTGATGACGGAAAAATGGTCAAAAGCTTCGATGGTCGATGATTTAACTATCAAAGAAAAACATGTGTGCAAACAACGATATTATTTCCAGATGGAAATTTATCGATCAATCATCATTTAACGTTTATATCTTTAGTTCGTCGGTTTATTTATTTTCTACTTCCATATATTCAACATTTCTTATTTTCTAAATTTAGGAAATATACGTTATCGATCATTAGAAAACATTTCCATGTCTGTTTCACGTATCACTATCATTCCAATATTCTTTCCCATCAACATTTCATTTTCTATGATTAGAAGATATCTCTGATTATATTTGGAAAATGTTTCCAAAACTTATTCATTTGATTTAAACAGATGTTTAAATAAAACATCACTATACCATTTCAACCCATTACCTTTATCAACTGAATTCACTTAACCACCCTTTACTATCGAACCTTAACCATTCCTTAGTTAAAAATGAGGTCAATCAAGTTGGGGTATAACTACCTCTCAGACCTTAACTGAACAACATTTCTAACTTTGAAATAGACAAGGTTCACCTTCTAAATCTTTAACAAACTTCCTTACGTAACTCTCAGATTTTATTTACGAATTCACTTCTTTTATACAAATCATTTGATTATAACAATAGTGTTCCAATCCCTATTTCTAAAATATCTCACTTCAAATTATAGCTTTTATTCCTTAATTTAACTAAATAAATAAATAGACAATTTATAAAGAAACCATTAAATCTTGATTAAAAACGGAAAGTGTACTTTCCCGAATTTGATATAATCGAATTCCAACGTATAACTCTCTTTCGAAAAATCTCTATTCGATAACTCCTTTTCGAATAAACTATATTCGATAACTCTTTCTTCAAATAACTATATTCGATAATCTCTCTTCGAATGATTTACATTCGATTAACTCTCTTCGAATGATTTACATTCGATTAATCTCCTTTCGAATAAACTATATTCGATTAACTCATTTAATTCTATTCGAATAAACTATTTCGAATAATTCCTTTGGATTAACTCATTTGGATTAATTCAGTTTGATTAACTCATCTTGACTAACTCAACTCGATTAACTTAACTTATTTAACTCAACTTATTTAACTCCTATCGAATAACTAATATTCGATTAACTTATATTCGAATAACTATGTCTGTTTTAACTTTATTTCAAATGGCTAATATTCGATTTAACTCCATTCGCTTGACTCTAGTTCGCAGCGATCACAATGGTTACGCCTGATTCCCTCAGGAAACATCCGACCGCCGTAGGCTTTCCGCAGCCCTGCGAATTACGCTAGCAGTCGTACGAAATGGCGACTCATCCTGAATAACTATGTTTGACTAACTCTATCTCAAATAACTATATTCGATCAACTCTAATTGAATAACTAATATTCAATTAATCCTAATTTGATTAACTATGTTCAATTTACTCTATCTAGTTAACTCTTACTGGTTAACTCTATCTAATTAACTCTAACTAATTAACTCTAATCAATTACTCTAATTTGATTAACTCTTATCAATTAACTCTAACTTGATTAACTCAAATTGATTAATTTTAATTCGATTAACTCTAATCGATTAACCTAATTTGATTAACTCTAATCAATTACTCTACTCGAATAACTAATATTCGATTAACTCTCTTTCATTTTGATTAACACGTTTTGATTAACACAATTTGGTTAACTTCTTTGATTAACTCTACGTCCATATTCAGTTTCAATTATCGATGTTGGAATTGATTCTTACGTCTCTATATAAGTCCCGACTTATATATATTCTATTTATCCAATGATAAACATTTCATTTAATTTATAAAATATTATTTATAAATTTATCTTCTCAATCTATCGGTTAGAATAGATTCTATTTAAAATCTTTGCTTTAAATCCATATCATGTTATACCCGTGTGCGAAGCACGGGTCTAAACCTTTCAGATATAAAATTCTCTTTTATACTATTATATTCACTTTTCAAGTATTTCCTTTTTATGATATCTTATTTATTTTCAAAATAAATATTCCTTTTATCTTTCTATTTATTTAACAAATAAATATTCCTTTTTAATCTATTTGTAAATGTTTTATAAATAGTTCCCTTTTCAATTGTATTTGTAAATGTTTTACAAATAATTCCTTTCAATTCTATTTGTAAATGTTTTACAAATATTTCCTTTCAATTCTTTCTATTTGTTTAACAAATAAATATTCCTTTTTAATCTATTTATTTTCTAAATAAATATTTTCTTTTTATAAAATCTTTTGATTTTATACATATTTCTTTTTTCAATATAACATTGAAAATTTCCTTTTTAACATTCCAGTATTCCTTATGGTATTTAACGTACCATATAAAAATGATCGGTATCATTCCAACATAAAAAATCAACAACAGATTTCATATCACATCATATAACACGATATATGAAAAACAGTAAAATAAATGTTGAGGAACCCAGTTGGGTCCCTCTGACCTGTTTCCCTGCAACCACAGATGTTAATCAACATAAATAACACGGATGTGAAGTATTCTGATAAACAGAATTTATATTCGATTAACGATTTATATCTATATCGTTATCTATATTTTCAACCAATTAACTAGCAGTCCAACCAAACAGCCAACACATAGCAAACAACCATCATTTATAAATTCTAAAAATATTTTATAAAAATATAAATTGAGCAGAGTTGGTGAGATTTACTCACATTGGACAGTTATCGTTAAATAATGATTAACCATCTTTTTGATTCAGTTGGACAATTTATTTTGCAATAAATTGTAATAGGCTCCAATTCAATCCCAGTCAGTTCTATTGTGTAGGCGCCGTCTGTACGATCCCAGCGGATCTGACTGTTCGAAATTCTAATACAGTACGAACGAGATATTTGATTTACAAGTTAAAAACGTATTTAAATAGTTTAATTTAAACAATCATTGGTTAATTGGCCTCTCACCAATTTAAACTCGTCGGCCCATCAAATACAAAAGCCCAGACCTGCTCTTTGAAGCTTCTTCCTCCAGGACTCCAAAATACCGTCCTCTCCAATACCAGTCTCACCATTACCGAACTTCAAATGCCGTGTTCTCTTCTATTCCTATACGAAAATCAAAACTCCTTCCACCGTTGATCATCCCATCCCAATCTCCATCAACTCCTTACAAAATAACCGAACTCGAACTCGCCGTACAGTTCGCGACAACCCACACTTTCGTTCACTACAGTATATGTCGAGCGACGAAAACTTCCACCGTACTCCATGAAATGACGCACACATGTGCGGTTTCACTCCAAAATCCCGAAACTAACATCGGTTTCCCTCTTCGATGCTTCTATCTCGTGAATTGGTCAGCCCTAGGTTCGCTGCCACATTCCCAAACCTTTTAAAAACGCGTCGCACCCAGCCAAACTGGTACGGATGAGTAGCTTATGTCAAGAGGACTTGAAGGATCTAAGTTTTGCATTTTTAGATATTTTATTTGAATTTTGAAGACCGCGTTTTTGCTTCCTAAAGAAAAATGGTGGCGGCGGATTAAAATTGACCAGAGAAAATATTGAATTAGGGTTACACGAGTTAGTGGGTATTTATAGAGTAAGAATATTATTTTTATATTGATTATTTTATTTAAATTTAATTAATCATTATCTCCATTCATAGTTTAAAAATTCCTATGACCACACATGATATCAAAAAATCACGAAAATGGACATGCAGCTACATTTCGATATTACGGACCCAATGAAACTGGTTTCGTCGAATTCCGACTCCGTTTCCTCACACAGCGTATTTTCAACCGTCAAAATACTAACTGTTTTTCACATTAAAAATCCGTACGGCCACACAATGACCCCCAAAATCATGGAAATTGAAATCTAACAATAATTTAATACTACGGATCCAACAAAATTTGTTTCGTCGAAAACAGAGGTCGTTTGCAAAATTGGCTATTTTAAAGCTCTAAATAACCCATTTAAATATATAAATATATTTAAAAATAATTAAATTAAATATAAATAAATATATATTATCGTATATATATTTATAATAGAATACCATACAACTCCAATTGGATTTATAACTTGATATTCAAATCCCGGTTGAATCGATATTCAATTTATATTGAAAAATCCTTTTATAATATAAATAAATTGATATAAATTATAAAGGTATTCCATATCGACTTTTCTAAATTTTGATTTGGGCATAAATCAAAATCTATACGACGAAATCCCAATTTTTCTCTTCCATTAGAAAGATATACTTCACCAGCTCCGAACGTTTCTTGTTTCACAGAAATTCGATTTAAAACGGACCCCGTATATTCAGTTAAAGTTCGAATCGCCAAATTACGAACTGCAGTGCCATTTCGAGCTCGATTTTAATTATAATATAATTATACGTTCAAACTTTCGTTATTTAATTTTATTCGTTATCGTAATTCAATATTAAACTGAATTATATCTTTTGAATTGTCCAGTTCACACTATATCATCAATTCCCTATTTCCGACTATTTCGGAATTAAATATATTACTCTATTATTTAATTAAATTAAATATTCACTATTATTTAATTAAACAACGATTTAATTCTCCAAATCACTATTTATATAATTAAATAAATAAATTATTATATCGCTGAAAATGCGGGACATTACATTCTTCCCCCCTTAAAATAATTTCGTCCTCGAAATTGCTAAGGTAGAAAACATCTCTATTGACTGGTTAAAATTTATTTGTTTACATCTTTAACTTCAGTTTTAACTAAACCAATTTAATTTCAATTAAAATATTAATTCTTATCAATGAAAATTTTCAAAAATTCTGAAAATTTTCTAACACTCTAAATTTCCGGAAAATTTCGCCAGCACCTCCTTTGTACTAGTCAATCGGCACAACTATAACTCGCCTCTCTAGGCCTTCTCCAATGCAACAGAAAATCAAACAGCCAAGCGGCTTGCCAATTCAGCTCATAAATCTCATATCCAATAGAAATATAAAGTTCTACCTTTTTGTCGGGCATATCCTTATATCTTTCCATCTGCTGTTAATTCAGAATATACCCATGTCATCCCAATCAAATTCCAATATGTTTTTATCCACAAATCCAAATCATCTGCTTATACAAGTCGAATTCCATTCAAACTCCAATTCCAATCTCAATTCAAATTCTTACTCAACAATTCAACTTACTCGATATCATTATATTCTAATTCAATTCAATTTTCACATAATTGATTTCAATTTTAATTCCAATTGCTTTTCCAACTTTCAATTCAATTTGGTTTTAATTCAACAATCTTTCCCTGGGGAATTTTAATCAGTTAACCATATCGGAAATCAAACTTTCCTTTTCAGGATTCAAACACTTGCTTTTCTCAAATAAATTCAAAAACAATGTCTTTGGTAGTAATCCGTCACTTACAACTTGAAAATGGACACCGATGATGTCATGATCATCATCGGAACCAGCTATCGAAGTGAGTTCAATACTGTATCACTTTTAAAACCATTTCTAAACACTTTCATTTCAAAATTCATTTCAAAATATAATTTTCAATGCTTGTAACAAATTTAAAATCTCCCAGGATTTTAAAATTCACATATATTTAATCCAATTCCATTTACAGACACTTCTCCAACTTTTAATTCCAATTCTGATTCTAAATTCAGATTTACTTCATCTTATTTCATATATTATATTCATATGAATTCTGATTGGTTATTTACATAACCATTCCAATTTATAATCTCATTCGATTATCTCTACAACCAATATATCCTATATATATTATAATAATTCCAATATAAATTCTTTATATCAGAATATAATTTGGGTAAAATTATTCCATTTACCCTCTTTTCAAAACATATTGTGTCGGTTCATCGTATTTGAGTGTTTAGAAACCCCTACCGATACAGTGGATCAAACTGATCGATCAGAACCCATAAACAACTCAACTAATAAATCTCCACAATATAAAACCATTTTTATATCAAATAACAAATATGTTCAATCGTATATATACACTCAACTCAATCTAGGTTATTACTAACCCCATCTCTACTGAGTCACGCCACAGAGCCAAGGAAATTACTTAACCTTAAGCTCTAATACCACTGTAACAAACTGGGATTTTCGACTCCGAAAATCAACACAAAACTACCATGTTGACTATTCACACATCGGAAATACTTGATCATTAATAGAAAGAAATTAGAGGGTGAGAATAGATGAGATAGAAAATTAAAATAGAAGAAGATCACTATAGAACAGGGTCAGAGTAATACGAATCTCACAGTGGAACGAATAAAATATAATATATAACATAACTTTGAAATAAAACAGTATATATATATATATATATATATATATATAGAATAACATTATCAGAGTACAACACTTACACACAGCGGAGATAACAATAGCTATATAATCCTGAAGCCTCCTGCTTCAAGCTCCTCCAGGTATATCTGTACAGACCTGTGACAACCCGGAGTTCGACAGACCGATTTTTTTTTTCAAAAATCCAATCTATCGAAACCCAAGCTGGGTGCTCTGGTATCCTGCAGAAAAAGACAGAGATAAAGAAACATGTCAGAACTCGTAAAGCATCTCAAGCGGAAGGAAATAAAGTATAATATTCAAATATTGCTTTACCTTATTAACAATACTGCTAAACCAGTATCCAAAGCTATACCATATCTGTCATGAACCTAACCTGGAAGTATGTAATGAGGAGCGGGTTAGAACATAAGTTCTGTGTGAGTGGACTTAGAATAAACTTCTGTATAATCCTACATATACCGTTCAGTTACATTTTCTTGGTTATTAGGTTGTTAACAATGTTAGCTCTTTAGGCTATACTCATGTCCCACTAGTAGGTTAACCTAATACAACGTATATGTAGATACCACCAACTTGTCAAATTCTTTTCATGTATATATACAGTCCCTTGCCGTATGTCGTATGGGCTTCATCATGTAAATCTATACTACTTTAGTGTAGTGCCAGCATTCTCGAAATCGTTTGGACTGCCACTCTCAATCTTGCTAGATTCCGTGTATCATCTAGATCTAATCTAAGGTTTACTAATCGAGCGCTTCCTAGATTCAACCAAGGTTTACGCTACCTAGGACCATTGGGGTTTATTCTACCTATTGAACGCTTCTCGGATTCAGGGTTTACGCGACCTAGGTCTAACTAGGGATTATGCTACCTATCGAACGATGCCCCCTAGTCTATGATACACTACCCAGAGCGATATATGTTCCTAGACTTTCCCCACATACGTGTCATGAATCGTTATCGATGTCTAGTTGCACATGTCCTCTATATGTGCAGCCCGAGTCTCGTGGCAGGGCTAATCAAGAAACACGGAACTCGGTTGGGAGCTTTAAGTTATCCGCCGATGCAGATGCTAAGGTCTGTTTTTTATCTGCGTGTGGCTATGGTCCCACTTGACCCCTCCCTCAACTAATGGAAGGCACCCAAGAAAATCAAGAATGAGAACTATTAGCAGGCCCCCTATGCCCCACAAAACTATTGGCCAAACCTCACCCATAACAAGATAGCAAGTATATGGTCTGTTGGAGTTCTCTGCCTTTCCGCTTTACGTACTCGATTGACTCTAGATCGTAGGTAGACGACGACGTGCTATCATAGGGCTAAACAAGATATCGCCGCCTCACGCTGACCCATCCTAGTCTTTAGATTGCTTATATTGCAACCAAGGCATACCCTTGGCTCTTCTAACGCAGACCTTAACCTCTGTGAGCCCAGGAGGATCATATGTAACCTCACAGAGGGATACCAAGAGTACCCTCACGTCCTCTCGAAGCCGCGTGCTTCGTAACCCAGTTCGTTGGAGCCTTCTTCATGATCAGATGGACGTTCGCTCCTCCTCGTGTTCTACTTGGCTTTCTTGACTATGGTTTACTACTTAGTTCTCTTAACTAAGATGTACTACTTAGTTTCCTGAATCGTTAGCTTTCTTAACTAAGGTTTACTACTTAGTCCTCTTAACAAAGGTTCACTACTTAGTTCTGTTAATCGTTCTTTCGTTTTCTTAATTAAGGTTTATTACTTGGTTCTCTTAACCAAGGTTTGATATTTAGTTTCTGTTACTTAGTTCTCTTTAACTAAGGTTTGTTACTTAGTTCCTTTTAACTAAGGTTTACCAATGAATTCAAGCATGACTTAAGTCCTCTTTATCAAATGATAGCGTACTGGTGTTTTCCCACATTTCCAGCTTAGATTAACTTATTTCATGGTATAAGTCGTCCCACCCTTCGAGTCTTGCATTACAACTTAAGTCATATTCATTTGTTATCCCTAGGATAAGTTTTTCTATTATTTAATCTTATCACTCCCCACTTTTCCTTGCTTTGATACTGTTATATTGGTTAAGTTTTCCCATGTGTTCAAGTTGACTTAACCCCCAATCACATATTCAATTCAACCCACGCGTCATGTCAAATTGGTTAAGTGTTATCTATCAGTTCATGTTGACTTAACTTACCCATATATCATGTCAAATTGGTTAAGTGTTATCTCATCTTCCTTATTGTTTCCTGTTCCTTATTGTTTCCTATAACTTATCTTGTCCCATAAGTTATAATTTCCACCTGTTATCCTTTCTTGCCTTAATCAAGTTTATTCATAATAGGTTATTTATCATTCCCTAATTCTTGTCATTAATTTTAGATTTGACTTAACCCTTCCATTTACTTTGCCCGTTACTTAAATTTTACCAAATTCAATTAATTTATGATACCGTTACGGGTCCCATTTGGTTAAGCATATCTAAATTTTTGTTTAACATGTCACCCGTGTCTCACTTAACCCTCTTTATTATAGTTTCCGTGCCTTACACATGTCTTACTATGGTTAAGTCTACCTTAGTCATGTTTTACATGTCATTTATATCACCCACTTAACCCTCTAACCATACCCATGTCACCCACATGTCTTATTATGGTTAGTATTTCTTAATTTATTTATTATGCCGTAACGATGTATGACCTCTCACATTAGACATTCGTTCGTGGCTGTTGGATTTGTCGGGCGGTTCTGGGCAGACTTATACCACAACGCGCCTAACCTCGTGTCATAAACCGTTATGCCTCTAATTCTTGCCGTTGACCTCTTACATTAGACGTTCGCTTGTGGTTGCTGGATTTGCCGGGCTGTTCCGGGCAGTCTTACACCACAAACGCGCCTAACCTCGTGTCATAGGCGTTCATTAACAATCGTCTTTCATCCAAACCCCCAAATTCATGTCATGTGTTCCAAATTCAACTTAATTACAATTTATGTCTATTCTAGGTTTCATAGGCCAATTATAAATTTGCAAGCATGTTCATATTCATAATCCCGTTAATAGGCTTTACCTATTATTCCAATTTCCCAATCACATTCCATATTCACTAATTCCAATTAAATTTACACAATTTCATGTTAACATTGTAAGTCAGAATTCATAATTATGCGCTATTCACCAAATATTCATGTTCCCAAATCATACCTAAAGATTCCTTATGAATTACGCCCCAAAATTATCAATTCAAACTTTACTTCATTGAATAATCCCCATATACAATTTGCCAATTTTCCCAATATTTGCAATAATAATTATTACGCCCCAATCCCAAATTACAGATTACATTCCTCAATTGCATAAAATAAATTATGCCCAATATTTGCAACAACGATTGTTAAGCCACAAACCCAAAATTACAGATTATATTTCTCGATTGCATAAAATAAATTATGCCCAACATTTCCATATTCCAACCAGACGTATGCATAATAAGATTTTCGTCTTGGTTTGAGATAACCTATATCCAAAAATAAAATGGGGAAGGAGGATAAAAGGAACAACTATTATAACATGAATCTTGAATTAAATTAATAACTGGGGAATGATGAACGATAATAATACTACTATACAACAAATTTATTATAATTCCACTCACCTTGACTGGATTGGGGAAAATAAACGATTTGTTAATATAGAATGCTAATTTAATCTTCTTATTAGATTGTTGGTGAAGAGCTTGAATCGTTGATGAAGAATTTTGCTTCTTGATTTGATTAAACTCCAAAGTTGATGAAGAACTTGCAATTTAGTTTAGGGTTTTGGGGCGGCGACCATGTTTGGTTGAAGTTTGGTGGCATGGAGGCGTCAGAAGGAATTGTTTATGAATTAGGTTAGGTCTAGGCACTATTTTATAGGTATAGAGAGTGTTTTAGAGCCATTAGATCACCCTAGAAGCCATCCGGTCCATCCAGCACATTAAAAATCGTCGCTGCCCAGATCTGGAAAAATCAGGGGGGGAGGTCGACCCCCAGGTCGACCTCCCTGGGTAGGTCGACCCTAAGGTCGACCTCCCTGGGTAGGTCGACCCTAAGGTCGACCTCCTTGGGTAGGTCGTCCCCCAAGTCGACCCTCAGGTCGACCTACCTGGGTATTTTCCTATGTAAATTCTGAATTTTTGTTGAATCTTCCGCATGCCATTACTCTTTCATACGGAGTCCGATTTTCGAAAACTTGGACTCTATTCCAAGCAGAATTTTGAGACGAACACAATGGTGATGTCCGTTTTACTTTAATTACTGATATTTAAATTAAGTATCCTTATTTTATTATCTTCTTTGTTATGTACACTGTCATTGAATTAATCTTTCCTTCTCTTTCATGTATTAATTAATTTTCATTGTACATCACCATTATTAACATATCTATGCATATATATATATATATATACATTTTTAGTTATATTAAAAATGCGGGGTGTTACATTCTCCCACCCTTAAGGAATTTCGTCCCCAAAATTTGATAAGAGCAAAATAGAAAATCCCTCGCAACATCCAATTAGTGTTCATCCAATTGTTGCAACATTGTGCACATGTGCAAAGTGAATTACATCATAGCAAATCATGTATGCCAAATTTGGATCCACCTATATGTATGAAAACTTTAAAAAATCTTTCAAAACATGATGCTCACATCCTAAATATACTTGCAGTTCTATATGAATGCAATATTCTTGAAAAAATAAAATATTTTTCATCTAAGTTTTCCCATACTCTTATAGAATAAGAGCATAGTCCACCCAATTGTCGCATCCAAAACCCTACCATCCATCATTAAATTCGACATTTAGAAAAATCTAATTTTCCAAATTCGATTTCTTATGTTACGAAAAGGTATAAAACGGAAAAATTCACATCCTCCGTTTTTCTTTTCTAATCGTACTTGGATTTTTATATGACTATTCTATGAAGATTTCCTATTTTCCTATCCAAGCACAATCACATAATAAAATTTCTTCACTTTTTCCACTTATCTTGGAAAAATTTCATATTTATTCATTTTTTTCTTAAGATTTCCATTTCCTTTTCCCGTCTCGTTTTGCTGCTTGATTGATTCTGTTGTTTTCTTTTTAGTTAGGCTAGTTTCTTTCTTAGCTTATTTGACTTAATCAAATTACTTAAGTTTATTATTTTCAAATAAGCCTTTTTGTTTTCAACTCAAACAGTATCCTACACAGCTACTACTATGGGCCAAGAATCTTAGGACTTATGTCACGAGTCCACTCAACAGGATCTATACACTTGCTTTCCCTTCACTACCTAGTAGTCATCACTAGTCCATGCTGTGTATTACTAGCCTATACTTCTCTTTCAAGCAACAATCCTTTTTCTTTTTCTCAAGCAACAAACCTAGGTTTTTCAATGCTTATGCATTCTACGGGAAATTTTCCATTAGTTCAATATTATCTAGTCCCTGACCGTAAATTGGCAAGAAAATAATCCCTTAAGTATCAACCCCGAAGACCAAAATCAACTTCAGATTGACACTCAGAGAATTACTCAACTCAACCAATCCCCAGTTGGTTCTAATAGCTTTAACTTTATCTCGTTCTTTCTAGGCCTTAATCCTTAACTACTTCATTTTTAAAACATGGTTTGGCCTTCTTTATTTTTATTACATTCTTCTTCCAAAAACTAAAAGTGGTAAAACTTTTATTTTTTTCTCAAAAACTTGCTTTTGCTAAACCATAAAAAAAACATGTCACAAAATAAAATGCAAAACATTTTCTTCAAATCACGAAACTGGAGTAGACAAGGACAACTATCGAGGTTACATTGTTCCTATTTACAATTGTTAATTTAACTACTCGCTATAAGGTGCAGACATCTATTCTATTTCTACACTCTACCGCTTATTTTGTTCACCCAACAAAAATTTCTTTTCAAAACAATAATCAGATTTTATTGTTAACAGAATAGAATTTCTTTTACAAAACGCAACATTTTCTTTTCAATCCATTCATATACTATAATATGAAAACTAGCGAGCTATATATGCTCTATATTATGCACCTTTTTAATGAGAGAATTCTTTTAAAACAAGAAATCATTGTTTTACAAAATATACCCCATTTTACTTTAAAAAACCCAACATGCACTAAATAATTTCTCAAACATCAAAAATACTTTTAAGATTAAAACTTGAAAAACACCACAAACTCTTTTACAGATTCAAGTTCTTAAAAGTTTATTATTGGGTTAGACTCAAAGCGGGTCTTCAACTCACTAGGCTTTTCCTAGGCACTTTCGCGAATTCAATTCTCTCGACTATATATATTCCTAATCCATTTTTCATTTTTCAACCTTTTCTAGGTTTCTAAGGTTACACTTCTAAACCCACTACTTTGAAATACTAATATTTCAGTTTCCATCCTATGGGATATTTTTCTTTCTCTAGCTTCAAGTCATATTGTACACTTTCCCAACCACCTAATGGTTTCCAAATTCCTATGTCCATTCCTTGAGTGTACAAACTAGATATCCCAACTCTTTTTATGTCTAGTGGGCTACTATATGGATTTAGGTTTATATATATATAATATATTTATATTTTAGAAAATAAAAATACGTTCACTCATTATCTCCCTAAGATCACTAAACCGAAGCTCTGATACCAGATGTGACAACCTGGATTCCGACAGACCGATTTTTTTTTCAAAAATCCAATCTATCGAAACCCGAGTTGGGTGCTCTAGTATCCTACAGAAAAAGACAGAGGTAAAGAAACATGTCAGAACTCGTAAAGCATCTCGCAGCGGAAGAAAATAAAGTATAATATTCAAATATTGCTTTACCTTATTAACAATACTGCTAAACCAGTGTCCAAAGCTATACCATCTCTGTCATGAACCTAACCTGGAAGTATGTAACGAGGAGGGGGTCAGAACATAAGTTCTGTGTGAGTGGACTTAGAATAAACTTCTGTATAATCCTACATATACCGTTCAGTTACATTTTCTTGGTTATTAGGTTGTTAACAATGTTAGCTCTTTAGGCTATACTCATGTCCCACTAGTTGGTTAACCTAATACAACATACATGTAGATACCCCCAACTCGTCAAATCCTTTCCATGTATATATACAGTCCCTTGCCGTATGTCGTACGAGCTTCATCATGTAAATCTATACGACTTTAGTGTAGTGCCACCATTCTCGAAATTGTTTGGGCTACCACTCTCGATCTGGCTAGATTCCGTGTATCGTCAAGATCTAATCTAAGGTTTACTATCGAGCGCTTCCTAGATTCAACCAGGGTTTACGCTACCCAGAACCACTGGGGTTTATGCTACCTACTGAACGCTTCTCAGATTCAGGGTTTACGCGACCTAGGTCCAACTAGGGATTATGCTACCTATCGAATGATGCCCCCTAGTCTAGGACACACTACCCAGAGAGATATATGTTCCTAGACTTCCCCACGTACGTGTCGTGAATCGTTATCGGTGTCTAGTTGCACATGTCCTTTATATGTGCAACCCGAGTCCCATGGCAGGGCTAATTAAGAAACACGGAACTCGGTTGGGAGCTTTAAGTTATCTGCCGATGCAGATGCTAAGGTCTGTTTTTTATCTGTGTGTGGCTATGGTCCCACTTGACCCCTCCCTCAACTAATGAAAGGCACCCAAGAAAATCAAGAATGAGAACTATTAGCAGGCCCCCTATGCCCCACAAACCTATTGGCCAAACCTCACCCATAACTAGACAGAAAGTATATGGTCTGTTGGAGTTATCCGCCTTTCCGCTTTACGTACTCGATTGACTCAAGATGGTAGGTAGACGACGACGTGCTATCACAGGGCTAAACAAGATATCGCCGCCTCACGCTGACCCATCCTAGTCTTTAGGTTGCTTATATTGCAACCAATGCATACCCTTGGCTCTTCTAACGCAGACCTTAACCTCTGTGAGCCCAGGAGGATCATTTGCAACCTCACAGAGGGATACCAAGAGTACCCTCATGTCCTCTCGAAGCCGCGTGCTTCGTAACCCAGTTCGTTGGAGCCTTCTTCATGATCAGATGGACGTTTGCTCCTCCTCGTGTTCTACTTGGCTTTCTTGACTAAGGTTTACTACTTAGTTCTCTTAAATAAGATTTACTACTTAGTTTCCTGAATCGTTAGCTTTCTTAACTAAGGTTTCCTACTTAGTCCCCTTAACAAAGGTTCACTACTTAGTTCTCTTAATCATTCGTTCATTTTCTTAACTAAGGTTTATTACTTGGTTCTCTTAACCAAGGTTTGAAACTTAGTTTCTATTACTTAGTTCTCTTTAACTAAGGTTTGTTACTTAGTTCCTTTTAACTAAGGTTTACCAATGAATTCAAGCATGACTTAAGTTCTCTTTATCAAATGATAGCGTACGGGTGTTTTCCCATATTTCCATCTTAGATTAACTTATTTCATGGTATAAGTCGTCCCCTTCGAGTCTTGTATTACATCTTAAGTCATATTCATTTGTTATCCCTAGGATAAGTTTTTCTATTATTTAATCTTATCATTCCCTACTTTTCCTTGCTTTGATACTGTTATATTGGTTAAGTTTTCCAATGTATTCAAGTTGACTTAACTCCCAATCACGTATTCAATTCAACCCACGTGTCATGTCAAATTGGTTAAGTGTTATCTACTAGTTCATGTTGACTTAACTTACCCATATATCATGTCAAATTGGTTAAGTGTTATCTCATCTTCCTTATTGTTTCCTATAACTTATCTTATCCCATAAGTTATAATTTCCACCTATTATCCTTTCTTGCCTTAATCAAGTTTATTCATAATAGGTTATTTATCATTCCCCAATTCTTATCATTAATTTTAGATTTGACTTAACCCTTCCATTTACTTAACCCGTTACATAAATTTTACCCAATTCAATTAATTTATGATACCGTTATGGGTCCCATTTGGTTAAGCATATCTAAATTTTTGTTTCACATGTCACCCATGTCCCACATAACCCTCTTTATTATAGTTTCCGTGTCTTACACATGTCTTACTATGGTTATGTCTACCTTAGTCATGTTTTACTTGTCATTTACATCACCCACTTAACCCTCTAACCATACCCATGTCACCCACATGTCTTATTATGGTTAGTATTTCTTAGTTTATTAATTATGCCGTAACGATGTATGACCTCTCACATTAGACGTTCGTTTGTGGCTGCTGGATTTGCCGGGCGGTTCCGGGTAGACTTATACCACAACGCGCCTAACCTCGTGTCATAAACCGTTATGCCTCTAGTTCTTGCCATTGACCTCTCACATTAGACGTCCGCTTGTGGTTGCTGGATTTGCCGGGCGGTTCCGGGTAGTCTTACACCACGAACGCGCCTAACCTCGTGTCATAGGCGTTCATTAACAATCGTCTTTCACCCAAACCCCCAAATTCATGTCATGTGTTCCAAATTCAACTTAATTACAATTCATGTCTATTCTAGGTGTCATAGGCCAATTATAAATTTGCAAGCATGTTCATGTTCATAATCCCGTTAATAGGCTATAACTATTATTCCAATTTCCCAATCACATTCCATATTCACTAATTCCAATTAAATTTACACAATTTCATGTTAACATCATAAGTCAAAATTCATAATTATGCGCTATTCACCATAGATTCATGTTCCCAAATCATACCCAAAGATTCCTTATGAATTACGCCCCAAAATTATCAATTCAAACTTTACTTCATTGAATAATCCCCATATACAATTTGCCAATTTTCCCAATATTTGCAATAATAATTGTTACGCCCCAATCCCAAATTACATATTATATTCCTCGATTGCATAAAATAAATTATGCCTAATATTTGCAACAACAATTGTTATGCCACAAACCCCAAATTACAGATTATATTTCTCGATTGCATAAAATAAATTATGCCGAACATTTCCATATTCCAACCGCACGTATGCATAATAAGATTTTCGTCTAGGTTCGAGATAACCTAGATCCAAAAATAAAAAGGGGAAGGAGGATAAAAGGAACAACTATTATAACATGAATCTTGAATTAAATTAATAACTAGGGAATGATGAACGATAATAATACTATTATACAACAAATTTATTATAATTCCACTCACCTTGACTGGATTGGGGAAAATAAATGATTTGTTCATGTAGAATGCTGATTTAATCTTCTTATTTGATTGTTGGTGAAGAGCTTGAATCGTTGATGAAGAATTTTGCTTCTTGATTTGATTAAACTCCAAAGTTGATGAAGAACTTGCAATTTAGTTTAGGGTTTTGGGGCGGCGGCCATGATTGGTTGAAGTTTGGTGGCATGGAGGCGTCAGAAGGAATTGTTTATGAATTAGGTTAGGTCTAGGCACTATTTTATACCTGGCCCACACATGACCGACCACTCATTTCCCTTGAGTATATCGAATGTATACCACCAAAGGTTAGGAGCTACCCACCGTTTCCCAAAAAGGGACAGCATCGAAAATAGATAAAAGAATGAAAAGGATTTTCTCTAGATAGGTGATATACACCCTAATGCGAGCGACCCACCTAGCCATGCTGCCTGCCCAATTTCTGACATTTCCTGGTTGATGAGGCTTGAGGTCATAACGTATCTTGTGGAACACCTGACCAGCATTTACTTTGAATGCCACATCGTCATACCCACAAAATCACAAATTGATTTCCCCAAAAATACCATGGGTATAAAGCTAAGAGAAACAAATTCCTCCGCCGCCAAACGTAAGTACGATTGAAGAGATCAACTTACGCGATCCGTTAGATATACTCTGTCAGACATTCGTCCATTCACCTTGTCCTGGGACTGGACAAATCGAAGGAACTATTCTGTAAACATGATAGCCCTTGCATAATTCCGTCTTCAATTATTTTCATCATATTTGACCGCAACGCGGACGTCCATAGAGTGGTTTTTAGATAATGAATCTGATCCCGGTCTCTCCGTATTGACGACGGAAAAATGATCAAAAACTTCGATAGTCGGTGATTTAACTATCAAAGAAAAACATATGTGCAAACAACGATATTATTTCCAGATGGAAATATATCGATCAATCATCATTTAACGTTTATCTCTTTAGTTCATCAGTTTATTTATTTCCTATTTCCATATATTCAACATTTCTTATTTTCTAAATTTAGGAAATATACGTGATCAATCATTGGAAAACATTTCCATCTCTGTGTCACGTATCATTGTCATTCCAGTATTCTTTCCTATCAACATTTCATTTTCAATGATTAGAAAATATCTCTGATTATATTTGGAAAATGTTTCCAAAACTTATTCATTTGATTTAAACAGATGTTTAAATAAAACATCCCTATGCCAACTCAACCCATTACCTTTATCAACTGAATTCTCTTAACCAACCTTTACTATCGAACCTTAACCATTCCTTAGTTAAAAACGAAGTCAATCAAGTTGGGGTATAACTACCTCTCAGACCTTAACTGAACAGCATTTCTAACTTCGAAATAGACAAGGTTCACCTTTTATATCTTTAACAAACTTCCTTACGTAGTTCTCGGATTTTATTTATGAATTCACTTCTTTTATACAAATCATTTGATTATAACAATAGTGTTCAAATCCCTATTTCTGAAATATCTAACTTCAAATTATAGCTTTTATTCCTTAATTTAACTAAATAACTAAATAGACCATTTATAAAGAAACCATCAAATCTTGATTAAAAACGGAAAGTGTACTTTCCCGAATTCGATATAATCGAATTCCAACGTATAACTCTCTTTCAAAAAATCTCTATTCGATAACTCCTTTTCGAATAAACTATATTCGATAACTCTTTCTTCGAATAACTATATTCGATAATCTCTCTTCGAATGAGTTACATTCGATTAACTCTCTTCGAATGAGTTACATTCGATTGATCTCCTTTCGAATAAACTATATTCGATTAATTCCTTTAATTCTATTCGAATAAACTATTTCGAATAATTCCTTTTGATTAACTCATTTGGATTAACTCGGTTTGATTAACTCATCTCGATTAACTCAACTCGATTAACTCAACTTCATTAACTCAACTTATTTAACTCAACTTATTTAACTCAACTTATTTAATTCCTATCGAATAACTAATATTCGATTAACTTGTATTCGAATAACTATGTCTGTTTTAACTTTATTTCAAATGGCTAATATTCGATTTAACTCCCTTCGCTTGACTCTAGTTCGCAGCGATCACAATGGTTACGCCTGATTCCCTCAGGAAACATCCGACCGCCGTAGGCTATCCGCAGCCCTGCGAATTATGCTAGTAGTCTTACGAAATGGCGACTCATCCTGAATAACTATGTTTGACTAACTCTATCTCAAATAACTATATTCGATCAACTCTAATTGAATAAATAATATTCAATTAATCCTAATTCGATTAACTATGTTCAATTTACTCTATCTGGTTAACTCTTACTAGTTACCTCTATCTAATTAACTCTAACTGGTTAACTCTAACTGATTAGCTCTAATCAATTACTCTAATTTGATTAACTCCTATCAATTAACTCTAACTTGATTAACTCAAATTGATTAATTCTTATTCGATTAACTCTAATCGATTAACCTAATTTGATTAACTCTAATCAATTACTCTATTCGAATAACTAATATTCGATTAACTCTCTTTCATTTTGATTAACACATTTTGTTTAACTCCTTTGATTAACTCTACGTCCATATTCAGTTTCAATTATCGATGTTGGAATCGATTCTTACTTCTCTATATAAGTCCCGACTTATGTATATATATACATTCTATTTATCCAATGATAAACGTTTCATTTAATTTATAAAATATTATTTATAAATTTATCTTCTCAATCTATCGGTTAGAGCAGATTCTATTTAAAATCTTTGCTTTTAATCCATATCATGTTATACCCGTGTGCGAAGCACGGGTCTAAACCTTTCGAATATAAAATTCTCTTTTATACTATCCTATTCACTTTTCAAGTATTTCCTTTTTATGATATCTTATTTATTTTCAAAATAAATATTCCTTTTATCTTTTTATTTATTTAACAAATAAATATTCCTTTTTAATATATTTGTAAATGTTTTCTAAATAGTTCCCTTTTTAATTGTATTTGTAAATGTTTTACAAATATTTCCCTTCAATTCTATTTGTAAATGTTTTACAAATATTTCCTTTCAATTCTTTCCATTTGTTTAACAAATAAATATTCCTTTTAATCTATTTATTTTCTAAATAAATATTTTCTTTTTATACTTTTTTTTTGATTTTATACATATTTCTTTTTTCAAAATAACATTGAAAATTTCATTTTTAACATTCCAGTATTCCTTATGGTATTTAACGTACCATATAAAAATGATCGGTATCATTCTAACATACAAAATCAACAACATATTTCATATCACATCATATAACACGATATATGAAAAACAGTAAAATAAATGTTGAGGAACCCAGTTGGGTCCCTCCGACCTGTTTCCCTGCAACCATAGATGTTAATCAACATAAATAACACGGATGTGAAGTATTCTGATAAACAGAATTTATATTCGATTAACGATTTATATCTATATCGTTATCTATATTTCAACCAATTAACTAGCAGTCCAACCAAACAGCCAACACACATCAAACAACCATCATTTATAAATTCTAAAAATATTTTATAAAAATATAAATCAAGCAGAGTTGGTGAGATTTACTCACATTGGACAGTTATCGTTAAATTACGATTAACCATCTTTTGATTCAGATGGACAAATTATTTTGCAATAAATTGTAATGGGCTCCAATTCAATCCCAGTCAGTTCCATTGTGTAGGCGTCGTCCTACGATCCTAATGGATCTGACCGTTCAAAATTCTGATACAGTATGAACGAGATATTTGATTTACAAGTTAAAAACGTATTTAAATAGTTTAATTTAAATAATCATTGGTTAATTGACCTCTCACCAATTTAAACTCGTCGGGCCATCAAATACAAAAGCCCAGACCCGCTCTTTGAAGCTTCTTCCTCCAGGACTCCAAAATACCGTCCTCTCTAATACCAGTCTCACCATTACCGAACTTCAAATGCCTCGTTCTCTTCCATTCCTATACAAAAATCAAAACTCCTTCCACCGTTGATCATCCCATCCCAAACTCCATCAACTCCTTACAAAATAACCGAACTCGAACTCGCCGTACAGATCGCGACAACCCACACTTTCGTTCGCTACAGTATATGTCGAGCGACGAAAATTTCCACCGTACTCCATGAAATGACGCACATAGGTGCGGTTTCACTCCAAAGTCCCGAACAAACATCGGTTTCCCTCTTCGATGCTTCTATCTCGTGAATTGGTCAGCCCTAGGTTCGCTGCCACATTCCCAGACATTTCAAAAACGCGTCGCACCCAACCAAAAAGGTACGGATGAGTAGCTTATGTCAAAAGGTCTTGAAGGATCTAAGTTTTGAATTTTTAAAGATTTTATTTGAATTGTATTTGAAATTTGGAGACTGCGTTTTTGCTTCGTAAAGAAAGATGGTGGCTACGGATTAAAATGACCAAAGAAAATATCGAATTAGGGTTACACGAGTTAGTGGGTATTTATTAGGGCTGTCAATTTCTAACACGACCCGAAACACGACACGTAACCCGCACGATAAAAACCCGACCCGACCAGACCCATTTATAAACGGGTCAATTTCGGGTCAACCCGCTCTGACCCGTTTAATAAACGGGTTGACCCGACCCAACCCATGAACCCATTTCTGACCCGTCATGACCCGTTTGATATAAAACATATTTTTATTACTCCACAATCTACAAAACATAGGCCCATCCCAGTCCATTACCCATTTGCCGCTTTACCCTAATTTATCAATTACCAAGCCACCACTCATTCAGTCATACTAATTTCTGCGGTTCTACCTCTTCACTCCTTCAGACTTCAGTCTTCTCTTTTCTTTTTACACTGAGCCCTAGATTTTATGATATCCTTCTAAAATCGTGCATCAGATCGAAGAACAACTGCGACATCAGAAAAAGCATCGGCATTAGCATCGTCTTGACTCTTGAGACTCTCAATACTCGATAGATTTGACAAGGTTTATTAAATCTATGTTCTTCACCAAAATTGTGATTGCTATTCACTTTGAATGATATACTTCACGGAAGTTCAAGTTTTTGATTTCTTCACAAAGGGCGTTGCATCTTTCCTGATCTTGAGTAAACCATTTTTTTCCAAAATGAGCACTTCGCTATAGCATAGTCATTTTTCTTTCTTAATTTATGCTACAAAGACTCGATTAAATGCACTCATCATTTGGAACCCACAAAGTTTTTTATACAAATATTTTTCTTAACGGGTTACACGGATCAAACCCGAAACCCACACGATTATAAATGACCCGACCCAAACCCGACCCGTTTAATAAACGGGTTGAGATGACCCGACCCGAACCCAACCCGAACCCGACTTGACCCAACCTGAACCCGACCCAACCCGACCCATTGACAGCCCTAGTATTTATAGAGTAAGAATATTATTTTTATATTGATTATTTTATTTAAATTTAATCAATCGTTGTCTCCATTCATAGTTTAAAAATTCCTATGACCACACATGATATCCAAAAATCACGAAAATGGACATGCAGCTACAGTTCGACATTACAGGCCCAATGAAACTTGTTTCGTCGAATTCCGACTCCGTTTGCTCACACAACGTATTTTTAACCGTCAAAATACTGACTGTTTTTCACACTAAAAATTCGTATGGCCACACACTGACCCTAAAAATCACGGAAATTGAAATCTAAAAATAATTTAATATTGCAGATCCAACAAAATTAGTTTCATCGAAAACAGAGGTCGTTTGCAAAACTGGCTATTTTTAAAGCTCTAAATAACCCATTTAAATATATAAATATATTTAAAAATAATTAAATTAAATAAAAATAAAAATATATTATCGTATATATATTTACAATAGAATACCATACATCTCCAATTGGATTTATAACTAGATATTCAAATCCCGGTTGAATCGATATTCAATTTATATTGAAAAATCCTTTTATAATATAAATAAATCGATATAAATTATAAAGGAATTCAATACCGACTTTTCTAAAATTTGATTTGGACATAAATAAAAATATATACGACGAAATCCCGATTTTTCTCTTCCATTAGAAATATATACTTCACCAGCTCCGAACGTTTCTTGTTTCATAGAAATTCGATTTAAAACGGACCCCGTATATTCAGTTGAAGTTCGAATCGCCGAATTACGAATTGCAATGCCATTTTGAGCTCAATTTTAATTATAATATAATTATACGTTCAAACTGTCGTTATTTAATTTTATTCGTTATTGTAATTCAATACTAAACTGAATTATATCTTTTGAATTGTCCAGTTCACACTATATCATCAATTCCCTATTTCCGACTATTTCGAAATTAAATATATTACTCTGTTATTTAATTAAATTAAATATTCACTATTATTTAATTAAACAACGATTTAATTCTCCAAATCACTATTTATATAATTAAATAAATAAATTATTACATCGCTGAAAATGCGGGACATTACACCGTATGTATAATTTTGTCGAAAGAAAATTAAATACATTCAAACTTTTCAATTATCTTATGCAGGAGTACGTTAGTTCAATTCTCATGTGCCACTTCTTTTCATAATAGGCCTCTTTGCCTTTTCCCCACTTTTACGCAACACGTTTTCCATATATGTATACAAAAAAAAACTTTTGCATGAAAAAATGGAATGAAACATACATTTTGTCGCAAATGGAATGCATGTCAAAAGTTACTATGTCACATTATTTCTGTACCAAAGCCATGCGCCTTCTTCTCTACTCATCTCCCTTTCATGTTTTGGCACAAATAAATAAAATATGTAAACCTTTTCCATCAATCATGAATGCATGCAGCTTGCCTTTCACAAGCTTTCCATTTTGCCTCCTTTCATTTCAACCTGAAGCCACCATTACATTCTATTCGAATTCAAGCTGCACAACATATATATTTAAGAAAAAAACAACGTAACCTATGAATGAATAGTAAATAAAACGGGTTTTACATTTGAATTCATATCTATTGAATGGGTTACCTATTTTATTGGGATATTTCCTTCTTAAGCCACGTGACATGCAAAACCTTGAAGTATATAATAATAGTGTGGTGCTAAAGACACCCCAATATGTTCTTCCTAATACCGCAATTAAAAAAAGATAAAACTCATTAAATTTTGTATGCTTCCTAATACCAAATTACCATTCCATTCTAATCTCTCATTTAATCATTATTTGCCGAATTAATCACGTACTAAGCTAATCTAAAAATCATAATCTCTCGTAGTCGTTGTCTTCTTCGCATCTCTCGTGGGAAAATTCAAACTCATACAGTAATCTCAAAATTGTTTGGTGTTCTGAAAAACCTAATCTCTCACAGCCTCTTCTAATTTGCCTAATTCAAACCTTATTCGCGGCTTTTGTATATTACGACGTCGAATTCGTTTATCAGTTATATATCTAGAATTTAGCTCGTTGATCGGTTTTACGAATGAGGACGAACAAATATCGAGCAAAATAGAAATAAGGTAAAACAGTGTGGTAGCCCCTATTTTTTAAGTGTGTGGTATTAAGAAGAGTGTAGTGCTAGTTCTTGTGGTATTTTTTAGTCGTGGTATTAGGAAGAACATATTGGGGTGCCCTTAGCACCACACTAATAATAAAAGGTACCTTTCTTCTTCTTCTAAATGCCAAAATATGAATGGCTTCCATCCATATTAGCCTCCGCTATCTCCATCGTCATGCACCGCCATTGAGATATGCCTCCCTCCTCTGCCTCGCCAGTAGGTCGTTGGCGCCGCTAACCCAACCCCAGCACACCTCCTTCGCCCTGTAAAGCTTGAGTTCGACTTAACCTCACCCACGACCCGGACCTACTCCTTCATACAACAACCAACTTCCACGCCTAACTGAAGTCCAGTCCTCCGCCTCCAACAACATTCCCGATCCCCTCCGCCTCCAACGTCGAGCCTTCCACCTCCATTCGCCATGCCTACCCACGCTGACCAGATACTCCACCCGAAACATGTTCCTCCTTACCCCGTGGAGCCGTTGCCTTGAAGACTAACTATGTCCATGCAAGTTAGTATTGCTACTTCTAATTGGAAGGTTAAAAAGAAAATGGTTTCGAAATATACCCGTGTTAGCAGAACTGTATGGGATGAGTATATTCTAAAAGGAGACATGAGGGAACCGATTTAATTTTAAATTAAATCAAGTTGAAGTGGGTTTGTTCTGATCCAAAGCTCATGCGAACTTCTTCTTTATACATGACATCAGTGTGTTAGTGGGTGGCTTTGTCCTTGTACTACTCGAGATCGTGTATTTTCTCATGTCCAAGTGTTCATACCTATGTCATCGTGTCGAGTTAGCTCGTCGTCATTTATAACCATACAAGGTGAGCATCGCTCTCACGATTAATATTCATATGCTAGTAAATTAACATGTTATGAAATTAGATGTATTTTTTGCTTGTTTAGTTGATAGCTGCTTGAATTGTTAGTTTAAAATTATTTGGTTAGTTAACTGTTAATTTCATGAATCCTAGTCATTAAGTTGCTAGTCGTAATTTTATGAATTGTTAGTTGAAAACGATTTGAATTTATTGGTTGTTAAATTCTTGAACTGTTGATTTAAATCATATGAAAATGATAGTCGACATTTACCTGAAATAACTGTTGATAATTAGATGTAATAGGGGTATTTGATTTATGTATTGAAATTATGGTGATTGTTGTATCTTTGTTTTTTTTTGATCATTTATCACCCCTGCTATCATATTTACAAGTTCTTGACATCGTATGGAATTTTATGGAAATATAGAAATGGATTAAACGAGACATATCTATATTTTGGATTTATGAATCGATTTAGAAACTTAACTGAAACTTTCAAGTTTAGTTTAAGTTGAACTTATAAATTATGCTTGAATTTTTGTTTTAATAAAGAAATGATTCAGCGAGAAGATTGAATTTAATTTTAGATATAGTGATCCAATTCGACATTTAATTTAAAATTAAATTCATTGATTTAAAGGTTAAATTAAATCTTAAAAGATTTGAATTGATTGTGTTATTTAGATTTAATTAAATTGGATGATTTAAATTTAAATGTTGAAGTGCTGATTTTGTACTTATTTAAATTATAACGACCCAAATTTTTAACCTTTTTATTTGAACATTTAAAATGATTTTAAATGTTGATTTGGAAATATAAATGGATTTATATTTATATATTTAACGAAGTTAAACATATAATTTATATATAATTTAAAACGAGCTCGTAACGTCATGGTAGTTCGTAATATTACGTTTTGAACTTCAATTGAATATACCGAATCCATTTTAAGTCGGAATTCTTCGAAACAAGAAACGTCCGAATCTAATTGATTGTAATTTTCCAATGAAAGATAAAAATCAAGATTTCATCTTATATATTTTGAGTTACGTCCAATTCAAATTTTTTAAATAGTCGCTATGAAATCATTTATAAAATTGAATCATTTTATTTAATAAAATAAATAGAATTTTAATAAATTTAATATCGTTTAACCTAGAATTTGATCAAAATGGTTATGGATAATTATATATATGAATGTAGTCTCGACATAGGATATCCGCGAGATACATTTACAATTTTTTTTACCGATACTTTCTTATCGTTTTCACAACTTTACCAAAATGTTTAACGTAGCTAAAATCTTTGAAAATCAGAACAGACTCAGTAAGATTTTTATTCTCCCCTTTGTTCTTTGTTCAAAGATTACGACTTGACTCTGAAGATTATTAAATCCGACATAAAGAAAAAGATGACAAAATCCAGGTAATTATTTCCCTACCTCAAAGTATCGGCCTAATCTACAAATATGTGGCAAAGCTATTAACCTAAATCCACGAAATGTCAGATAAGTATTTGTAACAACCTAGAAAATCAAAACCAATTTAAAAATTTTACTTTAAGGAATTTTGTTGGAAAATGTGGCAGAATTTAAAAATTCCATTTTTAAATAATATTAAAGCTATTAAAAATAGTTATTTTTACAAACGACCTCTGTTTTCGATGAAACCTTTTTTGTCGGATTCGGAATGTCAAATTATTGCTAAGTTTAATTTTCCATAATTTTTGGAATTAATATGTGAGCATGATAAATTAAAATGTGTTCGATAATTTCTGTTGAATTTAATCAACCGTTAAAAAGGCCATTTTTCAAACTGCCTCCAAATTCGACGAAATTAATTTTGTTAGGACCATATCGTCAAAACATAGCTAAATTTATTTTTTGGGAATTTTCGGAGTCCGTATGTGGCCCCGGTGAATTTAAATGTATGATTAAATTAAATAATTAAATGATTTATATTTTAATTTAAAGAAAACAACTGAAAATAATCGATTGGGCTAACGGGACCTAGCCCATTGTGACGGCCCGCCCCGCACTAGCCGGCATTTCCTCCGAAAGTGCGTTGTACACATGCCTGACTAGCACAGAACGGTCTCCAAAGATAGGAAAGAAAAGAATGAACTAATCGAAAACCTGTAGAATGTCTCACAGCGCATGGAACAAAATATAATAATATACTTGACATAAAACAGGCAAGACAGTGCATAAGATGATAACAAGAACCAACATCAACATCATCATCAGAGTAGCGAAAATCCAAATACAGCTTATTACAACTTTCCAAATTACTGTCTCCAAACAAAAGAAAGAAAGGTACATCACTAATGCCCAAAGTAGTGACCGCAGCAACACAGCGAGAATATCTATATATATATCATACGTGGAAGCCTCCTGCTTGCCTCCGGTACAGCTACTCGTGCATACCACCTAACCTGTCTCTAGTCTGCTCGTGAGAGCACCCAGAGTAATAAGAAGAGACATAAAACTCTGGGTCAGACAAAAAGTCTGGTATGAGCGATAAGCAGCAAACAGAACAATAACAGGTTTTAGTAACTGAATCTGGACCTGCAACCAAAGAGTTAGCACTACATACCGTACAATACTCTAAGGTGCCACTAACATATGGTGTAAAGAATACGGGGGTGGGGGGTGTGCATGCCATAATGATGGCAAACAAGTCAAACATAGCAACCATCCTCACATCTCTCGCTCAGTGCGTAAAGCATACTATGTCCACCAGTGTCAATCACTTGACCCCTCGAAGCAGTGACAGAGTTCGACTTGTACAACTACTGCTACTACCAAGCTTACCCCATGGAGTCATGACCAAATCTTTACAAATGACCCCACTTCATTGGTCTATAGCTCTTTAGTCATACCTAGGCCACTGTGGCCCTGAATCCGTTCACGTTCCCCCTACACATAGTGATCCAAAGTCATAGACATCGACAACTCCTTAGCACACGTCCCACAGCAAAGCCCAACTCATGAAGTCAACTCGTTGGTTCCCATCTGGATCTTGAGTTCTACTTCTCATTTGGACTACCTTTGCATCTCGGGTTTTGGTCGAACTGGAGTTGGTCTTCAGAAAAGTCGTCGTGTAATTGCAGCTCCAATCCGGTTCGGTTCGGTTGTCCTTCCTTGGTTCGGTTCGGCTTGCTCCACTTCCTGGCCATCCGGTTCGGTTCGGAGCTCCATCCTCGGTTCGTTCGGCACTTCCATGCCACTTGGGTTCGGCTATCTCACTATCTTGATTCGGTTCGGTGTTTCTTTCTTGGTTCGGTTCTGCCTTTTTTCCTCCAGTTAATCCGATCCGATCCCATGCCTTGATCAGTGCTCCATTCCTCCTCTTCTCAGATCCGATCCGCAGCCCCTGCCTTGTTCCCCATCCGAACCCAACTCCTGCTTTTATGCAGATGGCCTTCCTTCTTGCCAAGTCTCCTTTGGTGCAAAGTTCCGATCCGGTTCGGTTTCTCTGCCCAGTCCACCATCCGATCCGAGCCCCCTAACCCGATCCGATCCGAAACACTGCACATTTCCTGCAACTTTTCAAGCAACTGTTTTACGCCATACGATGGCGTTTTCGACCACTCTAACTATTTTAGACAATCAAAAAGCATGCCATACAGTCATAGCAACAAATAGAAGTGACCACAAATACCAAAACAACAACTTGATAGGTTAAAATGGATCAAACATAGCCAAAACCCCATATTTTTCCTTAAGCATGTTTAAGCAAAACTAATGATAGGATTAGCAAAACTTAAGCAAATTATCCAAATTTTCTAACGGTGGCCTAAAACAATATTTCGAAATTTATGAATATTTTTCCAGAATTTATTAATGTATAAATTCGCTAATTATCACTAATCACCCTAATTAACCATAATTAGTGTCAAAACAATGCTAATCACTCACCTTGGCCACAAATAAAACTCAGATCTGAAATGAATCTCTGTTTGGCACGAATACGGATGTCTAACAGCAGCTCTAACCTTGCTTTGGTGCTATCTCTCCTTAATTTGATGTTGCTAAGCCTAATCTTCAATTAGAAAGTGGTTTAGAGGTGTTTTGAAGAGATTTAGAGAGTGGAGGCCATGGCTAGGTTAAGAGGAATGAATAGTGACAGCTGAAAAATGAGAAAAATGTATTCTCCAAATCCTAACAGCCCTTCTAAACTCTTAATCCCGAAATTCCCCTTTGGGCCTAGCTGTTAATCACCCGGTTAAACCCAATTAAGTTGTTTTTCACCATCTGAAACTTGTTTCAGCCATATCTCCCAAACGGTAAGTCCGTTTTTCACATGTGACCACTCTACGGAAAGGTAAACCATCATCTGGAGCCAACGGAAGTAGTTTCAGCTCAAAACTCCTTTCCTATCAAAAGTTATGGCCAAAACAAGATCAGCTAGGGGCAAAAGGGTCATTTAAAAATCCGCAAAAATCATGAACATGGGAAATGACTCCAGTAGTCATCTCCCAAAGCTACATGACCATACGACTTCGTATGTGATAGAAATAAATATTCTATGATCCTTCGATGCATAGAATACGGGTCGTTACACTCTCCCCTCCTTAAGAAATTTCGTCCCCGAAATTCCTTTAACCCAAAACATACAAAGGATCCCGCATGCCTACCAGCCATATAAAACAATCAATCATGCAAAACAAACAAAACAAACCTATCCTAGCATGCAGGAAGACTAAATTGATACTGTAATCTTACCAGGCGAAGAGTTCTGGATACGTCTTCCTAATGCTCTCCTCTGTCTCCCAAGTACAGTCATTCTCATTCTCGCCCCACTGAACTTTGACTAATTTCACCGCTTTCCTTCGAAGCTGCTTCGTATTGTTCCCAACAATACACATAGGCTTGCGGTTACCAACCGCCTTGGGTTCAACTTCGACATCATCCAACTAATCAGGTGAAATAGTCACATCTGGGTCGTGTACGAACTTCCTTAACTCGGAAACATGAAATACATTATGAACTCATGCTATCTTGTCTGGTAATCCAACTTTAAACGCCAAATTTCCAATTTGCTCAAGAACTGGGAATGGACCAACAAATCTTGGTGCTAACTTGCCTCTCCTGCCAAATCATATCACGCTCTTCAACGGAGAATTCTTGACAAACAACAAGTCGCCAATGGAGAACTTTAATTCTCTTCTTCTCTTATCAGCATAACTTTTCTGCCTATCCTGGGCAGCCTTCATTCGCTGTTGAATGAACTTGATCTTGTCTGAAGTTTCTCTTATCACATCTGGTCCAAACACAAACTTCTCACCAGTTTCTAGCCAACATGACGGTGAGTTGCACGGTCTTCCGTACAAAGCTTCAAAAGGAGCCATACCAATACTGGATTGATAACTATTATTATATGCGAACTCTACTAGATGCAAATGGTCATCCCATGATCCACAAAAATCCAATATGCAAGCTCTCAAAAGATCTTCTAACACTCGATTCACCCTCTCTGTCTATCCGTCGGTTTGAGGACGATATGCGGTACTGAGATGTAATTCCGATCCTAACGCCTCTTGTAAGCTCTTCCAAAATCCACTAGAGAACAACGGATCTCGGTCACTCACAATGCCTTTGGGTATTCCATGAAATCTTACTACCCACTTTACATATAGTTCAGCTATGCTGTCCTGTTTGACTTGACGGGTATAAACCTTGCACTCTTAGTCAATCGGTCCACAATCACCCAAATGCTATCATGGCCCGACCTAGTCCTTGGTAACCCATCAATAAAATCCATGGAGACTTGTTCCCATTTTCATTCTGGAATTTCTAATGGTTGCAACAAACCACTAGGCTTCTTTTGCTCAGCTTTAACTAGCTGGCAATTCATGCATTTGGATATAAACTTCCCAACGTCTCTTTTCATCCCTTCCCAGTAGTAGGTCTGCTTCATGTCTCGGTACATCTTGTTACCACCAGGATGTATAGTCAGTTTTGAGTAATGACATTCTCTAAGAACTTCTTCTCTCACTCCATTGACATTGGGGGTACAACTAGTCTTCCATTCTTTCTAAGCCATCCATCTCGATCAAGCCCATACTTGTTCATCTCTTCGTCGATCCTCATCTCTAACTTTGAGATGATTTCCAATAGGTTAGGATCATCCCTTTGACTGGAGCCAATCCGCTCAATCAAAGTGGGTCTGATCATCAAATTTGCTAACATTTCTGGATCCAATTTGCACTTCGGTCTGAAATCTTACATAGGGATGTACTCCAGTTGCTTCCATTCCAGAAACATAGCCCCTAAACTGGCATGTCTTCTACTCAATGCATCAGCTACCGCATTGTCCTTTCCTGGTGTATATGCGATATCGAAATCATAGGAAGCTAAGAATTCTAACCATCTTTGTTGTCGGAGATTTAGATCCTTCTGAAAGAAGAGATACTTTAACGATTTATGATCGGTAAACAATTCGAATCTTTCTCTCAAGAGATAATGTCTCCACGTCTTCAATGCAAACACGATCGCTGCCAATTCCAAATCATGGGTAGGGTATCTTCTCTCGTGCGGTTTCAATTGCTGACTTGCATAAGCTACAACCCTACCAACTTGCATCAATACAGCACCTAGTCCGGTACCACATGCATCCGTATATACTGTCATCTCTTCATTCCCCTTAGGAATAACTAACACTGGTGCACATGTCAACTTTTCCTTTGGACTCTTGAATGCATTCTCACACTTTTCGTCCCAGATGAAGGCTTGATTCTTCTTAGTCAACCGAGTCAACGGTGCTGCTATCTTGGAGAAATCTTGGATAAACTTACGATAATATCCCGCTAATCCCAAGAAACTTCTTATGTCCGTTGCATTCTAGGGCGTAGACCAATCCTGTACCGTAGCCACCTTCTTAGGATCCACGGCAATACCATTCTCTGAAACAACATGGCCCAAGAATCTCACTTCCCTCCTCCAGAAGTGACACTTAGAAAACTTTGCTTTCAATTGGTGTTTTCTCAACACCTCCATCACTATCCTCAAATGTTCCTTGTGTTCTTCCTCTGTCCTCGAGTAGACAAAAATATCATCCATGAACACAAGGACAAACTTATTCAACTGATCTCTGAATACCCTATTCATAAGATCCACGAAATATGCTGGGGCATTGGTCAACCCGAATGGCATGAACAACCACTCATAAAATCCTGACGGCGTCCGAAATGCCGTTTTAGCTATACTCTCAGCTTCCACTCTAAGCTGATGAAAACCTGTCACGAGATCCAACTGAGAGAATACTCTCGCACCACTCAACTGATCAAACAAATCATCTATCCGCGGTAGAGGATACTTGTTCTTTCTCATCACCTTATTCAACTCGTGGTAGTCTACACACAAACGAAGGGAACCATCCGCCTTGGTAGCAAACACAACTGGTACTCCCCGTTCAGAAACACTCCTTCTGATAAATCCCTTCTTTAAAAGATCGCTGACTTGCACCCCGAGCTCTCGCTGCTCCCTTGGTGCCATACGACGAAGTGGCATCACTATAGGTCTGGCATCTTTCACAAAATCAATACGAAACTCAATCTCTCGGTGCGGTGGAAGCACGTCACTTCCTCGAAGACGTCCGGATACTGGCCAACCACGGGCAAACCCGACAACTCACTATGCGGGATGTCGAGGGAATTTAGAAAACTAGCCATTACCCCATCACTAGGTAGACCACCAAACACTACCCTCTGCCCATCATCCGCGCTAGCTGTCACCAAAAAGCCCTCGCAGTCTACCACCACCCCGTATCTTTGGAGCAAATCGACTCCCAAAATAATGCCAAACCCAGTAAAGCCCAAAACAAAGCAACCACAAACAAACATGCATCCATGACTCGATAAGACCACATTACGACAAATCATGCTAAGGTTAGTCGAACCACCAATCGGGTTCGTCACTACTAAAGGTCTATCGACAATCTCGGGCTCCAATCCCAACCTATCTACCAAGTCACTAGATATGAAAGAACTGGAAGCTCCGGTATCAAACAAAACTCTAACAGGTACATCATAAACAGAAAGCATACCTTGGATAATGCATTCTTTCCCTTCTCTGCCGCAGTTGGGGCATTCGACGAAGAAGGAATAGCATTAAGGGCATATGCTTTCACCATCTACTTTTCTTTAGGGGGTTGCGGACACTTGTCCCTGTGATGTCCCACTTGGCCACAGTTGAAGCACTTCCTGTCTGCTGGCTTGGCTCGACAATTACTGGCATAATGGCCCTTCATACCACAGCTGAAGCACTCAACATCCTTCTTATTATTTTTCTTCTGGCCATCCTTAGTCTGATTCTACTTTCTCTTATTCTGAGAACCATTCTTGCCTCCACCGCTTGCTTGCGGCTTTGGCTCCTCTGCAGATGCAACCTCAGTCTTCAACTTAGGGTAAAGACTCTCTGACCTCAATGCTTTTCCCACAATCGATTCAAACGTCTCATCGATGTGGTTAATAAGCCTTTCCCCCAAGTACTGATCCAAACCTGTTATAAACTTCTCATTCTTCTTCTCGGGAGTGTCAATGAGGGATATCCATACTTCGATAAAGTATCAAATTCGGCAATATACTCAACTTTTGGGCAGCTGGGATAAATTTCTCACCGAATCGGGCCTTAAACTGATCCCAGTTAATCTGATCCTCGGTTGTAGCTGCCTTTATAACGTTCCACCAATTCATTGCCCGTCCTTCCAGCTGACGGAATGCTAGCCTTCTCTTCATCATATCCTCGATACCCAAATCTTCGAAGATACGTTCACAACTATCCAACCAATCCTGAACATCCGTGGTCGACTCCGTTCCGTGGAACGGCTTCCCACCAAGACTAGTATAATCCTTGTTCAGCTTGGCGAAATCGGCCCTAGGCGCCTGCTGGACCACCTCCATTACCAGCATTGGGAGCTGCCCTCTGCACATCCCTAAGCATCTCCCTCATGAGGTCAGTAAACATCGTCCTCATTTCAGCAGCATTCCCATTATTGGCTCCTCTACCGGTACACCTTGCGCATCGGCTCATCGTTTAATATGCACAGAGAAAACGATTAACCATCTTCATAGTGGTGCCAGTGCAGTGCAACTTCATCCTTAACTATACTAATAATATATATATAGCTTTTGAAAACCAAAATAATCACAAATACGCGCTCGCATATACGTGTTATCTCTCCCTGGTGTCTTTCCCTAGGTTAACTACGCAACCTAGAGCTCTGATACCAAGTGTGACGGCCCGCCCCGCACCAGCCGGCATTTCCTCCGAAAGTGCGTTGTACACATGCCTGACTAGCACGAAATGGTCGCCAAAGAAAGGAAAGAAAAGAATGAACTAATCGAAAACCTGTAGAATGTCTCACAGTGCATGGAACAAAATATAATAATAATATACTTGACATAAAACAGGCGAGACAGTGCATAAGCTGATAACTAAAACCAATATCAACATCATCATAAGAGTAGAGGAAATCCAAATACAGCTTATTACAACTTTCCAAATTACCATCTCTAAACAAAAGAAAGAAAGGTACACCACTAATGCCCAAAGTAGTGACCGCAGCAACACAGGGAGAATATATATATATATATATATATATATATATGTATGTATGTATGTATCGTAAGTGAAAGCCTCCTGCTCGCCTTTGGTACAGCTACTCGTGCATACCACCTAACCTGTCTCTAGTCTGCACGTGAGAGCACCCAGAGTAATAAGAAGAGACATAAAACTCTAGGTCAAAAAAAAGCCTGGTATGAGCGATAAGCAGCAAACAGAAAAATAACAGGTATACTAAACCATACCTGAACCTGGACCTGCAACCAAAGAGTTAGCACTACATACCGTACAATACTCTAAGGTGCCACTAAAATATGGTGTAAAGAATACAGGGGTGGGGGTGTGCATGTCATAATGATGGAAAACAAGTCAAACATAGCAACCATCCTCATATCTCTCGCTCAGCGCGTAAAGCATACGATGTCCACCACTGTCAATCACTCGACCCCTCAAAGCAGTGACGGAGTTCGACTTGTACAACTACTGCTGCTACCAAGCTTACCCCATGGAGTCATGACCAAATCTTTACAAATGCCCCCACTTCATTAGTCTATAGCTCTTTAGTCGTACCTAGGCCACTGTGGCTCTGAATCCGTTCACGTACCCCTACACATAGTGATCCAAAGTCATAGACATTGACAACTCCTTAGCACACGTTCTGCAGCAAAGCCCAACTCATGAAGTCGACTCGTTGGTTCCTATCAGGATCCTGAGTTCTACTTCTCATTTGGACTACCTTTGCATCTCGGGTTTTGGTCGAACTGGAGTTGGTCTTCATAAAAGTCATCGCCTAATCGCAGCTCCAATCCGGTTCGGTTCGGTTGTCCTTCCTTGGTTCGATTCGGCTTGCTCCACTTCCTGGCCATCCAGTTCGGTTCGAAGCTCCATCCTTGGTTCGGTTCGGCGCTTCCATGCCACTTGGGTTCGGCTATCTCACTATCTTGATTCGGTTTGGTGTTTCTGTCTTGGTTCGGTTCTGCCTTTCTTTCCTCCAGTTAATCCGGTCCGATCCCATGCCTTGATCAGTGCTCCATTCCTCCTCTTCTCAGATCCGATCCGCAGCCCCTGCCTTGTTCCCCATCCGAACCCAACTCCAACTTTTATGCAAATGGCCTTCCTTCTTTCCAAGTCTCCTTTGGTGCAAAGTTCCGATCCGGTTCGGTTTCTCTGCCCAGTCCACCATCCGATCCGAGCCCCCTAACCCGATCCGATCGAAACCCTGCACATTTCCTGCAACTTTTCCAGCGACTTTTTTACGCCATACGACGGTGTTTTCGACCACTCTAACTATTTTAGACAATCACAAAGCATGCCATACAGTCATAGCAACAAATAGAAGTGACCACAAACACCAAAACAACAACTTGATAGGTTAAAATGGATCAAACATAGCCAAAACCCCATATTTTTCCTTAAGCATATTTAAGCAAAACTAATGATAGGATTAGTAAAACTTAACCTAATTATCCAAATTTTATAACAGAGGCCTAAAACAATATTTCGAAATTTATGATTATTTTTCCAGAATTTATTATATAAATTCGCTAATTATCACTAATCACCCTAATTAACTATAATTAGTGTAAAAACAATGCTAATCACTCACCTTGGCCACAAATAAAACTCAGATCTAAAATGAATCTCTGTTTGGCACAAATACGGATGTCTAACAGCAGCTCTAACCCTGCTTTGGTGCTATCACTCCTTAATTTGATGTTGCTAAGCCTAATCTTCAATTAAAAAGTGGTTCAGAGGTGTTTTGAAGAGATTTAGAGAGTGGAGGCCATGGCTAGGTTAAGAGGAATGAATTGACGGCTGAAAAATGAGAAAAAGTTATTCTCCAAACCCTAACAGCCCTTTTAAACTCCTAATCCCGAAATTCCCCTTTGGGCCTAGCTGTTAATCACCCGGTTAAGCCCAATTAAGCTGTTTTTCACCATTTGAAACTTGTTTCAACCATATCTCCCAAACGGTAAGTCCATTTTTCACATGTGACCACTCTACGGAAAGGTAAACCATCATCCGGAGCCAATGGAAGTGGATTCAGGTCAAAACTCCTTTCCAATCAAAAGTTATGGCCAAAACAAGATCATCTAGGGGCAAAACGGTTTTTCTTCTCTTGATCAAATCAAGTCTAGCATGGATTTGAGATATTCATGATCTAGAAATCGCGTCCTCTTGGCGATCTCTTTTTGAAAATTCAAAACACGTTTTTTCTTCTCTGAAATCGTCTTTCTCCTCACAAATCTCTTCTTTACACATTGACCAAGTTGAAAATGCTAAAAACGTTTCTGTTAATCCATCTTTTAAGGATATTTTGCTCAGGCCAGTTGTAAAGCGAAACCCAGATCCGAATATTTTAAAATATAAAAAGTCTTTGTCAAAACTGTCTCCTCGCATCCTTCACAGCTATAATGAAAATCTCAATAACATCAAATCAAAAAATGGCTGCTTTAGATGTGGATCGACAAATCACTGGGCACAATCATGTCGAAATCCAGTTATTTGTTTTAAATGTCATAAAACAGGGCACAAGGGTTTCAATTGCAAATCCCATCGTTCTCCACTCCCAAAAATGGCAAAAAGATCCCGCAAACAAATCTCTGCTAATCGCTACCAAAATTCATTCGAATGGGCTAGATCGATGATAATCATCTCCATTGTGAGTGGATCCTTTTCTATACGTCAAATCGAGGATATTTTGATGGCCAGGTATGGCCGTCGTGCCCCAACCTGGGACTGGAACGTTAAGAGAATGGGAGACGTTTTCGTCATTCGTTTCCCATCGCATTTGCTGACAGTTAACTTCCAATATACTTTCAATTTGACCATGGGAAAATTTAATTTGAGGAGGTGGAGCCTGAGATTTGACAGTGTCTTGAGGGAGAAGGAAACTTTTTGGATACTTATGAAAAATGCCCCGCTGGTATGTCGTAAACTTGATGTTCTACAAGCAGCTCTGGTTGATTATGGTGAAGTGGAGAGGGTCTAATATGGTGCAATTTACGACGCGGATTACACTTGTTTAAGAGCCAAATTGACGAAGGAAGTAGGCACTCCGTTGCCGGATTCAGTGGCAATTCCAATTGAGGGGTTTTCTCATGTAGTGCAGATTCAAAGATGCGAGGAGGACTCACCGCCCAAAATTAATGTTCCTCTTTTCAAGAAAAGGGTATTTGCAACTGATAGCGATGAGAAGCTTAAAGTTATGTATAGTAAATATGGGGGAGCTAAAATGCATGTTGATGAGGTTAGTGTCTCGGTGGGTGATTCATCGGCTAATGCAGAAGGAAGTACTATTGACGCAAGGGAAAATAACGACAACTATGTGGTTCGCTTTGATGACGGGGTAGCAGTGGAGGTTGATGTAGATGGCAACATAGTGGGTGTGGGTGCAAATTCTAGAGAGATCATCGCTGTCAATGAGAATGTTGGTTTTGGCCTGCAAGATTTTGAGGAGGGAGACAATGTGCATGGTGCCAGAGAGGTGATGGATGAACAGGTCATGGATAATGAATCACAAGACCTAACCTTAGCTGGAGGTTTGGCTATGGCTCCAACCAGCTCTGGGGATTGCTCGGCAACAAGTGGCAAAGGCAAGCGTGCAATGGACCAAGGGGTGGTCATGCTGCGTAGCAGTAAGAGGGGTGGGCCACCCTATGGCAGGTAGCATTTTTGTTCCTGCTATTCTTAATACTCTGTCTAGTGATCAACTTCATGACATTGCAAGTAAATCTGGTTTTGTGTTGAATGATGATGTGATACGTGATATTAAGAACAAAGAAAATGAGAGGGTTAATGGTTCATCATGATAATTGTCACATGGAATGTTAGAGGCCTAGGAACTTTTGACAAGTGTCTTAGGGTTAAGAATTATCTCAAATCTGTAAAACCTGATATCATCATGCTTCAAGAAACTAAAATAGAGAACCCTGAACCATTTATTTTTAAATGTTTGGGGGTGGGGTGTTATTGATGAATGGGCTTTTATTCCTGTTGTGGGAACCTCGGGTAGCATTTTTACTGGTTGGAGTAGCAATTCTTGGGCGACTAAGCAAGAAATTAAACAAACTTATTGTCTGCATTTGGCTCTTGAATGTAATTCTACAAATGTTCTTTATTTCTTTTCTAATGTTTATGGACCTAACACAAGACGAGAAAGAATGACTTTGTGGGCAGAGGGTTTGGAATTTCATAACCTCATGTATGGTCCTTGGGTAATTGGCGGAGACTTTAACGTCATTAGATTTATGTCCGAACGTAATGTAGTGAAAAATTCTGGCTTGGGTGATATAAATGATTTTAGTGACTTTGTTGGAAACTATGGCCTTATTGACTTACCCATGACTAATAGAAAATTTACGTGGACTGACGGTAGGACCCCTCTTACTTTAGTTCGCCTTGATCGTTTCTTCATTAACTCTGCTTTTAAAGACTTTCACCCCCTGACTCTTCAGAGAGGTCTTACGTCCCTTATTTCTGACCACTGCCCAGTTGTCCTAAACACTAACGCTGATTATAGAAGGAAATCTTTTTTTAAGTTTGAGAATATGTGGTGCATTGAGCCAAATTTTGACGAGATGCTTCGCCAGAAATGGACGGAGTCTCGTGGCTTTGGGGATGCAGCTAGCAATTTTCATAGAAAAATGAGATTGTTGCGAATTTTTTTAGCCAAATGGAATCGAGAAATCTTTGGGAACATCAGAATTAAGAAACAGAGACTTGAATCTGAGATTATGGAGCTGAATGTAATCGAGGAAGAACGTTGTTTGAATGATGCTGAGCGAGCCCTGTTAAAAACTAAAGAAAAGGAGCTTCTAACTGTGATTGACCAAGAAGAGATATTTTGGAAACAGAGATCGAGAACTCAGTGTCTGAAGCTAGGTGATAGTAACACGAGTTACTTTCACAAAGTTGCAAACGGTAGATGGAGAACGAACATGATATGTAGTATTTGGAAAGACGGGGATGAAATTTGTGATCAACAAAGGATAGGAGAAGTTTTTACTGAATTTTATAAGGGTATCTTTGGAGAACGAAATGAGAACCGTGTGAACGTTGATTGGAGTGTGTTGTATCCTTCTTATGTTGATCTTAGTGGCATTGATTTTGAGTTCTCGGAAGAAGAAATTGTCGCGGCTTTAAACGAGATACCTGGTGATAAAGCCCCCGGCCCTGACGGTTTTCCAAACTTCTTTTATAAGAAATACTGGGACTTGATTAAACATGATGTTATCAATATTTTCAATGAATTTCACTCTAGTTACTTGAGATTGGATATGTTAGGGTATGCTAACGTAGTCTTGATCCCTAAGAAAGGAGGAAATGTCTCTGCTGCGGACTTTCGGCCAATCAGCCTTTTGAACAGTAGCTTCAAGTTGATCACTAAGGTCCCTGCAAACAGGCTGAAAGCGAAGATGGATGATCTGATCGATGTTTCACAGACAACATTTATTAAGGGCAGGTTTATTCTTGATGGAGCAACACTTGTCCAGGAAGTTATCTCCCATAGTGATAGACATAATGTGCCTTGCGCAATTTTGAAGCTGGATTTCGCTAAGGCCTTTGATACCGTTGATTGGAGGTTCATCATGGATTTACTTAGCGTGAGAGGTTTTCCGGGTAGATGGCTAAACTGGATTCATTGCATTTTTACATCAAGCAGATCCAACATTTGTGTGAATGGAGTGGCTGGCAAGACCATTGTCTCCAAGCGTGGGTTGCGTCAAGGTGACCCACTTTCCCCACTTCTTTTCGACCTGGCTGCCGATGTCTTTTGTCGGATCCTTCAGGTGGCAAGTGCTAAAGATATCATCCAAAGCTTTGGGAGAGATCACATCATTGGGGGTATTAATTCACTGCAATATGCTGACGATACTATTATCTTTTGCAACCCGGATTGCAAGTACATTGCCTCTTTAAAAATTTTGCTTTATGCTTTTGAAAGTTTATCTAGCTTAAAGATTAATTTTCATAAGAGTAGTGTTTACAATTTGGGCTGTAGTGTTGATGTGAACAGGAAATGTGCTGAAATGCTTAACTTCAAGGCAGATTCTTTCCCTCTTAATTATCTTGGGGCTTGCATCCATCCAAAAAGGCTATTAAAGAGTGATTGGCAGTATGTGGTTGATAAAGTTGATAGGCATTTGGCGAGATGGAAGGGGAATTGTTTATCAAAGGCTGGACGGTTGGTGTTGGTGAATTCTGTTCTGTCTGCTATCCCTTTGTATTGGCTTTCTTTCTATTCATGTCCTGGATGGGTAATTAAGAAGATTGATATTGTTCGTCGGAATTTTTTCTGGACTGGTACGAAGGACACGCGTAAAGTTAGCTGTCTAGTGTCGTGGGACCAGGTGTGCAAGTCCAAAGATCAGGGAGGTTTGGGAGTTATAAACTTGAAAAACATGAACTCTGCATTGCTTTGTGAATGGCTGTGGACTATGCTTGGTGATAAGAAAGTTCTCTGGAAGGAGTGGATCTTAAACACTTGCTATGGCGGAAGTTTGAATTGGAACGCGGATGTTTCTCATTGCTCGGTATTTTGGCGTTGTGTTATGGCAAACGTTCACTGGATGAAGATTGGGGCTGATGTTGTAGTAAAAAATGGTCGCAATGTTTCTTTCTGGTCTGACTGTTGGTTGCTCCCTATCCCTTTGCGTATTGAATTTGCCGATCCTTTTGATATTGCATGAAACAAAAGAGCTTCAGTCAGTGCAATGTATAATGCGAATTCTGCCAATTTTAAATGGAACTTGACTTTTTGTCATCTATTGGCTGGTAATGCTTTGATTCAGCTATGTGGCCTGGTTCGTTTGTTAGAAGATGTTCAACTTCATGACGATGAGGACGATGAATTTGTATGGAAGATTGGTGGAAATAACTTTCGTGTTAGCGAACTTTATAAGATGATGAACTTTGCAGGAAGGAAATATGATGGATTCATGAGAATGTGGAGTTTTAAGGCTGTACCCACTAAGGTCAAGATTCATATGTGGACGATCATGCATAACAAGCTTAATACAGTGAGAAGATTACGTCAAAAAGGAGTTCAAGTCGCTGGGGGCTATGTTTTTTGCACTGATGACGACGAGAACTACCAGCATCTATTCGTTGATTGCGATTTCGTCTTTTAAGTGTGGATGAAGTGTTCAGTTAGCCTTAATATCTGCTTAGATTGGTCTCATTTCATCACCGATCAATTTCTTTTTTGGCACAACACTATTACTTCACTGCCTGATACACACATGCGACATATGTTTGCTCTCTTGACCTTTGCTTATGTTTGGATCCTTTGGCATGAGCGTAACTCACGAAAGTTTAAATGTAAAATGAAATCAGCCCAACTCAGTTATTTTTCGCATTCTTAATTTTGTTTCTCATTGGTCAGGCAAGGAGGAGATCAAATTTGTGGACACAATTAGCGCTCGAGTCATGGATAGGGCTCGTGGCAGCTGAGCTTGATGCAGCCTTGCTTCAGATTGTTGGGTTTATTAGCTACTTTGTAGTTGTTTTATGTATATTATGGGTGCTAGTTATCATGCATGCGTGCATGTATTTCTTTTTAGGTTGTACATATTCATGTAAATAGTTGTAGCTAGTAGCTAGTCTTCTGTATGCTGAACTAAACACGTTGTACTTGATTTACGTTTAATGAATGAAGGCGTGAATCTAGCGATTCACTACCTTTTTGCATCAAAAAAAAAACGGTCATTTAAAAATCAGCAAAAATCATGAACATGGGAAATGACTCCAATAGTCGTCTCCCAAAGTTACATGACCATATGACTTCGTATGTGAAAGAAATAAATATTTTATGATCCCTCGATGCGTAAAATGCGGGTCGTTACACCCATTGTGTCCGGATCAGAGGTATTTGGCTAGGAATAACTCTCGTTGGGCTAAATTTGGAGCTATTGAGGATTAATGGGTTTATTTGCAAAACTAGAAATTCAATATTATTTTCTTATAAATACACAAGACAAATAACCTAAACCCTAATCCTAAGCCGCCGCCATCTCCTTCTGTTCATGGCTGAAAGCACTCCAAACTTCAACCATTAAAATTCTTCAATCCTCAAAGTAAAATTCCCCCTTCTTTTTGACAATTTTGGAGCTCTCTCTTCCCTCTTCAAATCCGTACGGACAACCTCCCTTATCGTCGCGTATCCAGCGAGCTCCGACGCCTCCAACCGCCGCCGTTTGCAGCGCCGCCCACTCGCTTAGCCACGATCGCACCCACCACCGTGGGGTCCACTGGAGCGTCTCCATTTCCTCTTCGACGCTGTGGTGTCGGATCATCGTGGAGTTGAGCGATTGGATCGAAAGCTGTTGACCTAGAATTGAACAATAAGGAAAACTAACGGCCTTGTTATTTGTAGAAGAAGAAGAGGGTATTTTTCCAATTTAATTAATTAATTCAAAATGTTATTTACACAAATAAATTCATATTTTATTCATATGAATACATAATTGAACAATTTCAGAACCTTTGGGATCATGAATTCAAGATCTACATTTCTGGACAGACTAGAATGAATTTAGAGCAAATCGGATTTTGGGCAAATTTCAATTCTGAATTATACAGAATTAAAAATCACTGTGAGAATTCTATATTTTTTACATAATTAAAATTAATTAATTATGATTGTGTTATTACCAAAACGCTGTTAAATTTTATTGGTTGTTATACGTGATTTGATCTGAGATTGATGTTGTTATGTAGATCTATTGATTTGATGATTCTTGTGTTGAAACAAAATAGTTGAGACAAAAATATCAATTTTTGTTGAATAAAATAGTTGAAATACGAATATCAATTTTTGTTAAAATATAAGTTGTTGGGACAAAATTTACATTTTTGTCAAAATATAAATAGTTGAAACAAAATTTACATTTTTGTCAAAATATAATTTATTGAGACAAAATTTACATTTTTGTCAAAATAAATTAGTTGAAACAAAATTTACATATTTGTCAAAATATAATAGTTGAAACAAAATTCACATATTTGTCAAAATAAAATAGCTGAAACAAAATTTACATTTTTGTCAAAATATAATAGTTGAAACAAAATTTACATTTCTGTCAAAATAGAATAGTTGAAACAAAATTTACATTTTTGTCAAAATAAAATAGTTGAAACAAAATTTACATTTTTGTCAAAATATAATTTTTTTCACACAAAATTTACATTTTTATCAAAATAAAATAGTTGAAACAAAATTTTCTTTTTTTGTCAAAATATAATTTGTTGAGACAAAATTTACATTTTTGTCAAAATAAAATAGTTGAAACAAAATTTACATTTTTGTCAAAATAAAATTTGTCAAACAAAAATATCATTTTTGTTGAAATTAAATAGTCAAAACAAAAATGACATTTTTGTTAAATAGATTAGTGTTAAAACAAAAATAACATTTTTGTTAAATATTTTTGTGTTAAAGCAAAAATAACATTTTTGTTAAATAGATTTGTGTTAAAACAAAAGTAACATTTTTGTTAAATATTTTTGTGTTAAAACAAAAATAACATTTTTGTTAAGTAGATTTGTGTTAAAACAAAAATAACATTTTTGTTAAATAGATTTCTGTTACAACAAAATATTCAATTTGTTAAAATTAGAATTGTTAACAATATGAAGTATCACCTTTATTCATTTTTTTGAAATATAATTGTTAACAAAATGAAATTATCACTTTTATTCATTTTGTTAGAATAGAATTGTTAACAAAATGAAGTCGTCACTTTTATTCATTTTGTTAAAATAGAATTGTTAACAAAATGAAATTATCACTTTTATTCATTTTGTTAGAATAGAATTGTTAACAAAATGAAGTCATCACTTTTATTTATTTTATTGAAATGGAATTTTAGATAAATTGAAGTTGCCATTTCTATTCATTTTGTTAAATTAGAATTGTTAACAAAATGAAATTATCATTTTATTCATTTTTTTAAAATAGAATTGTTAACAAAAATGAAATTATCACTTTTATTCATTTTGTTAAACTACAATGGTCAACAAAAATGAAATTATCACTTTTATTCATTTTGTTAAAATTAGAATTGTTAACAATATGAAGTATCACCTTTATTCATTTTGTTAAAATAGAATTGTTAACAAAATGAAATTATCACTTTTATTCATTTTGTTAGAATAGAATTGTTAACAAAATGAAGTCGTCACTTTATTTATTTTGTTGAAATGGAATTTTGGATAAAATGGAATTATCACTTTTATTCATTTCGTTAAAATAGAATTGTTAACAAAATGAAGGCGTCACTTTTATTCATTTTGTTGAAATGAAATTGTCAATAAAAATATAAATATCATTTTTATTTGTGTTGCTGAAATAAAATGGTCGACAAAATAAAAATATCAATTATTGTTAGAATTAGATTTGTATGCAAAGGAAAATGACATTTTTATCGTTATGTTATATATTAGAATTTGTATACAAATCAAAGATACATTTTTACTGTTAAGTTATTATTGGAAATGTTTTACAAACATTAAGTGAATTATTAAAAATGATGAATAAGTGTATGAATGGCTCCTGTGTGTGAATAGTCCCACATCATGGGATTATATGGAAGAGGCAAGGATTTATACTTGTCTCTAAGAAATCATGTTGGGGCCTTGGGCTCCCAATACATGCTTTGTTGTGAGGAGGGAGACCATGCATCATGAACACCACACACGCGTGCGACCGACCGACTTGACTCGACCCGACCCGGCCCTGTCCGGTTCAGGCTCGGGCTTGGGCTTGGGCTTTGTGGTGTAAACACTTATATTTTTGGACCATAAATCTTTGCAGTTTTCGAACCGTTTTTTTTATGGAAAATTATTTTCTGCACCGATAATTTTTCTGCAACGGTAAAAGTTTGCAACGGTAAAAATTTTGTCCCCCGAAATTTTAGCAGATCCTATTTTTCAGATCACCGAATCGTCTTCAAGAAAACGACCTAGTCCACGACTCAGCCATTGTTTTCCAACAAATTGAAGACGAATTTGAATCAATGGCTTCGAACTCAACCGTAGACGATGCTGCTCCACCCTCTGCTTTCCAAAACCCTCTCGTGACTGCTGCTCCATTCAAATTCGAAGGCTTGCATTTCAAGCGATGGCGTCAGAAGATGGAGTTCTTCCTCACGATCAGAAAGGTTGTGGCTGCGCTGACTGCTGAAAAACCGCAGCTACCAGATAAACCTAACGAGACGGACGCAGCGAAGATGGCTTCATGAACTGAACAATCAAAACAACTGCAGACCTGGACAGAACAAGATTATATGCGCAAGAACTTTATTCTGAATGGACTGAGCGATGATCTATATGATTACTATAACTCAGATGAGAAGACAGCAGAGGAGATCTGGGAAGCACTGAAAAAGAAGTATGATACAGAGGAGGCAGGGGCAAAGAAATATGCTGTAAGTCGCTATCTAAAGTATCAGATGACTGACGACCGATCAGTTGAGATGAAGTCTCATGAGCTGCAGAAAATAGCTCATGAGATCATCTCCGAAGGTATGGCACTGGACGAACAATTTCAAATTGCTGTTATCATTGACAAATTACCCCCTAGCTGGAAAGATTTTAAAAATGTTTTACGTCATAAGACTAAGGAATTTTCCTTAGAAAGCTTGATCACACGCCTCCGTATTGAGGAGGAGGCACGCAAACACGACCAGAAAGAAGAGGTGTTGATTGTCAATAACAACAACACTAAAAAGACCACACCCGCTGTTCTGAAACCGAATCAGAAATCTTTTAAGAATCAGAATTGGCGCAACAAACAGAATAGGAATCCGCAAGGAAACCCAAAAGGACAGTAGAAACCAGCCCAAAAGAATGAATCTGGACAGTTGTTTCTATGCTACAACTGTGGAAAACCAGGTCATATGGCACGAAAGTGTCGGAACAGGCCAAGCTCTGCACCGTAGGCTAACCTGACTGAAGAGCCTCTTACGGCTATGATTACTGAGATTCACCTTGTTGGTGGATCAAAGGGTTGGTGGGTAGACACTGGTGCCTCTCGCCATGTCTGCTATGATCGTGGCTTATTCTCTACATACACGGCTGCTGAAAATCAGAAAGTATTGTTGGGAGATTCTCACACCACTAAAGTTGCAGGGATTGGCAATGTGGAAATTAAGTTTACCTCTGGAAAGGCTGTAATTCTGAAAGATGTTATGCATACTCCAGAGATTACAAAGAATCTGGTGTCTGGCTTTCTCCTTAATAAGGCTGGGTTTACTCAAGTTATTGGGGCTGATTTGTATACCCTAACTTATAAGGGAACTTTTGTGGGAAAGGGTTATGCTTGTGAGGGTATGTTTAAACTGAATGTTGAAACTAATAAAGTGACTACTTCTACTTATATGTTGTGTGACTTTAATATTTGGCACTCTAGATTATGTCATGTTAATAAACGAATAATTCACAACACGAGCACCCTGGATATGATTCCTAAATTGACAGAATCTCAACTTGAGAAATGTGAATTTTGTACACAAGCAAAAATCACAAAGGAACCTCATATATCTGTTGATAGAGTTTCTGAACCCTTAGACTTGATTCATTCTGACATATGTGAACTTGATGGTACTTTGACTAGACAAGGACATCGTTATTTTATCAGTTTTATTGATGACTGTTCTGATTTCACATATGTATACCTTATGAAAAATAAAAGTGATGCTTTTGACATGTTTAAAACATTCAAAACTGAGATTGAGAATCAAGCAAATAGGAAAATTAAGAGACTTCGTAGTGATAGAGGTACAAAATTTGAATCCACTTCAATTATGGAATTCTATAAACAACATGGTATAGTACATGAAAGAACCGCACCCTATTCTCCTAAGATGAACGGTAAAACTGAAAGGAAAAATAGGACATTTACTGAACTTGTAGTTGCCATATTACTAAATTCTGCTGCAGCAAAACATTGGTGGAGGGATATTTTATTGACTGTATGCTATGTTCTGAATAGAATCCCCAAATCTAAGAATAAAATTTTGCCTTATGAAATTTTAAAGAATCATAAACCCAATGTCTCATATTTTAGAACTTGGGGTTTCTTAGCATATGTTCGCATTCCAGACCCTAAGAGAATAAATTTGGCTAGTAGAGCATATGAATGTGTATTTATAGGCTATGCTATTAATAGCAAAGCATACAGATTTTATGACCTTAGTGCACATAATATAATTGAATCAAATGATGCCGATTTTTATGAAACTAAATTTCCTTTTAAATTAAGGAATAGTGGGGGCACTTCAAGTATGCCTATTAGAACAGAACTTAATAAAATTATGAAGCTGAACCTAGAAGAAGTAAAAGAGCAAGAACCATAAAAGATTTTGGTTCAGATTTTTGTGCTTTTACTATTGAGGAGGATCCCATAAACCTCCAAGAGGCCTTATCTTCCTTAGATGTTGATTTCTGGAAAGAGGCTATAAATGATGAGATGGATTCTTTAGAATCCAATAAGACTTGGCATTTGGTAGATTTACCTCCTGGTTGTAAATCTATAGGCTGTAAATGGGTACTTAAAAAGAAATTAAAACCTGATGGCACTATTGATAAATATAAAGCACGACTAGTAGCCAAAGGTTTTAAACAAAAAGAAAACATAGATTTCTTCGACACTTTTTCACCTGTTACTAGAATCACATCCATTCGGGTATTAGTCTCACTTGCCTCTATTCATAATTTGTTAATACACCAAATGGATGTGAAAACTGCATTTTTGAATGGTGAATTAGATGAAGAAATATATATGGACCAGCCTGAAGGATTTGTGGTACATGGTCAAGAACATAAAGTATGCAAATTAGATAAATCATTATATGGTTTAAAACAAGCACCTAAACAATGGCATGAAAAATTTGATAACTTAATCATTTCACATGGTTTTAAAGTTAATGAAAGTGACAAATGCATTTATTACAAATCTGAGAATGACATATGCACTAATATATGCCTTTATGTAGATGACCTACTCATTTTTGGGTCAAACATTCATGCCATAAACTCCGTCAAATCCTTATTAAGTGCCAATTTTGATATGAAAGATCAAGGTGAGGCGAGTGTAATCCTTGGTATTAAAATTACTAGGTCAGAAAAGGGAATTTCTTTGGATCAATCTCATTACATTGAGAAGATCCTAAAGAAATATAATTACTTTGACTGTAAACCTGTAAGTACACCATATGATCAAAGTGTAAAGTTATTTAAGAACACTGGTGAATGTGTAAGACAGTCTGATTATGCGAGCATCATTGGCAGCCTTCGGTATGCTGTTGATTGTACTAGACCCGACATTGCCTATGTCGTGGGATTATTGTGCAGGTTTACTAGTAGACCTAGTATAGAGCACTGGCATGCTATTGAAAGGGCGAAGAGATACCTTAAACAAACCATGAACCTTGGATTACATTATGAGAGGTTTCCAGCTGTACTTGAAGGATATTATGATGCAGACTGGAATACCTTATCTGATGATTCTAAAGCGACCAGTGGCTATATATTTAGCATCGCTGGAGGAGCTATATCTTGGAAATCCAAGAAACAGACTATTTTGGCTCAGTCTACTATGGAGTCTGAGATGATAGCACTAACCACAGCTAGTGAAGAGGCAGGGTATTTGAGAAACCTGCTAGCTGAGATTCCCTTATGGGAAAAACCGATACCGGCTGCGTTGATACATTAATATAGTACCGCGGCTATTGCAAAAGTTCAGAACCGTTATTATAACGGTAAGAGAAGACAAATACGTCGTAAACACAGCACGGTTAGAGAACTGCTTTCCACAAGTACCGTTAGAGTGGATTATGTACGTAGTGAAGAAAATTTGGTAGATCCTTTGACGAAAGGACTGTCAAGAGAGAAAGTCCACAATTCTTCTAAAAGAATGGGACTATTGCCCTTAGATTGTTGAGTCACGCACAATGGTAACCTGACACTGGAGATCCCAAGAACTGGGTTCAATGGGTAAAAACAAGTTGTGTAGTGATAGGAGTTGAGCATGCTATTTAATAAACCAAGAAGCATGTATTCCTGAAGTGATTAGAGGATGAGTTAACAGAAACTCTTAATGAGATCTATACTCTAATTGGAGTGGAGTACCTACCTTCAGGAGTACTCTTGATAAACTCACCTTTGTGAATGTGGAAACGTGGCCGTTTCCTATGGAGTTTTGGGCAAAACTTCTAGAGCATTCACTAAACAAGGATAGACGTGCATGGCCATAAATGCACGGGCTTAATTGATTGCACTATAGAAAAGGTTGTGTGTGGTTTGATGTCAGGAATAGTGTTCAAGACTAAGTGTCACTCTAGTAAAAACTGAATCTTACTCACTATGCAAAGGTTCAAGTCAGATGACACCTTTGTTTATGCACAATCTTATGGTTTTAGAAATTGCTCGAAAATATTTTTAAAAATTCAACTGGGGGATTGTTGGAAATGTTTTACAAACATTAAGTGAATTATTAAAAATGTTGAACAAGTGTATGAATGGCTCCTATGTGTGAATAGTACCACATCATGGGATTATATGGAAGAGGCAAGGATTTATACTTTTCTCTAAGAAATCATGTTGGGGCCTTGGGCTCCCAATACATGCTTTGTTGTGAGGGGGGAGACCATGCATCATGAACACCACACGCGCGCGACCGACTCGACTCGACCCGGCCCGGTCCGGTTCGGGCTCAGGCTTGGGCTTTGTGGTGTAGACACTTATATTTTTGGACCATAAAACTTTGCAGTTTTCGAACCATTTTTTTTATGGAAAATTATTTTCTGCATCGATAATTTTTTCTGCAACGGTAAAAGTTTGCAACGGTAAAAACTTTGTCCCTCGAAATTTTAGCAGATCCAATTTTTTTCTCCCAAACCCTAATTTTCGGTCTATATATACTTTTTATCTGCAAACACGAATAGCACATCGAATTCTGTTTTCTTTTAGCCTCCGCCATTATATCTTCCTTTCAGAAAAATCGAGCAATATTATTTTCAAAAGTGCAAATCTGCGCTGATTTGTTGTGCAAGCAAATCGGTTATTCTGTTTAGAGGCTGTTTTATCCTACAGGCGGCGGCGAAGGAACGAACTGGTTTGCACCTCTGACCAGATCGCCGAATTGTCTTGAAGAAAGCGACCTAGTCCGCGACTCAGCCATTGTTTTCCAACAGTTATACATTAGATTTGTATACAAATTAAAGATACATTTTTACTGTCAATGTGGCATAAAGTGGATTGTCAATGTGGCATGCCGAGATGCAAATGATCAAGACTTTTGTTGAAAAGTAGAGCCTTGTGATTGATGATCAAAGCACAGCCCATTTAGGCATAGCTTTGTGTATAGCGTTACTTCGCGAGCCTCACGCCTCGGTATGAGTCAAAAACGGGATCGTGACTGCAGGGAGTGCACACGTTTCTTTCTAGCTAGAAGTGGTGTCATGGTATGGAGCCCATACATTTTTACTTATGTGGATGATGGATTACGAGGCCTCGGATATATTGGCCGATAGTGGCCAATTGATAGGTTCAATAGGACCAGGAAACATGTGTTCAGGCATAATTAATCCACTAAGGTATATTTGTAGACCGACCCTGAAGATCCAAGGGTTCACTGTGGGGAATCCTGAGGCATTTGCTAGAGTGTATCGAATCAGTGAGGAGCCATCCCTAGCCTCGACTCATGATGGAAACCCAATTTCCAATACGACATTACAGTTTTGATTATAAACCTATTTATGGTGACATAGTAGGATGGGGTACTATGCCGTCTAGGATTGATACATTTACTTTGAAAGTATTTTAAAACTGATTAAACACTAATAATAATATTTATTATTATTTTGTATGTATTAAGCATGTTTTATCATTATAAGGTAAAACTCTATCCTTCAGTTTGCATTGCATTGTGTGATGGGACTTGAGTCTTATAATGATTTATTTTTTCTAAAAAGCATTGCGTTGTTTTTTATAAAAATTTATTTAATTTATGCACTGGCAATCCAATGGAGTAAACCCGCTCCGCGTTAGTGGCATAGTCCTGTGACTAACCATATAGTTAGACAAGTTAGGAAAGATTTCTCATACCAGTCCCATGACTGACTCGTAGTTTGTTTCACTTTGCAAACTCGGGTGCCTTTTTTTCACACGGACAACCAAGTGACAGGTTCAGGTTATTTTGGACATGTGCTGGATTGGAGTATGCTTATGGAAGGAAGACGAAGATCATTTTCATCTTTTATTTCCATTTGAGACATTTTAGACATCATTTATCCATAATGTACTTGATGATGTTTAGACTTATTTCTATTCCCTGAGACTTTCTGTATGCTAAGTTGTATCCTATAACTGTGCCACTCTGATTTTCTGATGTTGATGACATTTCTATTTCCGCTGCTATGATTTTGTGTTATGCTGTTATTTGAGATCTGTTGTTGTTGTAAATATGTTATATTCCAATGATTATCCTTGCTTTTGTACTACAGGAGTTTGGGGTTATCATTGTTGGTATCAGAGCTAATGGTTAACCTTATCTTCGGAATATAACATATTTAAAACAATTCATCTAGATAGAATCAGCAGTATTCTAAGGCGAGTAGCTCATTAGAGATAGGATTAGTAATGTCCTAGAATGAGCATAGTAGAATAGCACATCATAGTCAGTCATTACATCATCATCATCTTTCCATATGTCTTTACATTTACCATTCCTTAAAAATTATCATTTCTGTTGGTCTGACTGTTTCCTTGATGGTACAAAACTGATTAAAATTGAGCACAAGAGAGAGATCCAGAGGCAGAGGCGGAGCCAGAGGACCGTGAAGGGGTGAAACCCCCATTGCTCAGGATCAGCCCAATCCGAGGCAGTAGTACCACTGCCACCTCCACCTCCACAGCCTTTTGACTTGGACAAGGTAGCCAAGAAATTCAGAAATTTGGGTGGCGTGTCGTTCACAGGCCGAGAGACAGTGACGAAAGCTCAAGCATGGCTCAAGACATGTGAAAAGATATTTGGGGGCTTGGAACTTGAAGACCACCGTAAGCGATTCATGGCGTCGTGGCTACTGAAGGATGAGGCTCGAAATTGGTGGTGGACTGTTACAATTGGAGGTACTGATGCCGACATCTCTTGGACAAAATTCAAGGAGCTCTTTAATGAGAAATTCATTCCTCGGCAAGAAGTAGAGCGTCTTCATGATCAGTTTGCTAACTTACAATAAGGAGATAAGACTGTTTCTGAGTATGTGCGGAAATTTAAGGAGCTTTCACGTTATGCACCTGAATTAATTCAGGACCCATTCCAGAAGAATAAGAGATTCATTAATGACTTTTCAAGGAAGTTTCTTAACAGGTTGATAGCACATATTGAGCTTCCATTTAACGAGTTGGTTGAGTTGGCTTGTCGATATGGAGAAAATGACAGGAATTCTCAGCAAGATTGGGAGAAGAATCAAACTAACAACAAGAGGAAGCAGTCAGACAAGAAACTAGAGGTGGGCAACTCTTCAGCCACCAAGCCTCAAGGAAGTAAAAAGGCCAAGGTGAGATGCTTTAACTGCCAGAAGATGAGACACTTTGATTACGAATGCCGAGCTCTAAAGAAGCCAAGGAGGAATGAGTCTGGGCCTAGTCATAGTTCTCATGATCAGAGGGAGTGCTACAATTTTCATAAGAAAGGGCACATCAAGCCAAATTGTCCATTGCTGAAGAGTTCTCAAGTGGCCCACGTTTATGATGGAGCGGCTGCACCAGCTTCTTCCGAAGGAGCAGGTAAACCAGATGTATTAGGAGGTACCCATACTATTAAGAATGTTCCTATTACCGTATTGTTTGACACTAGTGCATCACGAAGTTCCATTTCTAGAGACATTATTAAAAAGTTAAATTTGAAAACAAGAAATCTTAAAGAATCAATTAGTGTCCATAATCTGGTAGGAGGTTCTCTTGTTCTCAGTGTATACTGTAGAGTGCCGATCTCCTATTCTTGTTACTGGTTTCCTATTAATTTGATCGTCATGAATTTTTCTGAATTCGATGTTATTCTTGGGCTGGATTGGTTAACAAGACATGAGGCTGAAGATAAATGTGCAGAAAGAATTGTTAAGGTTAAGACGAAGCTTGGAAATATTATTATACCATGTCACAGCTCAGCAACTGATAGGAAAGAATTCTGGTCTTCTATAGAAGTCACTCCTACTTCTATTGAGAACATTCCTGTTGTCAAAGATTATACGGATGTGTTTGAGGAAGTCGATAGCTTACCTCCGCGAAGAGAAATCGACTTCAGGATTGACTTAGTTCCGAATGCAAAGCCAGTTGTGCATCCTATTCGGAGAATGACGCTGAAAGAAAAAGAGGAGCTGAGCAATCAAACTAAACAGCTTTTGTGAATGGCCTGATCAGGCCTAGTTTCTCAAATTGGGGTGCAGCAGTGGTGTTTGTCCAAAAGTCAGACAGTACTCTCAGACTATGTTTGGAGTACCGTGACCTCAATAAGAAAACTTTGAAAAACAAATATCCATTGCCGCAGATTGATGATCTAGTGGACCGCTTGAATGGAGCGCAAGTATTCTTTAGAATGGACCTAGCTACAGGTTTCCATCAATTGCGCATTGCCGAAGACAATGTTCCTTTGACAACTTTTAGAGGTCCAGACTTATTCTGTGAGTGGCTAGTAATGTCGTTCGGCTTATGTAACGCTCCTGCCTACTTTGTCGATCTGATGAACAGAGTATTCCACGATGTCTTGAATAAATTTGTGCTGGTTTTCATCGATGATATCTTAATTTCTCTAAATCCACTGCCGAGCATGGAAAGCGTCTGAAAGAAGTTTTGGAAATTCTGAGAAAGAATGTGTTGAAAACCAAATTCTCTAAATGCATTTTCTGGCAAGAAGAAGTGAAATTCCTCGGTCATGTTGTATCGAAGAAAGGCATTTCAGTAGACCCAGGCAAGATCTCAGCCATTTAAGATTGAAAGCAGCCTAGCACTCCTATAGAAGTCAGAAGTTTCCTAGGATTGGCTGGCTATTATCAGAAATTCATTAAAGATTTTTCGAAGCTATCTTGTCCATTGAAAAAGCTGACCAAGAAGCATACAAAGTTTAATTGGACACCTGAATGTGAGGCAGCTTTCCAAGAGCTGAAATTAAGGTTGACCACTGCTCTCATGTTGACCATTATTGATCGCAATCAAGATTTGATTGTCTATACTGATGCTTCTATTGAAGGTATTGGTGCGGTGTTAATGCAAAGATGCAAAGTAGTTGCTTATGCTAGCCGTCAGTTGAAACCGCATGAGAAGAGATACACCACTTATGATTTTGAGTTGATGGTCATCGTGTTTGCTTTAAAGATATGGAGGCACTATCTTTTGGGTGAGAAGTTCGAATTATATACTAATCATAAATCCTTAAAATATCTGTTCACCCAAAGGGACTTGAATTTGAGGTAGCAACGATGGTTAGAATTTGTTGCGGCCTATGATCTGGACATCTTATATACTCCAGAAAAAGCCAATGTTGTAGCCGATGCGCTCAGCAGGAAGAATGTAACACCCCATAATTTTATAACATTAAAATTCAAAAATTAAAGTATACTTAATTTTTAGAAAAGAATTAAGTGAAATGGGTTGCGTAGAGAAATATATATATATTGATATATATATAAAAAAATTAAAAAATAAATAAATAAATACGCGAATAGGTTCAAAACAGTGAATTGGGAGGGGAAATAACCGAACCGGCCCATTTTTGAGGTCGACCCGAGCTCCGCTGGGTCGACTAGGGATAATCCAGGGTGTTTGGCTGTCAACCCGTGGGCCGATTCGCTCAAATGCAGATTTTGCATTTGATTGGTTCTCATGGTTCAGGGTTAATCTAATGGTCCTAAATAACTTCTTACACCTATAAATACATCCTAATGCTAACCCTAAACCTAATTAAAATAGAATCGTTACCGTCGCCATGGAAATCAATGGAGCCGCCGCCAACCAAGAAAGAATAAAAGCAAATTCAATTCCAATTCTCTCAACCCTAAAGCAAAGCAAAACTCTCTCTTTTCTTCTCTAAATTGTGAGTATGATGATCTTAACAAGATTATTATCATTTTAATTAGGTTGAGTTATGAATGGATTATGAGTAGATGATGTGAATTATCATATATGTTGTTGTAAACCCCTTTTGCTATCATGTATATTGTAAATCCAATGTTATGTGATGATGATATCTTATATGTTGTAAATCATGCTATGATGATGTTATGTATGTTGAAAGTTTCTATGCTAAGTTGTGATGAATCATACATGTTAAAAAGGGCATGATGTTACCATCTATTCTAGTTAGTTCATATTAATTAAATCATCATGTTTGGGTTATGTTGATCTATATGACAAGTCACATATGCAAGTTAGATTGATTAGAAAAGTTATGAACATATGCCAAGACATCTATTATGACATCTAGAATTATGCTATGACATATGTGATATCCTATGCTAGTTCACACCATCATTATGTTGCCTAAAAACCCCATATGCAAGTTTATGTATAGATTTGGGCTATGATCATATCATGTAAATTGAGACATTTAACAAGTTGACACCTTTTGATCCTTAACATGTGTAGTTTATGCAAGTTTCACCCCTATTATGATTAGATTTATTTTAATTGTCTATATGTTGTGATAATTTATCTTTGTGCTAGGTGTTAGACTATACAAGTCTAGCCTATATTATGCGTTGAATAAGCGAACGTATAAACGTGGGGTAGGGGTAATATTAAGGATCTAATATTAAAAAGTTGGGGTGCAATTGATATGATTTTGCATGCCATAAGTGGATGGCCATAATTGAGTCAATTATGGACATCATTAAAAGTTGACTTAATTAATAATTTGAATAGGGAATTATTAAAATTGGGGTAAAAGATTTTAAGTGTTAATCAATGCTTAGGACACGAGGTTGGACTCGTTTGTGACGTAAACCTGCCCGGACCCGCCCGGCAAATCCAGTGGTCACAAATGTCAGCCCAATGTGAGAGGTCCTAGGCCTAAACTAAAGCATAACGGTTGTAAAGACACGAGGTTAGACTCTTTTATGGTGTAAGACTGCCCGGACCCGCCCGGCAAATCCAGCTGCCATAAATGCCAGTCTAATGTGAGAGGTCTTTATGAGGTTATGGCCTGAATGAATTAAGAAATACTTAACCAGATAAACATGTAAGGTGGGACATGGGGGTTAAGTAGGTGCCTTGGGTGGCATGAGGAATCTAGGGGGTGCCCTTAGTGGCATGTGAAATACGATTAGTAAGACTTAACCAAACACACATGTAAATGAACATGACTAAGAGGGTTAAGTGGGATATACTAGTGACAAGCTTAGGTGGGTAGCTTATGGGGGCCCATTTCGACCAGTATCCCAAACGTATCTTTGTGGGCTCGACCCAAGTCGAGGACGGGACACGCATGCTGGGTTTGACTGTAAGAGGCCAAAACGGGGAGCGATGGCAACGCAAGTCCAACGGGTTTCATATGCGTGTGTGGACCCGGGCTGGTAGATAAGACGTCGTTGCATCGTGTAGGTATAAGCCGTGCATTCTCCAGTTGTATCGGGTTACCACTTTAGGGGAGTGATACACCCCAATGTGGGGCCAGCACGGGTATCTATGAGTAGGGAGCCGATCGAAAGTGGGTAGTGGGGTACACCTAGTGAAGATAGGGGCAGACGACACCTATGTAGTCAGCTAGGGGTACGTAAGGCTGTTTATAAAGTTTCTGTGTGAAGCAAGTGAGATCAAACAATAGGGTGACTGGTGTGGTGCAGTGCAGTAATGTGCGGTGCAGTGTAGTAATCATTCGTTAGTAATTAGGTGTGCCTTTACCGTTATCTTTAACGTAATCTTAAACGCTATCTTTATCTTCCTAAGAGTTCATAGAAATTTACTTGTCTTCCAGCTTATGCCTTAGTCTAGTTATTTTGGTAATAGTATTGTTAGAATTATCATACTCGCCAGACTTTATGTCTGACCCCCTCTATTTCTATCCTTTTTCCCCCTCCAGGTCCTCAGGTTGGGCCCAGCTCTAGTGGAGTTTGATTGAATTGCTTCATCTCTCTTTGGAAAGCTTGGACCGTTGAAGTAAAGTCCAGCTTGTTATCTTTTTAATGGCTATTTATGTAATGGGATTATGTATTTTGTTTTTATGAAGATGGATATTGTACTTGGTTATGATCTATGGTTTTATGATGTAACAAACATGTTTAATTTCCATTGCAATAAAATGAAGTTTTAGATTTCCAAGTACTATTTACTATCTGTCTTGTTGTAATTTTTCTATTCTATATTCAATTATAACCTCCATGGAAGTTAATGCATTCCCTTCGTGAGTGACATTAATGGAAGTGGGGTGTTACACGTGGTATCAGAGCCAGGTTACCAGAACAGATAAAAATACTTTAGAAAAATAGTTATTTTTGGAAGAAGTGCTTTCAAAAACATGTTTTAATGAGAAATTTAAAGAGAAAAGTTTTTAAGAAAAAAAAAACATAATCCCCAATAGCCCATATCTTTATCTTTCGAATTCTCCATTCTAAATCTTTCCTTTTTCGTTTCAGCATGGCTGAAGATCTTAATTTACCCGATGGTGTAACGATACCAGGATGGTATAGGAGGTTATTAGAGGCTAGGGCCGCTGCAGGTCCAGCCAATGTTCCTCCGCCACCAGTTGCACCTGTTCCTCCTCTTCCTCCTCGCGTAGATACTTTTGCAAAGACGTGCAAGGAATTCAAGGCTATGGGTGGAAAACCATTTCAAGGGTCAGAAACGTTTGTGGAAGCTAGAGATTGGCTTAAGGAGGTGGAAGAATTGCTAGAAATCTTTGAAGTAGAAGAAGGGAGGAGAGTTTGATTAGCAGCTTGGTTGATGAAGGGAGAGGCCTCGTTTTGGTGCGAGGTCACTAATGGGGAGCGTCCTGTTGACTCTTGGGCAGATTTCAGATGTAGGTTCGAGGCGAAGTTTCTCTCAAGGGCAGAAGAAAATCTATATATGGAAAGGTTCTTGACATTGAAGCAAGGAAGCTCATCAGTGAAAGAATATGTCAATAAATTTAATCAGTTAGCAAAGTTTGGCTTGGACTTAGTGAACACGCCGGAGAAGAAGGCGCCGAGGTTCGTGAATGGCTTGAATGAACCATTGCAAGAGTTGGGTATGACCCACATCCCGATGGGGGCCACCTTTGAGAAGTTAGTAGAAATGGCGCTCATGCATGAGGAGAAAAGCGCTAAAGCTGATAAGGCACCCGAGAAGAAGGGGGATCAGAAGAAACCACAACAGTAAAACAAGAAGGGTGGAAAAGACAATAATGGCAAGGGAAAGAAGAAGTGCTTTAACCGTGGAACCCCAGGCCATCTCAGCAAGGATTGCCGAAAGAAAAAGAAGACAGGATGTTTTCATTGTGGCGATGCGGGACATTTAGTGAAGGACTGCCCAAAGAAGGGGCAGAGGGCATGAGCTACCTTGGGAGGACAGGTGCAGGCTCTTATGGCACCAGGGCAGGCAAGGGGACAAGTTCAGGCTCTCGCGGTCCCACCGTTGCAAGAACGAGGTAGAACCATTTCTGTTGAAAGCTTAGTTTTTCGGTTTGATCATCCTGTCCGTACCTTATTCGATTCGGGCGCATCACATTCGTTTATCTCTACATCATTAGTTGAATCACTGCACTTAAACACCAGTTTAGTAGAGGATCCCTTAGTTGTTTCCAATCCAATTGGGGGCTCAGCTTATTTGTCTATGATGTGTTTGGATTTGAAAATTTCCATACTTAGCGTTGAATTTAGATGTGATGCTTATGTGTTGGGCTTTACGGGCTATGGGCTAATTTTAGGAATGGATTGGTTATCCAGAAAGGGGGCCGTTCTTGATTGTGAAAGGATAGTAGTTAGGCTCGTGACTCGCCTTGGCAACACTCTCGAAATCTTTTTTAATCCCATAAATTTGGTTATACTAAGTTATCTAGAATCGCTTGACGCGTCTGAGGAAAATCTACGATCTGTTAGAGTGGTCCGAGAATATTCGGATGTGTTTGAGGAGGTGAAGGGCTTGCCTCCGAAGCGGGAGATAGATTTTCGAATATATCTTGTGGATAATGCGAAACCAGTATCTTTGCCAGTACGCTACATGGCTCCATGTGAAAGGAGGGAACTCGATAAGCAAGTGAAGGAGTTTCTTGAGAAGGGGTTCATAAGACGAAGTATATCGGAGCGGGGTGCTCCAGTAGTATTTGCCACGAAGGCGGATGGGTCCCTTAGACTGTGTGTGGACTATAGAGAACTTAATAAACTTACTAAGAAGAACAGATACCCACTGCCGAGGATTGACGATCTCTTCGATCAGTTAGTTGGCGCCTCAGTGTTTTCGCAGTTGGACTTAGCCACTGGTTTCCATCAGTTGAGAGTGGCCGAGGATAGCATTGACAAGACTGCCTTTAGGACTCCGGACGGTTTCTATGAATGGCTAGTGATGCCCTTCGTTTTGACAAACGCCCCCGCATACTTTGTTGATTTGATGAGTAGGGTGTTTAGGGAGTATCTTAACAAATTTGTGGTAGTCTTTGTAGATGACATCTTGATCTTTTCTAAGGATGAAGAACAGCATGCCCTACATCTTAGGGAAGTGTTGGAGACTCTTCGAGCGCATAAGCTTAAAGCTAAATTTTCTAAGTGTCACTTTTGGAGGAAGGAAGTACGGTTCTTAGGACACGTGGTTTCCAAAGAAGGGATAACTGTAGATCCCGCGAAGGTGGTGGCCTCCAAGATTGGAAGGTTCCTAAAAATGCTACCGAAGTGAGAATTTTCTTGGGGTTGGCTGGCTACTATAGGAAGTTTATCAAAGACTTCGCAAAGATATCAGCTCCACTGACACGCTTGACGAAGAAGAACCTAGTTTTCACATGGGACGTAGATTGTGATGATGCGTTCCAACGTTTGAAGAGAGCTTTGACTTCAGCCCCAGTCTTAGTATTGCTAGACGGGAGTAAGCCGTTTACCGTTTATACTGATGCTTGTGGGATAGGACTAAGTGCAGTCTTAGTGCAAGAGGGTAGGGTAATAGCCTATGATGGAAGGCAGTTGAGAGCGCATGAGAAAAATTATCCTACACATGACCTAGAATTGGCCGCTATTGTTTTCGCGCTTAAGTCTTGGCATCATTATCTTCTTGGCGATAAATTCGAATTATTCACTAACCACAAGTCTTTAAAATACCTATTCTCTCAGAAGGACTTGAACTTAAGGCAGCAAAGGTGGATGGAGTTCTTGGCGTCCTACGACTTTGAGATAGCATATACCCCTGGCAAGGGTAACGTGGTGGCCGATGCCTTAAGTAGAAAAAGATTATCCTTAAGACCTTTGTTTGTTGAGCGGCGAAGTTTAGAATTCATTTCGATGTTTGACTTTAGACCTTCCATTGACTTCGTACCCGGTTTGCTAGCATCCTTGGAGGTCAGACCTACGCTTTTGGGACGGATTGGCGAGGCACAGCGAGACGACCCGCAGTTGGTTGAGTTAGTAGAAAAACTCAAAGGAGGGGAGTCATCAAGCCATCTCCGTAGGTATACCCTAGACGATAAGGGTTGGTTATGTAGGGATGGTAGACTTTGTGTACCAAAAGACGATGACCTAAGGAAGACTATTCTTGACGAAGCACATCGTTCGAAGATGACCATTCATCCCGGCGGGGACAAGATGTACAAAGACATGAAGAGAGTTTACTTTTGGGCCGGCATGAAGAAAGACGTGGCCGAGTATGTCGCTAGATGCTTGGTGTGCCAACAAGTAAAAGCGAAGCAAAAGAAACCCGGCGGGTTGCTTCACCCATTGGAAGTTCCACTATGGAAATGGGAAAGCATCTCGATGGATTTTGTGGATGGATTACCGCGATCGAGGAAGGGTAATACGGGAATTTGGGTTATAGTAGATAGACTTACTAAGAGCACCCATTTTATTCCTGTGAAGAGTAAGAGGACTGCTCCATGGTTAGCTTCTGTATACGTTCGAGAGATAGTTCGTTTGCACGGTGTTCCTTCTAGCATAGTGAGCGACCGCGATCCTATTTTCACTAGCGAATTTTGGAAAAGCTTTCAAGAGGCAGTAGGGACTCAGTTATGTTTGGGCATCGCATATCATCCTCAGACGGACGGCCAGACCGAGAGGGTGAATCGCATTCTAGAGGATCTTTTGAGGCTATGTATCCTAGACTTTGGGGGTACATGGGAAGAGCATCTTCCGTTAGTGGAGTTCGCATATAATAACAGCTTTCAGTCCAGCATTGGTATGGCACCATTCGAAGCTCTTTATGGACGACCTTGTCGTTCACCTACATGTTGGTGGGAATCTACGGATAAGATCTTACTTGGGCCCGATATGATTAGGGAGACTTCGGAGAAGATCGACTTGATTCGAAGGAGGATGAAAGCAGCGCAAGATAGGCAAAAATCTTATGCGGATAAGAGGAAGACAGATCTCAAGTTTGAAGTTGGGGACATGGTCTTTGTCAAAGTGTCTCCATTACAAAACGTTGTTCGCTTTGGGTCCGTTGGGAAATTAGCACCAAGGTTTGTAGGGTCGTTTCCTATTAAGGAGAGGATTGGACGGATGGCGTATAGAGTGGAGTTGCTCGAGAGACTTAGTGGTGTACATGACGTATTCCATGTGTCACATTTGAGGAAGTGCTTGCACGAGACCGCGGAAGTGGTAGAGCCGAGCTTGCTTAGAGAGGTGGAGATAGAGTGTGATGCGACAATTCGACGAGCTCCTACGCGCATTCTTGGGCCGGAGATCAAGAGGTTGAGAAATCGAGAGGTCAGACTAGTCAAAGTGCAATGGGGAGATGATGAGAGTAACGCTACTTGGGAGACGGAAGAGAAGATGCGTTCACGATACCCTTTTCTTTTTGAGGGTATGTCCTTTAATTTCTCCTTTATCGCTTAGCTTGTACTTATCTTATCTTTAGTATATCCTCTCACTAGTATCTTTGACCTTTAGTTAGGATAATCCTATGGTTGAAACATGTATTTGAGACATGTTATGTATGGTGGATGCAAAGTGGATGCAAGTGTTTGCTAGTGGTTGCTCGTGGATGCATATACACACACTATTAGGCACCAGATCGGCTCAGTCACTTCATATTGCATATTGCATACATATGGATGTATTTAGTAAAATGGATGTATAATGGTTGTATTATCATATAGTTGCTGCATTCGGGTGGATGGTTGTGCACGCATATAGAATTAAAATGTATCATTAGGAATCTTTTGCATACATATTGGACGCATGGCACTATCATGAATTGCACTAAGGAGGTCGACTAAATCAGTAGACCGCCTAATTTTGCATTAGATATGGACATATACACACACTGTGCATATAAACATTAAAGCATTAGAAGTCTTTTAAGGACAATGGATGCTGGTGTTTGATGGTTGAGTAGATGGACGATTAGATGATAGGATATACATTCTTCTTGACTTGGAGATTTCGGGGATGAAATCCGTTAAGGAGGGGAGAATGTAACACCCCGTAATTTTATAACATTAAAATTCACAAATTAAAGTATACTTAATTTTTAGAAAATAATTAAGTGAAATGGGTTGCGCAAAGAAATATATATATATTGATATATATATATATATAAATTAAAAATTAAATAAATAAATATGCGAAAAAGTTCAAAATAGCGAATTGGGAGGGGAAATAACCGAACCGGCCCATTTTGAGGTCGACCCAAGCTCCGCTGGGTCGACTAGGGGTTAATCCAGGGTGTTTGGCTGTCAACCCGTGGGCCGATTCGCTCAAATGCAGATTTTGCATTTGATTGGTTCTCATGGTTCAGGGTTAATCTAATGGTCCTAAATAACTTCCTACACCTATAAATACATCCTAATGCTAACCCTAAACCTAATTAAAATAGAATCATTACCGTCGCCATGGAAATCAATGGAGCCGCCGCCAACCAAGAAAGAATAAAAGCAAATTCAATTCCAATTCTCTCAACCCTAAAGCAAAGCAAAACTCTCTCTTTTCTTCTCTAAATTGTGAGTATGATGATCTTAACAAGATTATTATCATTTTAATTAGGTTGAGTTATGAATGGATTATGAGTAGATGATGTGAATTATCATATATGTTGTTGTAAACCCCTTTTGCTATCATGTATATTGTAAATCCAATGTTATGTGATGATGATATCTTATATGTTGTAAATCATGCTATGATGATGTTATGTATGTTGAAAGTTTCTATGCTAAGTTGTGATGAATCATACATGTTAAAAAGGGCATGATGTTACCATCTATTCTAGTTAGTTCATATTAATTAAATCATCATGTTTGGGTTATGTTGATCTATATGACAAGTCACATATGCAAGTTAGATTGATTAGAAAAGTTATGAACATATGCCAAGACATCTATTATGACATCTAGAATTGTGCTATGACATATGTGATATCCTATGCTAGTTCACACCATCATTATGTTGCCTAAAAACCCCATATGCAAGTTTATGTATAGATTTGGGCTATGATCATATCATGTAAATTGAGACATTTAACAAGTTGACACCTTTTGATCCTTAACATGTGTAGTTTATGCAAGTTTCACCCCTATTATGATTAGATTTATTTTAATTGTCTATATGTTGTGATAATTTATCTTTGTGCTAGGTGTTAGACTATACAAGTCTAGCCTATATTATGCGTTGAATAAGCGAACGTATAAACGTGGGGTAGGGGTAATATTAAGGATCTAATATTAAAAAGTTGGGGTGCAATTGATATGATTTTGCATGCCATAAGTGGATGGCCATAATTGAGTCAATTATGGACATCATTAAAAGTTGACTTAATTAATAATTTGAATAGGGAATTATTAAAACTGGGGTAAAAGATTTTAAGTGTTAATCAATGCTTAGGACACGAGGTTGGACTCGTTTGTGACGTAAACCTGCCCGGACCCGCCCGACAAATCCAGTGGTCACAAATGTCAGCCCAATGTGAGAGGTCCTAGGCCTAAACTAAAGCATAACGGTTGTAAAGACACGAGGTTAGACTCTTTTATGGTGTAAGACTGCCCGGACCCGCCCGACAAATCCAGCTGCCATAAATGCCAGTCTAATGTGAGAGGTCTTTATGAGGTTATGGCCTGAATGAATTAAGAAATACTTAACCAGATAAACATGTAAGGTGGGACATGGGGGTTAAGTAGGTGCCTTGGGTGGCATGAGGAATCTAGGGGGTGCTCTTAGTGGCATGTGAAATACGATTAGTAAGACTTAACCAAACACACATGTAAATGAACACGACTAAGAGGGTTAAGTGGGATATACTAGTGACAAGCTTAGGTGGGTAGCTTGTGGGGGCCCATTTCGACCAGTATCCCAAACGTATCTTTGTGGGCTCGACCCAAGTCGAGGACGGGACACACATGCTGGGTTTGACTGTAAGAGGCCAAAACGGGGAGCGGTGGCAACGCAAGTCCAACGGGTTTCATATGCGTGTGTGGACCCGGGTTGGTAGATAAGACGTTGTTGCATCGTGTAGGTATAAGCCGTGCATTCTCCAGTTGTATCGGGTTGCCACTTTAAGGGAGTGATACACCCCACTGTGGGGCCAGCACGGGTATCTACGAGTAGTGTAACACCCCACATCTGTTAAGGTCACTCACAAAGGGAATGCCTTAACTTCAATGGAGTATTATGGGTACTGGAACAGAAATATTACAAGACAGACATATATAAAACAGCGGAAAATAAAGTGGAAGTACTTCAAATCATTTATTAAATATAAATGTTTACAAGAAAAGCCTATGTTTACAAGAAAAGCCCATCAACTTCCAATACCCAATTTTATAGTTAAAATATCTGTCTTGCTCAAAAACAAAGAAGCATAAAAACAAACTGCAGTATTCCCCAATAAAGCAAAGAAAGCCATAGCCAAGAGAAATCCAAGCCATACATGAAAGAGCCTTGGAGCTTGGTAAGATCCGAACTAAGTTGTATTCCCACCCTGTGAACCTGGGGGGGAAACGGAAGAAAAAGAGGCGAAACAAAACGGGTCAGCCATAAAGACTGAGTAAGTCCTAGTGACTTTCAGCATAAAAATGAGTAAAGATAACATGGCATGAATAAACTGAAAGTAAACATAAGCATGATGACAAGGTAGGCAAGATAAACTAAGATAACAAGATAAACTATGATAACAAGATAAACTAAGGTAACAAGATAAACTTCGGGCACGATGAAACAAGCATAACATCCCATAATTCCTATCAAGTATCCCACCGCATGGTTTCTATCAAGAGTAACATCGCAAGGTTTCTAAGGTTTACCATTAAAACTATATCTATTTGCTCTGCACCACCTAAATTGCATCCTCATAAGTGTCTTACATGGAATGATCTGTACTCCTACTAGTATCCCAACTAGTGTCCCGTGTTATATAATAATTACAACGTGATCCCAATCCCCACAATTATGGTAGCCTTCAGGTGTACATCGATTTTGAGGATTCCACCTCGATCACCCTAATGGCCATGTATATATTCGATGCACCCTTACTACCTTATCGATCGGCTCTCTACTTGACCTAGTTCTTGTTTGTGTCACGCGATCCCCTACTTGTAGATACCTGTGTTGGTCCCACCATGGGGTGTATCAAGTCCCATGGTGGCAACCCTGACACAATCAAGATGCACAACTTTATACCTACTGATGCCCAATGGCTAAATTTTCTGCGCCGAAGTGTGTGCACGTCCGCACTCCGTTAGAACCTGCACTGCTGCACCAACCACCGCTAATTTGACCTCTTTTAATCAGCCCAGTAATCGTGCCCCACCCTGCCTAGCTCAGGGTTCCGTTGATACCTAACGTGGGTTACTGCTGAAATGGGTCCCCGTTACTAGGTTTTTCTAATGGTTAAGTCTGTGGGCCTATATTCTCTGATATTACCCACCAACCCCGATGTGTACTTAACCCCGCTACTGATTCAAGCATGTGTATTTAATGGTTAAGTGTATGTGGGCCTATATTTACTAATATTACCCACCAACCCGATATGTACTTAACCCTTCTACTCGTTATGTTACCATGGTTAAGTGTTTACCTTAGTTAACTTAACCTTTCTCGCTTATTATGTTTGATTGGATAAGTGTGGTTTATTAACTTAACCCCGTTCGTCTATCTGGTTACATTGGTTAAGAATTTTCTTGTTAACTTAACCCCATGTGTTACTTAACCCTACTATGCATCACATCAGATTGGTTAAGTGCATGTTAACATAACCCCATCCACTAGTCATATTATAATGGTTAAGTGTTATCAACTTATTCAAGTTAACTTAACCCACCCACTTGTCCTGTTATGTTGGTCGAGTGTTACTACTTAACCGCAACCACTTGTCTAATTACCATGTTATGTTGGTTAAGTATTACTATTCGTATTTCCACATGTCACCCACTTAACCCCCATGTCCCACCACATGTTTATCTGGTTAAGTATTTCTTAATTCATTAAGGCCGTAACCTTATAAAGACCTCTCACATTAGACTGACCTTTATGGCAGCTGAATTTGTCGGGCGGGTCCGGGCAGTCTTACACCATAAAAGAGTCTAACCTCGTGTCTTTACAACTGTTACGCTTTTAATTTGGGCCTTGGACCTCTCACATTGGGCTGACATTTGTGACTACTGGATTCGCCGGGCGGTTCCGGGCAGGTTTACGTCACAAACAAGTCCAACCTTGTGTCCTAAGCATTGATTATCACTTATAATCTTTTACCCCAATTTGAATTTATTTCCCCTATTCAAATTATCAATTAATTCCTAATTTAACGATGTCCATAATTGACTCAATTATGTCCATCAATTAATGGTATGTAAAATCATACCAATTTTACCACAATTTATCTTAGGCCATTAAAGGCAACTTATCTCAATTTATATTTATCCCTCTTTTAAGGCTATTACATGCCAACTACCCAAAACCCACTTAGGCATGTTCATATTAGCCTTTTTTTTAAGACAAAAATTATAATATGTGTTTCAACTACAAATCTCACATAATTAACATATGCCCAAGTTCTAGATTACATATCATTTTTACATATGCCCAATTCATACCAAATCTACATATGTTCAATTCATGCCTGTTTACATGTATGCCAAATTTATATATGCCTAATCTTAGACAATTTACATATATACCAAGTTTCATGCCTTTTTACATATGTCAAGATTCAGAGTTTACATGTTTACAAAGCTATGCCCAATTTACATAGGTCAAATTTTAGCCAAGTTATACATATCAATATTCTTGCCATATTTTTCATAGGTCAAGTTTCATACCAAACTACATGTATTCCATGTTTACCCCAATTTACCCAAGCTAGCGAACTTTAATTATAACGATAATGCCCAAATTCAAATTTCGTGTTAATGGCAATAATAGTACCCAAGTATCCAGTTTTCATATTATGCCTTCGATTCTACCAAACACATATATCCAACAAGGCAATATCCCAATATTTCCCCCGTATTCAATCGCACACAAATCGCAGTTTAGGCCTAGGTCCGAAATTGACCAAGGTTCATCAAAAGAAAACAAATAGGGGAAAAGTGGAATTTTCCACCAAAATAAGATTGGAGAGAAAACATCATCACAGGCATATTAAGATTACAACAGGCTTAATAGATCATGAACTAGACATGAGAGTGAAAATAGAAAAGTTTCCAAGATCCAAGAAGAAACAAGAATAGATCTGGATCGATAAACATACTTAATCCAATTCCACTTTAATTCATGGCCACATTATAATTAAATATTTAAATCGGAAAGCAACTAGAACTTACAGAGAATGGCATATGAATTAGGGAGTGAATTTGTCGTAGAAAGTTGCAGTGTCATTGATCTATCCTCTTGAATTTGTTGTAAAAGCATTGATCTTTGATTTGATTTGGGTTTGAATGCTTAAGCTTTAATTTGGAGACGGCGGCCATGGCTCAAGAGGGATTTTAGCAGCATTTTTGTGTCATATGAATTTGTGTGAGTTAGGCTAGGTCTAGGTGTTATTTTATAGGTGTAGCAATTCATTTCAGCCATCGGATTAACCCTAAAACCCATCCGGACCATCAAAACTCGTCCCGGGCCTCAAAAATGGGTTCTGGACCAACCTAGGCCGACCAAGTCGACCTGTACAGAGGGGGGGGGGGTCGACACTATAGTCGACCTAGGGGGGGAGGGGGGGGGCAGGTCGACTATAGTGTCGACACTATGGTCGACCTGGGTCAGTCTACCAGAAAGTCTGCTGAAATTCTGTTTTGGCCATATCTTGGTCATACGGACTCCGATTTTCGAAAACTCGGACTCTATTTCACGTATTTTTCCGAGAGGAGCGCAATGACGATGTCCATTTTACCTAATTCCTGATTATTGAATTAATTATCCTTATTTTACTATCCTTTCCGTTACGTACATCGTTATCGAACTAATTTTTCTTCTCTTCCATGTATTAATTAATTCTTCTTATGCATCACCATTATTTACCCATCATAAGCATATTTTTATATATTTTATTTCATTTTTAATTATATTAAAAATACGGGGTGTTACATTCTCCCCTCCTTAAAGGATTTCGTCCCCGAAATCTTCAAGTTAAGAAGAATGTGTCCTACCATCCATCATCCATCTACTCAATCATCAATCACAGGCATTCATTGTCCTTAAGAGATTTCTAATGCTGTATGAACATATGCAAGAAGTGTGTGTATATGTTCCTTGTCTAATGCAAATGATCAGGCCTGATTGATCTTCTAAATGCAAAATATATTTAGTGCCATGAGTCCAACATGTATGCAAATAGTCCTAGTCACATAAACACTATATGTGTGCACAAACATCCATCCATATGCAACATTCACATGATAACACATTCAATTTCATCCACAAACAAGTGTAAACACTCATGCATATGCAATATGAAAGGTGATTGAGCCGATCTAGTACCTAATGTGTGTAAATGCATCCACGAGCAACCACTAGCAACCACTTGCAGCCACTTGCAACCATCAATCATAACATGTCTCAAACACATGTTTACACCCAATTGTTCCTATCTAAAGGTATAGTCGAATGATAGAAGCAAGTAAAAACTTTGTGCCCATTAGGCAATGTCAAAACTGGAAATCTATGCCACATATATATATATTGATTAGGAGAAGAACTCTCTAAGCATCAGCCCCGAGGACCGAAATCAACATCAGACTGACACCCAAAGAATTACTCAACCCAACCACTATATATGATTCTAGGAAACTAAGCATGATGGACTCCTTTTAGGTCACAAGGGAATCCCTTCCTAAGACCAACCTGTATCCTATAAAACCCAAAAAGTTTAGTCAAACCAACGAACACCCTCAAGCCCCAACATGTGTTACTAACAGATGAGTCATACTCCCTATGGGGTTTGCAACAGAAATTGGATTGAGGATAGGACCGAGAGGATATACATAAAAGATAGCATGTAAGTAAGCTCTACAGGAAGAGAGGGATCAAGGATATACTCTTAAGAAGAGATATGATGCACGAATCTAGTCTTCAATCTTCTAAGTCGCATTTCCTTGAGCTTAACTCCATTGTGCTTTGTCCGTCTTTAACTTCAAAATTTCGTAGCTTCTTAATTCTTGTTTCCAAAATATGAGTTGGAACCTATTTCACTGTTGCCTCTCGTTCCTCTTTCACTTACTCTACTTCTAGTATACTCGGCTCAAACATAACGGCGTACTCATGGTTTCATGCAAGCTCTCCAGAATTCACTAGTGAATCTTGGATCTCGTCCACTTACTATCAGGTATTCCACACAGAAGAACTATCTCTTGAAAATAAATGCCAACCATGCTGCCAATGTACTTACTAAGGTGATTCTCTACAACTCATGCATAAGCGAAATGACCCATCCGCCTTAGTGGCGAACACTACTCGAGCGGATTACAAATTACCAATAAATGTGTCAAGAGATTCTAGGTAACAAATCAAGATAGAACCCTAAAGGTTACATGCGACTTCGAGGGTATTACCGAGGCAAGTCAAGAGTCTAACTACCCCATTTTTCAAAACCGAGAAGGTCACCCTTACTCGATAACCACTCCATCGCTAGAATCAACCCATAGCCCAAAACATAAACATTACTTCTAGACTCAACACTTAGCATAGACATTCTCAAATCCAAACAAGTCATGAATAAATGAGCCGATTTCCCCAACAGGATTTGAGAAAAAAAATGGGATCCTCTACCATGCTAGTACTAAGGTGCAGAGACTCAAATTTCGAAGCAGAATTAAAAGGATGCGATGTACAAAAAAAAGTTCTAGTGGGATAATAGAAAAGGAAAGATAAACTTTTAACAGAAACGTTACCACTCTCTTAGGTACACTAGTAGTGAGAGCATTCAATTGCCCTCTCGACGATTTTGTCCCTTGCCCTTGTCCTATAATACTTAACTGCATGTCCCTTCTCACTAAAGATACTCTCTCTTGTCATGGGTTTTTCTATTCTTTCACTTAGGCCTCTTTCCTTTCACCTTTTTCCTCCTTCGTGGATTAAGCTATAACAACTAGTTCCTTGTTCTTACTGTCCTTGTATAGTTTGTTGACAAGTCTCTCGAAGCTACCTCCAACGCACGGCAAATCTACCCAACTTGAAATAAGATTAGACGCAGATGGAACTACTGCGGCTACAGACGGAGGTTGGGCACTCCATTGCCCTCCGACCTGTGTCGGATGCCTACGAAACTATGGTGAAAAGAGAGAGAAGAGATTTCAAGAGAGAATCAAAAGATAGTGCATATGGCTTTGGGGAATATGCCTTTTAATCAAAACAAAATTTTCTTGAAAATTTGATTCTTTGTAAATGTTTTGAAGATAATTTCAAAAGGGTTTTGAAAACTTTTGCCCAGTCTGGTAACCTTCTGCTCTTATACCAAATGTAACACCCCACATCTGTTAAGGTCACTCACAAAGGGAATGCCTTAACTTCAATGTAGTATTATGGGTACTGGAACAGAAATATTACAAGACAAACATATATAAAACAGCGGAAAATAAAGTGGAAGTACTTCAAATCATTTATTAAATATAAATGTTTACAAGAAAAGCCTATGTTTACAAGAAAAGCCCATCAACTTCCAATACCCAATTTCATAGTTAAAATATCTGTCTTGCTCAAAAACAAAGAAGCATAAAAACAAACTGCAGTATTCCCCAATAAAGAAAAGCAAGCCATAGCCAAGAGAAATCCAAGCCATACATGAAAGAGCCTTGGAGCTTGGTAAGATCCGAACTAAGCTGTATTCCCACCCTTTGAACCTGGGGGGGGGGGGGGGGGAGAACGGAAAAAAAGAGGCGAAACAAAATGGGTCAGTCATAAAGACTGAGTAAGTCCTAGTGACTTTCAGCATAAAAATGAGTAAAGATAACATGGCATGAATAAACTGAAAGTAAACATAAGCATGATGACAAGGTAGGCAAGATAAACTAAGATAACAAGATAAACTATGATAACAAGATAAACTAAGGTAACAAGATAAACTTCGGGCATGATGAAACAAGTATAACATCCCATAATTCCTATCAAGTATCCCACCGCATGGTTTCTATTAAGAGTAACATCGCAAGGTTTCTAAGCTTTACAATTAAAACGATATCTATTTGCTCTGCACCACCTAACTAGCATCCTCATAAGTGTCTTACATGGAATGATCTGTACTCCTACTAGTGTCCCGTGTTATATAATAATTACAACGTGATCCCAATCCCCGCAGTTATGGTAGCCTTCAGGTGTACATCGATTTTGAGGATTCCACCTCGATCACCCCAATGGCCATGTATATATTCGATGCACCCATACTACCTTATCGATCGGCTCCCTACTTGACCTAGTTCTCGTTTGTGTCACGCGGCCCCCTACTTGTAGATACCTGTGCTGGTCCCACCATGGGGTGTATCAAGTCCCATGGTGGCAACCCTGACACAATCAAGATGCACAGCTTTATACCTACTGATGCCAGTGGCTAAATTTTCTACGCCGAAGTGTGTGCACGTCCGCACTCCGTTAGAACCTGCACTGCTGCACCAACCGCCGCTAATTTGACCTCTTATAATCAGCCCAGTAATCGTGCCCCACCCTGCCTAGCTCAGGGTTCCGTTGATACCTAATGTGGGTTACTGCTGAAATGGGTCCCAGTTACTAGGTTTTTCTAATGGTTAAGTCTGTGGGCCTATATTCTCTGATATTACCCACCAACCCCGATGTGTACTTAACCCCGCTACTGATTCAAGCATGTGTATTTAATGGTTAAGTGTATGTGGGCCTATATTTACTAATATTACCCACCAACCCGATATGTACTTAACCCTTCTACTCGTTATGTTACCATGGTTAAGTGTTTACCTTAGTTAACTTAACCTTTCTCGCTTATTATGTTTGATTGTATAAGTGTGGTTTATTAACTTAACCCCGTTCGTCTATCTGGTTACATTGGTTAAGAATTTTCTTGTTAACTTAACCCCATGTGTTACTTAACCCTACTGCGCATCACATCAGATTGGTTAAGTGCATGTTAACATAACCCCATCCACTAGTCATATTATAATGGTTAAGTGTTATCAACTTATTCAAGTTAACTTAACCCACCCGCTTGTCCTGTTATGTTGGTCGAGTGTTACTACTTAACCGCAACCACTTGTCTAATTACCATGTTACGTTGGTTAAGTATTACTATTCGTATTTCCACATGTCACCCACTTAACCCCCATGTCCCACCACATGTTTATCTGGTTAAGTATTTCTTAATTCATTAAGGCCGTAACCTTATAAAGACCTCTCACATTAGACTGACCTTTATGGCAGCTAGATTTGCCGGGCGGGTCCGGGCAGTCTTACACCATAAAAGAGTCTAACCTCGTGTCTTTACAACTGTTACGCTTTTAATTTGGGCCTAGGACCTCTCACATTGGGCCGACATTTGTGACTACTGGATTCGCCGTGCGGTTCTGGGCAGGTTTACGTCACAAACGAGTCCAACCTCGTGTCCTAAGCATTGATTATCACTTATAATCTTTTACCCCAATTTGAATTTATTTCCCCTATTCAAATTATCAATTAATTCCTAATTTAACGATGTCCATAATTGACTCAATTATGTCCATCAATTAATGGTATGCAAAATCATACCAATTTTACCACAATTTATCTTAGGCCATTAAAGGTAACTTATCTCAATTTATATTTATCCCTCTTTTAAGGCTATTACATGCCAACTACCCAAAACCCACTTAGGCATGTTCATATTAGCCTTTTTTTTAAGACATAAATTATCATATGTGTTTCAACTACAAATCTCACATAATTAACATATGCCCAAGTTCTAGATTACATATCAGTTTTACATATGCCCAATTCATACCAAATCTACATATGTTCAATTCATGCCTGTTTACATGTATGCCAAATTTATATATGCCTAATCTTAGACAATTTACATATATACCAAGTTTCATGCCTTTTTACATATGTCAAGATTCAGAGTTTACATGTTTACAAAGCTATGCCCAATTTACATAGGTCAAATTTTAGCCAAGTTATACATATCAATATTCTTGCCATATTTTTCATAGGTCAAGTTTCATACCAAACTACATGTATTCCATGTTTACCCCAATTTACCCAAGCTAGCGAACTTTAATTATAACGATAATACCCAAATTCAAATTTCGTGTTAATGGCAATAATAGTACCCAAGTATCCAGTTTTCATATTATGCCTTCGATTCTACCAAACACATATATCCAACAAGGCAATATCCCAATATTTCCCCCGTATTCAATCGCATGCAAATCGCAGTTTAGGCCTAGGTCCGAAATTGACTAAGGTTCATCAAAAGAAAACAAATAGGAGAAACGTAGAATTTTGCCCCAAAATAAGATTGGAGAGAAAACATCATCACAGGCATATTAAGATTACAACAGGCTTAATAGATCATGAACTAGACATGAGAGTGAAAATAGAAAAGTTTCCAAGATCCAAGAAGAAACAAGAATAGATCTAGATCTATAAGCATACTTAATCCAATTCCACTTTAATTCATGGCCACATTATAATTGAATATTTAAATCGGAAAGCAACTAGAACTTACAGAGAACGACATCTGAATTAGGGAGTGAATTTGTCATAGAAAGTTGCAGTGTCATTGATCTATCCTCTTGAATTTGTTGTAGAACCATTGATCTTTGATTTGTTTGGGTTTGAATGCTTAAGCTTTAATTTGGAGACGGCGACCATGGCTCAAGAGGGATTTTAGCAGAATTTTGGTGTCATATGAATTTGTGTGAGTTAGGCTAGGTCTAGGTGTTATTTTATAGGTGTAGCAATTCATTTCAGCCATCGGATTAACCCTAAAACCCATCCGGACCATCGAAACTCGTCCCGGGGCTCAAAAATGGGTTCTGGACCACCCCAGGCCGACCAGGTCGACCTGTATAGAGGGGGGGGGGGGTCGACACTATAGTCGACCTGGGGGGGGGGGGGGAAGGTCGACTATAGTGTCGACACTATGGTCGACCTGGGTCAGTCTGCCAGAAAGTCTGTTGAAATCCTGTTTTGGCCATATCTTGGTCATACGGACTCCGATTTTCGAAAACTCAGACTCTATTTCATGTATTTTTCCGAGAGGAACGCAATAGTGATGTCCATTTTACCTAATTCCTCATTCTTGAATTAATTATCCTTATTTTACTATCCTTTCCGTTACGTACATCGTTATCGAACTAATTTTTCTTCTCTTCCATGTATTAATTAATTCTTCTTATGCATCACCATTATATACCCATCATAAGCATATTATTATATATTTTATTTCATTTTTAATTATATTAAAAATACGGGGTGTTACAAGTAGGGAGTCGATCGAAAGTGGGTAGTGGGGTACACCTAGTGGAGATAGGGGCAGACGGCACCTATGTAGTCAGCTAGGAGTACGTAAGGCTATTTATAAATTTCTGTGTGAAGCAAGTGGGATCAAACAATAGGGTGACTGGTGTGGTGCAGTGTAGTAATGTGCGGTGCAGTGTAGTAATCTTTCGTTAGTAATTAGGTGTGCCTTTACTGTTATCTTTAACGTTATCTTAAACGCTATCTTTATCTTCCTAAGAGTTCATAGACATTTACTTGTCTTCCAGCTTATGCCTTAGTCTAGTTATTTTGGTAATAGTATTGTTAGAATTATCATACTCGCTAGACTTTATGTCTGACCCCCTCTATTTCTATCCTTTTTCCCCCTCCAGGTCCTCAGGTAGGGCCCAGCTCTAGTGGAGTTTGATTGAATTGCTTCATCTCTCTTTGGAAAGCTTGGACCGTTGAAGTAAAGTCCAGCTTGTTATCTTTTTAATGGCTATTTATGTAATGGGATTATGTATTTTGTTCTTATGAAGATGGATATTGTACTTGGTTATGATCTATGGTTTTATGATGTAACAAACATGTTTAATTTCCGCTGCAATAAAATGAAGTTTTAGATTTCCAAGTACTATTTACTATCTGTCTTGTTGTAATTTTTCTGTTCTATATTTACTTATAACCTCCATGGAAGTTAATGCATTCCCTTCGTGAGTGACATTAATGGAAGTTGGGTGTTACAAAGAATGCGGTTAGCGCCAATCTTATCATCGCCAGTCTTATCATTATGCCTTCATTAACTGATAAGATCTCTACTCTTCAGAAAGACGATAAGTTTATTCAAACGATTAGCGAGCGAGTTCAAAAGGGAGAAGCTTCAAGCTTCCAAATTGACAGCAAGGGGACTCTTAGACTGTAAGGGCGAATATGTGTGCCATATATTCCTGAGCTCAAAAGATAAGTTATGGATGAATGTCACAAACCTAAACTCAGCATCCATCCAGGAGTAAGAAAGATGCATCACGATCTTAAGCGCACATTCTGGTGGAAGGCGATGAAGAAAGACATTTCCATATATGTTGGCAGATGTTCCATTTGTCAACAAGTCAAAAGCGATGAACAAGAGCTGGCAGGATTGTTGCAACCGCTAGAGATTCCAAGTTGGAAGTGGGATTAAAAATCTATGGATTTCATTGATGGCTTTCCGCGAACTAGATAAGGGAATGATGGTATATGGGTGATTATAGATCGTTTCATGAAGACCGCCCATTTTATTCCTGTCCGATCTAATAGAACGGCTCGAAGTCTGGCGCAGCTTTATTTCAGAGATATTGTCAGACTACGTGGAGTTCCCAGTAGCATTGTTAGTGATCGTGATCCAACATTTGCTAGTAAATTTTGGGAAGCATTCCAAGAAGAGCTAGGGACAAAGTTGAATCTGAGCACCGCTTATCATCCTCAGACAGATGGCCAGACTGAGAGGGTGAACCATATACTCGAAGACTTGTTGCGAGCATGCATTCTTGATTTTGGTGGGTCATAGGAAGATCACTTGCATTTGGTTTAGTTCTCTTATAATAACAGTTACCAAGCAAGCTTGCAGATGTCCCCATTTGAAGCATTATATGGCAGGCCATGCAGATCTCCCGCATGTTGGGTGGAACCAGGCAATCGGTTAGTATTGGGTCCCGACATGATTCGTGAAGCATCAAATAAGGTTGATTTTACTAAGAAGCGTCTTCTGACTACTCAGAGCCAAAAGAAGAGCTATGAAGACTTACGAAGAAGGTATTTAGAATTCTCTGTTGGTGATTATGTATACTTGAGGGTTTCTCCATTGAGAGGAGTAGTTCGTTTTGGGAAGACTGGGAAGTTGGCGTCGAGATTCATTAGTCCATTTCCTATTCTCGAAAGGATTGGAACTCTCGCTTATAGGGTGCAGTTGCCTGACTGGTTGTCAGGAGTGCATGATGTATTCCATGTGTCTCAACTTCGGAAGCATGTACATGATCCAGACTTGATTGTGGAGGAAGCAGCACAACAAGTTTTGGAGATTACCCCGAGCTTAGCAATAAGAAGGAAGCCAGTGAAAATTGTTGGCAAAGAAACAAGAAGTCTGAGGAAAAAGAGGATCCACTTAGTCAAAGTGCAGTGGAGCGGGGATCCTAGAGACTGTACATGGGAGACTGAGGATAACATCAAATAAGCTTATCCCAAGTGCAGAGTGGATATCTCCAAGTAACGCTTGTGTAGAGGTACATTTACAATATTTTGCATTTTCCGTTTTGCTTCCTACTTTACTATTGTTTCCTTTTCGGGGACGAAAAGTTTTTATGTGGGGGAGACTGTAACAACCCGGAAAATCAAAACCAATTTAAAATTTTTATTTTAAGGAATTTTGTTGGAAAATGTGCCAAAATTTAAAAATTCCATTTTTAAATAATATTAAAGCTATTAAAATAGTCATTTTACAAACGACCTCCGTTTTCAGCGAAACCATTTTAGTCGGATCCGTAATGTCAAATTATTGCTAAGTTTAATTTTCCATAATTTTTGGAATTAATATGTGAGTGTGATAAATTAAAATGTGCTCGTTAATTTCTGTTGAATTTAATCGACCGTTAAAAAGGTCATTTTTCAAACGGTCTCTTAATTCGATGAAATTAATTTTTTTAGGACTGTATCGTCAAAACGTAGCTAGATTTATTTTTCGGGAATTTTTGGAGTCCGTATGTGGCCCCGGTGAATTTAAATGTACGATCAAATTAAATAATTAAATGATTTACATTTTAATTTAAAGAAAACAGACTGAAAACAATCGATTGGGCTGACGAGACCTAGCCCATTATGTCCGGAATGGGGGTATTTGGCTGCGGATAACTCTCGTTAGGCTGAATTTGGAGCTATTGAGGATTAATTGGTTTATTTGCAAAACTAGAAATTAAATATTATTTTATTATAAATACACAAGACAAATAACCTAAACCCTAATCCTAAGCCGCCGCCATCTCCTTCTGTTCATGGCTGAAAACACTCCAAACTTCACCCATTAAAATCCTACAATCCTCAAAGTAAAATTCCCCCTTCCTTTTGACAATCTTGGAGCTCTCTCTTCCCTCTTCAAATCCGTACGGACAACCTCCCTTGTCGTCGAGTATCCAGCGATTTCCAGCGCCTCCAACTGCCGCCGTTTGCAGCGCCGCCCACCCGCCTAGCCACGATCACATCCACCACCGTGGGGTCCACTTGGAGCGTCTTCCTCTCCTCTTTGACGCTGTGGTGTCGGATCGTCGAGGAGTTGAGCGATTGGATCAAAAACTGTTGACCTAGAATTGAACAATAAGGAAAACTTGCGGCATTGTTATCTGTAAAAGAAGAATAGGGTATTTTTCCAATTTAATTATTTAATTAATTAATTCAAAATGTTATTTACGCAAATAAATTCATATTTTATTCATACGAATACAGACAATTTCAGAACCGTTGGGATCGTGAATTCGAGATCTACATTTCTGGACAGACTGGAACGAATTTGGGGCAAATCAGATTTTGGGAAAATTTCAATTCTGAATTATACCGAATTAAAGATCATTGTAAGAATTCTATTTTTTTATATAATTAAAATTAACTAATTATGATTGTGTTATTACCAATACACTGTTAAATTCTAATTGTTGTTATACGTGATTTGATCTAGGCTTGATGTTGTTATGTAGATCAACTGATTTGATGATTGTTGTGTTGAAACAAAATAGTTGAAACAAAATAGTTGAAACAAAAATATCAATTTTTGTTGAATAAAATAGTTGAAACAAGAATATCAATTTTTGTCAAAATATAATTTGTTGAGACAAAATTTACATTTTTGTCAAAATATAAATAGTTGAAACAAAATTTACATTTTTGTCAAAATATAATATGTTGAGGCAAAATTTACATTTTTGTCAAAATAAAATAGTTGAAACAAAATTTACATTTTTGTCAAAATATAATAGTTGAAACAAAATTTACATTTTTTCAAAATACAATAGTTGAAACAAAATTTACATTTTTGTCAAATCAAAATAGTTGAAACAAAATTTACATTTTTATCAAAATATAATAGTTGAAACAAAATTTACATTTTTGTCAAAATAAAATATTTGAAACAAAATTTACATTTTTGTCAAAATAATATAGTTGAAACAAAATTTATATTTTTGTCAAAATATATTTTTTTGAGACAAAATTTACATTTTTGTCAAAATAAAATAGTTGAAATAAAATTTACATTTTTGTCAAAATATAATTTGTTGAGACAAAATTTACATTTTTTTCAAAATAAAATAGTTGAAACAAAATTTACATTTTTGTCAAAATAAAATAGTTGAAACAACAAAATTTACATTTTTGTCGAAATAAAATTTGTCAAACAAAAATATCATTTTTGTTGAAATTAAATAGTCAAAACAAAAATGACATTTTTGTTAAATAGATTTGTGTTAAAACAAAAATATCATTTTTGTTAAATATTTTTGTTTTAAAAAAAATAACATTTTTGTTAAATAGATTTGTGTTAAAACAAAAATAAAATTTTTGTGTTAAAACAAAAATAACATTTTTGTTAATATATTTGTGTTAAAAGAAAAATAACATTTTTGTTAAATAGATTTGTGTTACAACAAAAATATTCATTTTGTTAAAATTAGAATTGTTAACAATATGAAGTATCACCTTTATTCATTTTGTTAAAATAGAATTGTTAACAAAATGAAATTATCACTATTATTCATTTTATTAGAATAGAATTGTTAACAAAATGAAGTCGTCACTTTTATTTATTTTATTGAAATGGAATTTTAGATAAAATGAAGTTGTCACTTTTATTCATTTTATTAAAATAGAATTGTTAACAAAATGAAATTATTACTTTTATTCATTTTGTTGAAATGAAATTTTCAACAAAATAGAAATATCATTTTAATTGTGTTGTTGAAATAGAATGTTCGACAAAATAAAAATATCAATTATTGTTAGAATTAGATTTGTATGCAAAGGAAAATGGCATTTTTATCATTATGTTATATATTAGAATTGGTATACAAATCAAAGATACATTTTTATTGTTAAGTTATACATTAGATTTGTATACAAATTAAAGATATATTTTTACTGTCAAGTTATACATTAGAATTGTATACAAATTAAGGAGACATTTTTATACGTTAAGTTATACATTAGATTTGTATACAAATTAAAGAGACATTTTTACTGTCAAGTTATACATTAGAATTGTATACAAATTAAGGAGACATTTTTATATGTTAAGTTATACATTAGAATTTGTATGCAAATTAAAGAGACATTTTTATGTGTCATGTTATACATTGAAACTATATACAAATAAAAATATTTCTTTTTATTTGTTAAAGTAAAAAAAATAGAAATTGCACACAGATAATGAAAATAAAAATTATCTTTTTATTTGTCATTAGCAAAAATGTCATGTAAATAAAATACATTTTATTTGACATTATAAACATGTAGGAATGGTTATGCAAAATAAAACATTTTTTTCTTTGGCATGTTAAACACGTTAGTGAAATCATCGATATATATATATATATATATATATATATAAATTAAACGAATCGCGCACGGTAGTTTGCGTTTCGGAATCGTAACTTTAAACGATTATATTGAAAGATCCGACCGTCGGATTTTCCCAAAACTGGAACCGTTAGGTCCGCTTTGGGAAGATCTTTCCAATGATATAAATTTTGTTAAAATCCAACGGTGAGATTTCGAGAAATGTGTAAATCAGATTTCGGTAAAAACAGTGCTAGGGCCGCCTATTGACCCGAAGCGTCGTTAAGTTAAATTGGGCTATTTTTATGTAAATAAAAATAGCGATTAATCGTTATAAAATAATATTAACGATATGAAATGATTTAAATTATATATATGCGAGAATTATTTGAAAAGACCGAGTTCAGTCTCATTACAAATAATTATACGACGATTTAAATCAAAGATATTGAAGACAGTGATTGAAGACCGACGATCTTCACATCGGATGGATGACAACTGATGCCCGGCATTGGGTAGCTCCCAGTAAAGGATGAAAGTGGTAGTTGTCCGGACGTACTTGCTGATTGTCTGGATAAGCGAGCACCTCTCTTTTGTATTGGACATACGGGACGAGGGATAAGGTATCTCCTGTTTCATTCAGACCCAGGACGGACATGTAAATAGATGTATGTCTGACATTGGATTTCATTCTATGTAAATTGATTTCTATTTAATATATATCTGTTTGGTGGCGGAGAATTTATTCTCTTGCTTAACACCCTTCTCTAAGACGCGCGAACTCAGAGGTTATATATTGATAGTTATTGATCGCATATCGTGGATTGTCAATGTGGCATGCCAAGATGCAAATGATCAAGGCTTTTGTTGAAAAGAAGAGCCTTATGGTTGATGATCAAAGAACAACCCATTTAGGCATAGCTTTATGTATAGCGTTACTTCGCGAGCCTCACACCCCGGTATGAGTCAAAAACGAGATCGTAATTGCAGGGAGTGCACACGTTTCTTTCTAGCTAGAAGTGGTGTCATGGTATGGAGCCCAGAAATTTTTACTTATGTGGATGATGGATTACGAGGCCTCAGATATATTGGTCGATAGTGGCCAATTGATAGGTTCAATAGGACCGGTAAATGTGTGTTCAGGCATAATTAATCAACTATGGTATATTTGTGGACCAACCTTGAAGATCCAAAGGTTCACTGCGAGGAATTCTGAGGCATTTGCTAGAGTGTCTCGAATCAGTGAGGAGCCATCCCTAGCCTCGACTCATGATGGAAACCCAATTTCCAATACAACATTACGGTTTTGATTGTAAACCTATATATGGCGACATAGTAGGATGGGGTGCTATGCCGTCTAGGATTGATACATTTACTTTGAAAGTATTTTAAAATTGATTAGACACTAATAATAATATTTATTATTATTTTATACGTATCAAGCATGTTTGATCATTATAAGGTAAAACTCTATCATCAGGTTTGCGTTGCATTGTGTGATGGGACTTGAGTCTTATAATGAGTTCATTTTTCAAAAAAGCATTGCGTTGTTTTTAATAAAAATTTATTTAATTTATGCACTGGCAATCCAATGGAGTGAACCCATTCCGAGTTAGCGGCGTGGTCCTGTGATTAGCCATATTGTTAGATAAGTTAGGAAAGATTTCTCGTACCAGTCCCTTGACTGACTCGTAGTTTGTTTCACTTTGCAAACTCGGGTGCCCTCTTTTTTACACAGGCATCCAAGTGACAGGTTCAGGTTATTTTGGACATGTGCTGGATTGGAGATGCTTATGGAAGGAAGACGAAGATCATTTCTATCTTTTATTTCCAATTGAGACATTTTAGACATCATTTATCCATATTGTACTTGATGGTGTTTTAGACTTATTTCTATTCGCTGAGACTTTCTATATGCTAAGTTGTATCCTATAACTATCCCACTCTGATGTTCTGGTGTTGTGATGTTGATGACATTTCTATTTCCGCTGCTATGAGTTATGTGTTATGCTGTTATCTGAGATCTGCTGTTGTTGCAAATATGTTATATTCCAATGATTATCCTTGCTTTCGTACTACGAGAGTTTGGGGTTATCACAGTATTGGTTAAGCCTGGTCAAAATTTTTGGCAGTCTTATATATATAAATATAAATGTCTGTTCAAAACCACGTGTATAGCGGTGTGTATTTTTTCACCATATCTTTCTGCAAACACTTAACTGGCAAATTAAAGGAAATTAAAACCCTGTTCGTCCTTTTACCTACATGTTTACTGTAAAAATGAAAGCAACTGTTCCCTTTTAAAAAAACCCATCACTTTTGTTCCACATTTGTTTTGAAACCAAGCATACTCCAAGGCTAATAAATGGCCTGCAGATTCCCGTCTTCTCCTTGCAACTTCTCCTAATCTGTTCCTCTTTTCACAAACATTTCAATTGCAATAATATTTATCTCGATGAGTTCTTCATTTTGAATGGCAGTGATGAGACGATTCGAGGTGTGGTGGCCGAGAATCCACTCGAAGCAACAGCGGGTTTGTTAGGTTTTACAGGAGAACGGTATCATTAAATTCAATGCAGTTTCAGGTATGGGCGGAGATGCTGAAGGCACAGAGGGTGGCGCCATTTGATTGACGTCAAGGGGTCAGATTTTGATGTGGTTGTGGAAGAAGGGTTATGGTCTTTTGTTGAAAACTGGATTATGCGTGGTGTAAGATAATGTACAGTGGTGAAGAACAGTATTGACGCCTGGGTTTGTTGTTATGCATGCATGAGGTATTGTTGCGGCGTGAAGAATTGAAGTGGTGTGTGGTCAGTGGAAGGTGGAATGTGAAGCGTACAGTTGTTTTCAGTATGAGAAATGAAGACCAGTTGGATGGACACATGATGGGTTGATGGATGTAAGGTACAGAAACAGAGAGAAGAAAGGGAATTTTGGCTTTGGAATGTTTGAACGCGAAGCAGTAGCAGGGCCCAGAACGAAATATTCAAATGAAGGAATGAAAGAATATCGACCTATATTGGTTTAACCTAAGTAACTAATTTAATATTTTTAATTAAGGAATTGTTGTAACTAAATTATGTTTCGAACGTAGCAGGGGCACAGAAAACAAAAGAAAGGAGCAGTGTACTGGAAGTAAACAAGAACGAGCTGTTGTAAACAAAGGGAAGGGAAGACGGCTATTCTGGGTAACAGTTAATTGAAACCGCAATGGGTTTTAAGATATATAATTTAACTTTTTAAAATTTTAAATTAAGAAATTTAATTATAATATAACGTATAGGTGATGAACAGAGCCGACCCTGAACATGGTGTGGCCCTAGGCGAAAAAAATCCAATGTGGGCCTAGTTTTGTGAAAAAACAGCACCTAAAAAAAGATAGAAACGTAAGTTATACTATAAGAAATTACAAAATCCTAGCAACAATCAAGCAGCCAGGGATTGAACTCAGGTTGCCTGATTTAGGGAGAAGTGTAATTTCCACTCAGCCAAGCGTACTTCACATTTGGGAAGCAAACACCACCGGTTTTAATTTAAAAAAAAACTTATGTCTGAGGCCCCCACATCCTACTTCTTCTTCCTCCTTGGTCGGAGGCCTTAGGCGGCCTCTTGGTCCGCCTATACCCAGTGTCGGCTCTGGTGCTGAAAAGGGAAGAACTGCATGAATAAGAAACGCGGAGGGAACCAAACAGTAATGTTGCAGAAGGAACAGTCGGCCTTATATAGGTGCGAATCAAAACAATTAAGATCTAATTAATATTATTTAAAGGAAAATTGAGTATTATTATTTAAAAATCGTGTTAATATCAATTTCGAACTGGGTTCCTGTAACAGCATGAAGGAATCAAAGTAGGATACGAAGCAGTAGTCACGAACACTCAGAGAAAAGGCTAATCTATTGTTAAGCCATTAATTAAAAGTAATTAATTATAATTAATAAATTGTTAATTAAAGAAGGAATTATTTAATTTTTAGATCATATAAATCTTGAACGCTTATAATGGTATAACCCATGCATATGCGGATAGCACCAGCCCAGACAAATTGAAATGGAACTGTATTGACGAACATGACATTTTGGAATTAGTTTGAATGGAACTAGAGACTGCTGGAGATTTTAATTAAATTAAGCATTAGTTTAATTTAATTAAAACGAATCACTTAGCACAAATGGAAACTCGGTGAGTACATTTCACACAGTTTTATCACACTTATGTTTTATAAGTCGGGTTTAATTTTTGTATGCTATGGGTGTTATTATTGGATGATTGTTGATTATACATTCACATATTGATTGAACTGATTAAATTAAAAATTTGTTTAATTTAATTGAAAACCCAATCGTTATATTTAACGATTATTTCCAATAGAGGTAGCTTACCTTATTGGTTACGTTTATAGTAATATAAATGTATTAAAATTTATAGTTGGATGTTTACATTGCTGTTATTAGTTGATTGTTGAACTTTATTTGTTGAACTGATTATTTCAGTCTACCATGCTATATCATCATATATGTTGATAGGACGTGAAATTGGATGACACAAACCCTTATTTCACAGTTTTGGTATTTTAGCAGCAATTTGGTTTTGAATACCATTGTAAAACCAAGAAATTTCTAGAATCAATTTTAAAAACAAATATGAAATGTTTTCAGATTTGTATCTTTTTAAGGTGTTGATTGTCGACATGCAAATCGACGCAGTTTGATTTATAAAAACTTATTTTCTAACTGGAGTAAAGTTTTAAATTTTATATACTTTTATATAAAGTTAGAATCTCTATTTTAAATCAATATTTTATATTGTTTTTTATAAAATAAATACAAATGTTGAATTTTGATGTTTTTAACAAGTTTATAAACGAAGTAAGCCGTATTAACCTATAGGTAAATATTTTGAGATAATTATTTTTAAGATGATTAAGTGATAATATTAGATTAATTATATTAATCTAATGAGGATAAATAATTTGAAATCAGTTAACCAGTAACTGATGGTTTTTATTTTGACTAAATGAACGGTTAAATTGGTAATTAGCTATTAGATTAGTTGGTCTTCAATTAATCTAATGAAATAGTTAGAAAATAAAGGGTTTAAATTAATAAGATTTCTCGAATACTAGCTATTATTTTTAACGATGTCTATTGAATTAATATATTTAGTTATTAATGAAATAAATTATTTTACTTCAACAATGATGAGGTTAATTTATATCATTTTATTCAAAATGATTGCTTCTTAAATAAAATTCATTTAAGATAGTAGTTGAGTTTACAAGGAGAGTTAAAGGAAAATTAGGCTTGAGTTGCAATTGGAAATGAAAGGGAATTTTGAAAAGGAAAGGATATGTTTTATTAAATCATATTTAATTAAATAAGAATTTGAGATTTCAAAGTGGTATTGGTTTGAAATGATAAAAGATGTTGAAATATTTTTTTAATTCTATAAAAGGAATATTGCAAAATATTTGCAAGGTTTTGAAGAGCAATAAGAATTTATTTATTAAATATATAAATGTGTTAAGAAAAGGGTTAACAATATTGAGAAGGAATCCAACACGTTGTTTATAAATGATAACTTGAGATATTTTGTTTAATAAACTTATATACTTATAAAAAGGAAATTTGTTTCAAATTTGGAAATTAAATAATGTTTTACAAACATTTTGCAAACTATATTTATAAATGAATATTCGATATATGTTGTGAGATATTTTTCTTAGTAAAGTATAATGGTTTTGTGAATATTCTTATTTTAAATAAGAAGAAAAAGGCTGTGTTTCAAACATTGAAGAATTCTGAAGTTTTGGTTAATAAATATTTTGATTAAAGAGGCCATGTGAAGCTATGTACTGAACCAATGAATTCATTTTATTTATATGGTTAAATGGATGTTTATTTTGATAGTTAAATAACCGACTATCAAAAATCTGGCCTATTATCGATTGTTGGTACGTAAAGACCGAGATCAAATTTATATTCGAAAACCATTCCGACCGGCATATACATAAACGTTGAAGATGTCTGAAGATGATCAAGATGGAGCATTTGAAGACCCATAGAATTTCATAAAACGGAAGAACTACATAAATTCTTTAGATGATCCCTAGAGATATACCGTGATCTTGTCATGATTGAAATCTATGGTTTTGTAAGGACTTCTCGCTACTGATCCTTGGGGTGATTCCTATATATGATGAAGTAGGAGTGCGCCTTCGGTTCATCCTATTCTTGGGTGATTGTATAGAATAAAGTATGATAGAATGTTTCCTGAGGGCCACAAACATTGATTTTTACAAATATACCAAGTTTGGTGGCGGAGAAGTTCTCTTACTTAACAACCAAAGTATATTTGTGGACGTCAATTAGTGATTTGTCGGATCTGAAGATGTGGAATTCAAAGTTATTGAGTTTTTTCTGGAAGCTAATCGTGACCTCAAGCCTCATCAATCGGGAAATGACGAAAATCGGCCAGGCAGCATGGCTAAGTGGGTCATTCCCAATTAGGGTATATCATCACTAATCTAGAGAAAATTGTTATTTGTTCTTTCGCTTCTGTATCTCCTGGGAAATGGTTATGTTGTTAGCAACCGTTGGTGACAATATATTCGATACACTCAAGCTAAATGAGTGGTCGTTCATGTGTGGTCGGGTTAAAGATGTTCTTGTGAACCCCAGTGTATCATCTCTAGCGTACACTGATTGGTCGGGTTACAAGATGTTCTTGTGAACCCCAGTGTATCATCTCTAGCGTACACTGATTGGAAGGTGGTCCCATACCTTGTTATAGTTGGAATTCATTCTCCAATAAGAGTCATGCGGTTTTTGATTATATACTATATATATGTGGAGCGTGAGATGTAAGTGTTCTGCTAAATGGTTATTTATTTGTGATTTGATAGACACTATTATAATATCATCATATTTGTTATATAAAAAATGGTTTGGGTTATAGTAAGTTAAAAACCGTCTGTGTTTATGTGTGGATTGGTCTTACTGTTATCCTTTTCTTTCAAAGGATTTTCTAAAGTTAAACAAGTTGGATGATACCCTATAACTTAGTGAGCTTACTCATGCTGGTTACCAGACTGATCCGTACATTTGTAATGCTCGGGTTGGACCAAGTTTATAGGTTCAGGATAGGATGCTACAAATTTTAAAAGACAGGCTAAAGGAGTCCAGACATATTAATATTTATTCCGTTGTGCATTGTATATGAGGATATACTATTATAACTGACCAGATTGTCTATTGTACTCTGATGAATGTAAGTATTTATAAAAGGTATTTACGAAGGTATTTCTGTATTATATTTGTTCCGCTGCGATGTGAAACTCTGTGTTGTTATCTACTTCTATTCTAATATTTCTTCCTTTCTTCTCTCACCTTTTAATTTCTTTCTATTAACTATCCGCTTTCCCGTGCAATTTGGGTTGGACAGAAACGTAATTAGTCGACTCAAAGGGTACGGAAAAGAGGGCCGTTACATAAATGTAAGTATTTAGAATTTAAATTTGATTTGATTTTACTTATTTAATAAGACGATTCAATCTTGAAATAAATCTGCTTTGATTTAATTGATTTAATGAAGTCTAGGTTTAAATTAAAATTTAAACTTGTTTGATTTAATAAAATTTGATTTTGAATTGATGAATGTCTAATTCAATTTGAGTTTTAAGACTTGATTAATTTGTTTTATGATAAAGTAATATTAAATGAAATTATTAAATTTAAAGATTTGGTATTATTAATTTGAATTTTCGTGATGGAACAAATCAATTGAGTTTGGATTTGAACTTAAGTTTATATTAAGACGGATTTGTAATGTTCGATATTGGACCAAACTGGATTAAATTGGATTTTTAAATGCTTAAAATAATATTATTTTATATTAACTACTCTATTTTTTCAAATACACAAACTCTTTTATATATAATTATTTTAAATTAAAATATTTTTCATTATATTAAATTTTAACAATTTAGTTTTTATAATTATTTTAAATTTAAAATATTTTATATTATATTTATCTAATTTACTTTAAGTTATTTTAATTAGAATATTTTACTCTTAACTATCAACTATTTGTATTTAATATTTATGGATTATTTAATTTAAACTATTGTATATATAATTTTTTTTTACCATTTAACAATAAAAATTGTTGATTTAAAGCCAATTTCCAATCTGAGCAATTGAGTCCAATATTTTAATAAATATCTAGATGAGATACGTGTAATATGATATCTAGATTGAGTTGAAATTGGAAATGAATCTTCTTGAAATATGGAAATTTGAAATTGATGTTTGTTACTACCGAAAATTGACAATGAAATAGGTTGATGACGAAGGGGTATCGGGTAACCGTAAGCACACAAAAATCCTTCAGAAAGCAAGGTCAAACACTAAGAGAGGTCAAAAATAGGGAGAAATATTTCGAAGGGAGCATCAACTGAGACTTATCCCCGCTACCAACTAATGGTGAAGGGGCATCCAGTAAACACAAACCTGAAAGAAAGATCCGAGAGCTGCATAAACTTCCACCTCATTAGGGGTAAATAATTCAAAGTCTACAGATTTCCGACACAGTCTATCCAGCGGAACATATTCGTTAGAGGAAGCTTTGTAATGAGAGGGCATCTGAGTCAGAAGCTAAGAAAAAGGGGTGAAAGAGTTCCGCTAACAGAAGCCTAGAAAGGCGAAAGGGAGTGTCGGCATTAACCCGCTTAACGCTAATACAACAGGACGAGAAAATATCAAGAATATCAGGTTGAAGGTACATAAAAGAGTCTATTTCCGCAACGCCATCTGCATAAAATATCAAAGAATACATTATCAAGAGATATCCTCCGGAAGACCAAACCATCCTAAAAGCTTTACCGACTGGACGACTGAAACCCCTAGCGGAGAAGCAGGCTATCCATCCTAAGCCACTTAGTACAAGCCACTTAGTACAGACACCGACATCAATTTCAAACTAAAAACCATCTACGAACATCAAGAAAGCAAGCTTCTCTAAGTATTCATAGGAAGGCCGGGAGTTAACATCGAAGAGCCTACACCTGGAAGCTGCTACAAAGAGTCCAAATACCTTCCGAAAGATATTGTATCGTCAATTTCATATCCATCCTAAAGAAGCCGCAAATAACTGGAACCCCTACTTCAAAGGCCATAACCAGTACCACAAAAGCGAAAGGAAGCCAAACATCCGAAACCAAGGGAAAAAGGCAGTCGATAAAAGCTCTTATAAGCCAAATAGCCCAACAATAGAAAGGAATCCAAATCCGCTATAAATAAGACCCCAATGACCATATCCCCAAAAAAGAAGGAAAGACGAAAGGGGGCTTCCACAAAAAGGGGGATTACTCTTTTTCCAATTCTTCTGAGATCAGGAAGAGGTCCACATTCTCCTCCCTCTAAGATTGTAGAGAATAAACCCTAATTTGTAAACCAATCTAGGGAATCGTTTATGTAATATCCTCTATGAGTGAAATCATAAAAACCCTTCAACTGGACGTAGGTTCAAGCCGAACCGAACCACTATAAAATCGTGTGCTCTTGTTCCTTTTGTGTACTGTTTAGCTTTTCAACTTATTGCTGTAAGTATTCTGTTGTGCCATCAGGTTCTCGAAAGATCCTTGAACAAGTAGTCAGGTTCTTGGCTACCTGATGCTTTTCTGATGAGGAAATCCTTCTATCAAAGAAACGGTGCATTAGCTCAAGCAAGGAGTCGAATTATCCTATTTCCTCCCCCTTGGATCACCCTCTTAGATCCATCTTGAGTATTGACGAAAAATATCGTTCACATTTTGGTGCTAGAAGGAGTGCTTAATCCTCCGGTCCTGTGGTTGACAACCACATATCTACCTGAATTGTTCCGTCCTGGGTTGGATTAAGTATTGAAGAAGCGAGGTCGTAGACAAAGAATCCCGAAAAGGAGCTTCTGAGTACGAGGTTATTACTTCAAACATCGTTCGTTTTTGCTTTTTGGGGAAAATAGGAAAGGCTCCCAGCAACCATCGAAAATGGTTATAACAAAAGGAATTTGGAGACAAGATTCCAACACATCAACTGCTTTAGAGAACAACAAACTTTCGGATATTAGCTAAACAAATCCGGAAATCAGAGAACCATCAGATTTAAAAGGAAGGAAGGATAATGAGCTGGAAGCACTATGTTTGGCTCTACATATTGATGCTACTGTAAGGTCTATTAAAGAGACCTCAGCCCGAAGAACCTCGACATTAACTTATATCAAGTGAAATCAGGGACGAAGACATCCTCTGGGTTTGACAGCCGAACCAGATCCTCGCTAGATCCACACGTTAGTTTAAGGCCATAGAAAAACAACCGCGCGTCAACAGTGGATAAAACCCAGTCGTTTGGTCAACACGCTGTAGGAGCAGGCAAGCCTTCGATTCTGACACAATCTTTGAACTTGAGTTTTGTAAAAGAGGGAGTCAAGAGAAGCGAGACCCTGAAACGACGACTGCTTAGAGTGAAGGATCTGGAGGGTGGAACTCGATCACCAGGTTCTTCGAAAGACGTCGAACCAGAACATGGAGATGAGCTCAAATCTACAAGGGAATGTATAGCCAAGTAGATTTCAGAAGTAAAAGAGAAATCTTATTTAATGCCTTCCAAGAAAAGAAGGACTAGTCCTATAGACAAAAGGTGTGATGAGAGCCAATGCTACGAGGGTAAAGAGCAATCTGGAAGTCCAACTACTGGGGAATCTAGTCCCGAAAAGCCGGACCATGGAGATTTGGAAACTTATCTTAGAAACATGGCGGAGAAAACCATAAGGAATTTGTTCGAAACCAAAGGGGTAAGAGTCTTAGGTAAGCATATCAATGACAGTGAAAGAGTAGCACCCTTTACTGATGAGATCAAAAATACAATGATATCACCACGTATGAAAGCCCCAACCATGAAATATTATGGAGCTTCTGATCCGGACGATCATCTCATGGCCTTCAATAACTATATGGACGTTTATGATGCTTCTGGTGCTATACGATGTTGAATATTTCCAATAACGTTTTGAGGGGCGACCTCCAAATGGTACTGACAATATCAAGAGGGTACCATCCATTCATGGAAACAATTCTCTCATGAATTCTCAACATATTTCTGCATTTGGAAAGATCTGACCGTGGATTGTATGATACCTGCGAATATAAGGCAAAAACCAGAAGAATCTCTGAGTAGTTACTTGGGAAGGTTTAAGGCAGAGGCTCTAAAAGTAGATGACATGAACGACCGAGAGAAACTTATCACTGTTTATTCTGGTCTAATTAAGAATACACCATTCCGGAAGGAGCTATATATTCGTGGATGTAGAAGCATGCAGGACTTATACCTCCAGGCAGACAAATTCATTCATATGGACGAGTTCGATTATTCGTGAGGAAGCTCAAACAAGAAGGGGGATCCCGACAAGAATCCTGAACCTCATTCAAGCGTGAAAAGAAGGCATAGAACTTCCAAAGCCAAAACTTCAAACTATGCTCATGGAAGATGCTACAATTGTGAATCAAAGAATCACTGTGTTAATCAATGCCGCGAGCCGCGCACATGCAGCACTTGCCGAATTCCTAGTCACATAACGTCAATGTGCCCTATACTTCAGGAAAACAGCTAGAAATCGTGAAGGTCTGGTAACATCTCTATTAACTCTAGCATCACATTAATGCATTTAGAGAATACTCAAGCATACTTGCAATTTTTAATGTGTCAACATCACCCCCTTACTTTGATCTACATGCTCACGCGAGCTGTTCGGCTCGTACTTAAAGCGCTACGTGATCACGCGAGTTGTGTACTCGCCCGTGAGATGTGTTCTCGCCATGAACTGTGTGTTTACCCCCGCGAGATGTGTTCTCGCTGTGGACTGTGTGTTTGCACCCGTGAGTTGTGTACTCACCCACGAGATGTGTTCTCACTGTGAACTGTGTGTTTGCATCCTAGGCACGTACATCCTCTACCTACAAATCTCATCCAGCGGAAGGGAGCAGAAGCTCTAAGGGAGCACTCGGAGCACGTACAACCTCTGCTTAAATCTCATCCCACAGAAGGGAGCAAAAGCTCGAAGGGAGCACTTGGAGCATGTACAGCCTCTGCTCAAATCTCATCCCGTAGAAGGGAGCAAAAGCTCGAAAGGAGCACTTGGAGCACGTACAGTCTATGCTCAAATCTCATCCTATAGAAGGGAGCACTCAGAGCACGTACAACCTCTGCTCAAATCTCATCTCGTAGAAGGGAGCAAAAGCTCAAAGGGAGCACTCGGAGCACGTTCAGCCTCTGCTCAAATCTCATCCCGCAAAACGGAGCAAAAGCTCGAAGAAAGCACTCGGAGCACGTACGACCTCTGCTCAAATCTCACCCCACGGAAGGGAGCAAAAGCTTGAAGGGAACACTAAAAGAACGTACAACCTCTGCTTCACAAATCAAATCTGAAGGGGATACCAACTTCGTTATAACGGAAGTGGTTCCAATCTTCTATCATTTAAATACCCGAATCTGGATTCGGTTTGGGACTTCTATTACATTATTACCGGAAGGGGTTCCTGTCTTCTATCATTTAAATACCCAAATCTAGGTTCGGTTCGGGACTTCTATTACATTAGAACCAGAAGGGGTTCCCGGTCTTCTATCATTTAAATACCTGAATCTGGGTTTAGTTCCGGACTTCTATTACATTAATACCGGAAGGGGTCCCGGTCTTCTATCATTTAAATACCTGAATCTTGGTTCGGTTCGGGACTTCTATTACATTAATACCAGAAGGGGTTACCGGTCTTCTGTCATTTAAATACCCAAATCTGGGTTCGGTTCGGGACTTCTATTACATTAATACCGGAAGGGGTTCCCGGTCTTCTATCATTTAAATACCCGAATCTAGGTTCGGTCCGTGACTTCTATTACACTAATACCAGAAGGGGTTCCCCGTTTTCTATCATTTAAATACCCGAATATGCGTTCAGTTCAGGACTTCTATTACATTTTAGAATCATACTTACGATCTTTAAACCAGTAACACTGGAGGAAGTTGCGATCTCCCATCTCTTTAAATACCGGAAGGGGTTCCCGGTCTTCAATCTTCAATTGACCAATTAAGGGGTAGCCCAGACCCTATCGCTAGCTTAGGGAAGTATTTTTAATTTATGCACACATCCGTCAAGTATATCAAATATCTGCATAAACACATGAAACACAAACAAAACACTGTGGGCATTTCATATCTAATGCAGCTTAATACTATTAACATTGCTGAGAACACGGGATTCTTCCTAAGAAAAAATGTTGACCAAAAATGATGTCTGCTTCATCTTCATCTTCCGTGTTCTTGAATGAAATCAGAGAATTTGTCTGATTTGGAACTCCCACGTGCAAATAGAACCACAGATATCCCTCACGTGCCCCTATTAAAAGAAATGTTATTAAAGAATCCTATACCTAAAATCTAGGTAAAGAAATCATCATTATCCGCTCTTGAGGCATCTTCGTATTCAGAAGCTTTGAACAAGATCAAATCACGTAAAACGACACTTTCGATATGGGAATTCTGACCATTGGATCAAGGATTGTAGGAACCTAATCATTTGTTTCAAGTATAAAAAGGTAGGGCATGAAGAATTCCAATGCTCCAACCTTTCCTCTTCAAATAACAGAAACAAGGCAACTGGAAATAAGGTCAATATATCACCATTTGTTTCTAACGAAGATTTACAATGCTTCAATTCTTGGGCGATCGTCACCATCTTCTCGGGTCAGTTCTCAATCAATGGCGTCGAACGAGCTTTGAAGAAGGAGTTCGATTATCTATACTCTTGGGAGTGGAACGTCAAGAAGTTCGAGAATGCCTTCGTTGTCAAGTTTCCAAAAAACTTCCGTACATAAGATTTTTACTCTATCTCAAACGACAGGGGCACCTTGCATATTCGACCATGGAATCTCAACTTTGGTTCTTCAAAACCAAAGCAGGTGGTTTCTCTTTGGATCACCATAAAAGAAAAATCTCCCCATCGTGTTTCAGAATTTCAAAATAGTGAAAAGTATATTGTCAAAAGTGGGTAGGGTTCTAAGAAAGCAAGAAGAAGCATGGGACGTAGCTGATTTTTTGTACCATAGCGTAGAGATAGAAGTTCCTTTTCCAGTACATATTCCGTCGCTAATAAGGCATTTCACCGGGACTTCTTATCACGAAATTGAAACTAAAAAGTTTACAGGAAATCCAAATGATCCTTCTGAACCAGTAGATTCCAAGAATTGGGTGTTTAGGAAAGTTAGGGATGGTTTTCTAAAGGTGTGGAAGGCAAAGAGAAAGGTGAAGGTTACCGGTAATTCTAGTGTTATTAGGGAATTTTCTTCAAACCCATTTGCAGCTCTTTCAGATCTCAATGAGGAAGAGGAGGAACTATCAGATGAAAGTAAAGAACAAATGTACAGTACTGTATGATTGGTTCATACGTGAGCAGTGTTTGTGTATGATTGGTGTTTTATTTTGGATTGTGTCGAATATAATGTTTTGCTTTGGCAGGTGTATATATTTAAGTATGGCATGAAGATTTGAACTAAAAAAAAAGAATATATATATATATATATAGAGAGAGAGAGAGAGAGATTTTTGCATTCAAAATTCAAGGTTAATCTGAACCATATAGCGAAGCCAATCAGTGACTTGATAAAGGAAAATTGAACGACACAGAGATAACACTTCGAAAAAGAACAAGGAGTTTGACTTGAAAAGTCAAAAAATACCCCTTCACTAGGGGGAGCGCAAATGTAACTACCGAAAATTGACAGTGAAATAGGTTGACAGCGAAGGGGTATCGGGCAACCGTAAGAACACATAAATCCTTCAGAGAGCAAGGTCAAACACTAAGAGAAGTCAAAAATAGGGAGAAATATTCCCAAAGGAGCATCAACCGAGACATATCTGTAATGGCGCGTTTTGTTAGCTGTCGAATAATTAATTTATTTAATTATTTATATATCGATTTGGCGATATCGATAACTTAAAATACAATGTTCGAACTTATAATTTATAATTATAATTAAAACGAACCTGAAAACGTCGCGGCAGTTTGCAATTTGGCGATTCGAACTTTAACTGAATGTACATGATTCGTTTTAAGCCGGATTTCTGTGAAACAAGAAACGTATGGAGCTGGTGGAGTATATCTTTCTAGTGGAAGAGAAAAATCAGGATTTCGTCGTGTAGATTTTGATTCACGTCCAAATCAAATTTGGAAATAGTCGCTATAGAATCGTTTATCGACCGTATCGGTTTATTCGATATAACTAGATATCAGATTGGAATTTAGACAGGGTTCTTTTGGGAAATAGTGATAATTTAATTTTTAGAATTTTACTGTAATTTTTAATTAATTAAATACTCGACTTTTTATTTGAAGTGTTTTGCACCCTGTATCAATATTTTTGGAGTTTCAAAATATAAGTCCATCTACCGGTATTATTATATTTTTGGGATCGTGACACATTTCTCGTCTCAGTGGTGTTTTTATTTCTGTCCGTAGCGGTTGTTAACTAAACGGTATTCTTTTATATTATATCCCGCATAAGCTTTAACCTTCCAAAACAAATATATACATGCCACGCCCACCCAACACTCGAGCATGGACCATTTCATTATTTTGTTTGTACCTTGCCAACAAGGGATGAACATAAGAAATATGAAAAAAAGAAACAAACCATGGACAAAGTTTCAACAGACTACAAGTTGAAAGGATTTACTAAAAGATTTAAAGAACTACAACCCTATGGCCCTCAAAAACTCCACGCCGAAAGAAAGATTAAAGTACTGAAACCCTATGGCTCTCAAAACTCCACGCCGAAAGAAAGATTAAAGTACTGAAACCCTATGGCTCTCAAAACTCCACGCCGAAGGAAAGATTAAAGGACTACAACACTAGGGTCTGCAGCACTCCACGCTTAAGTCTTTAGAAATGGATACACGTGCTGTATGAATTGCCATACATCAAGATATAGGGTCTGCAGCACTTGCCATCTATAAATATACGCATAGTTTCATTCCTTCACTGGTTGGAAGAAAAACAAAAGGGTAAAATACATATTAAAACGCAAGGTGGCAGCGGTCCCTAGTCTAGCGGAGCAGCAGCACGGCAGGATCAACGAGAAGGGTGTCATCCATTTTCGCATGAATTTGGCTTGGACAGAAGGGGAGAACCACAGCAAACTTCGAAACTGGTGAATATACATACACAGTAGCTGACATGTATGAAGTACAGGCGGTTCACATATATGCGTTGAGAGGGGTTCAAGCATTGGTTAAGGGTTGTTTCACTGGAAGAAAGGGTAGCAGCGGCTCTATTGGGAAGGAGTTCGGTGATTAGTGTTAGTATTAATGATGTGTGGTGGGTTCATTTGTTCTATGAAAAGGGAAGAAGCTCAATGCGGTACGTGCTGAGGGGTTAAGTGTGTGGGAGAAGAGTGGTGTGGAAGAAGGGGGACTGTATGGCGGGTTGGATGCGTGGTAAATGGGCCGAGGTTAAAGCCCAAACGAGAGAACCTTTTCATGATAAAGGGTGCGGGAATAGGGCTGTTTCAGGAAATCAAGGGGCCATGTTTTTCTCGTGTTATGTAATTAGGGATTGTAAGAAGGAAGAATATTGTGTGAGCTTGATGGAGCCATGCTACGGTTTTGTTTGGCACGTTGAAAGAGTGCAGAAAGGAACTGCGTGAGTAAAGGATTGAAGAGGGTCTGTGCGCTGGCACTTGAGCATGCAGCGGTGGGTGAAGCATTGAATAGTAATACGGTTAAGGGATTTAACGAAAAACAGATCACGTTGGGTTATAGCAACAAGAGCTACATTGTAGAGCCAATTGCACTGAAAACTGAGCTATTGGGACTTTATAGAAGAATCAACCGCTGTTTGATTTTAAATGAAACCAAAGCAGAACCATCAACCAACGCGAATCGTTATTTAACGGTTAACGCGCAAAGGTGAGTAAAACTCACTAACTCTCCTCAGTTTATATTTTTATATAAACTGTGTTAAATGATTTGATTGCTGTGTATTGATAGTTTGGACTGTTAAATAGATTTGATTGAAACATAGATATATTTATATATATAAACGACAATCAAATATTGATTCAGTTCATCAGTATATTTCATGTTGGAATGAAATTGATGTATATTTTACTGTGTAACATCTGTGGATGCAGGGAAACAGGTTGGAGGAATCCGACTGGATTCCTCAACATTTATTTTACCGTTTTTCATATATCGTGATATATGATGTGTTATGAAATCTGTTATTGATTTCATATGTTTGAATGATACCGATCATTGTTATACGACACGTTAAACACCGTAGGTGATACTAGAATGTAAAAAGGGAATTTTCAATGTTTATATTGAAAATAAATCTTATTTATAAAAATCGATAGGATTTTATAAAATGAAACCATTTATTTATTTGGGAAATAAATAAAGGAACATTTATTTAGATTATAAATAAATGGAATAAAGGAATATTTATTTAGGGAATAAATAAAGGAACACTTGTTCGGAAAATAAATAGAATTATACAAGGATAGATTTAAACACGTGCTTCGCACACGGTATAACACGATATGGATTTAAATGAGATATTAAATAGGAAATCTGTTTTAAACAGATAAATTGAAGTATATTAATTTATAAATAATGTTTTATAAATTAAATAAACTATTTATCGTTGATAAATGGAATATATATAAGTCTGGACTTATATAGAGAAGTAGAAACGTTATTAAAAGGACATTTATAAAGTGAAGAACCGTTACTAAAAGTAAATCTTTATAAATGGATAAACGTTGTAAAAAGTAAATCTTTATCAATGGATAAACGTTGTAAAAAGGAAATCTTTTGAAATGAATAAACGTTAATAAAAAGAGTTAATCGAATTTAGTTATTCGAAATGAGTTATTCGAATTAGATATTTGAATAGAGTTAAACACATTAGAGTGATTCGAATAAGTTATTCGAAGAGAGTTAAACAAAGTAATTTGTTTGGTTAACCAAAGCAAGTTAGTCGAGTTAATCAAAGTAATTGGTTAAGTTAACCAAAGTGAATTAGTTAAGTTAAACTAATTGGTAAATCAAAGTGAATTAGTTGCGTCAAACTAAGTGAATTAGTAAAGAAACTAATTGGTTAATCGAAGTAAATTAGTTGGGTTAATCAAAGTGAATTAGCTGAGTTAAGCTAAGTAAATCGGTTAGAGTTAATCAAAGTGAATTAACTAAGTTAAACTAAGTGGATTAGTTCAGTTAATCGAGACAACTAAATCAAGTTAGGTTAAACCATTTGAGTTAATCAGTTAGGTTAAACCATTTGAGTTAACCAGTTAAAGTTTACCAGTTAAAGATAAACAGTTAGAGTTGACCAGTTAAAGTTGACCAGTTAAAGTTGACCAGTTAGAGTTGACCAGTTAGAGTTGACCAGTTAGAGTTGACCTGTTAGAGTTATCCAAGTGGAGTTAATCGAGTAGAGTTGCCGAATATCACTTATTCGAAGTAGAGTTATCGAATATAGAGTATTCGAGGGAAGAGTAATCGAATATAGTTTACTCGAGTGGAGAAATCAAATGTTATTCATTTGAGAAGAGTTATCGAATATTATTTATTCAAAGAAAAGTTATCGAATATTGGTTATTCGAAGTTAGTTAATCCAAAAGAGTTATTCGAAGTTAGTTAATCCAAAGGAGTTATTCGAAGTTAGTTAATCCAAAGGAGTTATTCGAAGTTAGTTAATCCAAAGGAGTTATTCGAAGTTAGTTAATCCAAAGGAGTTATTCGAAGTTAGTTAATCCAAAGGAGTTATTCGAAGTTAGTTAATCCAAAGGAGTTATTCGAAGTTAGTTAATCCAAAGGAGTTATTCGAAGTTAGTTAATCCAAAGGAGTTAGTCGAAGAGTTAATCGAATATAGTTATTCGAAAGAAGGTGTTAATCGAATATAGTTATTCGAGTAAAGTTAAAAGAGTTAATCGAATTTAGTTATTCGAAATGAGTTATTCGAATTTGATATTTGAATAGAGTTAAACACATTAGAGTGATTCGAATTACTTATTCAAATAGAGTTAAACACGTAAGAGTTAATTGAATATTAGTTATTCAATTAGAGTTAAATCGAATTTAGTTATTCGAAAGGAGTTAATCAATTTAAGTTAAGTTAATCGATTTGAATTAAGTTGAATCGAAATGGAGTAAATCGATTAGAATTAAGTTAATCGAGTTAGAGTAAATCGAATATTGGTTATTTGAAGGTAAGTTATTCGAATTAGTTATTCGAAGGAGTTAATCAAATGAGTCGATCCAAAAGAGTCAGTCGAATATTAGTATTTCGAATAGAGTTAAAGGAGTTATCGATTTTAGTTTGATCGAAAGGAGTTATCGATTAGTAAATCGAAAGGAGATTTTCGAATATAGCATATTCGAAAGAAAGAGATCGAATATTGTTTATTCGAAAGAGAGAGATTTCGAATATGAGTTATTCGAAGAGAGATAATCGAATATAGGTTATTCGAAGAAGAGTTAATCAAATAGAGATTACTCGAAAGAGAGTTATACGTCGAATTCGATTATAGCAAATGCGGGAAAGTACTATTTACTTTCCAGGGTTTAAATCAAGATTTAGTTATTGATTTAGAAATTAGGTGTCTGTTAAATTATTCGAGTTAGGAGATAAAGTTATAATTTAGGTGAGATATTGCAGAAGTAGGAATTATAACGTTATAGTTATAATCAAACGTTTTCATATAAGAAGTAGATTCGTAACCTGAATCCGAGAATTTGCGTAAACAGATGATTGGAAAAAGTGAGTGACGAGCTTCATCTGTTTCACAGTAAAGGACGTTGTTCAATTAAGGTCTGAGAGGTAATTATACCCCAACTTGATTGACTTCAGAATTGACAAAGGAATAGTTGTGGTTCGATAGAAAAGGTTGATTTGAAATATAGAAGTAATAAGCGATTAATGGATTAAGCATAACGATGTTTTATACAACGTTCATTGGAAATCCGTAAATGAGTTTTGGAAACGTTTTCCAAATATAGTCAGATATGTTTTCTAAACATAGAAAATGAAATGTTTTCATGATAAGAATTTAAGAAATAGAGTTAAGCAAATTCAGAAACTAACTGGAGAGGGTAAGTTGAACGGTTTTCTAAGTGACGATCTGATGTTGGTTTCGACCTTCCGGATTGATACTTAGAGAATTGTTCTCATACTAGTTACAGTTAGGGACTGATAGTTGCGAAATAATAGTGATGTGAAAATAAGCTATGGAAATGTTTTCCAATGATTAATAACATATATTTTCTTAATATATGAAATAAGGAAATATGAACATATGATGATTGATCGATCGAATTTCCATTTGGAAATAAGATCGTTGTTTGTACACCGACATGTTTTCATTTGATAGTTGAATCACAGACTATCAAAGTTTTTACCATTTTAACGTTGTTAATATGGAGAGACCGGTTGGATTATTATCCAAAGAACCACTCTGTATTGGCATAAGCGTTGCGAGCAATATCTACCAAAGATAAATTGAAGACGGAATAAAGTGCAAGGGCTGTTGTATAAGTCTTAGATAACAGTGACTAAGATGGATATACTGAATAGGTGCCTTCGGTTTGTCCAGTCCCAGGACAACGTATATGGAAGAAGGTCTGACAGAGTATATCCAATGGATCGCGTAAGTTGGTCTGTTCAAACGTATTCACGTTTGGTGGCGGAGGAATTCGTTTCTCTTAGCTATATACCCGTGTTATTTTTGGATAAGCCAATTTGTGATATGGCGGGTATGACGATGTGGCATTCAAAGTGAATGGTGATCAGATGTTCTGAAGATAGACGTAGCTTCTAGCCTCACACCGGGAAGTAACAAAAGTTGGGCTAGGCAGCATGGCTAGTTGGGTCATCCCCAAGCAGGGTGTATTGTCACCGATCTAGAGACTATTCATATTTATACTTCTTTTTGATTCTGTATCTTCGGATGACGGTTTGATGGCCTATAACCGTGGTGGCAATATATTCGCGACACTCAAGCTAAATGAGTGAGCGGTCATGTGTGGCCGGGTTGCAAGACGTTCTTGTTGAACCCTGAGTGTATCACCTCTAGAGTACACTATTCAGAAGGTGCTCCCATACCTTGTCTGTTGGAATCCAATCTTCAATAAGCGCCCTGCGGTTTATGATTTTATACTATGTATGTAGAACGTGAGATGCAAGCGTTTCTGCTAGATTGATACCTATTTGTACTTAGGCATTATTATAATATCACAATGATATTGCTTGTCAAAGTTGTTTAGATACTCATAAGGAAAAACCCGTTCCGTGTTCACGGCGTGGTCTTATGAGATATCATATACCCGTTCAATTGTTTTAAACTATTTTACTCATACCAGTCCCATGACTGACCCGGAGTTTACTTTGTTGTTTTCCCTAAACTCTTGGGTGCCTAAATTTGTACGGGCAGTCAAGTTGTAACGACCCAGATTTTTGAACAGTTTATTTTAAATATTTAGTATGGTTTTAAAATGTTGAATATATAATATAAATGAATTTTTATTGGATTTATCGATTTAATAATCGATATATGATTTAATATCAAATATATTAAATTATCGTAATACGAAGTATAATTGAAGTCGCAGTTGGAAATAAATCAAAACAATCCAGTCGATCAATACAAAATCTATGTGGATTAAAACGATAATAATTAGTTATTTTCGTTAAATTTAATTGTCTGAAATCAATTTATATTTTAAATCGAGTTTAATTTAAATCAGTAATCCAAATTATTATCTGTTTTGTTCAGTTGAATTAGTATAATGTTGTTAACATCAGTCATTGCGACTAGATAGCAGTTCAGGGATTTCGAGTAATAGACCGCGAGATATCATAGTTATTTAATTTAAACAAAATCAAATCGAATTTAATACTTTTCAAAAATCAACCGTCCTATGTACCCAACCGTACAAGCAAAACACTGAAATTCGCCACCCTAAAATCTAAACATCACGCATACCTACTTCTTCGACCTGTGGAAATTGTTTCCCTTCTTCGTTATCTAGGAAACAAGAATTTAAAGATGGTGTACTCTCTGTCTTTCCTCTTCACTTATATAAACCATCGCGCCCCTCTGAACTTCATTCATCGGAATGAAATACTAGTCCCCATTCTCTCTTCCTCATTTTCAAATGAAATCTGTTCGATCTATTTTTAAAAATTCGCCCTTCTTCAACTATAAGAATCGAATTAAAATCGGGCATCGCGGTGCAAGACTGGTCAAACCCTGAAGCTTGAAATCGGTCACGGAGCGCTCGCAATAAGGCGTCGACATCGGTTTGGCTAAGGCTTCAGAGAAGCTGTCGACGTTGTGGTGCAAGTCATTCTTGAGTGTTTAGTGAATTCGAACAGGTGCGATTTTGGGAGGATGGCCTGATTTGGGGTGGAGCTGTTATTGAGGAGTGCGACATGTTGGCGATGAACTGGGGAAAGTCGCGATGGGTTTAAGAGGGTACTGCGGTTTCAAGAAACCCGGTGTAGCATGAGCAAAGTTCGATGATGGAGGAATGGGTCTGTGCGATGGTGGAGTATTGGAGTAACGACGGTCTGTAGCCTGAAAAGTAGTTGACTGCAAGTTGTTTGGTTAAATGCCATAATGGATGACCGCTGTTTTGAAGCTAATTCGAGTGGGAATGGATCGATATTTGTTGAGTTGACTTCGTGGATTGGTTGAGTCATGCGGAGAGAATTGATAAGGTATACGTTTTATTTAATTAAAATACATAGAAATTTATTTATTTATTTATTTTAGTTGTTAGTTTAATTAACGATAGCTTAATCATTAATTAAAAATTTCATATCGTAGGTAAAAAGAAAATCCCATCCGAGTTGATTCATAAACACAACAAAATGGAAATTAAATGGGATATTCGACAAATCCTGGTGAGTAAATCTCACTCACCTTTTATTTTTAATTATTTTTATTTCATTAAAAATAATTGTTTGTTGCTTGTGTGCATGCTTTCTGGTTGTTTTATATATATTAGTTATTTAGGCTATATATATATATATATATATTGGGTTGATTGATTGGTTGGATTCCCGCAGTCTCATTAGCGGATGCCCGCAGTTTCATAGCAGATGATTACCCTATACGCCCCACGCTATGATTAGTGGATGACCTTCTATACCGCGATATTCTGCCACGAAGCAGAATGGGTATTATTTATGTGCTAACATCTGTGGATGCAGGTAAACAGGTTGGAGGAATCCGACTGGATTCCTCAAAAATATATTATCTGTTGTATTGTTTGTTGTTTGCTTGATTTCATATATTAATATATGACGTGTTAAAAATCAAATGATTGAAAAATGGAGTGATTTGATTGTTTTAAATATCACTGGGCCAAGTGTTAATTTATTAAAATATCATGAGAAAGATATTTGAGGTTTAAAAAGAGAAAATTCTATTTTTCCCAAATAGAATTTGAAATTCAAGTAGAATTTGAAAATATAGAATTTCAAATGGAATATTGAAATAAAGATTTCAAAATAGAATTTTGAAATGAAATTTCAAGATAGAACTTGAAATAGAATTTTTAAGTGGAAATTTAAATAGAATTTAAATATTTGAAAGGAGTTGGAATATTTGAAATTCAGAAGAAAATTTAAATAAGATTTGAAATGGGATTTTAAATATGTAAATGAAATTTGAGTATAACATTTGGATTTTTAAAAGGAGTTTAAATATTTGAATTTTTAAAAAGGAGATTGAATATTAGAAATTCAAATAGAAGTTCAAATAGAATTTGAATAGACGAAATTAGAATGAAAAATAGAATTTGAATTCGAGGGATTAAAATAAAATTTGAATTCAAAGGAATTCGAATAAAGAAATCCAAATAGAGATTTGAATGTAGAATTTCAAAAATAGAAATTTGAAAATATAGAATTTCAAAGAAGAATTTTGAATAGAATTTGAAATATAGTATTTCAAAGAAGAATTCAAATGTGAAATTTGAATAGAGATTTGAAATGGAATTCAAATATGAAATTTGAATAAAGATTTGAAATAGAAATTCGAGTATTGAATTTTGAACATGGAATTTGAATAAAGAAATTCAAGTAGAAATTTGAATATGAGATTTCAAAATAGAAGTTGAAATAAACTTTGAAATAGGATTTTCAAAGTAGAATTGGAAATAGAATTTTCAAATAGGATTTCAAAATAGAAATCTAAATGATTTTGAAATGGAATTTGAATTCAAGGGAATTCAAATGGCTTTGGGTGAAGAAATTCAAATGGCGTTGAAAATAAGTTTGAATATTAGAATTCAAATGGGATTGGAATAAAGGAAATTCAAAAATGGGATTTCAAATAAAAAGAAGAATGTAATTTGAAATTTTGGGAATTTCAAATAAGAGAGATAGAATCTGAAACATTTAGAATTTCAAATAGAAATTTAAATGGTGTTTGGATATTGAATTCAAGTATGAATTTCAAGTATGAATTTGAAATGGAATTTCAAGTATGAATTTGAAATGGAATTTCAAGTATGAATTTCAAATATAGAAATTCAAAAGGAATTGAATTAAAGTGAAAATTAAATAAAGGATTTGAAATAGAATTCGAATGAATGATTTGAAATGGAATTCGAATAAAGGATTTCAAATGGGATTTGAATACAGGATTTAAAACTATGGAATTTGAAAGGTAAAGATTCAAATGGAATTTGGATTATATATCTAAGTATATATATTAGAATAGAGTTGAATTTATATAAACGAAGTTTAAAAGTTTATATTTATAAATATAATTAAAACGAACTCGCCGCAGCGCTGCAGTTCGTAAAATAGCGATTCGAACTTCAATTGAGTATACAGAACGCAATTGAAGTCGGAATTCTTTGAAACAAGAAACGTCAGGACCGATTTGATAATAGTTTTCTAATGAAAGAGAAAAATCTGGATTTCGTCGTATAGATTTTGAGTTATGTCAAAATCAAATTTTCAGAAAAGCAGCGCCAAAATCGTTTTTAAAACCATAATGGTTTATTTAATATTATTAAAGGATTTTTAAGCAAATAAAAATCCGAAGTTCGATTTTAGAAAATTTCAGAGTGAGTTGCAAAATATATGCGAATTCAAGTTGTGTAAATGAATATGATTTTTGAAACAGAAACCAGATTTTTGATTTATTGAATAGAATTAACGAAATTGAATAGAAATTAGTTAATGAGTTTTCAAAGTGATATTGGGGTTTGAATGAGTAAATTCGATTTGAAATTTATATTCAAAATGGAAAAGGGAAAACTAGAATTGAAATTGAAATTCAATTTGGTTATGAACAAGTTAAACATTTTGTTTGAACATGTTATGTTCAATAAAGGAGTAAAATAGGCAAAATGGCCGATTTAAAGAATAAATGGCGAAACTAAATTCAAACGATTAGATAATGTTGAATTGAATTGAAAACAGGTGAACAGGTGTTAGACAGGTATGAGATGAAGTATATGAAGGTTTTTATTTATGTGCTCGACAAAAAGGTACGTTTTAATTCATATATGAGATTTTATGCGCCGTATCGGCAAGCCGCTTGGCTTTTCCTTTTTCTTTTTGATTGAGGAAGATACCGGGAAGCTATTTGAAATTTCCCGATGCTCCCGATACAGGGGAGGTTATGGCGAAATTTTTCGGAAATTTAAGGAGTTAGAATATTTTTAAGATATTTCGATAACGTGAAATCATTGTATCGACGTATTGAATTCGATAGTAAAGTGAATATAAAAATCGAATGTTGTAAACAAAAAGGGGATAGAGATAAATGATTGAAATTGTTTTCAATTGCAAATAGAGACATTTTCTAATATATAGAAAATAAAAGAAGTTAATATTTGGAAACGTTTTCCAAATGGCATAAGAGCCAATATGATTATTGAAAATATTTGGTTAACAAATATTGATAGAGGAAATGGAGAAGAGATTTAATTAATGAAATATTAATTAAGGAGCCCAGTGATTTGTTTGATATGTTGATTGAACACTTGTTTTTATTCGATAGTTAAATCACAGACTATCGAAGTTTTTGACCATCGTTGTCAATATGGAGAGACCGGTTGGATTATTATCCGAAGAACCACTCCGTATCGGCATAAGCGTTGCGAACCAAGTATGCTGAATATATTGAAGACGGAGTGAAGTGCAAGGGCTTTTCTAGTAATAGAAATAGTGCCTTCGGTGTCGTTCAATCCCAGAACGAACGTAAATGGACGAATGTCTGACAGAATATTTCCAATGATCAAATGGGTTGGTCTGTATGAATATATATGGTTGCAACGGATTTATCCCTTAGCATAATATCCAGAATATTTGTGCAAACTCAACTAGTGATTAACGGATCTGACAATGTGGCATTCAAAGTGATTGTGTTATCGATGAATGGTAAGTAATCGTAGCCTCAGGCCTCAACAGCCGGAAAAGGACAAAAATCGGGCAGGCAGCATGGCTATGTGGGTCGCACCCATTAGGGTGTATAATCACCTATCTAGAGAAATTCCTTTTGTTTCAAAATCTATCGATTCTGCCCATTCGGGAAACGGTGGTTTGAGTCCAACCGTTGGTGATATACATTCGATACACTCAAGCGAAATGAGTGGTCGGTCATGTGTGGGCCGGGTTGCAAGACGTTCTTGTTGAACTCAGGTGTATTCGCCTCTAGAGATGCACTGTCGGAAGGTGGTCCCATACCTTGTCGTGTTGGAAATCCAATCTCCAATAAGCGCCATGCGGTTTTTGATTTTATACTATATATGAGGAGCGTGAGATGCAAGCGTTCTACTATTTGGTTATTTACTTGATGTAGACATTACTATAATATCACTAGATTTTCGGATCAAAGTGTTTTGGGTTATAGTAAGGTAAAAACCGTCCGTGTTTATGTGTGGGCTGGTCTTACTATTATCTTTTCTTTCGAAAAGGGTTTGAAAGTTAAACAAGTGGTTGGAGTTTACTCACACCAGTCCCATGACTGACCCAGAGTTTATTTTGTTGTTTTCCCTAAACTCTTGGGTGCCCAAATTCGTACGGGCAGTCAAGTGTTTCAGGCTTTTACAGATACACTTGGAGGAGCTTGAAGCTGGAGGCTTCAATGTTAGTTATTTAGAGTTACTTCCGCTGGATCAAATGTTATGTGTACTCTGATGATGGTATGTATATATGTACCAAACAGTTTTGTATTTCAAAAGTTATGTTATATAATATATTTTATTCGTTCCGCTGTTAGTTGTGATCTTCGTTTTTCTTCTATTCTAATATTTCTTTCTTTCTATTTCTCATCCTCTATCTTCTTTCTAATAATGGGTCGTATTTCTGTGTTAATTGAGTTGGACGTGTGGTGTTTTAGTCAACTCAGATAGCTCGGATTTGCGGGCCATTACAGTTGGTATCAGAGCTTAGGTTGAGCGAATACCTAGGCTTGTGTGGCATGTGCTCATTAGAGATAGGGTCAGTAGTACCCTAGAATGAGTTGAGCGTATATATACGAGAGAGCGTATTTGTTAATTGATATAAAATTATTTTATATTGTGTTGGCTAGTCTGTGAGTGGTTTATGAATTCTGGTCGAATCGTGGGACGCCACGAAGTCGATAGGAATTTATAAGCACTTGAACAGAGAATTCGACACGATATTGTTTTTAAATGGGTAGAAGAAATAATTTTACCCAAATTTCTATTTTTATATAGAAAGAATAATTTTCTAGAATTATTATTATATGGATGTGTTGAATGTTAATATTATAATCAAATACGATTATAGAAATGAAATGGTTATTTATAACCAGAGTAGAATTTGTATAGAAATTGAATATACAAATGAGATGAATTAGAATTAAATTCAAACCAGAATTAAGAATTCAAAATCCTGGGAAGTTTGAAAATATTTTCCAAAGTATATTAAAATAATATAGCTTTGTTTTGCAAGGGTTTGAATCAAAACCATATTTGAGTGGATTTTGAAAGTGATAAAGCACTGAACTCACTTCAGTGGCTGGGAAATAATTCTGATGATGATTGCAACATCATCAGTATTCATTTTCGAGTTTCTAAGTGATGGATTGTTACCTTAGAAAAGTTTTGATGGAAATTTGTTTGAAAGAAAACAAGTGGTTTGAAAATTCAAATGTTTTGGATTTGAAGTGAAAACAAATATAAGTATATATTTATGTATTTCAAAGGATTTGAAATGAAAACCCTGGGAAT